>JAWNNR010000049.1:0-610184 GCA_035044725.1 Scaptomyza caliginosa | reverse complement strand
GCCATGGCAGCTCAAAAAGCAGCAAGAAAAGCAAAAAGCAGCAAAGAAAAGTCACAGCTGTTCATGTGAATGCCACATCGACACCCTGCTCCGCCTCGCCAACGAAACGCATCGAAGGCGGCGTCGCCTTTGATCCCGAGGATGCAGAGTTGCCGGGCGCTGGCCTGCCCAGTTACTCGTACCAGAATGCCAAGCTGGTGGATCCCGAACTCGATCTGGAAATAGCTGCCGTACTGGCGGAAACGGCACCCGGTGCCCATCATCATGGCGGCAAGACGGGTCGCGAGGCTGTCAATATGAATGTGCGGGCCGCTTTTATTCACGTTATTGGCGATGTTATACAAAGCGTTGGCGTCTTTGTGGCTGCCGGTGTCATCTACTTTTGGCCCGAATACGCAATTGTCGATCCAATTTGTACATTTGTCTTTTCCATAATCGTCTTGTTTACCACGTTCACAATCATGAAGGATGCACTCTTGGTGAGCATACGTTTCAAATATATATTCTAATATTTGCGATAATATAATTGCAATTTCAAGTTCTTTGATTTTTATTTTTATTTGTTTTGCAATTTTCATGATTATATATTTTTCAATTCCTAAAAAATTTATAAAAGTTAGTTTATTTAATTTAATTTGATTGATCTCTTGTTTACTTATTTATTGTCAACTATTAAGAGTCGATAAGAAATTAAAATTTAGGTAAAAATTATATAAAAATATGATTTACGGGTAAAATATAAAATTAACAAATGAAAGTAGAAAGTGAATTTAAGATATGAAGGAATTTCACAGACAAGTTAACTGATCCTTCATTCTTTCCGAGGATTTTGTAAAATTTTAAAACTTTTTTATAAAATATTATTTATATCGTAACAAGTATTAGAAAAAAGAGTTCAACATTTTTTAAAGCAATTTATTTTATTTATTTTAATTGTTTATTGAACAAAATTAATGCTTAGTGCTTGAAAATTTTCTACTTTTTCATTTAAGCTTCTTTATTTAATTGTTTAAGCTTTTGTTTGCACATAGACACATTGTGTATTTAATATAAAAGCAAATAAACGGATTTAATGCTCAATTAAGTTGTTTCTATAAAAGCAAACTTAAACTAATTTTTGGCATACAAAATGAGTTAAAATACATATTAGTAAATTGGATTAACTTTTATTGTTATTATATTGTACAAATTAAAACACAATTGTTGATTTATAAATATATTTATTTAGCTTGTTAATATCATAATTATTCATATGCTCGTTTTTTTTGTTTCATTTTGGTATCATTTAGGTACTGATGGAGGGCACACCGAACTATATGCATTATGATGAGGTCCTGCAGATATTTCAGCGCATTGAAGGCGTCGAGCGTGTTCACAATTTGCGCATTTGGGCTCTGAGCATTAATAAAGTGGCGCTATCTGTACATTTGGCCATTGGTGAGTAGCCAACGGGAGTTAAACAACTCAAACCAACCCAACCCAACCCAACTGTGTTGCGAGTATAAAATTTGGGCTTGTTGCTGTGTGTGTGTGTGTGTGTTTGTTAGTCCTGCATGGTAATTATCCCAATGGATTCGCTGTTGCTGTGTGTTGTTGTGCCTCATGACCAGGACAAAGCGCGCACAATTAGCTTAATTATTTTTGAAATGGCTTTTTAAGCGTTGCCAATTTTGGCAGCAGGGCAAAGGCCATCAATGTTATCAGCCGTATTTCACATTTTCTAATCGTTATTTACTTTTTAAACAGGAGCCAATGCCAATGCCAAACGTATACTTGATGCAGCTACTTCTGCAGTACATTTGCGCTACAATTTCTTTGAGACGACCATACAAATCGAGGATTATACGGCACAAATGGAGAGCTGCAACCAGTGTACGGTGCCGGCAAAGTGAACACAAGTTCATTGACCGCAAACAAATTAGCGCCTAAAGTCAATCTAATACTATCAAACACATACATTCGCATGCAAAAATGTATCTGTATCTATGCGATAACCATAGAACCCATCCACCCAACCATTAACTGCAAACAAACAAAATGCTGTTGGGGCCAGACGAGAGATAACAATCCTAAATATATAATGCAGCACGTTTTCCATCATCACACGTCACATTTTGTCATATTATTGAAACACAGTGGTCTAAAAATTCGAATTAACTTAAAATGTTAACAAAGCCAAGTAAATAAAAGCTGGAAGCGTGTTGTGTGAAAAAAAGATAACGTATTTTCTTTTTGTTTATTGTTATATATTTTGTCCGCCTTTCAAAAATAAATTGGTTACAGTTACAATCGATGTTTTGCAAAGTTGATTTGCTATAACAACATTTAAAAAGTATTTTTTATAACACTAATTTAGCATATTTTATTTAAAATGTTTCTACTTATAAAAACCATAAGCTGCCATATTAAACCTTACTATAATTGATCAAAACCCAATGAAACCAATACTATTTGCTATGTAAGCGCCTATATATCGAAGTACTGAAACGCAGTTTTGAATAGTATTTTTTAAAGACCATAATAACTTGCATGGTGGGTCAGCTGTTCGGTTTTTTATCCCAGTACATTTGGATTAACTTTTGTAAACATTTAGCGTAGTTTCTTTCAGTTAATTTGTTTAGGGATTGTCGCAGATCTCAAAGTTGTTTTTATGTTATTTTTAAGAATTTTAATACATGCCAAGTTGATTTTTTTGAATAGCTCTAGTGCATCAATATCCTACTTATTGTATGGCATCTTACGCACTATAATTTCCTATATATTTATATTATAGTGACGCCTAGAGAAAACCTGATCGTTATAAATAATTACAAATTTGAGTAATTTATTTGATAAATATTACCTCTGGTGTTCTGTAAAACTTTCTGCTCTGATTATCTGTCTTGTTTCATAAACCTCGTATTAAGCTTACATAATTACACATTCTGTATGAACGGGTTTTTTGCTTATTTTTTAAGTTAAGTGCTAATTTTAACTTCTCATTAATATATGCCAACAAATCGATCTAATGGATTATTTGACTACAGCTAACTGCTTTTTGACCCCGAATACCGTTTGATACCACTGTGCAATGTTTGCTTTCGTGCTGAAAATGTTGCAACCATTCGATGCATTGGCGATATACAAACACACATAAAAGTTATTAAGCTGCCGCTGACGTTGCAACAAAAAAAAAAAAACAAAAAATTGCATCAGACACAGGCAAACTGGTCTCCTGGCCATATTGTTCGATATATGTACTACATACCTGTGAGGTTAGTGAGGTTAAAAACCCACTAATGCCAATTTATGAAAGCGGCTCGGCTAACGCCACAAGCTGCAGTGAGCTGCTGGCCACACCGACTAACACCCACAACCTTCTACTCTCGAAATGCCCATGCATAATTTGACATGCGGCCAATGTGTAAGCGGCAGACGCCTGAATTCGTGGCCAACAAAAACTGGGTTCACGTTTTAACTTCAGCCACCGCTACACCCACACGCACAACCTAATCGGCGTCAATTTGTTGACAGCTTTGTTTGCTTCAAGCATGGCCAGAGGAGTCGAATGGCAACGCAAATCTTAGGCAGCTTGCAGGCAAGCCACACACACAAACACACCTACTAACTAGTTGTCTTGGCAAAAAAAAAAAAACTGCAGTAATCATCATTTAGAGTTGGGAGCGAGTCAAAACTGAAAGTTCAGCTCAGAGAAAGGTGCAGAGAAGACCGGCAAACTCTGACGCATGCGCCATTTAATAAGTGCTAAAAATTAAACAAAGAGAGAGATAGAAATTTTAGTTCATGTTGCGGCTCACAGCATGGGGCTGCCACACTTGACCTGCAGTCGACACTGACAGCGTGCCTCATCGCATCCATTGTCGCATAATGCATGCCGTAGCCAAAAACACTTTGTTGTCACCGCTTCAAGGTATTAACGGCTCGAGCACTCTGTTGACTAACCTTGATCCTTAACACAAAAATGTAATGCAATGATGTCCATTGATAATTAGACACAGATAAACAACACTTCAGTTGGCATTTCATTTGCCTACACAAATATTAAATGCTTTCAATTAGCGTAAATTTCTCTCTCTCGCTCTCTCGTTCTTGCACTCTTTCTAATGTCATCGTCATTAGTCAAATAGGCGCAACGCCTGCAAGCCGTTAACACAATGTGGCCAAAGCGCATAACGGGTAGCAGCACAAAGCTAAACAAGGATCAAAAGCAGCCCGCAGCGCGTTTTAGCTCGGTATGTGGGTGTGTGTGTTGATGTGGATTCTTGTGTTTGACTAAATACATAATAGCTCAACAGCTTCAACCAACTATAAAGGATATTCAAAGATTTTGGCTCCTTTTTTTAGTTAATTGATTAAATTCGTTAGTTATAATTGGTTATTTGCTGGAAAATTGGTCTCAAGAACAAAGAAAAGGCAATCAAAGCCATAAAGATTTATTTGTAATATTGTTGTTACATGATTTGATTTTCTACTTCACAAAATTACTTTATATAACCATCTATTTTGGACAAAGAGCAAAATAAGATTTGAAAAGAAACAACAAATAACTGATTTTATATTTATAAGCATTTGGTAATTAATAACTTAATTTAGTTGTGAGAAAACATTGTAAGGAACTCTGCAGAATTGTGTAATATTTAGATTCTTGGAATAAATACCATTAAGGTTATTAATTGATTGCCATTAATTTAGTTACGCTCAAGACAAGGTCATTAGAAGCTAGCTTGTTGTTAACTCATCGATGGCACAATTACATGGTAAACTTGACTGCGTTGAAACAATGCGGCAAAAAAACTTGCACCCTTTGTCGAACTGTTTGCCATTTATCCTTTGCTCCTTTCGCACTTCCACTTTGACTGTTTCTTATCTGCTCGCTGTGCATCTTGGCAACAATTTGAGCAAGGGTTTCAATACTACCCAAATACTTGCTTAAAAGCTAAAGTTGCGCTGCCGACGACGACGACGACGACGGCGAGGAAGATGGCGACGCCGGCATTTTCGTTGACGTCCAACATCGTCGCTGCTCATTAAAAAGTTTGGGGCAGCTCGAACTTTGAACCAGATACAAAACAGCAACAACAATATATATTTGAAATTATAAATGCATAAAGTCGACGAAATACCACAAAATTTGAAAGCTGTTTATTGCATTATTTACTATTGCTATTATTGAAAAGTTTATTGACTACATTATTTGGTAAACGCTTATCAGGGCTAAGTAGTAAATTGAAACATTTGGCATTTTACTAAGATAAATCAGTTTGTTAAAAGCTTTTAGCAAACGCAAATCACATCTATATAAACCAATTCAAATAGTTTCAAGCTTAGTTTTTATGATAGTATTTTATAAATATCACTCAAAGTTAATTAGCTACTTATATTCATTTATTTAATTTTTTAATACGTTTTTAAAAATAATCAGCATAAAAATTTTTACGAAACAGAAAAATACATTTTAATAATAAAATAAAATACCTTTTATTTACAAACTCATTAATTAATTGAAAAGCCAATTCAAGGTCGAATTAATTATAATAATATAAATAGTTTTTATGGAAATATGCGTTTATAAAGTTTTAATTTCAATAATAAATATTATAATTGAAAAGAAAATAAGTTCAAGGTTGCGTTTAATATAGATCAAATTAATGTCACCCATATAAAATATTACTATTTTGTTTTTACTGTTTCGACCCTTCAATATAGATAGCTTTCATAAGCCATATAACAGAAATACCTTCAATTCGGCTTAGCCTGATTATTGCACCAGAACTTGAAGCCAAATGTTTAGTATAGAGTTGCAATGCGTGCATTGCATTGTACTATTTTGCAATTCCATTCACAGTGGCCTATGCCCTAGCTGCCACTTTTCCGGGCATCCCTTACAGTTGTCACGGCTTCCTTTTTTTAGACAAATATTGCGCGCTGGCATGTGCCTGCCGGGCTGGCACTTTCCCCAGCCAGAAATACGTTTGTATTTTCTACTATTTTTGTTTTTTTTTTTTGCTTTTGTTAAATATTTCTGGTTTCTTTTTGAATGCATGTCAACCCCTAAAGGGTTTCTGGCAACTCGCCTGTGGCTCTTTTTACACTGCATGAAAATGTCGCGACGTTCTTTCATTCGTTTTGTGTACTTCTGCTGATTCTGTTATTGTTCGTGTTGTTGTTCTTGTTGTTGTTGGTGGATTTTTATTTTTATGCCAGCGGTCAGTTACGGGTCTGGGTCCATGGGCATTCGGTTATATTGAAAAATTTGAATGCTAGTAAAAACTTTTAATTGTCGCTGGTCAACGACGCGTCGTCGTTAACGTTAACGTTGACGTCGACGTCGATGTTGCCGTTGCTGCCACATGTTGGCCGGGACATTTAAATGCGACCGTTGCCTGTTATTGTTAACAATATTTTGCAATACAATTTTCTCTTGATTAAAATATGCAATACAATGTTTTCCGGCGCTGTTCATTCGAGCTGCTGCTCTTATTTCTATATCTCTTCTAGAAATGATGTGCAAAATTTAATTCGTTCGGCTTAAAAACTTGACCAAAAGCGGCTTAAAAACTTTCCATTTTATTTAATCAATCGCCTCAAACTGACAGCAGCATTCAACTTGCTATTTAAGTTGGAAACTCATACCCTAAAGATTTATAGCAATCCAAGACTAAAATATATAAAATACTTTAAGTTAAATAAATTGCAGCTTTGAGTTATTTAACTGAGAACTGTTTTGCTTTAAGAACGAATGCGCAATCAAGTTATTAAATACCATGCATAGTCTGTTTAAACACTCAAAAAAATATAATTTATTAATATTTAAAGTATCTTTGGAAGCGTTAAATATATAAAAGTTTAAAGTTATGTCAATGAATATTAAACTTATCAAATAATATCTTAAAAAAAAGTTTATATTTACTGTAGAAGAATAAGATATAAGGTTCTTAATCGTATGTCAATCAAACTCAAATGATTTATAAAAAGACAATTTTTATAAATTACTTTTTTACATTTGAATGATAACTATGCTTTAGTGTAAAGCTTAGATCACTTAAAGCTGATATACTTGTACTTGACTTCAACTTTCAAAGATTTTTGTTGCCATTCTATGGCACATTAAAGTTATTTTGGGTTTGTTTGGGGGCAGGTGGAACGCCTATGGCAATGAATTATGTAGACTTTAATCCGAGTGCTTTTTACGGGTATCGAAGCGGATTCACAGCGGGGCCTTGAAGACGTTGCAAGCCAAACTGGCGAACTGTAACAACAAGAACAAAAAATAATTTGGCCAAGTTTCTAGCTGTGCTTAGGACAGAGGATAGGAAATGGCACAATAAACACTGAACGCATATAAAAGGACATTCGAGTTCATTTGTTCGGTGCGCGTTGTGGTGCAGCAGGCAACGAGAGGCGATGGTGGGCGTGGCGGTTTGCATTGCTGCATTGTTTGTTGTTGCTATTCTTCTTGTTGTTAAAAACAATGCCACAACGACAACGGTGGCCGACGCCACCAACACCACCACCGAAAAATAGCTGCAGCAAACTTTTCCGAAACTATACAATTGCATAAAATTGTAAAAAATTTATAGGGAATACATGCGCTTCAGGGATAAACATACATACATACAACAGCAACGCAGGGCCAGTGTCTAAAAAATGAGCACAGTGCGGGTATTGAAAATGAAGAAAACTAAAAAGAAAGTAAAGAAAATCCCATATGATGCCACACAGGCGACTATAGTGTAGGGTGCTACAAACTCTTGAGTTATGGCAGCTGCTCTACATATTTTTGCTGTACGATTTCAAGATATTGCATAAGTTTCGTCTACTATTTTAGGATTTCGAATTGCCAACGGTGGAACGCATACTTGAACGCATCCTATAAACTAACTATAAGACACAACAGACATTTCACATATCGCTTAAGCTAAACGGGTTTTAATTAGGTCAATCATATATGTTTTTTTGCAAATAGTTTTATCTGCAATATTAAATATGATACTTAGTACGACTTTGTTAAACCCGATTAAGTACACTTCCAATGGTTGTCAAAGTGTCAAAGGATACCTCCACATTAAGCTGAAGAGTTATTAAAAATACTGGTTTTTGTTACTAAATACTAAACCTTCACTCCTTTGTGTCCCATTGCATAAAATTTAGTTCTTGCCAACTCAAAACATTAACCCTTTTTAAGGTCACACAGTTATGCCAAAAAAAAAAATAAGTAGTTGAGAAAATAAAGCCTTGCACATGCCTCGACATTAGCTAAATGTTTGGCTAGCATTTTAGCAGACATTTTGAAGGTTCTTACCTTCATTCCCTAAACCCCAAGCTGCATTGGCTCGAATTACCTGCATGTTCGTGACTGCCTCAAATCGCAACATATTTGCCTTTTTCTACTTTTCTCTTTGCGAAAAAAAAAATTAAAATAAAAATGAACTTGGACATCGTCGGCTGTGGGGCGTCTGTTCACGTGCTTGTTACCCACTAGCACTTACTCGACTTACCCTCACTTATTCCCTTGATTTTAGTTTCTTGTGCATGTTGCTGTTTGAGCTTAGTCTTGGCCATCGCTTATGGTCTGGCTTGGCTTGCAACTGAGAATGGCTGCTTTGCATGGTCAACCCCTAAAAAAAAACATATTCCACCCAAACATATACACCTCGAGAGTTAAGCCAATATTTTGTGGCGAACGCTGCTTAAAGTTATTCAAAAGCTTAGCGAGCATTTTTATATCGTTTCGTTTAGCAGTCGACAGTCAGCAAAAAACAATTAACCCGCTCAAGCTGAACTCAGCAACTGTGAGTTGGGAAAACCCCAAAGAGCTGACCACTCTGTTCACTGGCTCTTGCCGCATTGACTGGCCACAGATTTTCTAGTTTTTATTCTGGCCCCTTGGGTGTTGAGAATCCATGTGCGCTTAACAAAGCGCTTTCCCTCGCCCATAACTATTTTTTTCTTCCCCCCTTTCGTTCGGCTGCACACCATGCGGGCGATGCTATTTACCCTGCTGCCACCTACACACACATAAATTGTGCACCGCTGACGTGGTGTCAACCATAGGATCGCGCTAGTAGACACATGCTTGTGTATGAGTATATTGGGTGGCTGCCAAAAGAAACTCCTGCTGTTGCCGCTGTTGCTGCATCAAGCGGATGCACTGACTCTCTCGCTTTACTGTGTATGTGGTGGGGTGTGGTGTGGTTGGCTGTGGTGCTTTAATGACTTTGTCATAGTCATAGAGTTGACAGTGTCGAGCGTAAAGCGTGTAACGAGTGGGTGTGACAACACAACACAATATATAAAATGTCCAAATTGTCTTTTAAAAGTGGCTTCACTTGCGCTTGCCTTGTTTGGCAAAGTATCTTTATGATAAGTTTAAACAATATATGTCTTGGATTTTGTTTTGCATTGAACTTTTAATTTATCTACTTGAGCCTTTTTTTTGTAATATATGTTTGATAACATGCAGTTTTCCTTTATCCAAGGTATCCAACAAGTGGCTCACAGAGCGACTGAATCCTTTAATTAGCTTTGTACCATTAAGTTATTAATATTCTGTATGTACAAAGAAACAATTTTGTTAAAATTCTGGTAAACAATTTAAGAAAAGTTGTTTTTATTTTTAATAAAATAAAACTAACTTTTACTGGTTATCGTAAAAGTTATTTTTACCTTAAGGATTTTTCAATATATGTTTAACAATTTAATCGATATTGTATAAGAATTTAAAGCTGTTCTATCATTTATGATTTTTGTATCTTACAATGATAGAAACTTGTTTACTATGTTTGTATGTCTAACTGCTTAGTATTGTCCATTAATTGCATGCAATATTTAAAGCATTTTTGAAAGAGTCAAACGTTAAGATTTAAACATTGTTTAACACTAACTCGCAAGGAAGCAACTGTTAAGTCAATCTCTGATTTTTGTTGCCAAATAATCCTATTGTTGTTTAGTTTAGTTTAGTGAGTTAAAGTGTTAATAATAATGTTTTAATGACACAACCTACGGATAAGTTGGCGAGTGAGAAAGTAAGTAAGTAAGTTCTGATGTTTGCTCTTAATTTCCTTTAATTATAATTATTTGCATACCTTTATTGCAAAACACTTCAAGCCAAACACTTAAAATCTACAACATACTATCTTAAATTTACACAAGCACTTATAAATTTAACTTGCATTTCTCCATTCTCGCCCATTACTTTTGTTTTAAATTCATTTGATTAATATCACGCCTCATTTGCTTGGGCTGCAGCTGCAAAGCGCCGAATGCCTACTCAAAAGTGCCTCATTAAAGTGAGACACAGACAGCATGTATCTATAAATATATATACATATAAATAGCTTTCTGTGTGTTTGTGTGTGTGTTTGTATCTATGCTGTCATTCTAATGAGCTTACATGCCATATTGTAAGTAATTTAAATTGAGCTCACTTGTATGGCACTTGTGCACAAAATGAACTCGAAATGCACTTGTCATACCTATCTCTATCTGCACCCAACTCATGCCCGCCCTGCATTTTGAATTGAATAGAATAGAATAGTGGGTGGGCTTGGTGGTGTAGGGTATTCAATGAGCATATGTGTGTGTGTGTATCTGTTTGTGTTGCCTGCTGCCGTCTGCGCTCGTTCAACTAAATGAATAAACTTTTTCCGTGCATACTCTTTTGGCGGTAAATAGTGTTAAAGTTCACACATTTGATTTGTTTTTTTTTTGTTTTTTTTTTATTTGCCATTTCTGTTTTCATAGTCTCTTGTGCACCCGCTGAACCCGTAGGTCTTGCTTCACCACGTGCTTGTTGACTGTTTTTTAGCATTCACACACACACACACACACATAATTTTTTGACAACATTTGTTTTTCGTTTCGTTCCGCTTGCAGAAATAGTTTTTCCATTATGGCATATAGGGGGCGGTTAGGTTTGTGTTAGGATTGTGTTTGGGTGGCATTTGAGGCGTGGCACATACTATAAAGTAACCGAAACAACTAAAGTGTAAATTAGCTTTTGGCTGTTGTTGACGTTGTTGGTTTGCTTCACGTTCTCTTTCTTGCTCTGTCCCACACTCTGAGTGTGCTTCTGGTTCGGTTCGGGGCTGAACCGTTGTATTTCAGGCAAAAGTTTGTCATTTGGTTTTAATAAAAACACTTGCACACACACACACATACGTACACTTGAATACACTCATACTCACGCGCTCATATACTCATACTCACACTTTCCATGCATTCACGCTCTTGCAGCACTTCATTTGCGCGCAACATGAAGAAAAGTTAACTGAAGGGCTTTTTCGGGTTTCGCAGTGAGTGAAGTAAAGCGAAGGGGCATACAGATGCTGTTGTTGCTGTTGCTGCTCTTGACACGCCAACCAAAAAGCTTCTCAAAGTTTATTTAGAAATTAAAATTTTTGGGCCCGCAAGGCTTAAAAGATGCATCACCGCACTCTTCCGCAGCGTCATTGAGGCAGCCACTTCTCGTAAATTGCCTCCCGCATCATTCAATTCATTAAAGGCGGCAAATTCTTATAACGTTACTAATTTAGCGACTTTAAGCTTTTGGGGCAACTATTATTAATTAAAGTTTATAGTAAGGTTATCTATAGGTTTTTTGAATTACTTTTCGTAACGGAAACTATCAGACAAATTGATTGGGTTTTTGGCATTGTATTGCATGCTGTTTCGGGATTTTGCATACTTACCAACATTAGTCAGCTCTAATTGAAATTGCATAATCATAATCCCACTCCAAGTCAAACTCCGACAGTTATGCTGTTAAACTGACAATTAGAAAGACAAGCTCAGCGTTTGCAATGGGATGCGAGTCCTGCCAGAGCAGTGATAGAGTTAGATAGATAACAGTTATAGGGTTCAACTTCGCAGGCATAGACAAATCACAGCGGTAAATAGACAACCCAAAAAGACGTCCGACGTTTTGGTCAGTTACAGTTACATCAATTGCCAGACAGCACACACAGACACACATACACCCACTTCACTCCATTCAAGCCATCGTTACCCATCTGACCAGACAGAGGCGAACGGCAAGCCACACAACAATGGGCTAGGGACATGTTAGCCAGACACAAACAGATTCAGTTGAAGCATACAAACAAGTTCTTACCCAAACACTTCCTCTTCGCTGCCCCAAACTAACTGTGTGGAGTTAAACTGAGGGTTTGAGAGTTGGGAGATTGTAGCAAATGAAGATTATTATCGTTTTGCTGCCAGGCAGCATTCACACTTTGATGTACTCTTGTATTCAAACACACACACACACACACTCAGTTACTCAAAGTTACAAGCTCATACACTGAAATGCTATTCATTATAATTGGTGGGCGTATCTGTGGCGTATGAGTGTTATATGCATGTTTATTTGCCTACTTATTGCGCTCTTAAAGGCCTATTCATGTCCAACATGAACAATAAACATAGTGCACACAACACAAAGCCCAAAGCACAATATATCTATCCACTTGAGCCGCAGCGACAAGCGCTAATTAAACAAAGTGCATTTAGTTTGTTTGTGATTTATTTTTGGTTTTAGCTAACAATCAAACTTAATAATTAACAATAGTTTTGCACATGTCACATTGTTAACGCGCTTGGCGCTTGTTTAGTTAAGTTTGCTGAACCTGCTCAATGCGCTGCAGCGATAACGATTATAGTGTTGAAAAACATTACAAATTGTATCTAAGCGCTTTAAAGTATACTATAATTAAGTGTTGTTTTCACTTTCATTCTGATTAAGTCAAACAAATGATAAATTGTTTAGTAAATTAGTTAATGCATTCAATATAAGACTCTTAAATACCACAGATATGTGTGGAATATTCAACATAAAGTAACCAAGTTAATCTGAGTAATCTTTGGTTATTTATTATACAAACTACTTGCTTAACTATCCAATCATTTTGAGAACATATCTCCGAGGACTTCTGTTCACATTTCTTCTGTGCAAATATATGCTTTAAATTGTGCGTCTGATTGAATGTTCTTCCTGTTGCATGTGTAAAAAGGAATAAGGAATGTAATTTGCATAGGGATGATGTCTGTCAATGATGTGGCATCAACTTAACTATATACATATAGACACACACACACACACGCACATACAGCACTTGAGGCAGACATTTATATTTGCACGCCGGAGCATTGGGGCAATGTCTTTCAACTTTTCATTTGACCCAATATGCCGCACACATTTGATGCATGCCCTGCAATTCACATTTGAGCATAGACGAATGTTTGGGCTGCTTGGACATGCAACATTTTGCTGGAGGGGCAGCACGCAAAGTGTATGTGAAAATAAAAAAACGTTGTCCTACATACAACACATGAATGTTTGTGTGTGTGTGCAAGTCCTGGACACATGATGCAGTCAAACCGACAATATGGAGTACATACTTGTGTAAAACAAGTTATTCCATTTTGAGGTTTCTGAATAATTAATGCAACTAAAAATGTTCAGTTCGTCCATTTGGTGTTACCGTTAAATTGCATACATACATATGTGTGTGTATTGTATATGTAAGCTAGTGATGAGTATTACTTACCCACATATCTAAGCTATCTCAATTATATGTAGATTGGTATCGAAGTTTGATTTGATTATTAAAATATAAGCAAAACAAAGAGACTTGTTTGATACGGGTTAAGTGAACATTGAAAGGGAATTCGCAAACTGAATTGAAAGCTGTTATGATAGTTAAATTATGTAGCTTGTTGTATTTCAAAACAAAAACATAAATGTTAAATGTTATTAAAAATTTTTTACACATTTTTATCGTATTCAAGTGGCTATTTTATACATTTCAGAATGCATTAAAATATTTTCTTTTTTGTAAATTCTACAATATTTATTTTATAAAATAACTTGTATAACATTGTAGATATTTCTTGTCATACGAATTCACACCACTATGTTGAAGGTGTCCTTATATATGTATGTATGTAGTGATACGTACATTTGCACTTACACAATTGCGTGCTTGTTTGTGTGAATGATGAGTATGCTACTGTGTGTGTGTGCATGTGCTTATGACACTTATGTGTGTATATAATGCATATATTATATCATATTGTATTGCATTTTACGCAATTGTCCTTTGTGTGAACTTTGTATGCAGAATGCACTGCAGTGTTAAGGCAAGAATACTTTTGCCTTTGATCAGCAGCCATAAGCAATGGTCGTTGTCATTGTAATAATTCCCATCTCCTTGACAACTTCTGGGTCCAACCAATTCAATTTGATGCCATCGACTGGCAGGCATTCAGCTACTTAAGTTTTATGAAGCGTCGATATGACAACTGAAACGACTGACTATCCATATATACATAAATGCTGTTGAGGGAGTGGGAGTGGGAGTGGGAGCCAGTGGGAATTGACGCCAATGCAACCTAATCTCTGTGTTCTGCCATGACAAATCGCCCTTATCGTTATACGCACAGCAACAACAACACAACGAAACAAGTGTAAATGTTTAGCATTCCTGTTGATTGACTAGAAGATGCTCCTTAATGACTTGCTTTTAACAAATTTCAGAAGCATTTGTGTTATTTATTAACTTCAAATTTGAAGTTAATTGTTTTTAAAAAATGTTATTATAAATAAAAATGGCTCCAATTTACGTCACAAGCTCTTAAATATAATACAAATATAATTAAATAAATAAATGTTAATAATCAATAATCCATATAATTATTGCTGCTAAAACTGTCAATTACTTGACATAAAAATATTTTGGTAGTAGAACAGGTCTTTGACTTCCAAATTTAGTAAAATCGATAAAGGACTGATGTGGAAAAATAAGGTTATATATTTAAATATAATTCACAAGGAACTAAATGAAATATATATCGATATACTTTTTAGTCAACATTTTAAGTGTTTCTTTTAAAACAGCTAACAAAATCAATTAAAATGTAAATATTATACACTTGTTTAATATATTTTCCCAACATAATTAAGCACTTTAATTGGTTTTATTTCCAGCACACTCTGCTAAAACTAATATTAATTTAATAACTTTTGATTTACTTATTTTTTTGATGCAGCTTTTGCAATTTGTAGACTCACAGGGTGTCTGTGCATACGATAACAAGAGTATATGAAAACTGATGCCAAAACTTAAGTTAAGAAAAAGCAAACAAACAAGTTATAAAAAAACAAACACACACACACACATATATACACAAACGCAGGAGAGCAATTCACACGCACAACAACAAAAACAAAGCAACAGCAACAAAGAAATTCTGATAAAAGATATTTGTTTTTTGTTGTTGTTCTTTTATGACTTCAATTAACTGCGGCCCAGTTTCAGGTCCAGATACAGTCTTCTTTAGTACCATCTGTGAGTTAGTGTGTGTGTGTGCGTCGTGCGTGTAGACTGAAGATTTGCGTTCATAATTTTTTATCTCTGCTGGCTGCGTGCGCTCAAGTTGTTCTTTCCTGATGATTGTTTTTGTTGTTGCCTTTGGCATGCATCATTAGTTAGCTTAATGTAGTGTATATGCTACATGGACCACGCCCACGCTTGCAGGTAGTCAGCACTTGCTCTGTGTGTGTGTGTGTGTGTGTAACTATAGATAACAATCACACTCACACTGAAACACACGCGAACACATTGACCAAAGAAAATCGAGCAATCAATTGCCAAAATTGAACAGTCTTAACGTCTCGTTTTGCGAATGCTTCGAAGATAATCGTTGGCAGAAACTGTGCCACTTATATCCATAGCCAAACAGTGGTAGTAGTGGAAAGTTCCCATTCCCTTTTCAAATTCATAATACCCTCAATCTTGCTGGTTGTTGCCAGTGTTGTTGTTGTTGTTGTTGTTTTGGTTGGCCCTGGTAACGACTATCCAACTAGGGTCCATTTCTAGGCCGCGGTATCGTTGGAGGGCGGCCTTTTGTGTGTTTGACGTTTATGTTAACATGTGTGTTGTCTGCCGATGCGTGTATCTTTGTCTCAGTTGTTGTTTTGCTTGTGTGTGTGTGTGGGTGGGTGTTTGTGTCTGAGCATCTGCGGCATGCCAGAATCCAGCTGGAGGAGCCTTGTTGCCACCCATCCGCTTTATGGAACCCACTGAATTTGCCTTGGTCTGTTTGTCTGTCCTTTTGTCTCTGTCTCTTTGGTCGCGTGGCTGCGGCATAGCGCTATCACCAGCATGCCACAGTGCCACAAATAGAGCGATAAGGTCTGAAAACATAACATTGTATTTTTATGCAAAATGTGATAATTCGTTTGTAAATGTTAATCAAAATGTATAGTTAATGAAAATTTATCTTCATATATTATGTTTCATATTTCATTCCAAAAAGCAATTTAAAATAAATTGTTTAAGAATCTATACAATATTTTTCAGCTTATTTTTGAAAATTCTGTAGAAAGAAATATGTATAAATTTCAATGTATCGTTTAAATTAAATATCACTAAAAAAATATCATATAAGAATAAAATTATTCATTTGTTGTACATGCAACATATACAGAAATATACTAAATAAAATTATAGATTTCAAGCTAATGGCTTAAATATCAAAATATATATTTTCAAATAAAATAATCTTTAAGATTTATTTAATAAAATGCTTTTCCATCTAATGTGATTGGTTAAAATTGAAACAATTTTACTTAACAAAATAACCCAATTAGTGTTCACATATTCATTTGCCCAACGACTTTGCCCCACTGTGCCCTTTGAAGGCTTTGTTTAACTTTTCTCCGGCGTTGACGTTTTTGTTGCTCGTATTGTTGTTGGCAGTGTTGCCGGTGTTGTTAGTGTTTTTGCTGTACTGCTGTTTGTGTTGCGGGCAAACGGAGAGTGGAGATGGAGAGAATAACAGGAGAGAAAAACGATAGAGAAAGGGATGCGGATAGCGTGCGCCATAAAAAAGCGCTCGAGGTTGTTAAATTGACAACGTTAAACACTTTGTTTGGCATTTTCTGCATTATTAGGCGAAACTGCCTGCCGTCTGTTGACTGTAATTGATACCCCGACACACCCGAAACACCCGAAGCACCCAACTCCGTCACACACATTGGGGGAGTTCACAGTTATCGCGACCCGAGCGAGAGTCAGGAAACAAAGCCCGTTCACAGATTTAAATGGCTCAAAAGTTAAGTTATCGTAATGCTAAGCGGATTAGCTTTACAAGAAATGAGAGATGCGTCGCTTTCTTAGACATATGTACGATGTACGATGTTGAGAAGTGTCTTTAATGTGAATGTGCCGTTGGGTGGGCTTGGTGGGTAAGCAAACATTTCACTTGATTTCACTGTCAATTTGAAATGACATTATAATATGGAAAGTTTTAATCCATTTAGGTGGCTGTTGACGGGCAACGTACGGAAGTACCTTGAATAATGTAACTGAACTCAAGCAAAAGTGAAGTGAAGTCAAGTGTAGTGAAGTAAACGGCTGTCCGTTGCTTACTTTATGCATAAATTCGATTAAATGCCAAAAGGTTAAATGTGAAACATCCTGTTTGCCAACCCAATGCCCACTCAATTGCCTCGCATACCGCCTTATCCTTAAATTAGGCACGAGCGCACGTAAAGCTGCTGAATGTCATGTCAAAGGGCACTCAAGACGTAGGCGGCGTGCGCTCGTAAAATTGCCGACTATCTACCAGCTATATTTTGCTGCAGTCACATCTTTTTCATGACAAAGGCAAAGGATTATACAAGCTGCCTGGCGAATCGCATAAAATGCAAAAACCTATTAAAATTGACAATAAAGCGGCTTTTTTTATGATTATCGTTGGCAGTTCTTTCTGTTCTTTCTGTTTTTTTTTGTATCAAAGAGATTGTGAAAATCGTTTCGAATTTTCTTAAAAAACATCACACACTTTAAGGGCTCGTCATGCATCTTTTAGTTGCAAACAAGAAGGTTCTGTTTATTTGCCACTTAATTTGCCACAGTCTGTTGCAGCTTTTGCTGCTGTTGCTGCTGTTGCTTCGCTGGCTGCCTCAATTGCCGTAGCCACTGGAGTACAAAATATCCGCTCAACTGCAACTTATAACAATCTTACAGCTACCTAGCTACCCAGCTTCCCTTCTCGTTCACCTTTCGCACATGTAACATACGTATGCATAAACACGTGTTTGCTTGTTGGTATTGTTGCGTTGTTGCTCTTGTTACTGTTGCACCGCACTCAATCCTGTGATTTAACACTCTATCCTCTCTGCCCTGTTTTTTATTATTATTTTCTGTCTGGAATAAAATGTTTTTTCTCTTCTTAAACGCCCTCACTTGCTTCACTATGTAATAGCTTTTGCCATCCGCTTTGCAATTTACAAGCAGACAATTGTCGTTTATCTTAAGCGCTTAACATTCCTTGGCTACAGTTGAAAGTCTTTTCAATATAAACTCTTAGTTGATATTAAAAAATGAATTAATATCGTATGTATTAACTGATAAGTGTTTGATTTGAAATGACTATAGTCCAAATTTAATATTATTAATAGAGCATTTAATGCGTCGTTCTTTTGTCGATGTTGTTTACTCCTTTTTAAGCTCAGTTGTATTTTATTTTTTTGTGTCTTTGAGTTACGGCAACTTGGAAAGCATAAAAATTTCTTACTACTTGGCTCCAACGAAGCATAAAAACTTATGACTTGTCTATTCGACATATATGTTTATATACACACACATACACTACTTGGAAATGAGCTGGGTAGCTGGGGCTGCATGCAGCGCTGTTGGCGGCGTTGCACTTTGTTTGTTTGTGCCGGTAATATTTCCTTAAATCGAGTAAACAAGTGGAATTCAACAAAGCGGAAACGGAAGCACAATGCGTAGCTGTTTCTTCTTCTGTTGTGAGAGTTACCTACCTACACACACACACACAGCCACACACAAGCACAAGCGAAAGCACACCTCTTGTACAGAGATACATATCTCTCATACGCGATGTTGTCTCAAATATGGCGGCAAATATACTTTGCTAAAACAGCAACAAAAGCAAAAACAGCAGCAGGCTCTATCTACTCTTCATCGCACTTCTCGCATCTTTGCTCTACGTTTACGCTAGCTTTTCTTGGCTTTCTGTTGTTTTTCTTGGAAATTGCTGTTAAAAATAACAAAGCTCCTTGTGAGTTTCTCGCTTCACGTTGCTTGCCAAGTTACTTCCTTCCTTACTGTTCTCTTCTCACCCTTCTTCACTTCTTTGCCTTGCGCTTTGGTCCTGCTGCCGTTGAGCATTTTTTTGTTGTTTGTCTTAGTTATGCTATAGCCAGCCATTCCCACAAAATCCATCCTTGCCCCCTCTCTCCGCCCAGACTCTATGCCACCGCAATTGAAATTGAGACGCGGCATTCAACAATTGTATTTATTTGCTCTGCTAAATGGCATAATCGAAGCCAAACCCGCCGCCCTTGTGATGGCTGACAGGCTTTGTGGTGCACAGATTTTCAAAATACCAGCATCAAAAGGAAGCAAACAAACTATGCACACACACGAATCGTATATTTACCTTATTAGTGTAGACATTCTCAGAAAGGCTCTTATAAATAGAATTCAAGTATTGCGCTCAACTTGATTGAAAAGTGTGTGCTTTCTTGGTTGACTTAAGAATTTATTTCCACTTGTTGTTGACAAAAACATGGCAACTATAAAAGAAATGTTTCATATGTCTTAAACGAGAAAATCTTAGTTATGATAACAAACCTGGACCGTTAATAATTTGCCTTTAATACAATATAGTTGAGTGCGCCAATCAATGGTAAGTTAAGATTAAACTGACAGATTTTGTGGCTATAAACGACAGCTTCAAAGCCACGTTTGAGGACAAACTAAAAGCGAGGAATTTATTAAATTCCGCTAGCTACGTTCACTTGCCTGTGCTCCTGCTCTTTTAGTCTGGCTCATAAGCACCACAACGTTTTTTGCAAAATGCTCTGGAAATTTACGCAGCTGTATAAAGTTTTTCTCGCATATTCAAGATGTTTGTTTCGTTTTAGTTTTTGGTGAAAAGTCCTTGCATAGCTAGCAGCTGCTAGAGCCAAAACGAAAGTTTAAAACCTGCCGCATTTTCGTTAACTTATATGCATACATATTGTGTTGTATGTACTTAAACGTCTTCAAAGACAAAACTTACGCTCAAATTGTTTGTCATCAAATTATGTGGCCAACAGTTGTTGTTGTTGCTTTTGCTTCGTTTATTATTGTAGCTGTTGTTGACCCTGGCCACAGAAATGGGCATCATTAAAATGCTGTTACCGAACGCACACAACGCAGCAGCCGCTTGACCAAATCCAGTCCTCTAGCCCTCTGTCAACAAAGTGGGCCCTAAACCGCAACCGGATTGCTCAGGCATACCCTTTTTTAATTTGCAACATGTCATTGGCAGAAAGACAAGCAAAAAGGACGTGGCACATCGATGAGAACAGGGCTAACCGAAAAACTGAGCAACTAGCAAACTGAGTTCGAGCTGACTGACCAGCGCTGTGAGAAACGCCCAGCTCACGCTTTGTTGCGCCTTTTGTTGGGCTTTCTGCCATTGCCGAATAACCGAAGCAAAAACCAAAATTAGCAGCCGCAGCAAGACTACAAAAAAGAGGGAAAACAAAAAATAAAGAAAAAATAGGAATGTAAAAACAACAAGAAGAAAACAGGAAAAAGCGCAGGCAAAACAGTCATGAGAGGGCAAATCAACAACTATTTAAGTACTACGCAAAGAACTTGTTCTACAGATACGTGTAGACGCAAAAAAAAAAAATAAAAAATAGAAACGACTACGTGAAATAAAAGTTAAGAAACGACAGAAAGACAGACATTTTGACCTGCTCAAACATTTGCAGAAGCACACAGAACTATTTGAGAGCAAAAGGCAAATGCAAAGAAAATTAACTTGTTTTTTTTTTCTTACTTTCTTTCTTTTAGTTAACTTGTCTTAACATTAAACTGCAAGAGAAAGTTGCGTTTCACAACAAAGTTAATATAATAGCATGTCTGATTAAGTGTTATGCATTTTTTACTTGAATAATCAGCAACTTTAACAGATGCTTTTATCTTGCATCGAAGTAAAAGGTTTGAAAATGTTAAAGTGCTTTTACTCTTCTTTAAAGGCGGTTAGGCTAAAGAATTTGTTTAACTATTATAATGTTGTTTGTTGAAAGAGTGACTTGTCTCAAATCTATTATGCGACCCTCGTACACACACACACACACTCACACACACACACACAAATTCATACAATGTGATAGACGATGAAAAAAGCAAAAAGTGAATAGAGAAAATGGCATTGGGCCTGGTAGCAGGGGGTGCATTCGAGGTAGAGGATGCCCGCCCCGAATGTCATACAAATGACCCATATTAAATTTATTACGGCACAGGGAGCAGCACAATGAAATTCAATAGCTGAAAACCTAATGGCAAACAAAACAAAACGCCTACGACTACGAATATATATGTATGTATATGTATATGAATAAACATACATTAAGAGCTATACTTAGATACCTTAGAAGTTTCTTGGTGGCAGCTGATTTGGCAAGCTGTATCAAAAGCAGCTTAAAGACGCTTCTGTGTGTGTGTGTGTGTGAGCCAACTTTTTGCACTGCTTGTCGTTACACTGTCATTCGGGCAACTTTACCAAATTGATTTATAATCCTGTTTCGAATATCCTGCACCGAACAGGAGACAACATCGCTGTTGCCACTTGCAAAATAACACGTGCTGCTTTCAAAGTTTTGACGAGTTGTTTCGCTTTCGCTTTTTTTGTTTGTATTTTTCTTCATATACTCGTATGTGTATTTTGCAATTTTTGTTTTCCGTCGTCAAAAAGGATTGTAATGAGATTTTATTCAATTACTTTGCAATTATATATGCATTACAAGTAATGGGTAAATGCTGCGCAGGCGTTGTGGCAACTGAGCGACGCCTGCGTTTGTTTACCTCGACACGTTCTTTGGCTCCATTATCCTGTTGCTAATTAAGAAACGTGAGACAAATGACAAGCGCTAAAATATTGTTTGCCAGCACTTAAGTGCGGCACACACACACACACAGACATACAGCCAGGTACTATGTGTGTGTTTGTGTGTGCAGAGATAACAAATAAATTGGCAATGCTTAACAGTTGATTGACAAGCTGATATCCTTGATTTAAGAAGTGTTTGATATTCCCTCTTAAAGTTTTATTTACGTGAAAGTTTAATTATATATTTACACATTTAAGATTAATTCAATAATAAATTAAATAAAGTGAGGTTGAAGGTTCTTAGTTTGTTTTAAACGTCCATCATAAAATATAAAACTGAAGGTATTTTGAAGGTTCAATTATCTAGTTTAAGCTTTTAGTTTAAAGATACTTTATTCATATATTAATATTCCCTAAAATCTAAAGTTTTTTTTTGCTAGCTGATATATTCAATTCAACTAATTATACTTAAGGTTCGAAATTGTGTATTTATAATGTTCAAAACAATTTAAAACTAGGTAATTAAAAACAATCCGTAAATAGCTTTAATTAAAAAAAAACATAACTTTTAAAACTATTACAAGAGGTTTTCTTTAGTATATATTTGTATAACGAAAAATACGATAAGGTTTAATTTTATTATTAGAATAAATATAATAAAAGCGTAAAAATAGTTTAAAAAACTATTAAAATACAGAGAGTATCTTAAAAAGTGAACACATGCCATTCATAAATACATTTTGTGTGTGTTTATTTGTTTCTAAAAGGTTGCTCTTAAGAAATCGCACGAAATTTATTAATTATCAAGTGGACTTTGGTTTCGACCTCGATTCTAGCTACCATACTCTCACACCCACACACACACACAACCATACACACACATAACATAAATACAGAGGGTTTTTGCAATCACAGCCGCTTGATTGGCATTTAAAGCTCTTTAGGAAATCTGTAGCTCTTCAAGGAGCCACACTGACTGACTGAATGACTAGCTGGCTGGCTGGTTGGTTGGTTGAATGGTTGGCTGGATGGCTGGGCTGACAGCAAAAATCGAAGTGAAGTGGCTACATTGAGCTCCACAGCTGAGCTCCTTAACGCTGCTCTCAGTCTGACATAATCCATGCAATTGTAAACTTAATAAGAGCTCCGGCATGGCACCAGAGCTGGCGATTTTCCGGAGACGAGGCAATAGTGAAATGGAAGAGCAAGTAGTCAAGGCAATTAACTGGGCCAACTGATGGTAAATGTGAGAGCAAGTAGAGAGAAAACGGAACGTTAAGTACATCGTAAGAAAAAGTTTCAAGTTTTCATAGTTGTTGAAGTGGCAACAACTTTGACGCTGCGCCTATAAATGAAGGTCAAAAGGGTCTGTCAAGTGCTTAACTTTCAATGGCAACAGTATCGATTGCAGTTAAATTACTCATTTTATTTATTTCTCTAATACTTCGTTTGATTCCTATTTAGAACTATTAAAAAGCTTTTGTTGGTGTACGAAGAGTTATTGATAAGAAAGAGACAAAGACATTACCATCATTTACATGGAATGACGCGTTATGAGAATTATGCTGAGCGATTTGACGGAAGCATTGGCATTGAACTGCAGCGACTGTATGATGGGCCAAGTGTTTGACTTCCACATGACATGCAACATACACTGACGGCTATGGCGTTGCTTCTCGCCCAGCAGCAAGAGCACGACGAGAATGTTACGCAACAGCTGCACAGGCAGCTGCTCCAGCTGAAACAGATCACAGATGGCCTGTATGGCGCTGGCATCTATGAAATAGTCACGATACGAGTGACAGAGATGCAAGGCAAAACTGGCCAGTGTCCAGCCAGCGGCCAGACGCACTTCTATGAGCTGCTCCTGCTTGGCAGCGCTGCTCACAATCTTTCTGAGTAGGCCCAGTTCCACAAAGTACTCGAGCTGAATGCAACGATTATCGATGATGATACCCAAAAGTTGTAGGACCAAAACACGTATCTCCGTACTGCCACCAAGCACCAAGCAGTGCACATGCTTCAGAATGCTCTTGGGATGGCAGAATAGCTGCGCCTTATGGCGTCGATAGCCCACGCACACATTGGCCACAAAGAAGAGTGCCTCACGCTGCATCGCTGCCACGGGACTGAGAACAAAGCGCAGCACACGACGCAACATGTTTAGGGATAGCAGCCAGTTTGAGTGGTATTCAGAGATCAAACGAGCCAATTGCAATGCCGGCAGCAATAGCTCCACATCTTGTGTTGGCTGCAGCAGGGTTGGCAGCACCTCAGCAATCTTGCTAATTGCATTCAACGGTATGCCAGGTGACTTGTAGCGTAACAGCTGATAGAGCAGCCAGAGCACCTGTCCCTGTGCCTGCTTGCTATGGTGACGCATAAGCAACAGCTGCAGCAGTTCCTCATGCAGACCCGATTCCACGACAGCATCTCGCATTCTCCAGCCAGAGACGAGGATATTGCTGAGCAATGCCAGGCAGCAGCGTTGGATAATGCCACGCAGGCGATTCAGTTTCAACATTCTTTGCAGCAGCGGCAACAGATTGGTGGTCAGCACCAGACGTTTCACATCCACCTTGGTGCATTGGGTGGTCAGCTCGTGCAGCACCCGCAATGCCTTCACACACAAACGTGGCGCATGCTGTGGCCATTGTAGATGATTGAGCAAATTCTCAATTATTCCTGTCTCCCAGGCTGCTGGCATGTCACTGAGCAGCAAGTGGGCATAGCCAATAGCTGAATCTGGTTGATTGTCCATATTTTCAAAGTGATATACAATTGCATTGGCCATGGCGCGAGATGTCGAAGCGTTCTGGCAAAACGAGAACGTTGTTGAATTTTCGTAATGCTTGTTGCTTAATTTATTCTTACCGAAAACACAAGCACAAAGTGTTATTCGTTTTTGATATTCAAGTGAAATTTTTAATACTTGTGCGCCAGGGAAAAGAAATGTTTCTGCCAAATGAAAAATATATCTTTTTATTTTCAAAATGTTTTTTTTGTTTCAGCTTTTTGACACTCAGTTTAAAATGTCATAAGTTAACTATGATTTCGTTAAACGATTGACAATCATAGAGAGCCAATGATGCGAGTTCTAGAATTGTCATCCCTACTTCTCTCGCAACCTTATTAGCACCAATAATGCGGCTTGGACTCCGATCTACTTTTATTTAAGCAAAGCCAAGCCAATAAATATAGCTAAACTACCCTAAATACAAACAGAGAGTATAGAACCCACTCAACATTCGATATCTTTACCTATCCACACAAAGCTTATATTGTTAAACAGAGTTTGCCAAATATATCTAAGAAATTATAAATAAGAATCAGAAATCAGTCCCAATTCATTATTACCATTAATTAAATGTTTTTTCTTGAAGAATGTTGTACTTTTTTTTAAATAAAAAGTTTAAAGACAGCTCTTAAAGAATGTTCTTTTTTTTGTCCTTCTTCTTTTAACATTAAATGTGAGTGCAAATCTCAAGTCTTACATTTTTGTTAATGATTATTATATTTCTTATAAGTATATAGAATAGTAATCGATAGTTTTGTATAACAATTACATGTTAATATTAATTATGATATTTAAACATAGAACATTATGTTAAAAGTTTCTAACTTTATTCAAATTTCTATATAATTATGAAATGCTAATTGAGTGTAAGGTACATATGTATATGGAAATAAGTGTTATATATGTATGTAAATGCTGTACATACGTACGAATCAGGAAAAGTATTCGTTGTTGTTGTTTGGCGGTTTGTTGTTGCCACAATGCAACGATTTTCAATTCGTTTTTTTTCTTTCCTTTTTTTATTTGCATTTAATTTTGCAACAACTTTTTCGTGTAAGCGGTGTGTGTGTGTACGTGGGTGTTGAATTTACATTTCACAAACTAATTGTATGTAAATATGTCAAATGTGTGTCGTCAACACCTGCCAGTGTGTGCCTGTGTGTGTGTGTGTGTGTGTATTAGTGGTATGCGCAAACGTATTTGTATTGCATATTGACAATTTCATAAATGCGGTAACATTTTCAATTAAATATGCGCAACGCCGCAACGACGCAGCTGCACACCAGCCACGCCCACGCTAATGCTGACGCCCACAACCCAGTCCATCAATCCAACAGAAAGTCGATTGATATATATGTACATATGTGCAGGTGTGCAGCTTTTGGTCGGTTACAAATTGCAAATCAATCAATAAATAATTGAAATGAAAATCATTTTGCTGGTTTCAACTTATCTTTCAAACCTTTCCGCTGCCGCTGCCACTTTCCCCTCTTCGATTTACTGGCTGCGTATGCAAATGGGCAAAAATTGTGTACATCTATCACTCGTTTCGGATCGGAATCACAATTGAAATCGGCAGACAGACCAACACACACACAGACAGAGAGTGAGAGAGAGAGAGAGCAATAGAATTGTGGATGAGACGTGCAGAGGATAACCCGAAATTCGGGAGTCGTGAGTACGTTTTCAGGTGTGCCGGATTAGTGATGAGACAACTGATATATCTACGAGTGTGTAGACTGTGTGTTTGCAACTATTTCTTTCGCTTTGTGCGATAACTTTTGAAGTGATTTGTTGAAGCAACTGATATTCTCTAGACTGTGATTAGTTAACTGCACTTTGGTTAGGTATTGTTCAAAGATTTCCATCAAATTCGAATGCATTCGTCTTGAGAAAAGCGTAGAAGAGAACATATTGCACAACTTTGGCTGTAAAGCAGAAAGCAAGTGCTATAAATTTCATTATCCCATCATATTGTTAGTTTTATTTTGATATTCATGGTGAAATGTCCATAAATAAGTGTAACAGATTGTATTTTATACTTTTTAAAGAAATTCATAGCTAAAAATGAATTAATAAAACTTCTTAATGTGATTTTGTTGATTTGTTGTTAGGAACTTAATAAAAAAAATACTTGAAAACTTGTATTAGAAATCTACTAAAAATATATACAAATATAACAAAAAAAACCTTTCAGTAAGTTTTCCCAAATGTTTATTAGCCCATTTTAATGGGACATCTCTAGTGCGTAGGTTTGTACAATTTTCTGTTTTTTTTTCTTTATTTTTATTGGATTTGATGTATTCGTGTGGTTGCCTTAAACGGATGTGTACGTGTGTGTGTGTGTGTGTGTGTGTGATGGTGCTGATATATGCACGCATACAGAGATATTATGTTAAATTACCAATTTCACAAATCTATTTGGCACTTTTTCAATAAAGCAACAGCGACCGACCAGAGCGAATGTTTTGCAATTTTTAAATTGAAAATTCTATCAATTTGTTTATGCCACACGCCCACTTAGCAAGCGAAACAACCAAAAAAACAGAAAAAAATAGCAAGCAAGAAAACGCTTAGCCAGGCAGTCTTCTATATAGATGTGTATGTATGTATGTATATAGATGTTGCTATATAGCCATGGTTTAAATTTAATTTCAAAGTTCGCTTTTGTTTTTGGCTCTGCCTCGTTTTTGTCTTTATGCCCAAATCCCGCACAAATCCTTTGAGCTAGCACACGAACAGCTGCTTTCGACCAACACCAACACCAATGCCACTACCAGGATGACGACATTGCTCACTTGATGTTGTTGTTGTTGGTGTTGCTGCTATAAGCGCTAGTGCTGCTTTGGTTGCAGATTTACGCACCAGCAAATTGTTGAATTTATTGGGTATGGGTTGCTGCATTGGCAGCTAAGAGCAAATGCGTGGGGCGTGGCGGTATTTTCAATTTTGTCGCTGCATTGCGAGAGGCGTGTCATTTGGCGGGCATTTCGAAGGACAGACAAAAAACCGTAACCGTAACCGTTACCGAAACACCCACCCCCCAAAAAAAAAAAATAAAATAAAACGAACTGCAACACCCTCGTTAAACTCGAAAAAGCCTTTCCCCAAAATCTATCTATCGGCATCGGAGCACTACAGGCCAGGCTGATCTTGATTGCATTTGCCAAATGCCAACACCAAACTTTGCAGACACATATCCGTCAGTTGGGTGACAATCTAATCAAGCCCAGCTGCCATAAGGGTGTCCCCAACGGATTTAAATAGATGCCCTTGCTTCCTTATATGCGTGTCGCTTCGAAAACTATGCATAAATTGTAAATGAAAACTTGTTGCATAATTTAAAAAAAAAAACTATTAAATTCACTTTGACAAACAAGATTTTATTCAATTTGATTTTTGGCACTTTTAACTTTATACTATTTTATTTAATTCCATCGAGAATTACTTTTCCATATGCATATTTTTACTTTAACGTAAGCTTGTTTAGAAAACGCTTATTTTTTGGTTTATTTAGATACTCAGCTTTAATATTTTAATCCAGGTTAGGTTAAGCTTTTTGCGAATTAAATATTTAAAAGAATTCAATAAGTAAAATTGTTTGCGATTTCTTTGTCTCAAATTCAAATGTATCGAAATTTAGAAGGGGCTCAACTTTTAGTAGACAAATTATCCTCTTTGTAGTTGTTTTTTTTTGCTACTTGTTTTGACCCTGTAGTAGATTGAAGCTACCAAATAAAGTGCCAATTGAGAGACAAAGAGAGCCAAAAATAGAGCTGTACACAAAACGAGACAAACCATAAAAATCAATTGCTGTTTGCGCGTGCCGTTTACCTTTTACCCAACAAGTACACAGTGAACCAGACGTATGCAAATATGGGTGGAGGGGGGGATATTGAGGGGCTGTGTGAATGCATTTGGTGCACGTGCTGCACTTCATGCAATTCACATGAGTGTTTCATGAGTTGGTTCCAGCTGTTGGGTCAATTTTTGTTTTTTTGTTGTTTGTTTTTGGTTTTTGGCAGAGGGAAAGGGTGCAAATGGTTTGTATGAAAATGAGATATTTTGCGGTTTGTGGCATGCAGGCGTTGGGGCACGTACAAATTCAAATGCGGTTGAAATCTGCATTAACTATTGCAATTAGTGCAAAATTTCGCATAAATTATCCAAAGAATAGTTTTTGGCTCACTTTCTATGAACTGTTGTTGAAAAGCATTTAGAAAATTTTGTTGCACTGCCCCCGCCCTCACCCCAACATTGGGTTGAGTTGGTGGCACATATGTGCTTGTGCATGTGCAACATTTTAACTGCTACTTGCCAGCTGCATAATGCAATTGAATTTAACATTTAATGATGCGATATTCATGCAACCAAATTGCCAACACTTTGTATCGAGTCCAACAACTGCAAAAGTCATTTCGTATCTAAAAAACTTTAATATAAGATTAATTAATCATTTCAAAAACCTTTTTTGGTAAAAACATTTTGTTGTGTTATTATTTTTTCAATCAAAATTCATTTGAAAGTGTATCTAGAATGCGGCTTGCATAGCTCGAGAGCACAAAGTTTGTTTAAATTTTGAATTTGTTAGTTACATTTTAGTTTAAATGCATATGTCTCGACATTTTTAGCTGTTCTTCTCCCATTTGGCAGTTTGTTGTTCTTTTTTTTTGGTGTATTTGGCATTTGTTTAATGTAAATATCGTTGATATGCATGCAATTAAATTTTAATTAGCCGGTCTCTTCAATTGCCATTTCAACTATATTGCTGTTTTTAGCGTCGAATGTGACAAAATAGCCAAAACATTTGAGCCGCTTTCGCTTTTGAGGCTTTGGCTTTTCACTTAATGTGGTTGCCTGTTCTCGGCACAGAGGTTTAGTTAAGTTTAGTATTGTTATTGAATTGAACCTGGCACTTTGCACTCTCAGGCGCCATTTAACTGTAATCAATTAATTCATTATTATTCGAATTCTGCTTTCAAAATCTGCCACTTTGCTTTATTGCATGTTGAAGTTGTTTGCATTATTGGTTTCACCTTGTTGCACCATCAGCAGCAGCCAGAAATAGTAAAAGTGAGCGAGTGGGAACAGGTCAGTAGAATTCCCATTTACTGGCAACTGGATGAAAAAAAGCAATGCAAACTTGTCGGCAAGTCCAAGTGCCAGGCTACTTTGCCACCCGCTTTGGCTGCGCAAGTCCACTTAGTTTTTGAGTTCTGCTTCCATTTCAGCTTGGCCCAGGTCTCACGGGTAACATTCCAACCAGATAGCCAAACAACTGGGGCAAACCTTTTAACATCTACATGAAGCGCTGCATTCTCAAGGTTTTTCTGTTATTTGTGTTTTTTTTTTGTGTCTTGGCCCTGGTTTAGTCACAAGCGTTTACTGCAAAAGTGTTTGCTGCGAGTCACAAAAAAAAAATTTAAAACGGTTGAAATCGCGCAATTTGATATTAATGACCAGAATAAGTTTAGTTAGACGAAGAAAAAACATTTAAGGACGCAAATGCAGTCTAATTGAGGTAGTTAAAAGAAAAGCTGCATATTCTAATCAAAAAACAATGTTTGTTAAGCTAAATACTGTGTTATATAATAAGACTTGAAGTTAAAAAATTCAATCCTTAATATCTTCTGTATTTTTTGGTGTGCTAATCGAGAAATCGAAACAAAACTATTCTGCCATAGCTTGGCTAAACCTAGATACGAACTCTAAGGAGTCTAACTTAGCAAAATATTTCAAATAATTCAACAATTACGCTCTTCACACATTTTTACTCATGCTGACTTATAAACTCCATTATTATCATTGACTTGAGCTTGAAATAAGTTGTATTCTGTTGCCTTTGCAACACAGTCTTCTTATTCTTAATAAGCTGTTTTTAATAAGCTTTGGCAAAAGATTTTGCTGCTCTGAGTAACCTCTGGCATAAGCACATAAATGTTAGCGCTAACTTAACATCATAACGGTGGCAAGAGACATTCTCCCCTTTTTCCCATTCCCCCATTGTCACAACATTTTTGTTGTTGTTGTTTGGTAAGCGTTTGACTTGATTGTTGAGCTCTAAAACGCTTTGCGACCAAGACAGAGAGAAAAAAAAAGAAACTTTTATACATAAACGTTGGGAAGTAACTGCAATCGTTTCCTCCCCCTTCTTCTACCCTCCCCAGCACCTTGTTCTTCTCGAGCAACCTCTTGCCACATCGAATGTTGTTTTTATTTTTACTGCTGTTACAATTTTCATTACATTAACCGCTTGCCACGCCCTCCCTCCATCTTACCCCCCTGCCTGCTGTCTCCTTACCTGTCTGTACCTGCAATGCGTTTCAATTGTTGTTTTTGTGCGTTCTAAGCCCAGCTACTTTTTGCTGATGTTTTACAGCAAACACTGTTGATTCTGCAGTTGTTGCATCTTCTCGTCGGAATCAGGTCCTAATCCATGTCCACCGCCCACCACCTACCACCCACAGCTACTTGAAAACTTTTCGCGCAGTTGTCGTTAAAAAGAAAATAAAGAAAATGTGAAACGAAAGCAAAAGCAAAGGCAAAAGCAATCCAGCTGAGTTTGCTGAATGCCAACCAATTGCCAACTACTTCAACTAGCTTCCTCTCACCCACTCCCACTCACACTCCCACTCCCAACCATCATCCACATCGTTCTCACTTTACCCCGCATCAATCAATAGGCATATGATAGGCCCAAAAGTTCAGGCACACACAAGTGCGTCTCATCGCTGACCCCGCTCAGTTGAGGCGAGGTGAAAGCGCTTTTATAAAGCTATAAAATATACACGAAACTCAGCTCAATAAAAAAAAAGAGGCAAAAAACCTTCGAACACGCACTCAACCTTTTCTCAAAGCAATCAAAGGGGCAAGGGGGATTGGATACTCGTGATTTGGCAACGTCTGAAAGTCTGCAGTCGAAGAGAGAGAATGGCACACACTGTCAACGTTCTCCTGTTGGCAACCTTTTTCGGCAAACTTCACATGCGAAGGTTGTAAGTGAAATACCATTGCGATAGAATTTCGGAAGATCTGATTTTTATGGGCAACAGATATTTATATCGAATGGAATGCTTAATCAGTTGAAAATAATATTTTTAAATAAACGCATTCTGAATTATTTGTTAATGCTGACTTTAATAAGATTTATATTATTTTTTATTGTCTAAAATCTAAAATAAAAAGCCTAAGTTAATTATAAATTTATAGTCGTACCAAGACTGACGCATCATATTGTGTTCCGATATTTTATCTTATTAATGAAGCCTTTGTCAAATTTCGGTTATGCTTACAATGGAATGCCTTTTGCTGTTGATACAATAATTCATAAATTTTTTTAGTTATATTGAGCATAGCTATAGAAATGTATTTGCATATATTTATTTAAAAATTCTTTAAAACCAGATGAAATATTTTGTAATAATATTAATAATGAAAAGTAGATTAGTAAATAACATACCTGAATAAATCTAAACTATTGTTTAAAATAGTATATATAGATATCAATATGTAGCAAAAGTTTATAAACACACCTCGCTCGCTTTGTATTTGGATCTGCTTATGTTTGGTTTATGTTATTTCGGTCTAATTCTCAGTCTCAGTCTCACTTTCGGTTTTGGACTGAGCTTTGGGCTTGCCCTCAAAGATTTATGTGCGTAAATTTCATGCTGACGGCATCAGGTGATTTAACACTTTAAATAACTTGCAAGAGTTTATAGTCGAGCCCAACTCTGCCACCAGCCCAACCCAAATCAACCCACAACTACCCCAACAACAAAGCAAACAAACATGGCAAGTTTGTAAAGAAAAGGGAATTAGGGAAGGGAAAGTAGTTGAAGCTGGACAAAAGTTGTATTTTTATTATTTTATTTTATTGCGTTTACATCTTTAAATATGTTTGTTTTGCTTGCCTTGTTGCTTGTGCCTCACGCACATCTCTCCAAGACATTTGGGGGGTGGAGGTTTGGGGGTCTTACTCTGGAATTGATGTGTCTTTTGGGGTCATAAAAATTACAAAAATTTCTTTCGCCCTTTTGGGCTGATTGTGTGCGATTGAGAGAGCATCGGTCCCCGGTCCTTTTGGATAGCCAGCCAAACGATATAAATTATATTGAGCGCTTTGAATTAGTTTTTTATGTGCCACACTTAGCCAAAGAGTGTGTGTGAGAAAAAGAGTATAAGAGTGGGAGAAAGAAGCAAAATTAGATACGTGCGTAGATTTAGGACTGTTCTGTGATTTGAACAAAAAAAAATGTCCAAGGAATAGAAGATTATTTATATCCGTAAACACTTAAAGATTTTCGTCTGCTGCACACACACATTAAACGCTTAGCCGGGCTGCAACACAATGCACCACAATTTGCAATGCCTGGAGAATCCTTGAGAACGTCCTTTTCGGGGCTAGCCAGGGGGGTAAACCCCTTTGGCGCACAACTTTGCAATCGAAGCACAACAATGGCAAGCAATTACCTCCCCACCAGCGCCTCGAAAACAGAAGAAAAGAAGAGGAAGACGAGGAAGCTATGTGGTTTGGATATAAATACAGAAGAAAAAAAAAATTGAACACGAAAAGGGCAAAGTGCGAAAAGGAAGTGAAAGAGCGAAAATAACATCGAATTGTTAAGAAACTGCAAACTGCAAATCCATTAAACCACAACAAGCTAGGGGAACAACGACTCGAACGTAAAACGTAACAAATAATAGAATGAAAAAAAACCCACAACAACGAAATGGGTGTGAAAAAAGAGAGAGAGAGAGAGAGAGAGTGAGAGAATCGTATTCTTTGTATAAATTCCAGCTGACGCACAATTGACTGAAAATTGTTGTTGTACCAGCGAACTGTGTGTGTGTGTGTGTTTGTGTGTGTGGTCAGAAAGAAGGATTAGCCTTTAAGAATTGAGACCTTATGGGAATTACTTCAGCAAGCAGTAAAAAATATGCGTAAGATAATCTTTAAAGTATTTTATGCAACTCGTTTTTTTTCCTGAAAGTTTTTTATATATGTTTCTTATGAATAGAATTTTATGTTTAGCCAACTTTTAACTAGTGTCAACATATTTAACTTTTATTATTATAGTGTCATAGTATTCAAAAATTCATTTTAGCAAACACTTTTTATTTTTTTTTTGGTTAATGTCAACCGAGCAATCCAATCAATTGCTTAAAGTCTTTCAAATTTATCATCCAAGAGCCAACTGCTTGACCAACATTGCTAACCACAAACTCTCCTCAGACCTCCACAGCAGCACTCCCACCTTTCATTTATCCCATTTCACCCTAACCTCAGCCACATCCCCTACCTCTCTCGGCACAATTTCGATGAGCCACTATCCAAGTAACAGTGAAAAATGTACCCTTTTTGCAGCATGCCATTTATTTGTCTGCCTGGCATCTTTGCTATCATATCTTAGCATGCGGTTACAAAACTATTCTCTGCTGCTCTCCTTGGGGAAGATTGGTTGGCAGCAGCAAAAGCTGCTTCTTCTTCATCATGGCTACCTTAAAAATTAATTGAAACATCACTACCGGCTAATATTGTGTATTAAAAACCAAGCGGCAGCAGCAACAGCAACAACAATAACAACAAATGGTTGAGCATAAAACAAGCAATGACCAACAAGAAAAAAAAGAAGCAGAAACTTTATAATACTACTACTACAACAAACACACATACATATACATTCTAACGGTTTGTCTTGCGGATGTTCAACTTGCAAATTGCCTGTGTGCGTGGCCATTTGTCAGTCTTAGTTCCAAGGGGCTAGAAATGTTTTACAATAAATTCGACGAACATTTTGGGTTTCGAGTTTATTAGCTGTCGGCCGGTAGCTGCGGTCAAAGGGCGCACAACAACATCAACAGTGACCTACGCACTCACACCCCCGCCCTCTCCCTTCCCCCCACACTCTCACATTCATTCATTCATCTTCTATGTCAAGCGGCGTCAAATCACTGTCCAGTTTATTTGAATATTGGGCATTACAGCATTGCCAGCTGCAAATAATAGATTTCAGCAATTGCGCATGTTCAAGCTCTCTTTTCAGCTCTTGAGCGCTCTCAGTACAATTTTGGCACGTTTCAAATGCTCGTCTGTTGCGCCTAGGACAATGTTTTTCTTATTGTATGCTTCGTTCGCATTTCTTCGCTGTCGCAACGGCTTCGTGGGTGTACTAAAAAGTACAATGCACGAAGTGTACGGCGAAGGTCGTCGGCCATAAAATGCGCATAATGTTGTGCGGATGTGTCAGTACACGTTTGTTATTTGGCGCGACAGCATAGCGGCATAGCGACATAGCGGCGCAGCGTTAGCGGTAGCGGTAGCGGCAGCGTAGTCGTCGTCAGCACGTAAACGTGCGTAGTCTGTCCGCGAAGCAGGTATTTCGTCGCATGGCGGGCATGGCGAGCATTAAAAACGTAAATGTGTTGGAGTTGCTGTTGTTGCAGCATTTGTAACGGTGAATAAGAATAAAACCGATGAATTTCAAAAGCTACGCAGAGTGATTATATGCTGCTGTCTTGTTATTGTTTGTTGTTTTGAATGCTCGTAGGTGCGTGTGTGTTAGTGAGTGAGTTGTGTTAAGTGCCAAAGTGAAGTGCTCTTCAAACTGTATCAGCAGCTCATACTTAAATACTAGTACTACATTGTATATGCAACAACTGGATACGGATACGCGCGTCTCGCTTTAAGCAGCCTCATCCACCAGCGCAGCCAGCTACAGACAGACAAGTAGGTAACGTAACGTAACGTAACGTAACGTCACGCAACGCAACGTAACGCGATGTTAGCGTAAAGATTGATGGTGTCACCGCATTGCCTTTCTCCTTCATTTTTTACTCTTATGTCCCTCTTCACTAAAAGTTCAATTTCCTGCGATGCTTTAATTGAAGCGCAATGCACACACAAATAAACACACACACACACACACCCAGCTATACCCTTCTTTCCACCCATCTACCACAACCACTCGAATTGAGTTGGGATTGAGGGAGTTGATGAAGGGTGGAAGGAGGCGGTAGGGGCTGGTCTTGTTGCCTGTTGGGCGTTTGACTCTGGTCAGTCATTAGTCATTTGCTCATTTCCGCAAACGCAGCCGGACGTACAGCACTTGTCAGCCAATAAACAAGCGACGGCACAGACGAACAGCCAGAATGGTTGTGAACGTCGAAGAGGGAGGGGGAGTAATGGTGGAAATTGTGAGTTTCCCTGAAGTATAAAAATGAATGAAATGCTTATACTCTAGCACAAGATACTTTCATGTTGAGCCATGATGGTTGTATACCTGTGAATGTTGGTGTGTACATGTGTGTGTGTGTGTGTTTGTGCTTGTGCTTGTGGCTATAAAGAGATCAATTGTTGACCTAACGTGGAGAAGGTAGGATCTATTAAAAAACAAGGAAATTCTTTAACGTTAACTCGAAGTGGAAAGTTATTTTGTTCATCTGCTCAACATTATTTAATATTATTATCTTGGTAAAATAACAATTTATTAAGAGCTTAGATATTGCCTGGAAACGTGCTTGAAATCAAAAATGATTTAATCTCAAGGAAATAAAAAAGCTTAAAAAAGCTTTAAAGAAAACAATTTTAATGTTTGGATGATTTTATTTAGAGATTTTCTTTCAGTTCTATCGCTTTGACCTTTTTGGATAAATCTTTTTTTGATTGCTGTGATATATATAGCCAGGGATTGAGGCTTGTCTTGTCTTGTCTTGCTCTACGCTTTAAGTTATCATCATCGAAAGTGGAACGCACCACACACACACACACACCCATATATACATGGGTGTATGGAACACTGGCAGCTGGATATGTGTCATGCATTCATTTTGGAATACAATAAGCGAAGCCAAGAACAGCAGCAAAAGCAACAGCAACAGACACACAAACAACACCAACAACAACAAGGACAGGCGTAACATAGGTGTACGAACAAAAGAAAAAAAATGAAATGCAGAATGGGTCCGGCAACAATAGAGAGAAGTGCCATTGCCACCCTATGCCACCCACACTCTGCAACTACTCAACCTGTATAACCATCACACCCCGCATCTCCCATGCCCACCGCCTCATTTTAAGCTAACCCAGTTTGTTGATGTTCCTTCACGGCCTGCCTGCTGCCGTTATATTTCTTTTTATGGCTTGACTGACTGCCCGCAAAACGACGAAGACAAACCTCAGTGTTCTAGCCTCACCAACCCAATCCCTAACCGCCAAGCTCTCCATACTGGAGAGGAACCCACAAAAAGCAGGCAACGCTTTGATGGAACTTGTTTTGTAATTGTTTTTGTATGTTGTGCTCTTGTTGTTGTTGGTGATTCCTTTTTTCTGTTCAGCTTTCCTTTGCTTCTGGGCTATAAGAATTCCCGCTCTTAGCCTGTTCTGCAGGCCCCGGGGCCATTGTCACGTAAATCTGTGACTGAAATTAGCCTCGTTGACAAAAATATGCCTGCTTACACATTATTTGTACAAACAAATAGACAGGCTACTGTTATGGCCCATAGGGTCTAGTGAGGCCAAATCTATGGGGGAGGCTTACTAAAGGGACGCTTTGCAAAATTTGCATGGGAACTGTGACAGTTGTTATTGCTGCTGTTGGTATTATTTTTTGGGGGGTTTCTTTTTTTGGCTTTGGTTTTTGCTTCTTGCTCTTGACAATAGTTTTTTGCCCCAGCCAAACTTTGTTTTGTTTTATTGATCTGTTTATGCTTTGGCCTCTGGACAATGAGAATGCGCCATGGCAAGTAAATAAAGAAAAAGTAGTGAAAAGGTAAATGCTCTTAGAGTAAGGATAATCATGGTTTACTATGAAAAGCTTTAGTTCAAAAACTACTTCATCTAATAAAACGTTTCGGTTTAATTTTGTTTATTATATCCTAAAAATTCAAAACACAATGATAAAGGTTAAATTGTAACCGAATGTTTTTTTTCTGTGGCAAAAGAGGTTATTCGTTAGACAGGCGTGTAAATGATAATAAACAAATGTGTGTGTATTCGCTCTGTCTATTATTAATGGTCTAAGAATGTAGCTACTAACTTGGCCTACATGCCATGCATACCATTTCTGGTTTCAACTTTTGTGCTTAGAATGCTTTGTGCTTTTGATTCAGTCATGTTTATTGCAGCTAATTAACATTTCATAAACAAATAAATACCATCTAGATGTCTGTTTGTCAGTCCTGCCTGCCCTCGAGGCTGCCAAGTAGCAAAGCATAAAGAACTGTCAGTCAAATCTTGGTATAAACACAGACTTTGATGTCTTGTGGGCGTTTACAAAAGCCCACCAGAATGCAAGAAGCAAAAACCAAAATACTCCAAATGATTACATACCTTTGACAGCAGACCAAAATGTAAGACTTGTGGTTTATTTGCTTCTAGGAAAATTTCCAATTTCTGAATTATTGTAGCTACTTAGCCATGATTAATGTCAGATTTAATTATGCACAAGATATTTATAAACATTATAAACAGGATGGACTTTTTTATGCTATGAAGAAAAATATTGTCTGATATTGCTCATTTTTACACTCACAAATGCCCTTAAAGGTATGCTATAGTTTTTAAAAATTACTTGTATTTGAAATAGAAGTACAGCTTGTTTCCAAGTAAATCTATACATTATCTTAAAGTATTATGTTTGTTTTGTCTACAAAACACTTTGCTTACCATTTGTTTTTCAAACTCATTTAGATCATTATCTTTGTTAAACGCCACTTACAGCTCCTAATGCCCAATTAGTCACTACTTAACTGTTAATAGTATCGACAGAGCTGAAACTTTCTTGACATGTAATTTTCCATTTAAGTGATAGGTTAATTAAGCCATGCTAATTAACCTCTCAGACTATTTGCCAAATATTATATTGACATTAAACAATATCCAAGTCAAAGCCAGACTCCTTCTATGAATTTCGACAAATTCAAACACAGTTTAAATTAAAGGCAACCGCAGACTAACACAATAATGTTGTCAAACACACAACTTTATGTGACATATTGATTAGTTTTTAGCTCCGATTTAAATTACAAGTAGAAGTATGAGAATGCAGATTTTACACAGGGTTTTCTAAGAAAACTTAATACAAATGATTTGGGAATGTTGGAAAATCGCATTTCTTTTACACATAAGTAGCTAAATATAAGTTTCGTTAAATTTTTATAAAAAAAAACTTTACTATTTTCAGTCGCTTTAAAATATATCTAAAAAACATATCCAATTAAGCCTTATAGTATTCCAATCATAGGGGTTTTAAAAATAATCTATACAATTGCTTGCCAAATCAATTTACTGTCTAGACCATACGGTTTAATTATAATTGTATCACTCAGAGACGGAGACCGCTCTTAACCGTTTTGCCAAACCAATTTTACAAATTTGTGCGAGACGAATAAGCAAGAAGAAATAGAAAAAAAATGGGAAAGAAGAATATTATCCAGATAGTGCAAAAGATCCATTTACGTGACGCCGGAAAAGGCAAATAAAAAGCGTTTGCATTTTTTATTGAATTCTTTTAACAGTGTTGCGGGAAGGTTGGCGGGGGTTGTGCAGCAAAGCTCCTCCCACGCACAGAACAAGCGGCAAAAGTTGGCGTCAGAGTCAGACCGACACATAAATAAACCTCAACAACTAAGCCGTGTGTTTTGACATAGATTTAAATTGACATGCCTGTGCAAACAAAAACGCTTAGTTGAGGGGATGCCTGGCTTTCCGGGGGCATTCGCTGCCTGTTGTATTTGGTTCTATTTGGTGTTGGAATTGAGGAGACAAGCGCTGCTCATGTGGCAAACGCAAGCCGCACAAATGTGCGTCAAGGAATTTCAAAAACGCTCGACTAAACCACATTCACATTCGCATTCACATTTGCCTAATGCCCAGCGCTTGGCCATTGATACACATACAAAGACGAAAAAACAACTAACACACACACACACGCAGTGAGAGAGGCGCAGACAGAGCAGAGGGTAAAACAGAAAAAATAAAAATGCAAAATAGTTTGTTATTTAACATATTTGACGGAGAGCCAGCCTCTATCTTTCATTTCTCTTTGCCCTCAAATTTATGGAAATTGACCCGGCAGACGGGTGAAAAGACAAACACCCTAAGGGTAAGGAGGAGCGCTGTGGACAGAGACACAGACTCGCTTGTGGTTGCAAACATTGCGTATACTCCTTTTGACAATTCTTTCGCATGGCCAAAACTCAGCACTAAACTGGCCTTAAAATATTTGCTAGCCAAGCAGCTGGAAAAGCGGCTCTTGCATCACTGCCGTTATGTTCTATTAACTGGGTAAATTGAATGGCAAACGCGCTAAAGAAAAATAACAAAAAGTAAATGCGTGGAGAACATTTTTTTTAGAGAAAGGAGAATAAAATACTAGTGAGATTTGTAAAGGACGTAAATGTATTTAGTTTTTTTATTTTTTGTCTGCAGTTTATTTCTAAGAAATGTTTTATGAATTATTTTATAATCATTTTGCTCTGTTAAATAACATGTATGTTTTTTTCTAAAAATAACATACAAAATATATGTGAAGTAAAACAAAAGAGGCGTCCGTTATTCTCTCAGTGAAGGCCAATTGGTGCTTGGCCAATTTAAAAGGACTTACTTTTTAATGAAGCGAGCCAAGTAGAAGGATACACGAGTCACAATAGCAGCAACGAGTATGTAGCAAAGCTGCAGGCAACTGCAAATAGACAACAGAGCGAAGGGGCAAAGCTCTAGAAAGTTGAGAAGCTATCGCTGCAAAAATGGGAGTACAGAATACAAATTGAATGCTACACGACACACAATTAGAGCGTAAGCGAATAACTAAATTACGTTGTACGAAAAACGGAAAACAAAATAGAGAAACTGTGATTCGATGCATTTATTGATTGATCGCTGTAAGTTGAGCATACAAAAGGCAAACGGAAAAAAAACAATGCACAACAAGTTGAGCATGACAAAGTTTTTAAATTATTCACGTTCTGTTTTACAGATCGTTAAATAGTAAGGAATGTAAAGAGAGTGTGTCAACTGCTAAGTAAATTAATATGATTTTCTATACACTTTGCAAGTAAATCAATATCGAACAAAAGTATAACGAAATAAGTTGCATTGCTCAGTGGCATTGCCCTTCTAAAGTGTTAAAACGGCGTATGTCAGCTATTTGGAACAGTTAACATTTTTTCTGTCATTTGCATTTGCATTTGCATTGCTGACTTATGGAATGCCAGCTAATTAGGTTTCCGTACCAAAACGTACTTACCCCATTGCAATGGTCTTCTGTCTTTGGCACAGAGTGAAACCAAATCAAATCACATAACATGTCAGCCATCGCCACCAACTAACCAACCCAAACCAACCCCAGCAGCTAACAAAGCAATCTACCTGTCAACATACCAAGCCAGCAATGCAGCAGTCCAAGAACCGACAACGGCAAAGCCAACACAATCCAAGGGTTTGTTTTTTGTGTGCTGTTTTTGCCCAGCTATGCTAATAACGAGCATTTTCTTTTACGCTGCCTTTTTTCCAACCTGGCTGCTAGATAGTTATGCAGTTCTTCACACAATCATTTCACTTGCCACATGGCATTCTTCATTGCGTCTTGTGTTGCACTCACATTCTAACTTGTTGTGTTATGTTGCATAGATGTGCGGCATAATTTTGTTTTCATTGTGATATGTTTAATTGCTCTTAATAACCAAAAATATGTATATGTATGTTAAGTGTGCCCGAAGTTAGATTTAACATTTCCCTTTATTCATTTTGAGAAAAGACTTTTATCAAAGTTGTTTTTTGCCCTTTGAAAAGCCGAGTTGTAATGCTTACAAAGTAAAACCTCTTTTTATAAATCTTGCAAGTACGTGTGCATTTAGGGATTCTAAGAAATGGAGCTGATGCTCGTCAAAGTACTTTAATCATATTTATAGCTTTGTGTGTAACCAGCTTTTAGTAAAATATGAATGTATTCTTTATAGGGCAGGTAATCTTCGACCTGTCAAATGTTGCATTTTTATTCGCCCGTTTTCAATATTTATTCGTATTTGTATTCGCAATCGTTGTTTGTCGCCGTTGTTGTTGTTGTCAACATTGTCGTTAACGTTGTCGTCGTCCAATATGTGTCAAATGCAAATTTAAATCTTATTGAAAAAGGGGATTAGGTGACAGCAGCAGAAACACAGCGCACAAAAATACACATTCAGATAGCTAGTGAGTGGGTTACGGGGTGGGGAATATATATGGCTGTGTGTGTGTGTGCAACAAAGCGACGTTTTACCCAGTGTTTTGTGGCATCGAAGATGCTGCAAGCAGGTTGCAAAGCACAGCATTTGTAAAATTCCGTTGACTTTGTCGAGAACACGCTCTCATTTGCATCGTCGTGTGCAGCAGGCAATCTTTTTTTTTTATTTTTTAAATGTTTTTTTTTTCGTTGCCTGGCAGTTTTAAATGGTTTTTTGTGGCTGGTGAGTTGCATTCATAGTCATATCATTTTGCCATCATCTCAACCCACCAGTTGCCCATTCTACATACATAGAACATAATAGAAATTCTGGAGCAGACCGTAGTCTAATCCCACGGCAACGTTAGACATATCAACATATGCTCAATGAGATTTCTACTTCAGCCACACACACTCACACACACACAACGAGACACAAACACACACTCATGGACAATACAAAATCCAATACAATGCCGCAGCCATACAGTTTTTTCACAATTTCAAAATGTTTTATGCTTCAACGTTCTCAGAACCTTTGTGTATGAGTCAGCTTGTATGCGCGTGTATGTGTTTGTGTGTTTGGAAGATATTCAATATTTTCTACCCATGACTCGGTGTATATATTTCAAAGCTTTTGTTATCAATATGTCGACTGCTCATTGAAAATAATACAATAAATGTGTATGCGAGTTAGTGTGTCTGTGTGTGTGGTTTGCTTTGTTGTGTGCACATCTTTTAGATACTTTCAGTAAGCAGGCGCGTGTATCTGTATCTGTAAATGTTGTTGTGGCTGTGCTCAGCGCTTTGTCACCTGTCTGAGGCGGCACTTTGGCATTGATTGCTTGCGTAAATTGAACAACAACAAGCAATGATCTTGTCATCATCATCATCATCAGTCTCATCATTATCTTCATCAATTGTAATATTAGACGCAAAAGCGATTCCAATGGCATAGACCATACACTCGAGTGTATATTGTACCAGCTTGACATAGTATGCAGAATTCTTATGATTTTATTTATTTATAAAATAAAAATGCCGCGTCCTTTGTTAAGCTGTCACTCAAATAGACTAAGCAATAAAAACTGTAGAAAATATAAGTAATGAAAAACATATTTCTCAACTATAACCAATTCAATGGAAAAATATCTGTTTTATATTTAGATTACAGCTTTGCGTTTATTAAAACCCATGCATGCATTGATTTGCTAAAGAAAAAATATATTGTCTCAAGTTTATTCGCTTTGTCGAAAAGCAATAAAACACAATTAATTAATAAGCATTACGATTGAGTTTGATATTTGATGAGGATGATTAATGCTGGGAAAGGTAATTTCAATTCGAGCCATGTTGTTGCTTGAGAATAGTTATGATATACGAACAACATTGTTATGGCTTCAATTAAGCCACACACACACACACATCTGTGACCCCAAACACACACAGACATAAGAAGACAGAGAGATAGTGTTGCAAATATTTGTTTATTTGAATTCAGGCGAAGCTTTGGTTATTTGTCTGTTTGTTATTGTAAAGCAATTTCAATAATGGCTTGCTTCATGATCACATTAATGTATGCATGCCACAAACGCCACTGCACACTTAAGGACATGCAGGACCTGCACAGGAAATATTGTTCTTGTAGCTGTGTATGTCTTATTGTGTGTGTGTGTGTGTGTGTGCCTGTGATTTTGGCCAAATGCTTTGCACGTAGCCACATAAATTCCAAAGTCCGAAACACACTAAGAGAGCTTTTCTTTAATACAAGATACATACATATGTATTTGTGCGAATAGATATGTATGTATATCTACATCACACTCGGAGTCTTGAAATTTGTATTGGGCTTTTGTTCGCCAGGCAGCTGCTGAATGCTGCTCAGTTAGGACTAATTGAAACATGCACGTAAATACATTAAAGCCCAAATAGCCCCAAAATAATGAAGCTGATTAATTCAATCAGGCGAATGAGGCGCGCCCATACAAGCTCAAATGCTCAAATACAATACATTCAAACACATGTATGACTGGCCATTGCAAAATGATATGTTCCGGGTTAGTGTAACAGACTCAGCTTCAGCTTAAGCTTCAGGTTGGGTTGCTTCTGTTTCTGCGTGTTAAGTAGTTTAACACGCTAATGCGATTCCATTTCAATGTTAGGGACCCATTTCAAGGGAGATCAATGCGTTTGCCTAATGGCCAAACATGAGGCTGGCATAGCTAATAGTTGGAGCTGGAGCTTGTGCTATTTTTCAGACATTCTAAGAAGGATATGTTTAATTTGGTGTGAAACACTTTTCTATGTATAACTAGATTTTGAGTATTACTAATGGCAAAATAAAGATATTTAATTAACACTTTTTGGAATCCATTTCGATCGATATGCGGTTCGTTATAAATCAGGTATATCAGGCATATTTACTGCGGATTCAATTCTAAAAATTCATGAAAATGGATATTTAATTATAGAAATAACGCAATAAATTTTATTTTAGGTACATTAATTAGATTTGTAGTCAACAAATGCAATCTATTAGTATTGTTTTTGAATTTTGAAATTATGCTTTGTGGGTAAACAAATAAATAACATATTTTCGACTAATTGCGTTTGCAAATGACTATCAATTATAAGATTTCGACTATAATTTTTGGAGTTATTTAATTAAAAACTTTGTTGCACAGCACGTATTATTTATCTATAAGAACAGTGCCATTTGAATTCAAGCAAGAAGGCCATGCACATAATTCAATAATAAATGTAACTGGCAGCATAATGCAATCAGATAGTAGTACAATCATATCCCACAATTGAGCTTTTGCAGTGCATTTAAAGCGAATTTCATTCGACCTTGGCTCTTAACATTATCCAGTCCATCTATCAAGACAGCGACAAAGTCAAAAGTCAAAAGTTCAGTCTACAATTGGAACATGACATTTGTCAGAAGGCGCAAGAAGCGAGACGCGAAACGGAACGTTGGGCAGACAGTGAGATAAAGACAGAAACAGAACGCAATGGCGACATATCTACTGAACCTTAAATCAACTTGTAAAGAGGCTGGGCATGTGTTCAGAGTATGGCAGCAGTAGCAGCAGCAGCTGTTGATGAAATGCTAGCGACAATAATATAACAACAGTAACACATAAAAAAATACACGAAATACAAACAAATCCGGCAGCAACAAACAAAGTACAAGCCAAAATGAAGATGGGCAGCTGCGAGGCATTTGTTTGTTCAGACATATATGCACATATATATCCAATATACATTCATATGGACCCATTTACACACACACACACACCCACAGACTCAGAGACAGACAGGCACACATTCAGCTATAAAAGTGACAAATGTTAAACGAAATGTAAAAACAGAAAGAGAGAGCGAAAAAAAAAAGTAAAACAGGAAGACGCGACGTAATGAAGCATAAAAAGCACATTTTTCAAGACGACTGCAAATACATACATGACAACTGCAAACAAACAATAACAAAAAACGGCAAAAAATTTAAAGTGTAAGCTATTTTCAAAATTTAGCCAATTTTAGATACACTCCAAAACCCGAAAAGTATGAAATCCATTTTTAATAAAATACTTAAATTGAAAAAGATTAGTTTGTCAATTTAGTCAAACCGGAACTGTCGAAAAATTGCTGAAATCAACAAACAAAAATATTTGTAACAAGTATTGTAGAAGGGTTCAATATCTTACATTAAATGCGATATCAATTTCAACATCAATCAGTTGTTGATGTCAAAGTATCTTGCACTGATTTGTGATTCAATTGCTTTAAGCTTTCATGTAATAACTTCAAATTTTTAAACCTAATGGATGACAATATTTGAGAGTCAATCCATTTTATTTATTAAATAAACTTGACTCAGTGAATCGCTAACAAACCTTTGGAGTATTACTTTTTGGTGAAAGTGCACAAGGCACTAGCAAAAATCATAGCATACCTTGCGGCGCATACTTTCAATGATCCGATATATTTATATTTATGCTTGACTGTGGTTTCTTGCTCATTGCCGCATATTCGAAACACATTTTCACGCTTGTAATCAATGCGACGCTCTCTAGCTGCCATTCTCCTTGCCCCATCCTGTTGCCAACTAATGCAAATTGTCGCCCCCCGGCTAAGGGCCCCCTGCCATGCCACGTAATTGCTAAAAATTGTTGGTAAAAATAAGAAAGCAAAGCAAGAAAATAATAATAAGAGCAAGAAGAATAAGAAAACGACAAACGGCAAACCGAACTTAATTTCTTTCGCTCGTTTTGTGTGCGCAACTTTTTGGCTTTTCTTTCTTGTTTTTCCGTGTTCTTTGTTAGCTTTTCTTGTTTTCCTTTTGCCTTTTGTTGCTGCTGCTGCCTTTGTTGTTGTTATTATTGTCTAGCTTGTAATATTTATTATCGAATTGTGTAAAAGCAGCAGCAACAAGAACAAACCGGCAGCAGCACCACATGCCAACGCAGTGCGAGCAATTTCAGGAACTTGACTTCGCCTGTTCCTGTTCGATATCCTGTAGCGAAAAGTTTTACACTGGACATGCTAAGTTGCTGTTGCCAAGCTTGTGTTGAAAGCATTATATAATGCGAGTCATGATAATTTATGCAATTTGTTATATTAAATTTGCTTGAAATTCACATTGATCTAAGCTTAAGAATAATGATGCTAAAAACTAATTTTACGAATTGCACTTCTGTGCCTCATGAATAAATTTAAATCAATTTTAATTTTTGAGCACTCTAAAAGTACCTTTAAACTTTTTCAAATACCTAACGGTATTTTACTTAAACATTCTATCTTAAGTAATTTCTGCTTTTAAACAATTGCTTCTAAGTTCATTATGAGTTTTTTTTTTTTGTGACTTCTTAGATATATCATAGTCGTGCATGCACTTTGTTGCCGGATTTCTTGTCATTTTCTTTGGTGCAGTTATACTGCTGGACAGGTTCCCCGCATAAGTTGCATTTGTAGCTACCAGTTGCGAGTTCCGTTTTGGCTTTTTAAAATGTTTGCCAACATTGCCATTGGTATGCACACGCGTGGACCTCGCACAGTTGTCCTCAATCCTGCAAACCCTTTACCTTGTCCTAACTCTCGAGCTCGTGTTGGTCCTCATGCTCAAGCTCAAGCTCATTCTCAACGTCCTAGTTGAAGTTGTAGTCGCAGTCATCGCTTGTCCTCGACAGGAAGTCTCGCCGGCATATGCCCTGCACGTATTGCCGTTATAAATTTTGTTGCCAAATACATATACGAAAAATACATACTACTCCTTATAACGAGTGTGTGTTTGTGCGTGAGTATGTGTGTGTGTGTGCTTGTGTGTTTGTGTCTATGGGTGACAGTTGCAATTGTGTGTTTGTTATTGCAGGTTTTTTGGTATGCACAGGACAATTTTGCTAACAGTTGAAAACTCAAGCAAACTTTTTGCCTGGCCATGTTAACTGCCAGTCAATACGAATACGAAACAGATATGGCTTATTTGTGCTGTTATTGTTGTTGCTGCCAGTGTTGTTGTTGTTGTTGTTTTTGTTGTTTGAAAAGCCAAGACCTTATGACTTATTCAGATGATGTTGGCTTCCTCTCCAATTCGGTACACTTCAGTTGAGTTGAATACAGCTGTTGTGTTGTGCTCTGTTATTTTCGGTTTGCTACATTTCTGACTGTTTCTCCGACTCTGCCACTCTTCTGCCTTACGTCATTAATTATACGACGCGTGCGACGTGAAGCCAATTAAATTTACGCATTTAATGAGAGAGCCGCCACTCAAGCGACATACTTCTACCCATACGAGGGTAACTCCATTAACTTTTTAGCAACTTTAAAGCAGTTTTCTAAAGTTTTTGTCCACTTGTCAATAGACTTGGTCAATTAGTGGTTTAATAGCATGTAAGCTTTATGTAATAAATAAATAAAATGCAATTTAAGTTCTTGAACAAACTTTAGGTTTAGAAATAAACCCAAAAAGATCATTTGCTTCACACTTACAAATGCAATTTAAATCCACTCATGCTTTAAGCACGTGCAGCCAGAGAAAATAGTTATTCTCTTAGTTAGACACCCCCACATAGACACAAAGTAGATAAATTTATGTTTACCCTTAAAGCTATTTTGGGATAAACCCTTCTATATAGCATATCTTGCAAGTTTAATACATTAATTAGTGGTTTTATAACGGCACACGCATAACACTGATGGGTCTAACCTTACCCTTGCCACTTGCCCCTGCTACTGTTATGGCCCCAAGGGGGTCATTGACACACATACCACGAAAATTGCCTGGGGACTTTGGTTTATTGCAATGTATCAGTTAGTTAGTTGGCTGATAACTGGACACAACAAAAGCAAAAACACACACACATATTATGTGTGTGCTAAGTCTCGACAATTTAGTCATTCAACTTTGTGCTTTTATTTATATTTGAGCCTTGTTGGCGGGTCAAGTACTTTGCATAATCAGCAGGCAAAGGCGACGAAGGCCATTTTTTTAATGCCCAGTTGAGAGTTCAAATTCCCTTAAAACATTTTTACCTAGAGTTGTAATTTTTCTCTCCGTTTTATTTTTTTTTTTTTTGTATGTTCTTGTTTTAGGTTCTGTGCGTGCCCAAATATCGCCTGAGTCGCTCACAAATTCCAATTTAATTATACACCTGGACAAAATTTGAATATTCTCATGTACACATATATATATATAAATAGATGAGTACATAAGCATTGCTACGCACACACACACACACACATACATATACATCGAAATGCTGTTCCACATGGCATATAGTCGTAAATTAAACGCATTAAGATATTTAAATAATGTTTTTTTAGCGCTCTGCTTTATGTGTCACGTGATTAGCGGGAATCATGCCACAAATTCATAAATTTTGCGTAAGACCAGCTAAGCTCAGTGCGCCTCATTTGTGTGGCAGGGCACGAGTGCGTCGTTTTAATTTATAATGAAGTAATTGTGGCAAGCAAAGTGTTGCCTCATTGAAGATGGATTCGTTATGAAAATTCACAAGAGATATTAAATCCCAAAACCCGCTAACACTTCTACCTGAAGGTGTAACCTTGAAATGTTTTTTGTTTTTTAAGCTTTTTTTTTCAGCTAACTTTAACTAAGTTTGTTAGTCACGATTGCCAAATAAATTAAATATTATATTCATATTATTGGTTAACAATTTGTCAATGAAGTTGTAACATATTTAACAAGCATATTTCACCTATGATTCCATTCAGATTTGCTCGTTTCTCAAGTCCATTAGCGAGTGAAAGCACGCGTAAGATATACTTCGTTGCATTCATCTTAGTTGCTTTAAAAAGTTGAATTCTCTTGTGGCATAAATCACGACTGCTGCTCAGTTCAGTTCAGTTTGGTTCAGTTCAGTTCAGTTCATTGAAGTGTCGTTTATCGTTTTGCTATTTTGGCAAACGCCTCTCGTGAATATCTTGGCCATAAATATGCCAATTTGGCAAGCAGATACTTCACACTCTCACTCCTGCCACACCCCCACCTTCTATTGACCACCTTCTGTTTACCCTGTCTAACGCCTGCCAGTCTGTCAGCCAGTCAGCCTGTTTGCCACTGAGTCAGAGTCAGAGTCAGTGTCGAACAATAAAAATAAAATTTATTACTCAAGTTTATGGCAAAGCAATAAATGTATCTTTCACTGAGAGTATATGCATGTATATCCATTACTATAGCGTGTGTGTGTGAGTGAGTGTGTGCGAATTGACTATTCCATCTAACCATAAATATGCACCCATTCGCACCTAGACGGCCCGTCCAGGACACATGTGGTGCTCCCGCTCGCCTTCTCATAGTCGCCTGCTGTTAAAATGATTATGTTGTTACCCACTCAACCCCATCAAAGCACACACACTAACACACAACAACCCTTGATTCAAATCCCATAAAGTTGTTCAACTTGCTGTTGTTGTTGCTGATAGTTGCCGTTTATATGGCTGGCAATTGCCGCATCATTAATCTTACTCACGGAAACGGCGCTTAGGTCAAAGTTTTGAGTTTAGGTAATTTATCTTCTCAGTTTTGTGCCCGCAATTATGTGCCGAAACAGTAAAAACCTTAAACGAAACTAGGCAACTGCGCCTCCCTTGAAAACATACACACACACACTCACCTGAATTTGAGTCATAAGCTCTGGCCTAGGCAAATGTTAATAGCCATCCATACAGACAGAGAGAGAGAGAAAGAGAGGAAGAAAGTTTTTGCAGTTAGGTCCTTTGGCCGCGTGCTCGAGTCCCCACTCTAATAATTCTTTGCCTTAATAATTGAGCAGCAATTTCGCACCCGCGGCACTAAAATTAAATTGAACTGTTTACAAACACATGAATTGCTTATGAGCGACAGCCAAAGCGACAAACTATGCACCATATAGGGGCGCCGCTATCAGATGCCGGTCGCTGTTGCCGGGTGTTGGTGGCGCTGCCTGTGATGGTGTTGCCACTACTGGGCAAGGGGGCAGGTTTGGGCGTGTCAGGCTGTGTCGTGTCGCACGCTGGGCGTGGCAGCAGGACGTGTGTGTATGTGGAATGCTTATCAAGCAAATGACAGTGCACAACTGAAGTTGAGAACGTCAAACAGATGATGACCAAGCAACCCGATCGCACAGTGGTGCCAGAGTTGAATAAAAGTAACTTAAAAACACAAGCTTTAACTTTTCTTCTTTAGCGTTAGGTTTTAAATTCAGCTAATGCAATGAACAAATGAATATCATAACTTAAATTAGCCTTCCTGTTTTATGATATTTAATAAAAGATTAACAGGGCAACAACTTTGAGCAATACAATAATAATAAACTTACCTTTGTAAACCGTATTTGAGCAGGTTTTTTTAACCTTTATTTATATTAAGAAAAATATATTATATAAAAATAAAAAACTTTTAAAAAGAAAACCAAGCAAAAGTAGTTTGTATAAAACAACAATGCAAAATTTTAAATTCAAGTTTCTCTTTATATTTTATTTACGTTGTAATCAAATGTGTTTGTCACAATGTGCACTGCATTTGGCCGCACAATTAATTGCGTAAACAAAACGCAATGACTGTGGCAAGAGCTGAGCATTGAATTATTCAAATCGTCTATAATTACAGCTGGCAAAGCAAGCGCCTGACGCATTTATCAATTAATTGCGAATGCGGCAAATCTAGCAATGGAAACAGCAACAGCAACAGCGATGGCTGTGGCAGTGGCAGTGGCAACGGCAACAGCAACAATTTTGCCCACGGGCAACGGCAATTAAATTATTAAAAGTTTGTCATAAATAAAGGCAGCAACTTGACAATTATTAAAGCGAATTACATGCAAGTTGTGCGACCAGAAAATGATGACCTAGGGCCAACAGGACAGAATAACAAAAAAAAATCAGGGATTTGTAAACGGGTTGGATGGGGTGCTGGACAAAGGGGCAAAACGATATATGAGCTTTTAAATTTATGCGTTGCTTTATGGACACAACATACGTTGCGTGAGTGTGTGTGTGTGTTTGTGTGTCCTGCGGGTTTATGAAATGCCAAGCGGCTGCTTTTTTGAACTGTTTAATCTCAATTACCAGTGCGAAATATGCAATAAATCTGTTATTGTTTGTTGCTGTTATATATATGTACATATGTATGTGTGTGTTATTGTTATTATTGTTGCTGTTGGTGTTTGTGCTGTCAGCCGTTTTGGGTTCAAGTGCTTGCCGCAGTTGTTTCAAATTGCGCCTCTCTTGACTCCATTTTTATTATTCCTGCCTTTTTTTATGATTGTTTTCGTGTATTGCGCAATAAAAACAGAAATAATGGCAGCAGTTGAAAAAAAAGAAACCGAAGATATATGTACAAATGTGTGTGTGTGTTGTATGTACAACACAATGTGGCAGGAGGTAACATACGCAATTTGTGCTGCCTTTGTGGCCTCTTTTTTGTGTTGTATTTGTATTTTGTTTGGCTAAGTTAAAGCCTTTAAGCACATAATTTCAATTGCCGTACATAACACAAAAAGAGATTAACTTTGATTTTGACATATGATTTGTGTATGTGTGTGTGTGTGTGGGTGTGTGGGTATAAAAACAATTGCATGCTAGGCTTTTTTGGGGATTGGAATGTGGACTTAATGCCTGCCAGCGTGTAAATAACCAAAGCTAAATACATGAAAATACAAAAACCCAGCAGCCTAATGCAAACTGAGCCAGCTGCACGCATACTTTTTGGTAATTTGTTGACTTGTTGTGCTTTTGAAAGGCTCTTGTAACTATGTTGATTGTGTTGTATTGTGCTCCTTCGTATTAACTCCTTGATTGCACAAATTTAATTAAAAGGCAGCCAACACATATTTTTGGTTAAGTTTACATAATATGGCAAACAATTGATGCATATTAATATTGATTAATTACGTTACTTGTGTGGTTAAAATAAACAAAAAAAAAAACGTTCACATTATTAAATACATATTTTTGAAAGTATATCAATTCTGTTCACAATAATTTCAATCACATGTTTTAAGTGACCGCAAATAATAATAGCGCATCAACAATTATACATTAAATCAGCTTTTTATGTGGACAAAGTAGAGTATACAAAAAAATTAAGTATTAGCACCGCAAGGTAATAAAATAATTTAAAAGTATTATACTTATTTTACCACAGTCGTGTGACATTATTAAAAATTAATTGAATATTTATGCCATGTTTTTTTGTTGATGCGGTTAAAGTGTTAATAATTTATGCAACTGCAAATTGCAAAGGGCAACAAATTCACACCAACACAGCCAACAATAACAACGCCACAAACCAATTAAATGAGCTGATTGATGGGGGGAAAAAGATTGTCAAGTTTGAGTTTTATGAGAAGTTTTCATATTGCTGTTGTCAAATAAAATCTGAGTCAGCTTTCAGTTGCTTTTAAAACTCTTTGATGAACTGCTTTTAATAGTCAGTTTTCTTATCTGTTTTTTTTTCTGTGATGAGTGAAAACGAACGCAGCCAAGTCAAACGCAACTAAGAACAAAAACAATTTCTCCTGAACTTTGAACCAGTCCTAATTGACTTTGAAGTGCTTTTACGACGATTAACTTGAATGTATCTCACAGATACACGAAGCTTATACCTATGCTCATACACATACAAGCGTGCCTTCCTGTTTCCCCTGACTGCTGTCTGCCAACGGTGCTAAATACACTCGCACTCACACATAAACATACTTTTTTAAGTTCATTTAAAGTTCTGAGCCGTGTCTGAGCGTCGGCTTTAAAATGTTTTTTGTTTGTTGTTTTCCACACACGCAGTCAGCCGCTTATGGAGCTAAATTTAAAGCCTTCACGCTGATACAACACACATAAATACACACACACAAGCTTGTAAAAAGCAACTTACATATGTTATTATCACACAAACTCGCAAATTTTCACCAGAGCTGCGGCAACGGCTCCCAAATGTATGCTATCGTTTTTTTTTTTTGCCTTCAGCTTTTTACTTGCTACACTACGCTTCGCTCTGCTACGCTGCGCTGCGCTGCCTCGCTGCGTCGCTGCGTCGTTGCTGCACCCAATGGACGCTCATCCTTAAATATATTTTCGCTAGTGACTGGCTGACTGGCTGACTGGCCTGGACTTGGCTGCTGTTTGTTTTGCAGCTCGTTGACATTTGATGTCACTGTGTCACCGGCATAAAAAATTAAAAGTATAAAAATTATGCAAAGGACCCCCTTCACACCACCGCCATGCCATCAAGTCAACCAACTGAGTGAACGGAGTGAGTGGGCAGGGGGTCAAATCGCTGGCATTAAATGCGTAATAAAAACTTGCGGTCGTCCTTCTGCTTCCAGTCTCGAGTTGACCTTTTTGTGGCACTCTCTCAACGCCCAATTGCCAACTGGAGCTGCCCGAAAAAGGAGAAGGACCAGTTTATTGTGCTGTTTGCGCTTTGCCAGCTGCTTGTTACATATACCCTTGCCACAATTGGGTACATTGTCTTAGTTATCTGATTAAGAAAGATAGCGAAATCCGAAACTTAGCATTGTGTATTAGTTAGGTGGAATTAATGAATAAAAATGTACAAGGCTTTAAGGCTCTTCTCTTTTCAAGTGCATACAATAATCGGTTTAATTCACAAGCACATTGTCATTTTGTGTGTGTTTTATTTTTAAGTTTACACTCAAGGCTGCCAAGAAAGTAAGGGAGTGAAATCAGTTGGCGCCCGCATTGGGGCAACTGGCGGTCTGTGCGTGACAGTCGTTGTTCGCCTGTCACTCGCCCCTCAACCGCTTCTGTTGTTTTACTTACTCTTCCTCTCGTTCTCCCTTTATCTATCTTTTTGCTGTTTTACCTGCTGGCTATGGGCATTAGGTCTGACTGTTTGTCCTTTCGTCCGACTGTCAGTCAACAAGTTAGTCATTTGCTGTATCAAAAATAAAACGCAAATAAAAGACTTTTACGACATATTTATCTTTTCTGGCGTAACTCTCAACCATCCTTCCTCACTGTCTTTGTGTATATGTGTGTTTGTATGTTTAAGCAGAAATTTTTTTGAAGGTGCATAAATGTTGATAAGATAGAAAGAATAGCGGTATGAAGGGCTATAAACACCACACACACACACACATATAGAAGCAGTGAACTGTGTGATGTATCATTTGGTTTAACATGGTCAGCCCAAATGTTGCAAGAGGCAGATTCGATTTGTCACCATCAACATAATGAAAAACAATCAACAATAGTGCCAGACGCCAATTGAAGATTGATATTGATTTTGCTGAGCAAAGCTAAATATCATTTGACCAGACGACATACACACATATAAACGCTGATGATTAACTTAATAGCATTGGAATTTCTTGGAAAAGGCAAAAACAATTTAATAAAACGAAATATGGATAAAATAGCCAAACATGTGGACTGTCATGTAATGAATCTTAAGTGGCACTGAGGCAGCAAACTTTGATTCAATTATTACAAATCAAAGAAACCAACAAACGGAAAATAGCTAAATATTTGCATGAAATAATACGTATTTCCAACTAAATGTGCTGTGCGTTTATACAAGGTACTTTCGGATGAGAATTGAATAATAACAAAAAAACAATCAAGATGAGATAAATTAGCTAATAATTACAATGAAATCTATTCACAAGAATGTTGGCTGTAACTTAATATAATATGTTCTCAAGATTTAACAAAGCTAAAAACGTGACACAAATAACGTATATTTACTTGAAAATGTACAACAGCGAATATTTAAGTAAAGCAATTTGTAAGAGAATTTCCAAGGAAGCAAAAACATTTCTTAATCAAATTATGAGAAAAATAAATATTTTTATAAGAGTTTCTCAAGCATGTCAAATGTAATTTGAATGCTTTTCTTGGCATTTGTCATAATGTATTGTCACCACACAAAAAAATGTATTCTTTTCGTCTCTCTTATTGTTATGCGGTCTTTTTCTCTCCTCTCTCTCTCTCTCTCTCTCTTTATTGGTTAGTAGTTTGTTTTGTAGTTTTGTTGTTTCCTTTGTTATTCTGTAGAAAATGTTGCGGATTGTCATCCTTAGGTTGCCTACTTAGCTTGCTTGTCCTCTGTCTCCTTGCCAGCGGTTCCAGGTTGCCTTGCATGCCGCTTTTTCAAATAGCTTGGTGCAAAGTAGTGAGTTCGCTTGTATTGATAGAATCTCGCCTGCCGCTCCTGCTTGGGTAACACAAAGTTCACATAGTATTTTTCTGCAAATTAAATGTTGTTAATATGCTGTATTGAAGTGATTGAGAACTGTACTTACCCAAGGGTAGCTTCATCGTATGCGTATTGCATCTTAGTTGCTGATCATTTGAATTGGGCATCACATATTGCTCATAATAAGCTTCTTTATAGGAAAATAAAAACTTAACTTGTTGGAAATGTTATTGAAAATTAAATTTACCAAGCGTCATGGATAACTTTTTGTCCTTTAGTTCCTGCAACTCTTGAGCAGTTGGTTGTTGAGCCATTTTAATTGCGTTCACTTTTAAGAATTTTTATTTCAACCTTATGCAGAATTAGTTTTGATGTTTTACTTTGACACACTTTTATTGACAGGCCTACTAAGTTTCTGTCTGCAAATAATTAGTTTTAATTTTTTATATTTGTGTTTGCGCATGCTTAACTAAGTTAAAAAAAACTTTGATTTTATCTTAAACTTAACTTGCGCTGCTGGAAAACCAAACACTAACGTTACCAATTTGCACATAAAACATATATTTTACTTATCCCAAATTCTAAGTCGACTTAAATAACTCAGGAACTTACCTCAATTCGCCTTCCGTTTTTTGCGTAGTCCCTATCAGTAGATGTGTTTTTTTTGGCTCTAGTTTTATGGGCGCTCGTAATGTGTGCTGTGCGCTACCCAAACCTTCGGAACCTTTAAGCTCAACAATCGTGCTAATGGGCCGTACTCGTCGTCGTCGTCATCGTCATCGTCCTTGTCACAGTCCTCTCCATCGCACTGGCTCCCATTCCAACCCGTTCCCGTCCACATCTTCGTCGTCATCATTGTCGTCTGGTATGCCAAAGTTTTTATTTGTTATTATATACTTTGGCGTGTCAAATAAACATCACACATCTACGTATATGAAACATGTTTTATATGCCAACGCTCTATGAAAACTCCTGTGCCTCCACGCGATTTTCTGTGTGTGTGTGAGTGCTGGCCTCTACGTACTGTGCGCACTTTTTTAAGGTTCGAGGCATGAGAACTTGTGTGCGAGCTGATGAGTGTGAAAGTCGGAGCTCGTGTGTGACTGTAGCTCATTTGCATGAATTGTCGCAAGCTTTTAGGTGAACTTCACCGTTAGCTGGGTTGGTAGCTGAATTGAGGAGTTGCACAATGTGTGCACACTGTCACCGAGGTGATTAAACAATAAACGAACGTTGATGAATAAATGTGTGTATACTTATTTGTTTTTACTTTTACATTCTAGCCAAGCAGACAGATAGATATATGTTTATTGATTTTTTAACAATGTTAGCAACATTTTGTCACACTGTGCCATTGAGTTGCGTCTCTTAATGGTAGCTCTCATGCTTATAGGCGGAAGTACCGTTAATTTTATGCCATTCTATTCATTCTAACGTGCGATTTATGCTAAGCAGCGACAAATAAATAAATGCCTAGACCGAAGGTGTCTAATACAGTCATCCTAATGAGCGTCTTAACATGCCATGACCCATTTATTCCAACAGCTCCGAAACGGGAATTATAAACTGCTGTCAGCATTTGAAATATATGAGCTTTATTTGTTTTGGATCTATAAAAATGTATACAAAATATTTTATTTTTTCAACGTGCGCTTGACATTTACATTGGCCGAAACGTGCAATTTTCACTCAGTTCACGTGAAATATTGAAAATTTGTTGCTAAAGAGTATTTATTTATCTTACTGCAACGTTGTGCCAGGCGGCAATTATTATACATATTTGGATATTTACATATCTGCACTTTTTTATTTTCATTTTTATATATTTTTGTTTTTCGTATTTAGTTTTAATAAAACTTTTAGCTGGTATGTGTGGTACTAAGTGTTGGTTTTTCAATATGTATGCACTCTCGTGCAATATTTATAAATATATATTTTTGTGTTTTTATATTTTGATTATACAACTTTAGCAGTTTATAAAATGTTTTAAAGGATATTTGAATTGGCATTTTTTAAACACCTAAGTGAGCTGCTTTTATCATGTAATACTTTTTCAGAAAGCATTAAACAATAAATATTTACTGTGTAGCATGAAAAACTTATTTCTTTGAAGCCCCATTGAACCGAATTTCGATTTCATTTCATGAAAACAAATAAAGTTGAATAAATAATTTGAATATATTATTTAAAATATTATTTGAATACAACATTTTTTTTTTAATATATATACATAAAAATGTTTCTATTTATCAAGTTGCGAATTTTAGTTAAACCAAGTTTTTTTTAGGCTTACTACGAAACAAGAGTAAATCGATTTTATTAAAGAAAAAATACCTTTGAACAAATATAATGACGAGTTTTTACTTTACTGCGATAAGCGGCTAAAGAGAAATTCAATTTTTAGTTCAGTCTATAACTTATTGATCATGTTTTTAATCAAGTGCAACGTTGCAAAGTTTGCAACCTTGATAGAAATGAAGCCTTGGTCTATATAAAACATTACAGTTACATCAGTTTGGCTAACTTTAAGATAAGAAGTTTACTTATTTTTTATTTTAAATATAATACGCCAAACTTTTAACTCTTATTTATTATATCTCACTCACTTTATCTTACCTACAGCATGCACCTGTACTTAGCGCTAATATCTTGCCTTGTGTGCACCGCCCACTGCTGGCAATTCGATGGTGGTGGAGGCGATGCAGATGGTACTGGTGTCCATGGTGGTGCAGTGAGAAGGCAGCTGCAGCGCACTGCCAGAAATACGGCACGTGCATTGGCACGCGGTCCACCGCCAGGACGAGGATCGGCCGCGCTGCTCGGCAGCCAGCAGCAGGATGTGCTCTATGCCTGCCCTTTGAACTCAATGTGCCAGTGCGCCGGCCTGCCCAACGAGACGTCCACACTGATTGAGATTAATTGCAACGAGGTGGCACTCTACAAGTTTCCAGGTAAGCAACAACTGCAGATGTTCTCTCATATATTGGGCCGTGGCTGTCAATATATTTAGTGGCGCCTGGAACTTGTCTCTCTTTTATTTATGTAGCAAATATTTTTGTTGCGCTGAGTAATAAATTGGCATCACCCACAAGCAGCGAGTGGCGACAATAATCATGTTGCCAATTGCTTCGTTTTACTATCTGACAGTCTCGTTTTCTTCCATTCTACTCATTGCGTCCTTTGTAATTTTCTTGTGGCTTGCCCGCCTGCAGGGCAATGTAATTTTTTAATGAAGCTTCAAACGGCTTTGTCCTGTTCTTCGAACAACATGCCAGAGTGCTGTGCTCTGCTCGCTTGCTACCCACAACAAAATTAAATCTTACATTTAAGTTTGCCAATTAGTTGTAAAAATAAAGTTTTTTCGGTTGTGTCCTGCCTTAGCCTTCAGCTCTTGTGACTGGCATAAAACTTTTTAACGATTGCTGTGGCAAATTCAACGCTAATTTTGTAGTTTTTAAGTAATGAATGGCAAGTTTTGTGCTCCATTGTCATTTCGTTACCAATGCGCATTCCACCTACCCTACCCCCCAACCTTCCTATTGTATTTTTGTTGTCTTGTGCCACACAAATATTACCATTACCTCAAACAGTGCCGGCAAAATGCAAACAACTGCAACGCCCGCTCTTTGCCTTTCGCTGCAAGTTGCGGCATTAAGTTGCACAAACCCAAAAAAAAAACAACAAAAAACTGTTGACTGGCAACATACAAACACACATACACATACTATAACGAATTGACAGCACTCGCTGGCCGGGCAGCTGTCAGATATAAGGGTTTTGAAGACATTGCAAAGTTTTCTTAGCTTACGAAATTGCCCTGGGTTTGCCCAGACCCTGCTGTTATCCGCATTGCCAATTTATCTGCCACAATGTTTGAAGCATTTCAACATTTTTACTTGCAATATTTGTATTCGACTCCATCGTTTGGTTTTGTTTTATTTTTCTTATAAAATTTACATTTATTGAATTTGTGTGTTAGAGCAATATGGCTTGTTACGCAAACAGTTTTGCATGCATTCTTTGCTTTAAAATTTTTACTTGCGAGAAAAGCAACTGCAACTTAAATTATAGAAGATAAAACTCAAGAAAGAACTTTTAAATATATACCTTATTTTTCTTTATTAAGTCTTTCAACCAATTTATAGCCTCTATTAACAAAGTCATTCATATTCGAAATCAAAAACAGTCGATTTATATTTTGTGCAATACGCATTTCTCCAACCAATTGCGTCTGTTGATTAGCAGTCCAACAAATTTATGCTGTCTGCTCGAGCAAACACTTCTGACACTCTATGTGGCAATCTTTTCGCTTTTCCCTCTCCCTTTCACTCTCTCTTACTAAGTGTTTGCTATCCATTGTAAGCATTTTACAACAATTACAATCTGCTCCCTTCAAAATATATTCAAACAAATGTCTCACTTGAATGCAATTTATGTCTTCCACGTCGTTAGATTGCATTGAAGAAATGCAGAAATGCCAAAAACTTTTGGCAATTAGCAATTCTAATATGGAAAAAAAACCGAGCTATGAATAGGGCGGGGGTCAGCGGTGTTTGGGGTTGGTTGGTTGTGAAAACACTTTGCTTGACAGTCTGGCTAATTGCGTGCCACGCCCGCAAAAATCGCCACCCACAACCCAACCCGAAACTAGCAGCAACAGCAGCAGCAGCTAGCAACATTGTGTTAGGTTTGGTTTTGGCCACAGCCATTGGAATTTCTGGCTGCAGGACATAGGACGAACGACGAAGGACAAAACAGACGTTGCATACTTTTCAGCGCACACGCAAAAATACACAAAAATATGCAGTTGAAGGCCTTGGGAAACAAGGGGAATTGCAATGACAATGACAACGACTTGAAATTCATTATAAATTCCAAAATTTGTGTTGCCAAAAATATGTGACAGTGGCAGCCAGGCAACTGGCCATGCCAAAAAAAAAAGAGAAAAAAACAAATGTGTCCAAAGCGACCGCAAAGTAAAACAACGAAAATAATATATACATATTTAGAGATGAAGAGAAGAAGCAATGTTTTGTCGAACCTTTAATACGCTTGCATTTATATGACAATCAATGTTCAAATTGCCAAGTGCGGTTAACTTTTGTTCATTTAATTTAAACTTAAGTATTTCAGACATATTTCAGATGTGAGATTGTTAGTTTTTTACTAAACTATGATCAAAAACTAATAATTTCTGAACAGTTTAATATACTTATAGAGAATAGTGTATGAAATAAAGATATTATTGTGTGCACATTGTGAGCATTTAAAAGTCAAATTTCTCTTGTGCTACGGTTCGTGAACGATATTTAGGGTTAAAATTGTGCAATTTAGATTTATATTTAATGTTTTCTGGTCATTTTCACGCTTCGCCTGCGTTGCTGATGCGCCTCCAGGGCATCTACTCTACACATATACATCACAGGCAACAGCAGCAGCAGCATCAACAAGAGCTTCATATTCGATTCGAGCACAATATTTAGCCGAAACTATTTCTTAACTGAAACAAAATTAACGAACGAACGTAAGCGAAGTGCAGCAAACGACTGGCAGTCAAGTAAAGCAAACAGAGCAAACAAGCCAGCAGTTCACACAGCTGCCACATGTTTCCTGCTTCTGTCATGCATTTGGCTGCTTTTGCTGCTGCTGCTGCTGCTGCGGCACAGGACACAAAAGTATATGGATATAAATGAAGCTTACACTTTCTCACTTACTTCGTGCCGTGCCTTGACTTGCCTCAATGAATGCCCAACCAAAACAATAACTTTTCAGCTGACGTAATCTTCATCAGCACATACGTTGCGAGGTCAAAGGCCACAGCAGTAGGCATACGCTGACTGCATTTGCCTTACCCCCCCGCTGCCCTGCTCTCTTAAGCACTCAAATTGAAAGCATGCTGCTGTCTGCCAAGCGATAGTGTTACGATGAAAAATTGCCATTTACGCCTCGCTACCTGAGGCAAAGTTGCAACAATAAAATTAAGGACTTACAACTGCTACACTTGTTAAAAAAGCGAGTTTTAAATGAAAAATTAAATGTATCTCACTTATTACCGAAATTTCTTATCACTCATTAAAATGCAAAATATCTTTGAGCACAAAGCATATTTGTTGTGAAACAATTTATTATGTATGACCAGAGGCCTTTTTTTAACAGTAAATGCCATAAACTATAATTGTTTTGAATATTTTTTTATTTTCTATCGTTTGTTTTGTGAGTTAATTACGATTCTACCGCAAATAAATAAACAAATACAAAAAAAGTTGAGCAATTTCATTTGATTAAATTGCTAAAATAATTATATTTAATTTATGTGCAACAGCGCGTTTTGCTCAATTCCAGTTGTCACAGACAGTCGCATAACATATTTAAATATTAATTTGCAATAGTTTCATGCCTCTTGCTTATTTCTTTTGTGTGTGTGTGTTTTTAATATATATGAATATGAAATATTGTACCATATATATATATATATATATATATATACCATTGTTGAATAGCGTTTTTGTCCTTTGCAGCTTGTCCTGGCCACTTACATGCATAACTGTAGCTTTTTGCTAGTTTGTTTTTCTTTATTTATGTAGTTTTTTTTTTGTTTGCTTGCTTTTGGCAAGTTGAATAAACACTTGCCAAGTGACGCAAACGAATGGCGAGTGGTGAATGGCGCAAGAGGGGTGGGGGATGTGGCAACAGGGACTTTGACAACGAAATGGAAATGGCGACGTTGGTAGCCAAAGTAAATAAATAAATATGCTCGCCATTTGTCAGAGAATTGACTTGAGGCCATAAAGTACAACAAGCCAACATACTACAGCAATGGACACACAACATACGCTCCCTACCATCCCTTCCACACCCCACACTCACCCCTTAGGCTTGCTGGCTACAGCAAGAAGTTTATTAACGCCATATGTTGTGTGTTGGTTGTCCACTCATAACAGCAGCAACAGTGGCAATAATAACAACAACAGCAAGAACATCCAGTCATATACAAAGCTTAGATATGCATACACACCTACACACACACACTCTCTCTCTAACATCGTGTCGTGCATGGCCAATGCGTTTGTGTTTGTGGCCACGTTTCTTGAACGTTGCGCGTGTCAACAGGGCGTATGATTAATATTGTATTAATATGCGATATGTAATTAAGATGTAAGCTCTTTGCGTATATCGCCGTTTAGTACGCATGCAACGGTCTATGTGCTTGTATGTATGTATCTGTGTGAGCTTAGCTTAACCATATGGAAGATATTTTGGATACTATTTATAGTCTTTAAGCTTTGTCCTCGACATAAATATATACATAAAAATCAAATGTGACATTAATAAGTTATATTTTAATTTTATTTTTTATTTAAATCCATTTTCGCATTTATTATGCAATTTTCAATTTCAAGCATCAGTTTGCTTGGCTTACCAAAATGAAGAAAAAAATCCAAAACTACTGTTCTGACTGGCTGGCTCACTGAGCAATCTTAAAAGCTGTGTTTTGTTTTAAGCGTTGCTTTTGTGTATCTTTAAACATGATTACTAATCTATTTCACTTTAATTGAATTGCTTAAAACCACTTATTCGTAGCACATGCCACATTTGTGTCCAAGCTAAAACAATTTAAAACAAATAATAAAATTAAAAAGTTCAAAGGTTGTTTTTGTTTTATTTGTTTAATCAAATATCGATTTGGTATTATATACACTAGATGTATATGTATATTTAATTGTCCATTAATTGTTTAAGTGCAGGCAAGTGAAATGTTCATGGCCAAATCAATGACAATCCCGACAATCTGCACAAACACTTTTCACTTTGGCTTCAGTCTCGTCCGTGCGATAGATATCCGCACACATACATACATATGCATATTATATGTCCAGCCATCTGCCAATGCCAATGAAATGGAATCGCAGTTGAGCGTGTGTGTAAGCGTATTTTGAAAGCTGTTAGCCCAAAATCTGCTACCTAAAAATAGTCGAAAAAATGGAAAGTTTGCAACAAACCAAACCAAACCAAATGAAGCGTAACCAACAAAAAAGCGAGAGGAATGACAATTCACGTAAAAAATTTTCAATTAAAAGCGAAAAGTGCATTTTCATGTTGCACGTTAGTTTTCTGGCCGCTGCTGTTGCTGCCACAGCTATTTCGACAGCCGCTACTGTTGCACTCATTTCTCATTTCTCAACTCGCGATGCCATACCAGCGACACTCAAAAAAATGTTTGTGTTTGTGTCTATTTGCGATGAGATGGCTGACTTTTGGGCGTGGCCCAGGCTAGGCCAGTCATGTGCCTGCCACACTGGCTAAGGCTAAGGCTGCGGCATGGCCCAACCCGGCCCGACCATAATTTAAGCTGACAGGCATGACATGGAAATTCCCTTTGGAGAGCACATTTCGTGTTATTATCAGGCTAAGAACACATGGCCACCAGGCGCCTCTACCTTTCGTCCGTTCCTCGGAGAGCGGCAGAGAGCGCCAGAATGAGAGAGCAAGGGACCCAGAGACCATTGCGACCAGTGCAAGAGATAGAACGAGAGAGAGGAAGAAAGAAATTGCCGTTGGCACACTCCAAGGACCTTGTCCTTGTATTGTTAATTAACACATGCTCAACGAATCGCAAATTAATTGTGACACTCACTTCTTTCCCAGGTGCAAGCAGCAATTGTGCCACACATTAAGACTACAAACACGTCACGTAACTTCGACCTGCAATATTACCGTGTACGATCAAAATACTCAAAATTACAAACGAATAAGCACAAATAAAGAAAAGAGAATTATCTTTTCTTAATAATTATTATAATTATTTGAAAACCTTGATAGAGTATTTCATGAAACATCAAGAGCTTCAAGGCAAGTCTAATGAAAATGCATCTTTAAATCTGTCAAGGCATCTCCCCTTAATATTTGCCCCGTTATCTTATCTGTTTTCTAACTTTATGCTATAAACATTTTGCGCATTCTGTCTAGTCAATTTTTGTTTTTGCCTCCATTTCCACTGGCCACGCATAGCAATCAAGTTAAGCGTTCGACGCGAGTTGTTTGTTTTTTGGCAAGGATGTTAAGGACGGCAAGGATGTCACTCTTCCAATATATATCTAAAGTGCCTTTTTAAATTGCTTTGGTCGTTGGTCCTATTATAATGGGGCGGGCATACGGAAAACGGAAAAAGCGCATAAAAATCAAAGTCCTGGCCTCCAGCTTGCTTTGCCATTCTATTTCTTGTTCTCGCTGCTCTATATACTGCCTGTCCCTGTTTGGCCCATTGCATGAGCGAATGGCTCGCTGATGACCCATTTGCTTTAACGCGCCTGCTATCAAACTGCCAAAACAAAAGCCATCATCGTTAGCCTCAGCAGCGAGGGGAGATTGAGCTGTTCCCTGCGGGTTATGGACAACGCTTCAAATGCCGTTTAAAATCAATTTGAATGATGAACTCCCGGCCAATGCCAGCAGCCAGGCAGCCAGGCAGCGTCACACTCTTCTACATCGACATCAATATATGTATACGAACCCTATGCCATATACATACATCTGTTATCTTACTGTGTTTCTCTTTTTTTACTCACTTTCCCATCTCTCTTTCTCTGTTTTTCTCATTGCAGAATTCATACACAGCAGCGTGCGCTATATCGAAATGTCCAACACACATCTGCAGAGTGTCGACGATGAAACATTCCAGGGACTCCGACTGAAGACTCTTAAGCTAATCGACAATGAGCTGCAGGACATATCGGAGCGCAGTTTTAGGTGAGTTCAAAGTCAGCACCTTCTAACAGCGCCAGCGGGGGCCTTGGCATTACATACCTTGTTGTCGTGTTCTGGCATTTTGGGATTAGGGTTTTAACATTAGTGTTCAGCCATGATGATGCACTCTGGTTGCCTGAAAATACACACGCACACACACACACACTGTTTTATATATATTTGTATTTCATATGTTCTGATGATGCGACAGTTTTCCACGGCCTATTTATATGACCGCTATGCGGAAGTTTTTCACGGTTCCTTTTTTTTGTGAAGAGTTTTTGGAATTTTGTGTGTTTATGTGTTTGTAGAGCGCACACACACACACACACACACGTCAAAAAAACAGCTACGTGCATATATTTCACAACATAAAACTGCAAGTTGTAAAAAAGGCGTAAAATTAAGTTTAACAAACGACTGGCAAAAGCAACAAGGCAAAGGATGGAGAGGTGAAGTGGGTTTTGTGCAGCGTATGCACTGTTTGGGAGTGTTTCATGAGGCACTCAGGCTGAAAATGCAGGCAGGAAATGCAAACTCACATGGCACACACACACACACACACACTCAGACACACGGCAAAGGAAAAAAGAAAAACTTTCAAGCGCTATTTGTTTGAGTGTAAATAATCACAAAAAACGAACGAAGCACATGCAATGTGTGTGTGTGTGAAATAAAAAAAAAACAAAAATAAATAAATATATAAATACACTATAACGGAAATTTAATGCTCTTGGAAAACAGTAAGCATTTACGAAAAACAATGTAATCTTGTTTAACGTATCTTTTATCTTGGTGTTACAAACACAAAAAAAAGAAACAGGTTAATCAGTTAAATATGTTGGCGTAAAGTTTTTTCTTCTTGATATTGTGGCAATGGCAGTAATTATAAACAGATTTCAGGCAAATCAAAAGTACTAAGTGTCTTATACATATATAGAGAATGAAAACGTATATAAATATTATATCGCATTTCATTATTTGTATAATGGAGAAAAAGTATTTGCCATGTTCGACTATGCCTCAATTATGTAGTTTGACGGCAACAATGCCCTTTGATGGGTTATAAACCAACAGCGAGAGAAAAACGCTCTTGAAATATCCATTTACTAGTGTTGAACAACGTACATATTTCGTCAGCTTTTTTATGGGCCCGCACATACATCACGTCAAACATGTGAATGTATGTGTATGTGTGTAAACTGTGACTGCCTTCATCTTTCTCTTTTGCTATCTATCTCTCTTGCTCGCTTTGTGGCTTTCTCTTTTTCTCTCATCACTCGACCGCATTTGCCAGTTGTTTGGGCATTTTTTTTCTTTTTATTTTGGTGGGCATAAAATGAAACGCGAACATTTTTTAACAAGCACAAAGAACCAAAACCAGCAATTCCCCTCCCCCCATTTCCTTCTCCTCCTCCTCCACCTCCTTGTCCTTACCCCACCAACTGTCAGCCTGCCCACCGCAGAAACCATCAACCGAATACCGACTATGCTTACAGCTCCTTACATTTGGCAAAATTAAATGGACGCACGTTAACAGTTTGCGCATTTTTTAATACCACCTTCACCTACACACACACACACACACACACACACACAGACAGTGAAAAGTACACACACAGTGGGCAGGGTGAGGATTTGGTTGGCCGGGTTGAATGTGCTGGCAAAATAGACACAAAACTCGCTCGTCATTAACAGGCCACATCTCAACTTAAATCAAACTAATTAATGTGCACAAACCTTACAAAGTGTGGCTAAAAATTATCCCCCACAACCACCAACAACACCAGAGTATTCTCTATAGATTATCCACTTCCACTCACTAACCTCTAAAGTTGTTCGTCACATATTTTCACACCGTAAACAACTAATCAAAAGGTTAGTTAAACAGTTTTCAAAAAGAAACCTTTTAGCTTAAATTTGAAAATGTTTGCATAATTAGCAGAGAAAAGAACTTTATAATAATTTTAAAATGTGACATCACGAAATAATTACTTATACAATTAAATATATTGTTAATGATCATTTAAATTAACATAAACTGTTGATTTACTCTCTGTAACTTTTCTAAGAGTAACAACATTAAGATAAAACTCGATTGGCCTAACTTTGTCCAGATATACCAAAATCTAACGTGATAAATATAGTAGATGAACCAGCTAAAAACTATAAACAGCTGAGTACTTCAGAAAAGATCAGAATACCAAAAAATAATGAAAATAAGCATAAAGAAAAATGAATAGTAGATAAGATAGATTAGATTACATAGTGCTAAAAAACTAGCCAAATTTCATATACACAATCACAACAATTGAGTCGTTGATGAATCACAAATTTTTTTTAAAAGATTTAATATAATAAGTGGCAACACCAGGCAGAAGGTTTTAAGTTTAATTAAACAATTTAATAACAAATCTGTAAATCTAGGAGTTCAATGCACAATTATAATTATTTTTGTTTCAAGGTTAAAGTTTTTAATGTTATTTTCTAATTTGTGCTAAAAATGAGCACTGCGAAAGGTTATTTTTTATCATTTAATTTAATTTTAATTAATTCTTTTTAATTCTACTCAAAGTCATTGACAAAACATGGTCAGTAAAATTTAATAATGCAATTGAAACAAAAGTAACTCATGCCACAAATTTTGGGTTTGATGTTTCACTTTCTGTCGGTTTATAAGTCTGAGCACAAAACCATTAATGCTTATGCATATTATCTTAATACTACATACATTCGTAAATATGACGTTGACCCATATTATTAATCAGTATATACAATATATATATATATATCGTTACTCACTCTCCCTTTTAATTTATCAGTAATAATTTGTGTTCAAAGATGTTTAAAGTTCAGTCGAGTTTGAATCGTGCTGGCTTGACCATTGTTGCGGCAAGCATATAACAATTAAGAGTCATGTTTAAAAAGGGGCGTGTTTTACTGTTGTGCTGCATACTAGCACTGATAAGGTGCTCGGTTCAAGAACCTGATAAGGAGTTTCCTTCCGAAATGTACAATTGTACGCGCACATGCAAATGCTGGTTCCGCAAAGATACCCCCAGAGATCTGCTCGAATCAACGAACTGTTTGGAATTCTGTTCAGATGATAATCTTACAAAGCCCTGCTTCGATTGGACCAAATGCCATCTTTTCTATGAAACCTGTGAGCTATTTTGCAGTGGAACAAAATATGCCTGCATTACACAGGATGCTTTTTATGCAGCGGCTCGCACCACTTCAACTTTAATAATGTGGTTATCCTGTTTAGGTTATATTTTAATTGGTGTTTTGTGTGTTTCGGCTGCAGCTGTTGTTGTAAAGAAATTCATAATAAAGAAATAGCAAAAAGTTTTGTGCATTATGTTTTCAAATAGTTTCTAAGTACTGTCGAAAGCACACATTCAAAGGAATATGCGTGAGTGTGTGAGTTATATTATAGCTTATTATGTTGCGTGTTTCTTGTGTATTGAGGTTTACACAAATGTTTTCGTGCAAAGCTAGATATATATGTATGTATATTTTCGAGGGTTGCCAGACTCACATTTTTCTATGTAATTAGTAGAGCAATTTTTGTGATTGCTTGATACGCCTAATCTGTGATAATTCAACCTTTGAAGATTGGCTTTTATGATTATGCATAAGGTTTTTAACGTATTTATAAGTTTGCTCACAATAAAGAAAGTGCTAAAGCAAGGGTAGCTCAATAATTTTTCTGTTTAAATTATTAAAGATTTTTAAATAAATAAAAATAAATCAGAAACCAAATTTTTTACATGGCATACAACTTTTGAATAAATTAAGCAAATAAAAAATTATAATAAAGCTGTGTGAAAACAAGGTGTTGTCCTGTGCGTCTGGAACTTTTTGTGGGAGCATGTTATGAAAAAAAAAATAATACCAATGTAATACTAAATTAAAACTTTATACGCATCATAACAAACTGGAATTCTATTGTGATTGTATGCGTTTGCTTTGCTTCTTGAACTGCCCTCGGTCTGGGCTCATGCATATGTATGCTTGAATAAACAGCGACGCTGCCATAATTACATGGGAGCCTTTTGATGACAAACGCAGTTACTCACGCACACACACGCACTCTCCCTCTCTCTCTATCTCTCTCCCCCACAGACGCACACAAAATCACACACATACGTTCACTCACACGCAACTTAAGCGAGCGACCACAAGAAAAACAACAGCTACGGGAGCCTAGCAGCGAACAACCGGGAAACGGTAAATGGCAACCGAAACGCAACCGAAAACAGTCGCCGGCAACAACAACAAACAATGCCTAGTAAGATGCGGGGGAAGGTGACGAAGCCGGCAAAAGCGAGAGAGCGAGCGAAACAGCGAGTGCTAACGGAGCCACAAAAATTCGGTTTGCGTTTGATTCTTCGTCGCATGAGCAACGTTACAGCAACAAAAACAATAACAACACAAAGGCGCAGCTCGCCAAAGCAGCGACGCGACGTCGCTTAAAGCAGCAGCTGATGCTTGTTTGGAAAACCTCGTGGTTTTCATAATTGAGGTCGCACTTCTTCTTCTCATTCTCTCTTTTACGCTGAGAACTGTTTGTAGTGCCTGTTTTTGTGTGTAACTATTAATGGAGTGCAGCTAGTGCTAGGTGGAGGGGAAGGAAAGGATATAAAAAGGAAGGTGGAGAGGGTGGATAGGTCACATGGTTCGTCGTCGGGTCTGCGGTGCGTTAATTAAGTTTAAATATTTGTTTTTCGACTGTATGTATGTGTGTGTGGAGGTTGGATATGTCAAAAGGCAGGCGCCACCTCAATAACCATGGAGGCGTAACTGCTGGGCGGTGGGCGTAATCAGCCGAACTTAGTTTAGCAAATTTAGAAACAACTTTTCGGCGTTATTTAACATTTAAATATGGATTATCCTATTAAATGTCTGATTTTAATTTCCTCTATATAAATCTTTTCTCTTTCTGACTGTCTCTCTCTCTCTCTCTCTAGCACAATGACATACTCTTTAATGACGCTGGATATCTCAGGCAACAAGATGCAACAGCTGCCGTTGGACGCACTACAAAGGTTGCATTCACTGACAAGACTTGTAGCGCAACGGTAAGTTAACTTATTAATAGTTAGAATAGTTAGTTGGTTAGCCTTTGCCCTAAACTCTTTATTACTTCATAGAAAAGGAATATCTCTTTGACTTATTCAGCTAATGTGATTACTTTAATACTCAAACTCTCTTACCTATATTTACGTCCAATAGCAATCATATAACGAGCCTGGATGGCAACTGGGAGGCGCTACATGATACATTGCGATCCCTGCACTTATCTGGTAATGATATTACAGAAGTGGCGCCAGGTGGCGCTTTCGATGCCACAACAAATTCCAGCGATGGCAACAGTTCACAACAGCCAAGCAGCCTGGCTGCAAGTGCTGTACACAATCGCCTGGATTCGAACAATATGCTGCATTCAACCAATCCTCTGGGATTTGGAGATCGGTATGGTGGACGACCTTTTGAGCAACTGCAGAAATTGCTGTGGCTGGACTTGTCCAACAATCGGATAACACATGTGTCTGCCAATTATTTGCCACGCTCGCTCGTCACCATGGATCTGTCCAGCAACCTGTTGGCCGTCTTTCCTCAGCAGCTATTTGAGCATCTGCCAGAGCTGAGAATCGTAAGCCTGCGGGATAATCTTTTGCGTAGTGTGCAGTGGAAGGAGAAGGAGTTGCAGTTGCGTCCCCTGCGCATGCATCTGGAGAAACTGGATCTGGGACAGAATTGCATTGAGCAACTGGAATCGGATTACTTTCAGCAAAACTATTCAGATGTTCACATACGGGCACTCAACATGGAGCAGAACTATGTCGCCCAATTGCCGGCGGAGGTTTTCCGAGCAACGGGAATTGTACATCTTGTGCTGGCTTTCAATGCTATTAGTCGTGTTCATCCGGCAGCATTTGAGGGTCTAACAGATACGCTGGAGTACTTGGATTTGGAACGCAATCACTTGACCACTGTGCCAGTAGCGATATCCACACTACATCGCTTGCGTTACCTATATCTGACCTCCAATCAGATCAATCAGCTCAGCAATTTGCCCAGCTTTACTGAGAACCTAAAAGTGCTTAGTTTAAGTGGTAATAACTTCACAATGATTCCAGTGTTGGGTTTGAAGAACTACACACAGTTATCCTATCTGAATATGGGCTATAATTCCATAGCAGATATACCGGAAGGCATTTTTGCTGTCGATGGTTGGGGTTCCATTTTACAGACGATACTGCTTAGGAACAATAAGATAACGCATTTGCATTTGGGCTCGTTTGCGGGTCTTGAACAAATACAGGAGATTAGTTTGAGCTTTAATGATATCACCATTCATCATCCGCTGGTATTTGAGAATGTTTCGCATACCTTGAAGATCCTAGAGCTATCATTTGCCGTTTTCCCTGCCAGAAGCTTGGAATCTTTAGATCCCTTGGATGCCTTGTTGCCATTGTCGCAGCTCATTTGGCTTGGTTTGGATAACAATAACTTAAAGACTATATCGAATGAATCATTTGCCCAAATGCGAGAGTTAAGCTACATTAATCTGAGCTTCAATCAGCTCAAGTCTCTGCCACATGGCCTTTTCCTGCCCGATGCACACAGTCATCTGGTCGAGATTGAGCTCTCCTACAATGCTCTGGAGCGTCTGGAGCCGCAAACCTTTCACAATCTCGGAGACTTACAGACACTCAACCTGCAATCGAATCGTTTGCGCAGCATTGCTCGACACGCCTTCCACAATCTGGAGTTCCTACGGTATATAGATCTGTCGCACAATCGTCTAGGAAATATATCGCATGCCGCTTTCACTGTTCTACCCAATTTGGCTGCTTTGGATCTGATGCACAATCAGTTGTGTGCATTGTCTCTGAAGTCCTTTCATTATGTCTCGAATGCGACAACGCCTTTGCGTCTTAATCTCAGTCACAATCACATCTCGAGCTTTGACGATGAGCTAAGCAGTTATATGTACATATATCAGCTGGACATCAGTCACAATCATATTGCCAAATCGGATAGCTTTACGAATTTGGCAAATACTCTGCGCTTCCTCAATCTTGCACATAACTCTTTGGGTGCATTGCAAAGTCACGCTTTTGGTGATTTAGAATTCCTGGAGATTCTGAATTTGTCGCATAACAATCTCAGCTCATTGCGACGTCGCAGCTTTCAGGGCTTAAATAGCCTACAGGAGCTAGATCTCAGTCACAATCAGCTGGATCAGCTGCAGGTGGAACAGTTCTCCAATTTACGTAAGCTTCGAATCCTTAGGATCTGCTCCAACCGCTTGCGTGCTCTACCACGGGAGGTTTTTATGAATACACGGCTAGAGTTTCTTGACATATCAGACAATCAGCTAAGTGTTTGGCCCGTTCCAGCCTTTACGGACATCGGGTTCACATTGAGATCAATACAAATGTCGCGTAATAATTTGGAGTATCTGGATGCATCGATGTTTGTCAACTCACAGTTCCTCTATGACATAAGTCTGGCACGAAATCGCATTACCATCTTGCCGGACAATACGTTCAGTTTCCTCAACAATCTGACCAATCTTGATCTGTCCGAGAATCCCTTGGTTACCACCAATTTGAGAGAGGTCTTTGTGCACACTCCGCGTGTACGCAAGCTGATCCTTCATCACATGGGGCTCTACGTTCTGCCGCCTCTAAAGCTTCCACTACTTTCCTATCTGGATGTGAGCGGTAACTATCTCCAGGAGCTATCACCTCTAGGCGCCCTGCGTCATCTACGACACGTTAATGTCTCACACAATAAGCTAATCAATGCCAGCTGTGCTGTGGAGCAGTTGCCGCAATCGGTGAGAGTTTTGGATCTTGCTCACAATCCATTGCGTCGTATTACGCTGCACGATCTAGTGAGTCTGCGGCATCTGTCCGAGCTCAATCTGCTGGACGTCAAGGTATCCAATCCGCAAGCATTTTCCAAGCTGCGCTCCCTGCGCAAACTTCATGCCAGTTCGCATGCCAATCTGGGAGATTTGATCGCTCGGCTGCCAGGACTCCAGGAGTTGCGCGTTCATTGCCTGGAGCCCAATATTGGAGGTCAACTGCTACAGAAGTTGACCAATAACACCAAACTGCAACTGATCGAACTATATGGCAGCAATGTGCAGACTATCTCACCGGATGCCTTTACGGGTCTCGCGCGCAACCAACGACTCCAGGTAAAAATCTCACATACGCGCATCTCCGACTTGCCACCAGGGATATTCTATGGACTGCGTGAAGTGCCTCATCTATCCATTGATATATCGCATAATCGCATCAATGCACTCGCTGCTGATAGCTTCTATCCCAATAAGAGCTACTGGGATGCTGTGGGCACTCGCAGCATTATGGGTGGACTGATCACCTCACATAATCCGCTCGAATGTGAATGCGGATTGGTCTGGTTTGGTCACTGGCTGCGACGCTGGCTACGCGAATCTGCGCAAATCAAGGTCATCCAGAAGGATGACCTCAAACGCATGGTTCAGGTGAGTTTTTGAATATTATATTTTTCTCTTTTCATTTAAATGTGTATTCTTTAATTTTTGAATATTTTCCACACTAAAGTTACCCCTATCGGTTGCCGATATGCGCGTAAGCTTTTCTTTCTTATGTTTCTATTTTATAACTGAATAATAATAAAAAAAAAACTGCAGAGAACTATTTGGACACTAAAACTATATTCAAATACTTCTCTGCAAGATACTTACTCCAAATATATTTTTCTTAGTTGTCGTTTAATATGTTGTTTTCATGCCTCTACCTCTACAGCGTGCACGTGCAAATACCTGCCATGATCCGACCTCGGGTCGTCATCTGCCCATACTGGAGATCTTCCCCGAGGATCTGCTGTGTCAGGCGAGTGCTTTAAGCAGTTCCGGACAGCGTATCTTTCTGTTATCGTTTGCGGCCGCGTTAACGTTGCCCCTCTTCACCATATCCCTTTGATGTTGGCTCTAATAGTTGTTGGAGCTGGCCCAATTGTGAGTTGCCTGCCCGTTGGATAACAATAATATTATGTATTTGTATAATATTGTATATAAATTTGAAAATAATAATACATATGTATGTAGCCTGAGTTTAGTGGCGCACTTGGAATTAGCTTATGAACCCAAATAATAACGAACAACAGCAAATCGGTTTATGTCCACTCGTAAAATATAAGTTTTATACAAAAATAATAATAATAAAAGTAGGACTACTTTAAATAAAAATTTAAACAGCAAAAAGTTGTTGCAGTTTTTAAGCGCCAAGCGGTTGGGAATTATTATTTATTTTATTTATTGAATTCATAGCATTGATAAATGTCTACCCTAAACAGTTCCTAATAGACTCATTACTAAACTTTGGCTTTGGTAATCATGGAAAAAAAACCATACTAGCATCAAGTTTAATAAACTGTTTTCCGTACTAATTAGTTTTGTAACTGTTTCTGATTTGTTTGTTACAAACATAACTTTGTATATGTCTGTTGTTGTTTATCTACTATACAATAGCAATTATCTGTTACGTAATCATATTCTTGAACACCATCAAAAGACAGACAGCTCCTTTGTTCCCTTACCGCTTGGCACTGTGTCTTGGCCAACTTAATAGTAATTAATGCAATTGATTACATAAACACAAACAAATGAACACACACACACGCACACACGCACACACACATACACGCATCAGCGAACATATGATGATTCCTAACAATTGACAAAATACATATTTACACACACCCACCCACCCACACAAACACACGCGCACACAGACACATAATTAGAGCGTAGATAATAAACACTTTTGCATCTATAGATTTAATAGTGGTATAAGTTGTTAATAAATATATATATATGAATATTTTTAAAAGCTGAAAACAATTCTAGTTACAAATATGGAATACCACTTAGCAACAAGGCCAATAAGTACATATAAAAAATATATATATATATACATATAGATACATACATAGTACATTAATAAATCATAATGATAATGAATATGATATAAACGATCAATTGGATAGCAATTATAATGGTTTTTTAATGAACGTAGCAACGCCATAGTGCACAACTATCACTTAAAGAAAAAAAACAAACAAAAGCAAAAAAAAACATATTAAAGACTACTACTAAACTGGGTTTACGAACTTTAGCGGCAGTCAATTTTTTAAACACATGCATATACAGTACATATCAGTTCTGGGAAAAAGTTATGCCAAAGGTTATAGTAAAACATAATGAAAAGCGTTAACATTTACAGACTGCACACACCAAATATCAACAACAAAAATACACATGAATATCAATTAAATGGAATAAATTATCAAATACATTTCATATTTGTTTGACCTTTTGACTTTTGTAATGTCGTTTTTTGCCTTTTATTTTCGTATGTGTTATTTACAATTTTTTTTTTTTTGTTGAATTTCTTTGTATTTCTGTTACAACAATGACAATCGTGATACTAATTGTAGTTGTTTACACGACGATGATGCAAAATGCACAAGTATAATAATAATATTATATAAAAAAATAAACTATTCAATGAGAACAAAGGAATAAATCAATTATAATACCCCTGGAATCCAAATATTACAAATGCAAATTTTTGGATTTCACTGCTGCTGGCCATGAAATGTTGCCATTTTGTTCTCCATTTCGTATTTGCATTGGAAACCGTTATATTTTTATTCCTCGAACGGTTGAATATTTTGTATAAAAAAAATAAGAGAGAAAAAATAATTAAAATTGGTATTATAATAATATCAGATTGTAAATACTAATATGTAAGGGCAGCAAATATTAAAAAAAAACATGGCATTGCATTAAGTTTTTGGTTTTAATAATTCTTTTATTTTCATTGAAATGTATAATGCCCAACAGCGAAAGCAAATTTAATGTAGTGAAATTACAAAATAAAAATGAAACAAAATATAAAGAGGAGACGAAAAACAAAAACCATATCAATACAAATGAAATTGAATATATATAAAATAAATAAAAAAAAAATAATGCTAGAAATATTAACACGCTGTTTCGCCTCATGAAAATTCAACGGTAAAAACATTTTAATTAAAATTGGTTTTTTATATGATTGCCCTTTCCCCAACCCGATCAGTATCTTTAACTTTCCCAACCATCGAAAATCCCAAGAAACACTTTCGTTTAGCTGAGCGTGTTACGTGTTTTAAATAACAAGCACAATGTGCTAAACGAAGCAAATAGTTTTACCGCACAACACACACACACACACACACACAACTTGCACACCTTTTTCACTTCAGTGGGACTGCGGCAAACCTCAGACATTAGCCCCTTGCTAGCTGTTTGGCAGCTGCTTGGGTTCAGGTTGCGACCCTTTTCGATGCTAGTACATACATTTTAGTGTTTTGGCCAATGTAACTTGATAATAACGCGAGCAGCCCGCAAAGCCAGCAGGCAAATAAACTGGCTAAAATTATGTGAGAGACGCGCGCACGCCAGGTAGCTTCCATCTTTTCCTTCTTTTTTTCTCCTTCCACTCAAAGCAAAGCAAATACAAGGAAATGAAAAGAAATGGAGCGACAGGCAACAAGCGACCCTTGGCCAGGCTGCCGGGCCATAGCCATAATTGGATTATCGGCACGCTGAAGAGCTCTGACGAGTGCTCTACGTGTGCACTAGATGCACTTGGCTTGGCTCTGATAGCCCGACTAAAATAAAAGTAAAAGTGCGAGATACCTTAAGTGCTCCGAAAACTGAAGGGCGCTGCTGAGGGCAGGAGGAGAGGTGGCTGCTACAGAAACTCTGCACTCCAGTTGGTTATTCATGTTCGTGTAATCTGTGAGTCTGGCAGTTAAATGTGGATTTGCATTTTATAAAACTTGCTGCAGCATACGTCTTGGAGCAGCATATATCTTGTAAGACTTCATGGCAGACATTTCGCTGTCGAAAATAATTCGAATTTCATAGGCAATGGCATTTAGGTCTTGGGATTGAATCTGCAAGTAAAGGCTATTTAGAAACTATCTACAAATTTAAGGTGTAACAGCTTGTTGTATGTTCTAATAAATCTCTTGGGTTAAGTGTTAAAATAGTAAAAAAAACAGAAATTTGTATAAATTCACTTTAATACTTAATGCCTATTAGGAAAATCCTCTAATCGATCTCTTTAAATCCGCTTTAAGCTCTTTGTTTTCGTTGTTTTTGTTCATGTTTAGAGCCTTTTGTTTATATATAAAGCGTTTTTTAAGCATATCGACAAATTACATATTTCAACCAAATAAATAAATAAAATTCAGGTCAGGGATAATAGTATAAAATTTATATTTAATTCAATTCAATTTAACGCTTAATGCGTTTGCGTTTTAAATATTATTTTATGTTGTAGCTAATTTTTTTTTTTAGCAAAAACAAATCTTTGTTTCTTCTACCATTTATTTTGGGCACTTAAGTTGTTACATTTGGAAAATAACTGATACGTTTCAACGCTTTTAACGCTCTCACAGTGTAAATGCCGCTTGAAGCTGTTGCCTTAATGACGTTGCCGACTGTTGATGGTGCATGTTGTGTAGTCGTATATGTTTCTCTCTCATCGTGCCGGAGATTGCATGTCGATGAGACTTAATTGCATTTCAGACAGCGCAACGCAAACGAGCCTTTTGCCCATTTGCCCGTTTGCCAGTTTGCCGGTTTTTTCGTGTTGAGCGGAAGGAAACTCCGCTAAGTACAAGTTGTTGGTACAGTAAGGGGCAAGTTACTGCTGGGCCACATTGCTGCCACATGTAACGGTATGTTTAGCCAACTGCTCAAGGCACAACCGAAAGCGAAAGCTAAAAACAAAGAACTGTTATTCTCTTGGGCTGTATTTTGAATGGCTCCCACCTGTGACGTGATATAAAGTGGTGCAGTTGAATAGCCACGAAGGAGAGCTGCAGTTGAGTTGCACTTAAAGAAGAGCAAAAGCATTAACCAAGAAAAAAAACTAAACGCTAAGTTTACGTGCAACTTTCACACAGACAAGACAGACGCACACACATATGACAGTGGATGGTTGGTTAATAGTTTGGTAGAGCTGCAACGGTTGCTTGCAACAGCTGTCAAAGCTAGAGCCAAATCCAAATCCACCCAATTTGCGCAACACTCGCCACTGTTCACCGCCACTCACGATTACTAATGCAGATGCCAACTATCAGCAGTGGCAACAACAACAGCCACAACGCAAGCTAGGTATATGGCAGTAATGGCAAAAACCGCCGACAAATCTGCTGCATTGCCACTAGCCAGGCAGGGGATGAGGTAGATAGTGTTTGTTAGAAGGGGCTGGGGAGGAGTGGAGGTTAGGCACTGTTGAACGGACGAGAGCCCATCGAGCCGGCGGGCAAACTAACAGAGTGCTTATTTTAACGAAGTTACAACAACTTTTGCAATACAAACAGTAATGCCAGGCAGATTCACACTCGGCACAACAGACACAAACACACACACAAACACACATACATACACAGACACCAATCTAGCATATACAAATTGTAAAATCGCAGTGCTCCAGAAAGTATGCAACAGTCAGCGAAGGTGTCGTGTTAACAACGATTTTCAAATGCTCTAACGGGTTATTTTTTTAAAGATTGATTTTTCGTACTACAATAGCTTTGGCTCTTATACATTAATACTATAAAAATATACCCTAAAGAATTGTGTAAAACAAATCATTCAACTACAAATCGTTGGACTATAAAAATAGTCGATTAACTTTTGTAATCATTTTAAATATCATTTATGGCTTGAATTTACTCTTCATTCACAATTTAATGTATTGTTTTATTTCAAAATATTGCAAACTCAATGAGAAAATGATAGTGCTTCAGACTGATGTAATCATACAGTTGGTGCATCGTCTGCGCTGCAACAACTGCCTGCAGGGGAGCGAAGTGGAGTGGGTAACTATTTGATAGGAAAGGAGGTAAGATGAGGAGGTGTTTGGCTAAAGCTTGGAGGTCTGTGCACCACTAGAAACTTTACGACATGCAAAAATTGTGAGCAGAGAGCGGATATAATTGTCGGTCTTCTCGTAACTTTGCCGTGGGGAGTAGATTAGTTGATTTGTACGTAGACACAAACACATACACACAAACACACCAATACACATACAGCACTCGAATGGTTTTCGTATATAACAAAACCAACGTTGGCGGCGTCGAGTAAAACGAATCCTTTTAACCAAATGATATGCGCTGAACAATTGTTCACTGCTGCAGTTTGCATTTGTATCATGTGTACATGTGTGTTAGTGTTAGTGCTAGTGTGTTGGCCAAATGTGTAATGTGGGGCAGTAAGCAATAGTTTGTTGTTGCTGCCCGACTGCTGCACTGGGCATTTGCTAACTTTTCTACCACATCGCAATTTAATTTTATAGTCGAAAACACACAGCGGCCGCCTCTGTGGCTCAGCGGTTGTTGCTGCTTCAGCATTGTGGCTCAGTTCATACAAAACAGAAAAACGCTGGAATAAAATGAAAAGAAGAAAAAACTAAAAGTTGAACATTTTTCGAGTGTTGCTATAGTACCACTACCAGCTGTAGTAACCAATCCACTTGTACTACTCGGACTTCGTTGCCAGCTCATGGATTCATGGACAATTCTGGGGTTAAGCAAATCAAAAACTAAATCATAAACGATTAGCTCACTGGTTGACTACACTGATTAAAACAAATAGACAAGCCACTCGTTCGTTGAGTTAGTCCCTTCAAATCACCAACCCTTTCTCGTTTCTCCCTATTCATTGCTATCAAGGATTCTCTCGCACCCTAAGGGGCTCAGCTGAAATCAGTTGCTAAACGCATACATGACTGCGCAATGCAGATGAACAGCTCAACAGCTAAAGAGGAGTTCTGTGTGTAAGTGCTAGTGGGTGTTTGGGTTGTTTGGGTGGTTTGGCTGGGTGGTGTGCAGCGCTGAGCCGTAATTTGATTTTTCAAGCCAGGGCGAGAAACGTTGCAATTAATTTAACAGAATGCTCTGAGAGCTCATACACCAATAAATGATTAGATCATGAAAGTCAATTGGAAATGCACAAATTTGCACGAAGGCAAACGGACTGACCAGTGTTGTAAGTGATGGCAATAAAGCTGATACCGCTACTTTAGCCTGTTTACTGAAAATAAACTTCAAAGTTTATTTTTTGCTTGCCAAGTAAATAGTGACAAACTATTGATAAATCGGAAAATAAATACTCAATCCAGCTTTACCTGCTTTATTTTCCAATGTCGTCAATTGAGTAAATCATCATCAGTGGATGCTGGGTTGCCATGGAGCCACTCAGATATATGACGTTGCTAGTTTAAATTTTCGAACTACTCCTACCACAGCGGCGTAGTAAGCACACGTTCAATCCTTTGATAACCTTACCAACACCCCATTTCAGTTCCACTCGCCATGCTAACATTGCGGCCATTTCAATTTTGGAGCGTTTTTGCCAGGTATAGATTTGTGCAGTGCTGGCGGTGCAGCAAACAGCAATAAACCGAACCCAAAACCAAAACCGAACACGAATGCGAATGTGAATGTGAATGTGAAAGGGCGTCCTATGCTTTGTATCAATAGTACTAGTCAAACGCCTTCAATCCCTCACTAACGATGCAGTGTCTGGCAGTGGATTGTGGGCCTGGACACGCCCACCAAATGACCAACCAGTTCGGTGCTCATTGAAATGGAATCTAATCGGCTTTTGATTTTACAAGTCCTTTTCACAAAGTTTGTCGGTGGCTCCCACTCTCGCCCATGCTATGTGTATTATATATACAAACAAACATATATATTTAAACATGTAGGTATGGTTTTTGGCGTTGCAGCTTGCCATGGGGTTGCTGCCACACTGTCTGGCGCAGCTCGTTGCCATTTTGCACTCGGCATAAGTATGCAATATCCGTTTCCGTTCGTTACGTTTGCTACAAGCTCGAACTTGACTCCCGAACTATGGTGCGTCGCCAAAGCGAGGGCCGCCCGCGAGCGATGGGTGTAGGGGTGTCATAGAGACAGAAAGGACTTCAATGCTTCCGCTTTTGACTAGCAGGTGGCAACGAGTACGTCGCCTATATTGTAATAAGCATGAGCGAAAATTTCTTTACAAACTTTGACAGTACAGAAAATACACTGATTGTAAGGGTTGCTCCAAAAGTTTGTAGATATCACTCAATTTAGAGTAAAAATATATATTAATGCCAAAAAAATATAAAAAAAAATTATCAAGCTTAAACATACACGACACACCTCGCCAACTCAATTCAACAGCTTCAAGAAATCGCAAGCAACGCATTTGAAAGAGACGCTGCCAGGAAAACAGTGAAAGCGGAAGAGCTAAGCCTTTTGGCCTATGGCGCCAAATAATGTCCAGGATGTGATAATATCAGAGCGCTCAAAGAGCCAAAGAGTACTCAAATTGAGCAACCCTCCGCATTGCCTTAGAATCCACCATCCGCTGTGCATTCAATTGGAATACAAGAGCATTGAGTCTTGGTCTGAGCTCTAAGCTCTTAGTTTAGAATGCTACGAATCGTTGTCGTTCTGCATGTCGCCATCGTTTTATCAAGCATCAGACATTTTATTATGGCACAGACGGCCCAGACCTCGAGAGTTGAATGCTTTTCGGGGACGGCCTTTTGGACCTTGGACAGCACACGTCAATTGCAAAGCGGATATTACTGTCTGTCTGGCATGAATTTGTGTGTCCTGTCCTGTCTGCAGTGGTGTAGTTTATTACGTTTTGCTGATTGATTTGTCACCTCTTGACCTCGTACCAAAGTCGGCGTTCCTAAGTCCTCATTCAGTGGGGCACTTGAAACTGGTATCCTTGAAGCAGTAGCAGCAAAAGCGGCAGCCGAAGCGGCAGCAGCAGCAGCCACAACCATAGTTAACGCAATGTTATTTAATATTTAATTGGTTTGCCATAATTACGTAAAAACATTAAAACATCTTTTATTTATGAGAGAATCCTACTTTCTCTTGCTCATTCTCCCCTCAACGATGTTGAGCCGAGAGAGTTGAGGTTGGTAGTTGGGTTTAGTTTAGTTTCCACTTATTTTTGTTTAACAGCAGCACAGTTTCGGCAACCATGGCAAACTGTGTCGTCTCCCTGCGCTGCCCCAGTCCTGCCAGCACCCTTGTGCCTGCCAACGCCAGCGACCACTCTCTCTCTCTTACTCTCTGGCTATTTCTATCTCGTTTTATGCATTATACATTAATTATTTAAAATGTCAGAGCAACTAGGCTAGAAGCTGGTTGCGAATGAAAATGGGTATCAACGTTTGTGGCTTGGTTTACTTTGCAGTTCAAATGGCCAAAAAGAGGGCGAGTCAGAAATCGATAACAACATTATTTCACACTCAAAACCAAACAGCTTGCAGCATTATGCACCGGCTAGGGTGTACTAATAACCTTATTATGCGCAAATGATTATTATTAATTTTATATCTTTCCACTTTGTTTGTCGTTTTTCATAGCTTTGCAAATTTAATGCAACATGTCACACATCTGAGTTTTACGAGTAGTTCAAAGTTAACTTAGCGTAAAGCAGCTGGGGATTTGAGAGCTGTGGGCGCAACAACTAACTGTATAAATATGCACATACGACTAAAGCTTTGGGCTAGTTGCTGTTACTCCTGCTACCCGGAACAATGACGAGCGTTGTTTTCGGACTCTGAACTCTGCTGCGACTGCTGCTGCTGCTACTCAGGTGCAGTCAGTCGTTTTTCTTCTGCTGCTGCTGCTGCTACTGATGTCGTCCTTCCCATCATAACCCAAACGAAACGAGGTTAATTAATGAATTATTAATATCATTTGCGACCACACATCGCCACATACACATCACATGATGTCCTCACCAACTACACTCGAAAATAATTTGACTGGTACACGAAACAGCAAAGCCGTCAAATATAATTCCTTTAATTTAATTGTGCTCTTCTTGAGCATATATATTCAAAAATCAGAGCAAAACATTTTAGTTTGCATCTCATGAAAATCAACATTGGACATTAAAAGATGACAACCATGACATTTCACGAATAAACAAGTGATTTATTCTCCAAGTGCATACACTGCAATCCTTTTGCGACAAAATTCCCTGCAACACTCTACTCTTCCCTATACTACTCTATGGTGCCTGCTCTCTGCTAAGCAAACAGTAGCAGCAACGATCTTTGCGCCTTGGCAGCTGCAACATAATATTATTATGTTGGCATATGCGGGTGGGTAGTTCAACGGGCAGAGGGTGATGGAGGGAGGGGTAAATATATATATATTTTTTGTTCGTTTTCCTTTGGCAAGCGCCAGCTGCAATCCAATTTTTAGCTGAACAATGTGTATGAGTGTGTGTATGTTTGTGTGTGTGTGTGTAGATATGTGCTGCTAAAATAATAAAGCAACACACGCACACACACACACACAAAGCAGCTGATGTGTATGCGTTTGTGTGCTGCTCATTATTATTAAAATTTGTAGAATTTTTGGGTTGCAACTAAGCTGCATATAAATTCAGCTGCTTGCAGCTTTCAAAATTTTGCAACTGTTGTATTAAAGGATGTCAGCTCCTGTCGTTGTTGTTGTTGCCACATCCTGCACCACCAACCCGCCACCGAGCAACCCGCCAAGCCACCCACCTTCAGCAAGCTGCATAATTCAAAGCGCAACCGCAACTTGACAATTTGCAAGCGTATGGCTACAGCTGCTGCAGCTCCACGCCAAGGAGCTGTAAACAATGCCAAGGACTACAATTTAACCCATCTTTCCACCCATAGACATAGCTCAAAGTATAAAGAAAAAAAAACCGTTTTATATATAAAATGAGAGACTCAGGCGATTTGCAGAGATTATCGCTGCCATCTTCGGGTGCAAACTTCATATTTTAGAAGAACTTGCTCCTGCATGCTGATTAATGATGATAAATAATCTACTCAAGCTGTTTTGCACTAAAGATTCTGAGCTCTTAAAACATACAGTAAATAAACTTGAAACCAACAAGTACAAGGTATTTGTATATTAACTATAAAACTATATGTAGTTTGTATATGTGAAGCATGCATTTTGAATTTGCATTGTTTGGATGAAAATTGATGTAATAATGGATATTGCCTGGGGAATGTTTACTGCAAATCAAAAACCGAATATTTTCAAATATTACTGGTTTTGTATTGCCGCTAGCCTCAAACAATTAAATTGTAGTATGCTCTAAAAATAACAAATATTTGAATATTTTATTGATATGTTTGCATATGAAATGATGTTAAAGTAAAGGATTTTTTATATTCAACGTCATGCTTCGTAAAATTAATAATAAACTAACCAGTAAAGTGTAGTTTAATGTTTGATTAAGTTTTCTAACAAGTTATTCTAAGCTCCAACTATGCTATATAATTCACAAACAGATTTAGATATTTAGCTTTACGAACTGTTCAATACATTCATTCCATTAACGCAGTTTGTCAATTGAATTATCATTTTCTCTCACAACGAGCCTTTATTAGCACGTGATGAAAATATTCATTTGTGAATCTTCGACTGGCAAAGAAATTGAATTGAGTACGTGTCGCAATATGCGACCTTTAAGTTTCAACCAAGCCAAATAGTTTTTGAAATTAAAGCAACCCAAAGCAACTGCTTTCGCTTTGGGTTCAGGCTTTGGCTTTGGCTCTGGCTCGGTTCGGTTCGAATCTGGCTCTGGCTTTGGTTCTGGCTATATGGCGCACTATGGAGCCAAAGCTGAAAATCCATCAACCATAAAATTCGCAGTCAAGCGTACAAAGCGAGACGCTGCAGGCAACGGCAGAGGTTGAGGCAGTGGCAAAGGCAATGGCAGAGGTAGAGACGCTGCCTTGCTGCCTTGCTTTCCGCAGCCTCCGCAGATGGCAACCTCGGCAGCTTTCACAGCCTTCACAGAATGCGGCTGCTTTAAGGCCATTAATCTTCAACGAAAGGCGTTTAATTTATTTGGTTTTAATTTAAATTTTGGCGCTACGATTTATAGGCCAAACTTTGACGTGGCCATACCAAATGGGCACAATGCTTCTCGTTGTTGTTATTATTGTTGATTCTCTTATTGTTCGTGTTGTTGTGATTGCTGCTGTTGCGCTGGCTAATTACAATGTGGAACACGCAATGCTCAGTTAAAGATACACCACGCACTGTAAGTAACTTATCAAAAGTTTAATTGAATTTGCTATGACCTGATTTGTGCTCCACAAATAACCCAAAGTTAAAACAATCAATAATGATATAACCCTACAATTTGTTAGCTTATTTCAACCATTCTTGTTGGTTAATAATAACGACACGCTAAAATCGATCTGTTTCCTATATTTTTACTAAAATAATACTCCCTTTTTACTGAACAATTTGTGCGCATTATATAAATAGATAGCTCGCTACAATCGAGCTCGCATGCTGCACAAAAGGAAATCCGCCAGTCACTTGGCCACATTAAGCATACGCCCCGTACAAAAGCAATGCTTGCTTGTATGTATTTATACGTACAAGCATAGTATGCAGTGTATGTGTGTGTGTATGGTTATATTGGCCTGGCTTATTGTTAGCTAACGTTAAATATAAATATCAATTTCGCTTGGCTTAGCCCATCAAAACTAAATGTGAGCATTGTGCTTTGCCTCGATTGCCAGATCAATTGCCAAAATAAAACCACGTTAGCAACTATGTGTAAGAGCAAGTGATATGGAGGGAAGCAGGTAAGTGGACGATGGCAAGAAGCCGGAAACAATTCGACATTGCCACCACCCAGCCACCTTGCCATCGCGCCAATAATTGTGCCCCAAGCGCGCCACAACGCCCTCAAACAAAACACAAGTTGGCGCTGCTTATCTGCAGGCCACGATTTGTGCGCGGGTTGGTTCTGAGGGGCAGAGACATGGATGGGGGGAAGGGAATGGTTGGATGGTTGGCAGTGCTGCCAAAGGTTGTTGCATACCTCCGGGGTAACCCCGGCAACCCCATCCACATCGTTGTGGTTATAATTTTGTGGTCTTTTCCATTTTGCGGTCAACTCCAATTGGGATTTAATTTGTACTTCTTTGTTGTCGTTCGTTCGTATTTTATTGTATGCCATGCCATACCAGTTTCAATAGCAACAACAACAACAACAATAATAACAATAACAACAATAACAATAACAATGCGCCTTCGAAGCTTGCCATCATTTTGGGGGCTGGCTTGTTCCTACCGCCCTACCTCCCACTTTCCCTGCCCAACAATGAACGCGATTTTGAGTTTGAGCCTCCAACTGAAATTCAATTTTTGTTTGGAAACGTTGACTGTGTGTTCGTGTGTGTGTGTGTGTGTGTGCGAGTACGTGTGTGTTAGTCTAAATACATGCGGGTGTGTGTGTGTGTTTGTATGGAAATGCAAACCGAGTTTATCCACTGGAACTGTTAATGGGCATTTTGTATTTTATTTAATGTGAAAAGTTTTTGTTGAATATTTTTGGCCTTCCTCGACTATTTGGCTCATCTGGGTTGATATCGCTGTGCCTAAATCTCATAGAAGAAGAGTAAGAGAGCGATGGGGAAACCGAAAAAACAAAGTTTATTTTGTAATATTTTAATATTGTTGGTTTGTAATTCAAGCGATTTAATTTGCCATTAGAGTAGGCATTGTAGTTGTTGTTTTTGTTGCTGCTGAAGATTGCTGCACTTAGAAACAAATTAGAGCAATATTTTTTCTCTTCTTTTTTTTTAATTCAATCGAAGGCTGAACGAGAACATTGAGAAAATGTGGTAATTGAGAATAATTGAAGGGTAAAGCAGATGCTTTTAATGAATTTAAAAGGATGCAAGCCATGATGCTTTTGTGAATATAGTACAACTTTATTTATAAACCTAAAAAATACAGTAAAATTTATATCAGCAACCTTATCATTTTAAAAAATATTATTATAAAATAGTTGATGCTTGTGAAAAGTTGATGAAACTTTATAATTAATGTCTACCCGCTGTTGCTTGGCAAAATTTGTGTGTAACTAAACCAAATAACTGCAAAATCCTTGAGTATGTGTGTGTGTGTGTGTGTGCTTGTATAAGTGTTTTCAATGTATGACCACAGATTTTCCAACTGTCAACCTGTAAAAGTTTGCCAGCATATTTTGGCAGCTTAAGGTTGACAACACAGTTTATGGACTAAGAGACAAATTTTGCGGCAGCGGCAAGACTGGAAAATAAGTGGAGGGGAGGCCAAGTGAGTGGTTGTGAGTGTTAAGGGTGTGCCACCAAAAATGCAGCCATGTGTATCAGTCAGTCAGGCTGCCAAGGCAGCCAGGCAGTCAAATCAAACATTTACTAGTTGTTGGATAATCCCGAAAGTCGCCTTGTCTACCACGTTCTCCTTCTTGCCGCTGGCTGTCGCTGACTTACAGGCAAATGAACATGCTGAAATTTTAATAAGCTAGCCTAAAAGCAACAGCAACAGCAACGGCAACGGCATTTGCCAGCCAATTTGCAAGCTGCAATTGACGAAGACGAAGCGGATGAGAATGAGGTTTAGATTTTAGGATGTGGCCACATTGTCAACGCTGGCTGCTTTGCCACCAACTCTGACTTAAACTCCAACTTAAGCTACGATAGCAACGCTGGCAGGCACAGCTGCTGCCGGGCGCTTTTAATAAGGTGGCAGCCACAAATTTTCGCGACGACATCGTTGCATGTTGTGTGCCAGAGAGTCCAAATTAGAAAAGTCGCAAAAGAAAGGCAAAGCAAACACGCTGCCAGCATGGCGCAGAAGAAGTGCCGGGAGAAGAGTCGGATAAGGGTAAGGGAATGGTAAAGAGGAATCGGAAAGGATTCAAAGTTGGCTAAAGGGAACTGGGAACTGCGCCGGAAATCAAGTGTCACGTGATACATGCAATGCAACAACCACGTGCGGCTATAAATTGCATGTGCCGAGGCAGCAGAAGCAGCAGCAGTAGCAGCGGCAGCAACAAGAGCTGCCGCTAGGACTGGCAGTGTGTGTGTATGCGTGTGTGTGTGTTATGTTACTAATTATCTGACGGATTAGCTTAATTGGTAACAAGTGCACTTGCAGCCACACTTCACAGCGACTCAGCGGCCAACTACTCGAATGTGGCATTAGCCTACTTTTTTTTGGGGCCAGCTCTTTGTCCCCTTTCTCTGCACAATTTTTTGGGCTCAGTTTCAGTTTGAGTATGAGTTTGAGTATGAGTATGCATGGATTGCTTGTGTGCAGTATGTGGTTAGTTGGCGCTGCAACTTTTGGCTTACCCACTGACTGCCAGTTATAATTTTCAAGTGGAATGGGCTTAAAAACTTTTGTGGTCAGGTCAACAAATCGGAACTGGTCAGCGGAGCAACCACTTATACACACTTAACAAAAGGAAAAACTCAATGTTATTCTCTTGCTATTCATTTATAGTATATCATGAAAGTAAAATATTTTAGTTATAAAAATTATTGTTTAAAGTTTGTTAATTATTATAGTTGAATTCTTTAAATACGTGCAGTGTATTTGCAGAAAAAAAGTAACCAAGCTGTTAAATTCACTTACTTAACACAGGTACCTTTGAAGTGTTTATTGTTAATTTTGCTTTGCAACTTAACTTAATTAAGTTCTGGTTAGTCTCTCTTATATATTTTAAATACAAAAACTATCGTTTTGCACACTTTAATTAAAGAATATTTGCATTCTTTTATCTAGTTAATATTTATTTCTTGCTATATATTGCTTTAAAAAATAAAATAAATATGTTTAGCTAACACAAAAGTTATTAAAATATTTATTGGATTCATATTTATTTATTAATGCATCGGCAAACTCAAGATAACCCAAAAACTACGTTAAAATATATATTTATTTCAAGCTCAAAACTAAAATTATGTTTTCAAAGGCATTAATTTCAACTCCTCTTAGTAAAGACAGAGAATTCGCAAACTTTTCACTAAAATTATGTTTTCAAATGCATTAATTTCAACTCCTCTTAGTAAAGTCAGACAAATCGCAAACTTTTCACCGACCCACAGTAATTACAAACAGAACTGATTGAGAGTAAGTGCCATCTCTCACCTATCAGCAAACTTAATCAACAAGGCAGAGCAACGCTGGCACTCCTTTAGCTCTTATTGTGTATAGGGCACATTTGAGAATCTGTTTTACCTGTTTCGTTTACAGCTCTTACATCGAAGGCTGCTGCATGCTTCCCAATTTTGTTTTTTTTCTTTTCTTTTTTGGACCAAATTCGTTTATTGACACTTTGTTATGTGCTGCAAGTGACAGCCAAGACACATGGACAGGTCAGCAGGCTTGCTGTAAGTGGTAAAGATACTGAAATATTAGCTAGAGCTGTGAAAAATAAATTTGCACTCTCAACCAAATACGATCCAAGAGCGAACTACGAGATGCAAAACGAACTTTATCTTTCAAGAATTTTTTTTACATGCCCCAATAGTATTTATTTTGCTCGTTGTGTAAAAACATGTCAATCACTTTCTTGTTTTCATTAAGATATTAATCATGTTAATACTTAGTGTTGTTAAAAGTATCATAAAATAACAGCAACACACAGAACACGCAGCGATTCGTCTAGACTTTAGAGTTATGTGTGCTCGTGTCACGAAAGCGAACTTAATACGACTTGGCTAAATTTCCATTTAGCAGCCTTTTGGCAAATTGCTAACATCGTTGGCCAAAACTCACACACACACACACACAAACTCCCAAAGTGGATGCATTGCAACTGACTTGAATTGCATTCGAAATTCAAATGCTAAGGCTCTTTGCATGGAGCAGTAGTTGTGTATGAAACTATTTCTATGTTTTGGGAGTGCAAAGTTGCCTAGCAATAAGCCAGGCTAAATTAATTGATTGCAAAACTTATGATTGATGACATTTGGCCGACTGCGTTTTCAATCATTTATTAACGAATCTGTGAGAAGAGGCTTAATGATAGTTTTGCCAATTGCCAAGTATCTTGTTCGTTCTTTTCATGTCTCTCATGTATTTCTAAATCTATGTCGAGCGTTTCACTATCTTAACTATACTATGTTTGTGTATTATTTATATGTATATATATGAGTTTATATGGTTATATATTTTGGTGCCTTTGGCTAGCTTTTTCAGGGGTGCGGATTCCTTTATTATTCATGCTCCCGTTGCCTGGCTGGACTGGCTTTTCATGTGCTTTGCTTTTCATTGTTTGCAGTTTTCTTTTGCGCACGCCATGGCTTAGTATGAATAGTAAATAGCCTTCAAGCACCGAACACCGTCCGAATGAACCCCTCTCCTCTCTCTCCCTTCCTTTCAACCTTTCCTTTCCCGACACGTTGGCTCAATCTATGGCGTTGTTTTGAAGGCTTAGACAGCGGTCCACGAAAAATTAAAAAAAAAACTAAACTTCAAATTCCATACTGTGCTGCAGCTTTTCTTCTCTGACACTTCTTCTTTTTATACCCTTGGTTTTCTTTTACGCTCTTAAACTTCTACTTTCTTTTGCTCTTTTACTTCTTTGCCCATTTTTCTTTTCGTAGCTGTATATTTGCTATATTTTTTGCTTGGCAGCGCATTTGCTTTGATGAAATATTGATTGCGGTCTCACTGCGCTTTCCATCTAATGCTCAACATGCGTATCAGTCTACTCCCACAGATTCCTCCTTCAGCTTACCGCTACCTGCCTGCGCCCTATCTACCTATCGCTTTCAACCCCATTCTCTGATTCGTTTACTCAGTCATTCTGTTAGACTCGCTCCTATTCTATCAGCGCCTACATTCGGCTTATTGTCTGCGGGTTTTTACACCACCAGCATCAGCATCAGCACCAGCAACAACAGCAGCAGCAGCAGCCGTTGCTACAACTGCGACTGGAACAGCAACAGCTGCAACTTCAACTTTCAAGTTGAAACTTAACTTTAGTTTCAATGGCAGCTACCAAACTAAGTTCAAAAAATTAACTCTACAACAGACAGAATGCTTAAAATAATCCCCAAGCTGAACGCTTTTTTTATAAAGCACGGGTTTAATATTTTTATACTTTAGATAAATCCTTCATTATATTTATTGTTATTTTGTGAAAATAAATCGATTTATTAATGAGTAAATAGATGCTGCCACTTAAAAAAATTCTGCAACTACAATTTTTAAAAGGGTATAGAAATTAAGTATACGAATAATACTGTAAGTAAAAAAATAGTGTGAAAAAAAAAACATTTTTTAAAATTTTATATTTATTTTATGTTAGTTACTTAATTATAAATAAAGTCTATGATTAAACACCAAGAACGCAATCATAAGAAAAGTAATTAAAAAGCTTCTTTTTGTTAATTAACATCCACTAGAAAAAGCTAAAGCTGTCTCAATTTGCTTCTGCAAGTTTGTTTGCCTACCTCCTTTATTAACTGAAGATTTCAGGGCATAAGAAAAACTAGAAAATTACACAGTGCTTAAGCAAATGAAATTAAACATTAAAATCACTTGGTAAATTCGACGCCGCTGGGTTAAAACACCGACTTATATAAGCGCACAAATTGCTTACCTTTAAAAGTAAACCACACAGCACACAAAAAACAATGGGAATAATGCGACGTACGCACGCACGCACGCACGCAGCGCAGCGTAAAACGCGTGGAGAGAAGCGCGTTGCGTCGGAAAACAGCACCCGGGTGGATTTGCCTGCAAGAGGGATACGAAGGATACTGATGCTGTCAGCTACTGCTACAGTTGTTACTGTTGCTGCTGCTGCTGCTACTGCTGCAGTGGCTGGCGGGCTTATGTTTTTGGTAGAAGCCAACGTCAATTTTAAACATATTCAGCTGCTGCTGAGCTGGGCCCGTTGACTGCTGTTGGGATTTTGCGGCAATTTCAAATACAAATTGCACTGTTTTTATGGCTACAAATGCCTTTTTGTCATTTCACTTCTTTTCTTTTTTTTTTTTTGTTTGTTGGTGATTTTGTTGTTGCTGTTGAATTCCTTTTTTATTGTTGTTGCTGGTATTGGTGTAAGCAGCGACAGTTTGTACAAGGGTCTCAATGTTGTCGGCGACACACGAGCGGATTTCATTTTAACAGTTTCAGGCAACGTTAATCCCCAATACCCAAATGCAATCGGTTCTCGCTGTTTCTTTCTCTCCATAAATGTATCTGTGTGTGTTTGTGTTTGTGTGTGTCGACCCCAAAGGCCTCAAACATGGGCTGGGATTTATGGGTAAGCATTGGCTACACCAAAAAAATCCAAACCAAAACAACGCAAAACGAAGAAACCCTATAACTGCCCGTGCTAGAACCCCAAACTCTAGCTTTGTATGAAATTTGTTTCGAGTTTAACGCTTAAGCCTGGACTTTCAATGAGTATATTTGGTCATTAAAAGTTCAGGAGATAGTTGAGTCATCATATATGTGGTATGAAAAGTGATATAACTTTTTTTTGGGCATCAGTAATTTCCAAGAATTTGGGATTTACAACGTAGTAATAATACCAAATAGAAGGGTTGAGCTTAAAATTAACTGTTCGAATTTAATAACTGTGTTTAATATTTGTCCATCAAGTTTAACACCAAAGGATTTCCATTGATTTGATTCATAAGAAGCTATAACAACAATTGTTATCGTTCACAGGGTATCATTCATCTGAACTTTAAATTGTCAACCGTTGCAATGTTATATTCAAAGGCATATCCAAAATTAAGACATTCTGTGGCACTTTAATTGACTTTTAATTGCACAAACTATGCACGAAAAATTTAATAGACGGCCAATGTGTTTGCTGCTGTTTTAGTTAGTGTTAGTTGCGGTTGGCCATCAACATCAACATCAGCCAGAGTACAGAGAACATACCAAAATGATTGCTGGCCAAAAGTTCTACAGTCTCGATTAAGACGACAAACGAACCACAGCAGCACAGACTGCAGTTTGTGGAAGCCTTTTGCAATCATGATAACGATAATGTTCATGATCATCATGTTGATAATGATAGTAATAATCATGTAGACAGAGAATTTGTTAAAATTGCTGCAACTACAATACGATGCAGTTATTCTGATGATGTTGTTGATGACAATGACTGTTGCCCATAGTGATGACAGTGAAGACACACATAATATTTGAAATAGAGAGGAGAGAGGGAGCTAATGAAAAATAAATACTTTTGTTTTACTGTATATAATCTAGTCTTTGTTTCTACAGTCGGCACAAATATACAGTATCAATAATAGTAATCAATATAAAATTATTACAACTATCCTTAGTATAAGGTTAAATAAGTTAAATAAGTTAAACATGTGAAATAAGTACATTCGAATGACTTATGTCACATTCACATTGACATTCACAAATCGTATTCACTCACAGCTGTCGCACATCTCTAAACTGTCGCTCGCTCAATTCGAAATGCTTTCATACTGCATTCTACTCATTCACTTCGCCTCTACCCGTTACCATTCCATTCCAATCTTCACCCTCATGTTTGCATGCTGTTTGCATTTGCATATTCTCTAATTTGGCTAGTTTGGCAATTGCGGCCGATTTTGCAAAATGTTATTTGCCAAAAGCGACTACTGCTTTGGGTATGAGTATGTGACAACATACTCTCATTCCCCCGCCGCACCTCAATCTCCCCCTGCCTTGTTCATTTTTGAATGTGCCCACAAGTATTTAGTCTATAACTAGCCGAGTGGTTTGAAGTGTTCGCCCAGAGTCGCAGCCACAGGGGCCCATCATCCAAGAAGCGAGAGAGCGGGTAAGAGATAGACTCGCTGTTTCTCTGTTTATTCAATGCCTGTGACTTTGACTGGGTGTCGTGTGAATTTGTTTAGGTTTTGAAGTAATGGCAAATGGCAGCAGAGGGTAAAGTTTATGGTACATCTTGCTCGGCAATTGTGCACAGGTAGCCCAGTTGTTTGTTCACCTGTTCTGTCTATAAATCGTTCGACTTTGTCGTTGATTTGTGGTTGCCTGTTCCTTTGATATATGGCTTTTTATTAGAACCTAACGTAACGTAACCTAACACAACGTAACCTCTTATTGCAAAGCCCTATCAAACATTTCGAACCTTTCGAACATTTGTGCAGCCAGGCCAATCACATTATGAAGGCAACCAATTTTAATTACGACCATTGCCACCAAAAAACAAAAAAACGAAAAAAAAGTAACTACAACAACAAGCATTTAATGGGGAAAATGTCAGCTAATGCCAGAGCCAAAAACTCATTTATCCAGCGTTAAAGTAATTACAATTTATAGGCCACAAAAATCCGTAACACAACATAAATCCAAATGAACGAGCACCCACCCTTTCACAGCCTTCCATCTTTGTGCGTTCTGCTACTTGGCCGCATGGAGTTAAAAATTTTAACCACATACACAAAAGTCACAGAGCAAGCGACACCTGCCCCCACCCCCCACCACCTCACTTTCACGCCCCTTAATATTGTGTCTTTATTACAGGCACAAAGGCATAGTGCGATAAATAAATAAATAAATGCCGCCTAACAAGCCACAGGCAGAGCGAAATTTGTTGCAATTCATTGACTTGGCGCACGGACGAAAACATAAATTCCACCCCACTCTATTGTAAAATATCGACAGCAACAGCAAGAGTAACAATTTGTAAATGTATTGAGCTGCCAGTGGCTCCTGGGATTGGTTCTACGGCTAACGGAGGGGATGACACGAGGTAAGCTATGTTGCCAATGAGCTAAGCAAAATGAGTAGCAAATACAGAAAAAAACATTGCCTACATATGGGCGCAGTATTTGGTATTTCAATAAGAAGCAAACGAAATAAGTACAAATAATATAAATAAAAACAAATGAAATGAAAGCACCAAGTATGTGGATTGGAATTGATTGGGCCAAGAAAACAAAAATTCTAGCTATTTATCAAATTTAATCATAGAAACCTGCAAAAAGAATGCCAAATTAGCTTAAATATACCAAATTACACTTGGAATATATGTGGATTTTAGCTAATTCTTAGTGCCGCATGTTAATTTACCCATTTTAAGCGTTTTATGGGTGCCAAAAGTGTATGAAAAAAGAAATGCTTGCAAACTGACAGCATCTCAAGGGCAGCTGTCTGGCTTTTTTTGTTTCTTTGGTTGTTGTCGCCTTTGGGAGAGAGGAAAGAGCGAGAGTAAAAGACAGATCAGATGCCCTGTCAGCCCATCTCAGACCTTTGAGACCCGCTGTGTGGGATGGCACTTTAACTATTTATCAGCCGGACAACTGGCAACGGCAAATTGAAGGCCGTTTTGTTGCAGCGTCCAACGGTCAACAAATCAGTTGCCTTAACTGTTTATCCAAGCAAGGATGCAAATTGAAAAATCTATCAGAGAGAGCTTAATCGACTGTCCGACTCTTTTTCTGCCTTTAGCTGGTTTCTGTAGATAGTACACTCTAAAAAAAAAAAAACAAGTACATAAAGAAGAGCAAGCATTTTATTTGATACTTAAAAGTAGATTTTTGTTTTAAGTGTAACTACTGCTTATGCGTTTGCTGCTTCTCTGTCTTATCTACTGGTGCTTCCTGCACCCACACCTGGTTAACTGGCTGTGTGTATTTAAACGCCTCGCTGCCTGATAGAAGAACTCAAGGAGCTGGACCGCCTGCCGTCAAGCAAAATGCTTGCTCGTTGTTCTTGCGCACAATTGACATGCTCACCGACGACTAGTTTCTAAAACTTTTCTTGCCCATTGTTCAAAGTTTTGCTGGCGCTAACGCTGCCGTCGCTGCTGCTTGTGCTGGCGAATTCAGAGATTAGTCTTCCACTTGGTTAAATCTGCAGCAGTGGGCAAAAGTTATGGCCATGGCAGGCACCATGGCCAGTTATGGCATAAAGCAAGCAACCAGCCGACCAGCACTACCTGCGCGACACTTGCCTCCCCTACCTCACTTTCACTTTACATTCTCTATCTCTGTGTGTGTGTGTGTTTGTGTCTGTGGCTGGCTTTGCCTTTGGGCCTTGCCTGTATTTGTGTCACTTTATTTGTATTAATGGCACTAGCGCATCCTGCGGCGCGGCTACAATAAGTAATATGATCGAGTGCCGAATGAAGCACCACGCAATGCGGTGTGTTCTGGTATTCTCTGTCCCCAAGGCCCAACTTTACCTGACGCTGGTTTTATCAGTCGGCGATTGCAGCGCCTTTGCATTGTGCAACGAGCTGGATCAGACAACGAAATGAATTTTTAGAAATAGTAGACACAAGCATATCCGACATGGCAAATACACTGCGAAAAGCAACGTGATAACTATTAATGTCAAATGTTTCGTAACACAATAATAACAACACTCGTGGAATATCTGCACTATTGATTTGAAACGACATTCAATAGTTTATATACCCACAATTGTTGTTTAATAACACGAAAAAAAGCCAAAACGATGCCTGAGCATTGTAAAGCCCCAGCTGCTAACTGTGACTGCAACTGCAACTGCGACTGCGACTGCGGCTACAAATGCTTCTGCAAGTGGATCTGTGCTTAAAATGGGTGCAGCTTCTTGTTGAATAAGGTAAAAGCAAGGATGGCAGTCGAGCGCAAAGGATTAAACACTCTAGATTTTATTAGATAAAACCCAGTGAACAGAAAACGAAACGACATTGTTGTTGTCGCTCTTATTACTTTTACACCGCCCACAACCCAGCCCACTCACCCTGCCAGTCATGCTGTGCACTGTGCACACTTATATCATAAATTCAGTGACAAATGCAGGTAGAAAGTTTTGTTAGTCAAAGTTAAGAACGTGTTGTCTGTGTGTTCTTAACCGATTGCCCCAAAAGCCCACAAGGCTAATTGCAAACTTTAAGCCCGCTCATATGTACTATAGATGTACGTTTGTCGCTCTTAATGCCAATTGATTCGACACGAATACGAATAAGCATTAAGTTGTCAGGCCTTTCGTGTGGGGACAGTTGATTAGCCATTATTATTGTGGCTTTAATGCAGTCAACAGTGTTACATAGCTGTGAGGGTGGATGGGAGTGTGGTGCTTGTGGGCTGGATAGGAAAAGCATCGTTTGCTCAATTTCCGCCTTGTTTGTGCCTGCATAATATTTTCTGTACAGTGCGTCAGTTGCGAGAACAAGTGGCTTGAGCTAGTTTTGTTATTGAAATGAGAAACTCGCAGACACATACAGTAAAAACGACTTACATTCGTAGATACAAGTGCAGATATAGCATATATAGCTACTCACACACACACACACAGACGTACGTTCACACAGATAGATTCACACGCGACCAACTCTCGCACGCATGCATAAGTAAACAAACATAAACATTTGCGCCAACACGCTGGTTATAAAATGGCATAACAAGCAGCAACCACAAAAGCAACAACAAGGATCACAACAAAACAAATTCAAAATTAAACAAGACTAATGTATACCCTGGAACATTGAAAAAATTGAATAAAAAAGCCAAAACACATCTGACTGGCGTGAAAATATTATGCTTTACCATATTTAGACTTATATTATAGTAGCTAGTATTTGGGTTAAGTCAAATGCTTACAGCTAATAATGAATGTTTTAACATATAAATTAGTAATCAAATCTTTTAACTTTTAATTATTATATAATATTTTAAATATTATATATATCTTAATCAATAAATGATAAAAATAAAATAAAAACTGTTTGTGGATAATTTTATTATTTATAACTTAAGCGCAATTTTATTTTATATTCCCTGACAACATTCCAAAATTTTAATTAAATTATATATTAAAAAAATATATAATCCATAATAATGTTGCAAAACTTTTATTAAGCAAACGTGTGTTTTAAACATTTTCACATTTAATTTCTATCTCCCAAGTTTCATAACATAACAACCGCATGAATTATTAATAATATTATATAGGATATATCAAAACTTCCACAAATTTTGCTGCTGCGCTTTGCTAAAGCTGCTGCTGCCTTTGCTGTTGTTGGTGTTGTTATTTGGCGTTGGTTTCTGCTGCTGCTGCTGTTGTGGCTGCCATCATCTTTGCCTTATTACCGCAGCTTTTCTTTTGCGAACCCGTTGTTGGCACCTTAACGAGCTGTTGCCAGGTGCAAGGAACTTTAGCAGCAGCAGAGCAGCTGCTACAGCTCGAAAAATAAAAGAAACCTAGCACGAACTTCTTTTTGGCTGGCCATGCAATTAAATTGCAAGTTGCACATTTCGACGTTGGCGTTAAGCAATTGACAGGCAGCCACTTGAAGGTTGACATGTAACACAAATACTAAATTCACACACACTTACACTCACGCATACGCATACACACTCACACACACATACATGCATACAGTTGAGTGCACATGCAATCAATTAAATTCGTTGTAAATTCACCGGCTTATCTGCCGTAATCAATCTTAATTTTCCACTTGACATGCAGCGCCGAGGCAAGAGTTATATAAAACGAACTGTGCCACCGCACCCAACACCAACAACGCTGCCACAGCACCTCGAAGATGTTTGCCTGCTCTCCCACTTACTTTCATGCACTTACTTTTACACACACATACACCAATGGTGCTGGCCTCACATTACGTATACGCAATTCAAAACGCTTTACGCATTTTAAATCAAAATGCATTTCCGGCTGACCCACAAAACACAATTTATTGGCAAAATAAAAGTATCAAAGCACTTTAAGCTCCCAGTTCTCGTTGCCAGTTGAATACTGGCACGAGACACAGAACGTGATTATATAATTCAGAGCAGTAAGAGTATGCTAGATCTATTGTGCAATCTACCAAATTGCAATAGTCGTTGTGAGCTGCTGCTGCTGCTGCTGGGCTAGCCTAAAGATATGCAACAAGAGCAACAATGTGCTGGCTATTAATTAATTTCAAGAAATGTTGCCAAAGGACCATACGGAAAACTGTTGTTGAAAACTAAACTTAAAGCTAAATAACAAGTGCTCTTATGCTAGTTCTATGAAAAATTGTTTCTATTTTATTTAGAAGTTTTTGTGCCGCTGGTGTTTGATTAAATGGATTTTCGTAGAAATCATCTTTTTATTACATTTTAGTAGCTCAATGCAGCAAGAGACTGGAAAATTGTTCAAAGCTTCTGTTGCCAGAAACCAAGAATTTACCATTTTATTTTTCTTGATAGTTATCAAACCAAAAGCATAGTTTGCTCTAATTGAAATGTTTCATGTGTGTTTCTATTATTGCTCACACCATGTTTTCAGCATAATTGTACTAAGAATTTAATGATTACGATAGCCCAGAAGTAAGCTTGAGTTTTTCAATCAAAATACTTGTGTAACAATAGGTACTTCACATTAAACTCAATAAAATTGTACTTGCGGTCGAATCAAGGCTCATTTACACAATATATAAATAATTATAAGCAGTATTTATTTACATTTATAATTATGCTAAGTAAGTAGAATGCTACATTGGAATATACAATTCGACAATATCTTGGGTTAAATGCATAAATAGTTGTTCACATTTGACTTCATTCATTTAACGTTGATATGAGCACAATAATCGCTTATGCAAACGAGGCCATTGAATCCATAGCTAAGCAAGGGATATGTTATTGCAATTTGTCTAGTTAGTGCTAGCGTTGACCGCTGCACACTTATCACACACACACACACTTGTGCAGTGCCGGCAGTTACCGGTAGTATTACTTAATATGTGTAAATTGTGTGGCATCAACTATTATGCATTGTATGTTATCTCTAGCTATCAGTACTGCTGCTGCTCCATCTTCAGCTTGCAACATGCTAATGCACACCATCGCTTTCTACACTAAAAGAAAATACTTTTAATTCGATTAATACATTAAACACACACACACAACAACGCTGTTTCAGACTTCTAATTACCATTGAACAAAGTCTTTTTCTTTAAGAATCAAAAACGGTTATTATTAGATTTAATTTTTGCCTTCAAAGAATTTCTGTTAAAAAAAATTAGTTAATTAAAAGAAGCTAGCACAGAATAGCTGATGTTAAAGTTAATTTGTTGTCTGATTAGAACTTAAGTCGTTTTAAAATATCTAAATAAGCCTACAAATTCGCCGAAAAAACCACACATTTTCATTTTAACCTCAACACAATCTATTATTTTATTGAAACTTGTATAGTGCAGAAGTTAAAAACTATAATTTTTGAATATTTTTATTTCAAACCAAATCATTGCGTGTAAAACATGGTTTGAAATAAAAAATATTGTTTTCTTTAGTGTACTACTTATTCTTCCGCATACTTCAGCAGCGATGACTGCCCTGCCGCCAGGTCGTGCCTTGAACAATTTATCATTTGAGCATGACGCACGCATAACACACGCACAGACCAACACAAACACACACACGCACGCACACACACAAATACCAGTGCGTTGTACCATTAAGCTCATCAGAGTGGGCCGCAGGCTAGGGAATTTAACATGCAGTTTATGTTTGCCACAAGATCTATTACAGGAAATTCACATATGCCGGAGTACGCAATGCTACGTTTGAGGCGTTGGCCAGCCACGCCCCACGTCCCACGTCGCACTACCCAGCCCCTTGCCACAATCGAGCTAGTAGGCGCACAAATTGCTGTTTGTGGGCATGGCTGCATGCGGCATATATCCAAATCGAGCAGCAAAACAAAACTTGATTATTTTGTGCGGTCTCTGTGGTCTGAGGTCTGAGTGTTGAGCGTTAAGCGTTGACGGGCTGAGTTTGAGGTTTTGCTCAAACCCTCAAGCCATTGGCATAGGCTTTGCATTAAATATTGCAAGCCCGAAAGCCGCACACTTAACAAATATGACGCCTGCGAATTATGCATCCTACATGCAGCATTCAAGCTCTGTGCACACTTACAGCTTAGCTTATTGATCGGCCAGAAGCTTAGTTTGATGGCTTGGGCCCAAAAATCCAATCAAGCGCAGCACATTTGCATTAGCTTTAATTACACATTAAGCACATTTGTACAATATAATGTGTTAATAAATTCTCTTTTAGTAATTATTTAGTGCTGTCAAACAGAACGAGATATTTGAACAGAATCGAATATAAATATTCAATGGCTTCAATCTCTTGATGCAGAATTAAAAAGATTTAAACTTAAACAAACATTAAATACATTTGCATTATATTTGGGCAATTATGCAATCAACTAAGTAGATTTAAATATTAAAAAGGTATTTTATCTTAGAATAATCGTTCTGCTTATGTTAAATATAATATATTTGGTAGAATTTAACCTTGGAATGATTAAAAATAATCATTAAATTAAATATATATTTTTGTATTCATAAAAAATTAACTAACACAAATATAAATGAATATCAAAAAGCGATATTAAATTATTTATAATTTGTTTTATTCCTCCTGGCTTACGTTTTTAAAAAGTATTTGGCTTGCCGCTTTGTAGGACAATTTGCTTACACAATATACATTTCACTTGTAATAACTTTAATTACTATTAGTGCTGCCAACTAAAAACACAAAAACAACAAAACCAGCAATGTCACTTGGCAATCAAATGAGTAAAAGCTTGCTGCTCGGATTAAGCCAAAACGAACAGGGGGAGGGCTGGATGGGATGTTGGGCACCCTCAAAATCAGCTCTCAATATAATGCAGCGGAAGCTTTTGTGAAATCCTTACGTCCAACTTTTTAATACGAAAACTTTTGCACGAGTTTAGTATAAAGGCAACAGCACAGTTTCAGCAAGGACAACAACAAGAACAACAGCAACAAAAGCAATTGCAACAGTCACTTGGTGGACTTGTTGTGGGCAAACGACAGCCACAGCCACAGCTACAGCTCAGGCTACAGCAACAGCAACAGCCGATGCCAATGCCAATGCCAATGACGTAAACCCAAGTAAAGGCAACCAGCATATTGCCTAATACGGCAAGTGCTGCTGCTGCTGCAGCTGCAAGACCCCAACTCTGGCAACTCGGCCACACTGGGCGACCAAAGCCACTTGAGCAGCACAGAAAACTAACTTAATCTTGTTTACATACTATGACGAGTTATGAAAATGAAAGGATTAAGCGAGCCACAAACAAACGCACCAACAAACCGAAACAACCAACTAATACACACGCACACACGCACAAACATCCTAGTCTACCCACACATGCTTAAGCGTAGCTTATACAAACAAAACTTACGGAAAATAGTGCCAACAGCAAAAAGCAACAACAACTAGTGATGCCAAGGTGTAATTTGGCAAGTGCCAAAGCCGAAGCCAATAATGCCCTAGGAACGGCTTCCATTTCAATCTCTGCCATAGTCAGGTGAAATTTAAATTTAATTTACAAGCAAGCAAATAAGTTAAGAATACAATGTTAAGTGCAGATTTTCAAGAGGATAACCCAAATGGTAAGTAGAAACTGTCTAGATTTATTGTTAGAATGAATAACATAAATAGCAGCATTTGATTGATTTGATATCGCTTTAAGCTTAAGTATTACGCAAATTGTATTTAAAAAATTAACAAATATTTTTTAAAAGTGTTTTCTAAAAAAAAGAACTGTTTGCTATGTGAACTTTGTAAATAATAATTATTATGAAAACATTGTTGGCTTTGCAAGTTTGTGTGCCCAAGCACACGCCCTATTGCTAGGGTATTTAAGTGGCTAAAACCCAACAAAACAACAACAAAAGCCACAAGCAACTGTAACTGTAACTATAAATGTTGGCACACCCAGCCATAGTTATTACCGCCCACTTTTGTCCTTGCAAATTAGTTGCATTTTGTGTTTTATTTCTGGTTTAAGCTGCTCCACGCTGTATACATTTCATAAAAAGCTAAACGAATAACCACATCAACCCATTGCCCCTGCCAACCTCACTGCGCGCTAGATGGCGCCACTCAGCTTTTACGTTTGTTTATAAATTTCTCATTTTTGTGTCAGCCACAATGTTCCGTTAGCTCGGTTTGTTTATTTGTTGTTTATGCCGCCGCTGCCGCCGCCGCCACTAGTGCCAGTTGTTGTTCTGTAATTTGAAGGTGTAAAAAATATTTTGCATTGCGGTCACCAACACGTGCACATCACATCCATCAATGCTTCTTTTGTCTGGCAACGCCCCCAACCAGTCACCAGTCACCAATCACCGACCAACCTCTCACACCCCTTTCGCAACCACAACAACCCAGCATGCACTGTCCACTCGAAATTTAATTTGCCCATCATCGATAAACAGTCGACGCTTTTGCAAAAGAGTGGCACAATTGGTCAGGGAGCGGGCATGCGTTAGTCTGGCAACCTGCGACGCATATTTATTATGTGTTGTTGTGCTTCTGTATGTGTGTGTGTGTGTGCTAACTAAAGTTCGTAAGCACTGCATATGAATATTGAATGCGCTTCAGCACACTTGTCAGCTAGCCTAGTATATCATGTACATAGTTGTTTTTTTTTATTTTTGTTTGCTGCATTGTGGAAGCAGATATGCAACTTGTTATATATTAGTCCGGCAACGCAAGCAAACTTTATTTTAAAGCTGTTGAGCTTTGAGCTAAAAGTCAAAGCTTTGTATGCTTGTAGTATACTAAATATTATTAGCAATACCATTAAAAGATCAGGCAACTATTTTCAATGAACTTATCTTAACAAACGTAAAAGAATTTCCTTTATAAAACAGTCTAAGGCATTTTCGTTGAAAGCTTTTTTAAACGTTTAAAAAGTCTTAAATATAATATACTTTAGCATTATGTGGCGTGGTGTGACTTTCATATGCATAAATTGTGGTAAGCATTTATTGTTGTTAATTTAAATGTGCCACTTGGAAAGTGCAAATTGGCACGCAAAGGCCACATGTTGCATATGCAACTACAACAAGTGTATGCGGTATGTTTCTGTTTTGGCACTTACCAGTTGCAAATTCAGTTATTGTTTGTTGTGATAATTCAATTAACAATTCATTTAATATACATAGGGTATCAAATTGAAAAAGTATTTGAATAACTTAAGAAATGTTATTTTAGCACAGCTGTTTACAAAAATTCATTGCTCTAACCCATTAACAATTTTTATCTTAATCTATTTAAATACGATATTTTTAAACTGGCATAAAATCGATTTAACAAACATCCAAATATATATAAAAGTAAACCTCATGCAGATAAACCAAATGTTTTTCGTTGACCTAAAAATGTTGTGTTTCCATAAAAAATGTAATTGAAAAACCTGTATATATGAAAATATGTCCATTAAAAATAGATGTGTGGCTGTAAAAATTCATATTCCGTATATGCTGTACCCAAGTGCTAACCAAGTGCCACGCCCTCACACAGCCAGCGTATGGCCCATATTGGACAGATCCGCACGCACATTTGCGGTTCATAATTTGCGTGCCATTTTTGTTTGTTGATGGATAAAATCAACACTTACGACACAAACAAATGCAACAAACCAAACAGGCATTCATGTAAAAAGCAGCTAGTTAAGCAGCAGAGATATCCTATAATATTCCTATTATTGCTATTTTTAACTTAAAATTTGAATAGACATTTAAAGACTGCTCATCTAATACAACCAATTCATAACATTTGCATACCAAATTTAAAAACTCTCTAGTTGTTGCAGGGTATTAAGGATGCAGTTTAAAATTTAAATAATATAATATTCCTGGCGACCAACTACATATAAATAAATATACAAATAACCATACACAGTCATACATAAATGCATAAGTATATATTAATATGTATGTATGTAAAGAGTATGCAATATATACAAAACTATAAATATATATATACACTTTATGTATAGACAATAAATATTGATTGTACGGTCACGTTAATTTCTACCAATTATGAGGCGCTTCACACAAGAACACACACTGACATTTACTCCCGCATACGGTCACACCTACTTATGCACACTTATGTAAAAATAAATATGGTTCCATACGCATGTATATATGTTTAAATGAAGCACATGCGGCCAACTGTCTGTGGTGCTTGTATTTTTATTATCATTATTATTTGTTGTTATTACAAACACATACATGCATATATTTCGATAATTATCGAACCCTTTTGCAATTGCCTTCGTTTAAACAGTTTTTCAGCCCAAACTTTAAGTGGCCCATGGGGGAACAATATCTCAATTTGGCTACAGCAGTTTATTTCGAAATCATTAAAAAAAATGCTTTTGATTGTTTGCGTTACACTTTAATGGTCAGGTTTTGATTAAAAAAACGTTTGGTATTACAAGAAAAAATAATTATATATGTATTTATATATAGTTGATATAGCTGAATTTAATCTTCAATGTTGCTGGCATTTCTCAACCGATATTTTCACTATTTCATCCAAAGTTTCTTAAATCGTTTCTTACATTCATATTAAAAAATTATTTTTCTCTATGTTATATGGACTCTAAAAGACTTTAAGATAGTTTGAAGTAAACTTGATTTGTGGCTTAGTAGAAGCCATGTTCCAATTATTAAAGTCTGTAAAGCAACTCTTCTGGCTTTTAAAACTTCCAAAACAAAATGTTACTTATAAAAATTGTAAATTAAATAGATACTTTGTTAATAAAGTAGTTTTTAATTTGAATTTCAAAGTATTCTTGTTTAATTCGAATAGCTTTTTAAAGTTGTGCAACTGGCAGCAATACGCATAGATTTTTCAGCTAGCTGCACTTTTCGTTTTTAAAATTTACACTTTTTACGTGTTTTGCAGCACATCCCCAGTGCCCATCTTTTGTATAGCATATGTAAGGTCGTTTCGCTTGGTATCTTGGTATCTTATGTGGCAAACCGCTTGTTTTCGTATCTGGGCTGCGTTTCCTTAAACTTTCCGCTGACATCCGGTGCTGGGTACGGGTTACTCTGCGTTTGCTTGGCTGGCAATTATGAAAAGGCAAAATAAAAATCGCATTTTTAGCGCTCTGCTGCAAGTTTCTTCGCCCAGCGTAAACTTTACCCAAAAATATAAAAAATAAAATTTTATATGCCTTAAATGTATGTAAAAGATAAAAAAAAAAATAGCATGTATATATATAAAATGTGAAGGAAATGTAAAAGGATAGGAAGAGAGTGTGTCTATAGATTTTGTGTACGTTGTAAGTTGGGTTACTTTGCGAACGGCGACGGCGACGTTGCGTCGTTTTGCAAATGACAAAAAATTTTTAGTGTAATTATCTTTTGAATAATTAAAGAAAAACGTTGGCAAAGCTTAACAAGAAGCAAAAGCGCTGCAAAAATAGCACAAAAACTGTGCCAGCAAACAGGACCAACACCAGGAAGACAGAAAAACTCCCTACCGCCCACCCTACACACACACACACACACACACACACGCTCACAGCATTGAGCGAGGCAGCTGATAACTAAAGCTGGTCCCTTACTTAGGGCCCACCCACAGCATGGACATATTTTTAAGTTTCTTACAGCTTCGCCGCATCTCCTTTTGCCTAAGGCATCAGAGGGCATGGCCGCGCCCACCATCCACCGAGCTGCTTAGCGTTCGAAGCACACGCTCTGTAATTTGCTTCAAGTTATGCTCATTATGCGCCAATTATTTATGTCAAATGAGAAAAAACTCTGCCAAATTTGAATGTGCCACGAAAAGCGCACGCTTTTTGTAGGTCGATGCTAAAAGGCAAACGCAAAATGCAGGTGCATAGCCAAAAAGTGAAAGCACTTGACAATGGATTTGTGAACATAAAATACCTAAGCCATTATTGAGCTCTCAAAACACAAAAAATCGATTCTTGAGTTACTTAAGCGTAGAAATACCAGAAAATTTATTGGAGAGTAAATCTCTCCATGGTAAACAAATTAAATATAAAAAAAATATTATATTTTGGCGTATTGAGCTTTTAAGCTGCAGCCATTAAAAGTGCAAAAGCTACAATAAGCTTTATTTTTTGTCACGCATTTTGACTTTTACAAAGTATTAATGCATATTTACGCAGTATTTACGTGGTTAAATATAAATTATAGTCTGTGCAGGAACACATTTTTCTTTCTTTCTCGCTGAAACGCCAGCAAGTATAATACAAAAAACTGGATAATTACTTTAGCTTTAAATTAAAGCTTTGAATTTGTAATTGTTATATAAGTGTTTTCGTTAAAGAGCATTTAAAATAAATACTCTCACATAACTGCACTGAATTTTACGCATCCTATAGCTGTGAATTGTTTTGAGTGCTTGAGCAGCGGCAAGAAGGATAAACGGACGACTTGGATGCTTGGGAACTTAATACACATATTTTGTTAAGAATGCTTTCGCCACTGTTCATAGTTTGTGTTTAATTTCCTGAAGCGTTCACGCTGAGCAAAATGGGTTAAGAGGGGCGCATTTCGCACACTCAGTCGGGAACTGATGCCGTCTCCAGTTACTACAACACTCGACTAGTAGTAGTAGTATGTAGTTGCAGTAGTAAAAGCAGCTGCTGTTTCTGCTACTGTTGCCGTCTTGGCGTTCTGGCAGTCCTGCAAGTTGATGCCTTCGCGCTGCCCTGTTGACATGCCATTACTGCAGCTAATTAGAGGAGCGACCCGGCAATGTAACAGACACACAGACGGAGCGAGACAGTAAGACAAGTGAGAGTAAGAGAGAGATTGTTAAAGCCGGCTTACACGCACTGGCAATATTGCCATTTTATTTATTCATATAATTTGCATTTTTAATTTTGATTTTTATGTTGTTGCAGCCAATTCCGTAGAGACGTTTACACAAGTCCAGAATCGTGGCAAAACTCTGATCTTTAAATTTATTAAACAATTCGCGTTTATCATCATTAACACGAGTATGTATGGCAAACTGTTGCAATTGCGAAAACTCCAGCCATATTGCCACTGCGTGTAAACCTACCTTAACTGTCTGATGTTGTGTCGGCCTGTCATGTGACATTGTTGACGCCTCGCACCGTGTTTGTTTATTCTCCAGCACTGGCACTCAGTGTCCCAGTCAGTCACCCATTTAGTCACCCCATCAGCTTCCTTCCACTTCCAGGTCTCATTTGTGCAGCATTTCCGGTGTACAATGGCGGGAAACGCGCACTCGACTTGTTTGGTTTGGCGACGTTTCGCTTTCCGCCGCAACTAAATCATTTGTGAGGAAACTGTCGCCGTTGCCATCACCAGACGACGCCAAAGCATCTCTGTCTCTCTCTCTATCTTCCACTTCCCTAGCAGCCCGAGCTTTTACCTTCTTGCTTGTAGACTGCAATTGCAATTGTCTTTCTTTTCAAATAGTTTCGTGCGCTAGCCAGGAGCCAAAAGTTGGCACAGTTAATTCATGAGATTTCACGGTTTATCTCACCAAGCTACTGCCAACTATTCCTTTAGCTTCATGCCTAGCAACTCTCTCTCTGTATCCCTCTTAATTTCTCTGTTTTGCAGTGCGTCTTTTCTGTGCTCGCGCATAGTTCATAGTTAATTAGAAAACTATTCCGCGTGCGGCGCTTTGGCAACTTTTGAACTCTCCACTCGACTCCATGGCGAACAAGTCAACTCGATAGAGTAGCATCGTTTAATTATATTTTCCGTAAAAAGTTATGTTTATTCTTAATATATATGAAGCTTGCGGCTTCTGCTTGATTTTTGCATAATCTTGTTAGCAGATTTATTTGAAATCTCGATACAAATCTGTTAAATACTTACTCAGTATTGCGTCTCTTGTTTTGAAAGCACTAAAAAGGTCAATCTGATTTAGTTTTTTTTTTTTTGCTTTCTGTTTTAAGTTGTAAGCGAAACTTTTACAATTTGTGTAGTTGGCTGCTTGAATTATTCACAAAACGCTTGAGACTTTCATGATTTAAAATAATCATATTTACATGATAGGCTAAAAGTTGTTATAGAACGCAGTCACGCCATTTATACCAGATGCCCACCCTTTTTCACATCGGCTATTTGATATAAAAGTTGAACAATTTGTAAACAAATTTTACACGCACTATACAAAAAGTCGCCCAATCAATTTTGTTGTTTGTCGCTTCAACCGCAAAGTGTTTTTGTGCCTTTTTTTTGAGTATTTTCATTTGAAATTTATTGCATGCAGCAACTGATTTGATTAGAAACGCCCATTGCTGGTACACAGCTCATTCACCCGCCTCTACGGCCCCTCCTTTTCTTTCTGCTATGCCCATTGGCTTAGCCTTCAGTTCAACGCTTTTGAGGGCCGCCTGCCCAAAAGCAATCTCTTAATTTGTTTACAAGCTTTGCTTTTGGCTTTCTTTGCCGTCCGTCCGTTCGTTTGTCTGTCTCTCTGCCCGCCCACGTCGCAACACACTCCTACTCCTACCCACAATCTTGTTACTTGCCGCCCAGCTGTGTGCTAGTTTTGCCGCACTTTTGCAAAAAACCTCAAAAAATATGTAAAAAGCCAAAGACGTCGACTCTTTTGCAACATTTGCAGGCAACGTCGAGGCTGGCTGCCTCTGATAGAGATCTTGCTTTTATTTGTTACTTAGCATATTTTCACCTTGAGGGCAAACAATCTCCCACTAGACCTAAGCACACGTACCTGCCTGCCCGGCAGAGTAATAAATATTTTTTCTGCAGCGCTTCGCCTGGGCGCTTTAGCTGAAAACATTTTGTTCTTTTTTTTTGCCGGATTTTTTATTTTGCAAGCGGCTGCAACGCAGCTCAGATTTTTCCCTATTGATGCATTCGCAATGTGCGGCAGGATACCATAATTTTTAGTGCTGAATTGGTAACAGTTTTTTCTCTTTCTTTTTAGTATCAAACAGAACATTGATGAAGATAGCTTTAATATTTGGTAGACGAGTGTTTAGACTATTTGATGAAGTACAAGTATAATTTGTATAAAGCGTTTAAAAAAGAAGCTAAAAAGCTGGAATAAAATAATCATACATTAACTAAAGCTCAAATGTTACAAAGCAATCGTTTCTTAAACATTCTCACAAATCTGTTTAAGGCAATATACACATACATATATCTCTTAAGCTTTGCACCTTAGGGTATTACAATCAAGTTCTATGCTTGTAGATAATAATTTCTTTATACAATCGTTGGCCGTTGACTTTCGTACACAATAAATACTTGCATATACACAAGTACCTTAAAGGAAAATATATTTTTATTTTTGTACTTTTTGTATTAGTATTTTTATATGTATTTTGAATATAAATGATTGAATTGGCGTATGCTTGAGCGAAATAAATAGAGAGAGAGAGAAAGAGAGAGAAAGAGAGAACGAGAATGCTGCCAGGCAGCCAGTTGCAAAAAATATGAAAATTACCTTTAATATGAAAAGGCAGACAGAAAGTCAAACATTTTTTTACATTGCCAAGCACTGCCATCTAGATAGGCTGTCTACAGAGATAAAGACAGACAGACAGACAGACAGAGAGAGAGATAGACATACGAACGGATGAACGGACACAGGGAAACAAGCAGGCGTTCTATTTTATTTTGCTTTATGCCTTTATATTCTGTTTTGTGTTTACATAAAACTGAAGTGAAGCAGATTGCGCTCGAGTGCGTTAATCAGCGCTTCTGGGCAGGGATACAAACCAAGGACCAGGGACGAGAACACGGGAATAGGAGAGCAACATCAGGTGGAACGGGCGTTTTAAATCAACTTTAGCTGAGAACTTTTGCGTTGACTTTTTCTGCGCTGCTGCTGCTGCTGCTTCTGTTGCTGTTTCTGTTGGTCAGGGGATACTGACAAAACAGATTATACTGATTTCATGCTGGCAAAATCAAAAAATGAACGTGCGGCAATTTACATACTTAAGTTTTTTACCAAATCACCATGCCCCAGTCGCTAGAGTGCCTTCAACCTGCCACCCACCATTCTGTGGCATGGGATGCTCACGAATTTATTGGCCACATGTTTTGTGCTACCTTCGTGAGCTCTACAATTTGCCTTTTGACAATATGTATACGCAATACATACACACTTTACGTTTGGATTTTTAACGTTGTTGTTGCTCTTTTTGGAGGGGTTTGGCTTACAAGGAATTTCCGGGGATTCCATTTTAATTGAATTTCTTACGGCTGTTTGTTGTCATTGTTGTTGCTGTTGTAGCTGCTTTGCATTTTATGCTTGCTCAATTTTTTGTAGGCTATGTCAGATAATTAAAATGACCGTAGGCCAATCGACAAAAACAGCAGCAGCAAAAAATCGTAGCATACATTTTAGGGCTAGGCTAAACTTTTTGGTCTTTGCTTGTCGATTGTTGTGATTGTTGAGCGCAGCGAACTGTCTGCTTACGCCCGATAATTTCCATAATAGGGCACAAGCAAAGCAACATTAATAATCATATTATAAGAAGCTGAGCCAACGTCGACACTCTTCGTTCGTTTCGCAGCACTAACTCAAGTGGAACGAAGAAAGTGGAAGAGAGAAAGGAACGAATAAGAGTTACAGCCGAACAGACAGAGTTACATTAGAACACTTAAGCACTTAGGCTACGCGGTCCCAATGCATTTTACTGGCAGCAAACAGCAGCAGAAGTGATTTCTTATCCTCTACCCCCCTCTCATTGCATCTGTGCCTTGACAGCCTCTTACCAACTGAATTGCTTTTGGAGACTGTAGGTTTTTGCCTGACTTGGTCTTATGCTAGGCACGATTCAGAAATCAATTTCAACGCTTTTTAAGCCACGTTTCAGCGTTATGTATTTATGGTCATAAATAAATCCATATTTATTTGATTTTCTTGAAATTTCTGCTAACTTCTTATACAACATATTTTGTTTGCTTATTAATAGGCTTAATTGAATGACATAAAGAAAAAAATGGTGGTTGATTACAACTTTGATTGAAGCTCCTAAAATAAAATTTGTTCTTTTAATATTTTTTAATGGAACTTAAAGTAGTTCGTACTTTATAAATGTATAAACATATATGTAAATTTATAATAAACTTAAGAACACATTTAAAGTTGACCGCTTAAAGTTATATAAAGTTAGGTTAAGGTTTCTATGATTATTATAAGCGTAGTTTAAATATTATTACTATTATGTTTTTCAAACATTTTTGCTAAGCAGAAAGAGCTATGAAAACGTTGTTTAATTATTAGATATATATATGTACATATTTTTATCACTGGTAAGTATTTTAAAAAAAATATATATTAAAATGTTTCTCAACCTTTATATAAGTTTAATTTTTATTGCAACTACATGAATGTCATAAATATGTTCAAATATTTTGCCATTTCTGGAACAACATTCATTTAACTAACATATGAAAGTTGCAGCTGTCTCTGCCTGCGCTTCTGCGTCTGTGCCTGTGTAAGTGTTTATTGCAGATTTCTTGTATACTCAGCATGTCTGCTGACTTTATCAGTATACATATATAATTATATATGTATGTATGTTATATGTACGTGTGTGTGTGTGTGTGTTGCTGCAGCCGCTCTTGTTATTTTTATTGTAACTCTGATTCGCGCTTTATTGCATTATAATTGAATCTTGAAGCGCACAACTAACGCAGGAAACGTTGCCTGACTGCCTGCCTGTCTGCCACCCCTTTCCGTTTCTCATTTTATCGCCCGCTGCCCCTTCTTTGGCCACCCACCGCTGCCTTGTGGCAGCTGCTAACCCCACCGCTTCACTTGCTCACAGCTGCTGCACTTAATGCCAAGTGTTTAAAAAAAAAAAATAACAAAAAGAAAAGAGAAACATAAAATGAAACAAAAAGAGAATGAAACGAAGTAATATTTACTTACAGACCACCTCCAACCCCTTTCACGAACCAGCCAGCTGGCCATCTATCGCAGTAACGAGTCATTGCACCACCCATCAGCCACCACCATTCACCATATACCCACATCGCTGTTCACCGCTCATTTTGCTCATTGCCAGCGAAATGCAATAAAAATTGTTTTCCCATAGACGAGATGACGACGAGCTGGCTAAGCAAATGTTGTTGGAAATGAGCTATAAAAACGGGAAATTGTATTTTGCAGTAAATTTTTTGTGCTACACACAAACTAGCTAAAGTCCTCGATGCCACCACATCACACCACACACCACATCCCCCACCGACCCGCACCTGCACTACTTGCACGTCAACGCCTTTCAGCCATTTCATGGATCTGTCGCAGATAATCCGCTGCTGAGTTGGCTTGCCTTGACTTGGCTTGACATTGGCTTTGGGTCGACGCTCTCTCTCTCTCTCGCTCTACCCGTTGCTAGCCCGTACTCTTTGCCCTCTTTACCTTTATCATTTCCATCCGCCTCATACTGCCGAGCCCTTGCTCTGGTCTCGACTACGTCTAACATGGCTTATAAGCTGCCAATATTAAAATGATGACAAGTTTATGGCAAAAAAGCAACATAAAAAACAGCAACAACAAATAGAAAAATGTTGGTGAAACGGGCAACGAAAATGCAATTCATGGCAAAAATGATGTCTCAGACTGTGGCTTTATTTTTACTCCCATCCACTGTACACAAAATAGAAGCAATGCGAATACTTAAGTATTTGCTTGCTTGCCTCGAATAAAATAAAATACGAATATGCGAAGAAGTCGAAGGGAAAAAGGAGACAGAGTTTGCGAAATGGCCACTGCAACTTGACTAACTTAATACAGTTGCATTCAGCTTGTGGCTGGCTTGAAATGCTTAAAATGTACTCGAATATCAAATATATTTTATTTATTTGTGCACAGTTCAATTAGTTTGCTTAAATAGTTTATTTAACGCAGTTTCTTTGTGGTGATCCTGACCTAAAGAAACAACTCATTTTGCATCCAAATGTTAAATAAGCTGAAGTTATAAAAATAAAATAAGTCTAAACAAAAACTTTTCAAGAATCTTCAAGCAGGTTATTTAGGTTTAGTTCATATATGTTGACTTTTGAAAATCGTTTCGATTTGAAAACCAAACTGTTCACAAATTGTTTTCAGCTTTATTTGAATTCCTCAACGTCAAATATCCTTTGCTCCACTTGCCTCAGTTGCAAGCCCCATTTTGCAGCCCCGGCTGTCTGAGAAGAGCAGCAAGAAAATGAAGTTGAAGAAGAAGAAAAGATATGTAAAAAATAAAATAAAAAAACATAAATAACTGTGCAGTGTTTGTGCCATTTTGGTTGCCACATTTGAATAAAATATGAATAAAAACCGAAATGCATTTAGTTTGGCCAAGAACCAAGAGAGGATGAAGTGCATATACATTCAAGTATATATACATATATATATATCGTTGGATGTGCAAGGGGTAAGGCACATCACTCGTATTACTCTCAAAACCCCTACCTTTTTCCATCCCCCCCCTGCTCCGCTCGGCCAGTTTGTCACCTTTTCGTTTTTGAATAGGTCTTTCCCTTCCGTTTTCGTTGTGGCATACAGATACGATAATATTTGCATTCAGTTGTGCCTGCCTCGTCAGCCTCGTTGCAGCTAGTTTATACTTCTTCTTCTTCTTCTTCTTAGAAAAGTGTATTTTTATAGAGTGAGATTGTTATTTTTGTCTCGCAATGTGTAACGCATTGAACTCATACTTATAGCATGGATATACCAATATATATTTTTGATGAGCTTCAATTGGCAAGTAAATATGGCAAATCTTGTGCTGCCCCCTTTAGTCAAAAAAAGCTTTATTTAATCAATTTAAAACATAAACTATTGTTTTTTTGCGAACATAGTTCTTGTATATTTAAGAAAAGTAAGCTTAAGTGTCTGACAAAATGCATGTTACAAGATAAAATAATAATACGACTGCATAGAGTATACAAACTTCGGTGTCTCTTAGCGAAGCGATTTTATCTTGTTTTTATTTTGTCGTCAAAGCGTCACCGTTGACGGCAGTGCAGTCGTCCTGCTTGTCCTGAATGTCCTGGTTTGTCTCCGTCTGCAGTTCGTTCCGGCTGCAGCGTTCGCTTGGCTTAATTTTAGACTACGGAAAAAGTGCATAAAAAATCTGCGGAGAATTTGCAATTTGAATTCGACTGTGTCTCCTGTCTTTACGGCTCCTCCTCTTACTGCTCCCCCCGCGCCTGTGTCTCTGTCGCGTATATTGGACCCAGAACATGAATTGGGCTTCAGGTTTGCTCTCTGCTTTCCTTCCCTTTCTTTCGCTCCTGCACTACGTTTTGGCAGCGTCTTGACAGCCAGTCAGGCGGCTATTTAGGAAGTAATTTTCGCGCTTTCATCGCAACTTTTCTTTAGCTACTTCTTTCTTCGACTGTCTGTCTGTCCGTCTGTCTGCCAGTCTGACGGTCTGACTGCTGTGGCTGGTTTTTTTTTTTTTTTTTGGCACGTTATTCACGTTAGCCCCGTTATTTGAGCGGCTTCCGCTGCTGCACGCGCCTATAATGCATTTTTTAAAAAGCCAAATGCGCAAATTGAATGCGCCTCGTTCCGACATTGCTGCGGTCTCCTGCCTGTCCTGACTACTGTCCTGACTGCTGTCCTGGATGTGCTCATGCCGCACGTCCGCTGCCTGCCAGGACACTCTTCATCTACCATCCAGTGTACGACTAGTAGTGAGTAGTCAGCAGCCAGCAGCCAGCTAGCCATCATAGTATTCGTGGCCTGGCCGCAGAACGACACGCAGGCATAATTTCTGCACGCTGCACTCAGGCCTAATGAATATTTCAACAGTCATACGCTTTTTCTCGCTTTGCTCGTCCATACATAAATACATAATACACATGCTTTACTCGTACACATACTTATTGCCGTATTCATTCTCATACAAATGCTCTTGCATCAGTTAAATGTCAAGCTAAATGAGCATTCAACTGTTGTCAAGTTTATACTTGTTTTATTCAAACAATTGCAACGTGTTGTTTGTTTTTCATAATGATTTTGCGATTGAAACAAAAAGTTTGAGCTACTAAAAGCAGTTATAAAAAAGTTGGTTGTTGTTATTTTAGTAAAATAAAACTTCAAATCAATTTCTTATTATTCATAAATATTATTTTGATTGATACATTAAACAGGTTGGACTTAAGTATCAATACTTTAACAATTTTCTTAATATGGCTTAGTAGCTGCCCCTCAAAATAATAAATCTAATATGTACTTTTGTTTCTATACTATATTTGTAACCATTTTATATTCAATTGCATTTATACTTAGTTGGTTTTCTTTTTTCATTGTAACTTGATCTTAACCAAAATAATAATAATCCTGGGTATGTGTATTTATTTTAATTAAAATTGTATCTCACATTCAAAGTAGAAACCCCATCTACCTTGATGAGCTCAGCACAACTGACCCAAAATGAACTCTTTTGGCGTCACTCGAACAACGAATTCCCCACACACCTCACACCTTGCACCTTACAGCGTACCTTCTTACCCTTCAGTTCAGTGAACACCCCTCAAGTACCCCAGCGACTGGCAACCACAATTTAATCTCTGTGGCATTATGCACCAACTCACTCTTATTTGCTCCCCTTACCCACAAAAAAATTGCTCAATTCACCGACCGACTGTATGTCTTGAGACCTGCTCGTAGGTCCTCCACCCACGCACCATTCCTTTCTCCCCACACAATCTCCTCATTACCGTTATATATGTGTGTGTGTGTTTTTTCTGTGCTCCCTTTGTGTTTGTTAATAAACTCGCAGGCAGACTAAATTCAAATTACGCACACATCTTAAAAGAACGCAACTAAGATGGAGAGATGTAGACTGGGATATAGACGAATACGACAACGCCGACGACGACGACGACGTCGACTGCGACTGCGACTGAGACGCATTAACAGCCATTTCGCTTATAGGCGGCTCATTATGTCAGGTCTATATTCATATACGTATCAGCCACCCTCATTTCCATTGCCCACATGTTGGCTTATGCGTGAGTGCGTTCGAGTAGATGCTGCTGCGACTAAAGCTCTCCATTGGATGACTCCGCCTTTTGACTTGGCCCTGTCGTAACATTTCATCTTTATTTCGGCATTATTCCCATGGCAGCGCTTATTGTTTTCCCGTGAAAATGGCAACGGCAAACGGCAATGGCAACAAATTAGAAGCGTGCCCAACGCCCAAAACGAACTCAATGGCAGCAGTGGCACGAGAAGCAGAAACAAATGATGGAGCAGCCTAGTTGGCCTAGTCTAATTGGGAAAAGCAACTATATAGTATATAGTCAACTCTCGGGGATTTCTAGAGTGCCAGGACAAACTTCAATTAACAAATGGACATAGGATAAACTAAGTAAAGCCTAAAAATATCCCTATATTGGTAAGATTCTAAAATCTCTTTTGTTAATCATATAATACCAGAATAAAATAACTAAAATACATTTGATTAACATAAATTAATCATACAAAATAAGTTAAGCAAATAATTAAAATTTTAAAGAAAGAGATTAACAAAAAATTAATGTTAGTATTGCTAAAGAACGTAAAAACCCTTGTTTTATAATATATTTTATAAGATTCTTTTAAAACAATCCTACTATCAATAGATTTATCTTTTATCTAGAGTCTTATTCTCCTCATATTACTTTAATTTTTTGGCAAATTACGCTTGTGGAATCCTTTACCGCATCTCAAAATGATGTGTGTCCCAGCTTATATGAACACAATTTTTACTTAGCAAATATTGTTACCACTTGAGCATGTGGAATGTATTTACCTAATTTCACAACCAATACGTTAGATTTAATATTTGATATTTAATATCAGAAATATTTTATTGGTATTGGTTTTTTCAGTAACCTCTTATACAGTTCCCAATTAAAATACTCACAATCTGCAACAATAATGTAAAATTTATTTTACCCATCTTATTTTCCTTTAGTAAAATTCTCTTTTTATTTATTGCTTTCATTCTTGTTTATTATTTTTTATACGCGACATAATCAAAGGATTCAATTTTACATAAATTCTTCAATACAACAGTTGAAAGTTGATTAACAGTTTCATTATTTCTCAAATAGCATATGCATTTCGTTTTGCTCACAATCATTTTGGTATATCCTACATCCAATTACTTAACACTGTCCGTGCACACGAACTTTTCTCAATATTATTTAGTAAGGTTTTTATGCTCGTTTAAAAAGAATATATATATAAATTCAGTGTGCTTAAACGTTGCAAACTGTGTGTGTTTTGTGTTTTGTCAAGTATAAACGGATGAAATGTTATGGGGGGCACCATCTCCTCCTGCTACTTCTTGAGGCCCCAGGCATTGTTGCTGGGCACCGGCACGCGTCGTTGACCGGATTCACGTGCAAGGACCTCCATAACGCTAGTGGCGGGCAACCAGCACTGCAATAATATATAATTAACAAAAACTTATTCATTTCATTCCATTTGTTTGAGTGCATTTTACTTACGCGTTCCTTATGCGCTGTGGCGACAACATTGCGATTGGGCTCCTTGTCATAGGATACAGACTCCACGCCAAACACTTCGCACAGTTCGTGCACCATTTGACGCTTTTCGCGATTCATCGTGGGAAACGAATGACTGCGTGACTTTTGCTTGCTCTCCTTGGCCAACTTAACCAAATCGGTAAGCGTTTCATAGACACTTTTGGTTAGAGCCGGATTGCGCTTAGCGAATCCACGCATGAATTCCGAATATTTGGTCAGCGATTTGAGCTGCGTATCCGGATTGCGCGATTGCAGTCCAATAGCCAAGCGACGATTACGTTCCAATACACGACACTCTTCATTGCAGTCCAAGCTAAAATACAAATGTGGATCTTTAACAATTAATTAACTCTTACCTAACAAACTGAGAATGGAACTGTGCAAAACTTTGAAACAGACAATTTCCGTATTCTAAGAGATATTATTAAAAACTTACGTTTTGTTGGATTTGTTGTTTTTGGTGGGTGCGAGTATTTCGCTAAGTTCCATATAGTTTCCACGCGACATCTCCGCCATTGAGGAGGCCAATTGTGCAGTGGCAATGCGACTGTGTTCTCGCGCTAGTTCCTGGCAGCTACGACTTTGCTTGCGATTGCCGCACTCGCACTGCACCTCGACGAGCTCCTTGCACGGTGTCTCCGGACAAGCGCCGTCATGACAGACAGCGGCACACTTATGGCCGCACAGCAAACGTGGCTTAGAGCAGCTTTGCCGGCACACTTCGCCCGGCTGCTGTGGACAGTCGCCCTCATGGCAGGGCCGTATGCATTTGTGGCGACCGCAAGCTAACGGCTTGCCGCATGCAAACCCACAGCTAAAGCTCTCTTGAGAGCAAGGTATCGTTTTGCGTTGCTCATGATTGCCATGACACCACTTGGTTGTGAACATCATACAGGGCGGACAGACAGCGGCTGCATGACAGGTATGCTGCGGCACATGCTCACAGCCGTGGGTTCGCGAACAGGGTCGCTTGCAGGGTGGACGCTTTGTGCCACATGGCACAGGTGGATAGATAACCTCCGCACCACACTCACAGTACAGCTCCTCAAAGCTGCTACGGTAGCAGGGCGGGCAATTGCCGCGATGACACGGCTGATCGCATTTGTGCTTCCCACAGCTCAATGTTCGATTACAGGGCAGCGGGCAGGCATGATCAATATCGATGCAGCATTCTGTATTGCATTTGTGTTTGCCACAGCTGCGCTTCTTTGTGCAGCGACGCTTGCAACGTGCATCATCCGCGCGTGTTGATAGTTGCCGGCATTTGATCAGTTGATCCATGTGACCGCAACGGCATTTAACTGCCGTCTGCTTGGGACATGGCGGACACTGGCCCAAATGACATTTGCTGGCGCATTGATGCGGATGAGCAGGTTTGCCACAGCGCAACGTTTTACCGCAGGCACCCTCGCAGGTGGGCACTGGATCAATGCAGCTGGTGCGTTGCGTCGGCGGCACTGGCAGCTTGCCGCAGGGGCAACTGGTGATCTGTTGGGGACTAAGCTTGCAGGGACGACAGGCGCCGGCATGACATGAATCCTTGCACTTGTGATTGCCGCAGGGCAATGGCTTGCCGCAGCACTCCTTGCACGAATAACTGCGCTTGTCCTGACTTTCCCTGGTGCACAGCACCTCACGCTGCTGTTTGCCACAGTGGCAGTTTTGCTCCACCTGCTCTCCGCATGGCTCACATTTGCCCGCATGGCAGGGCTGCTGGCAACGATGCTCGCTACAATTCAGCGATTTATCGCAGATAGATTCGCATTGAAGCTGCTGTTTAATGGCGCACTGCATCAGCTTGGAGGTGCGCCCACAGCCGCAGCTACGACTCACATTCGCCTGGCATGGCGGACATGGACCCGGATGACACAGCAGGGTGCACGCATGACTGCATCCTTCCACCCGACAGCACACTTCGCCGCAGGTATGTGCCAGCTCGTTGCGTGTTAATGGCGGATTCTTAAGCTTGCCGCAAAAACAGTAATATTCACGTGGCACCTCCTCCAGCACATTCTGGCAGGCGGGACAGCGCCAACCCTCTGCGGATTTCGAGCTACTTGCCCAGGTTATGGTGCACTTGAGGTGCAGCACATGGTAGCAGTTCTGGCATGACCACGTACCATGATGAGCCTTTATCTGTTCCACACACACCAAACACTCCAGACGTCTCTGCTCAATGTCGCGCATAAGCTTCTCACGCTGCGATAGCTTCTCATTATCCGGAGCACGTCGTGGTGATATTTGTTGTTGCTGTTGCTGCTGCGGTTGCTTCTCTGGTGAGGTTTGTGCACTATCGTTGCTGTTGCTGGTGTCCAGTTCGTCAGCGGCACGTGGATACCCATTGATGCGATCACGATTGCGATTCCAGTCATCGCGCCGTTTATTGCTACGATGGTTGTCGTAGCGTTGTTGCTTCTGTGGCTTCTTTGCCCGCTCATAACGATCTTCGTGGCGATCTTCGCGATAATCTTGACGACGCTGCTGCTGGCGGCTGCTGCTATTGCTGCTCCCTTGCAACGGTTTTGGTTGCCGGTTCTGAGAATTGGTGCTGTTGGCTGATGCTGCGGCTGGCTGCTCATTGGCCAGGTGCTCAAGCTGTGTGGCAGTGTTGTTATTGTTGTTGCTATTGGTTTTATTGGTCGTCGACAGACTAAGCTTGGCAAAACTGGGCACAAATTCGGGTGCGGACGCTTGCAGCTTGGAAGCGCTAAAGTCAAAACCGCCACCGGCAGCAGTGGCAAATGGATTATTGCCAAAATTTGATTGCATGTTGGGATAGGCAGCAGCGCCTGCAGCGACGCCTTCTCCCCTTCCTCCAACCTGGTAGTGTTGGCCGCCATCGCCATTCTGGTAGCCGAATAAAGGTGGCATATATTGCTGTAAGATAAAACCGTTATTAAAAATCAATTCCACACTGAACTTATGTACTTTGTTTGACGAAGCTCGAATACTCTTGCAAATAGATTATTTACTTGCTTTTTTACTGATCTCATTTAAAATTACATATTACTTCGATCTAACAAAATATTGACACCTTAGATTTAAAATGATTGAATAAAAAAAAATTAAAGGTGTTTAAAATGGAAATTAAATGTAGAATAGAATCACTTACTGCGACGCCAAAGCTGGAGGAGCTAACGCCAGAGGTGTTGCTGGCGCTGTTGGCAGCGCTGCCGCTGGTACTGCTGCTGCTGGTGTTGGGCGTTAAACTAAAGGAACCGCCGCCAATGTTATAGTTGAGGTTGGAGCTATGTAAGTTATGTTGAGTTATGAACTGATTGAAATTAACATAGTTGTTGTTACTGTGACCAGTAGAAGCGCCATTGCAGGCAGCGTCTGAGTCATTACGCGCTGCTGCTCCATTTGATAGCTGCTGCGGCGCTAACTGCTGCTGTTGTTGTTGCTGCCAATATTCGGCCATGGCGAACGCTTGATTTGCGCTCTGCTCGGCGCCTGGCAGCGTGTTTGTCTTCTTTTCTTTTCGCTTGCCCACGCTGGCGAAAATTTGATCCGATTTTTCGTGTGTTTGTTGTGTGTTTTATGTTCCTGCGCCTGCAAGCAAATGCGTAAGAGTGTTAAACAGATTGTTTATTAATTTAAATATATAAATTTCACAACAAATTGTAACATTTACACGAATTTTGATAATTTGACTCCGCTGAAAAAAAAAAACAACTGAAAGGCACCCAACGCGCGTGTGTGTGCAAGTGTGACAGCTATATGTGGTGTGAGTGTTGCTGACGTGCAACGTTAACATTTACAGGTATTTTCAGCAAATAAACGACTCATTGACTGTTAAGTGTGGAGTTAACAGAGATCAGTTAACATAAAGACACAGATCCAGAGTTGCTATTTTAAACAAGCGTAAACTTTGGCGCAAGCGGTAAGCATACACGAACACTAGTACCAGACACTTTCCCTAAGTTCAGCTGGGTTTGTTTGGATATTGGCTTCTTTGGTTGGTTTCTGTGTCGGCTGACTTTTTTGATAAGTTTTGCTGTGGTTATTAACTGTCTGTCATTCAAGAGCACTGCGTAAGATATAAACATAATATTCAACATTGGCCGTATTTAATTTTTTTTGATTCTTAATGCACCCAAGCAATGAATATGAAATAATGGTTACTCTTGGCCGCTCCGAGAATGCACAATGTTATTTAACATAAGAACATTGCAGTTCTTAGTTCATGCCCTGTTTAGTATGTTAATGTGTGGAGCGTTCGTTAACACGGTTAATAGCTGCATATTCTGTTAATATTTAACAATTTTAGCCATGTGGCAACTTTAGCAAAATTTGCGGCACTTTGCAACCGTTAAAAAATATTCAAATATTGTATAAGCAAACTTATTTAAAAAAAATCATTTAAAATATTTAATGTTAAGCTTTATTGTATTATTATATTAAAATGTTTAATTACACTTCCTTCGTATAAAGGTAGATTGCCACAATCATACCATACAGTCCCAGGACTTCAGCAAATATAAGAATGAGAATCATCCCAATAAAAAGTCGCGGTTGCAGTGCCGTGTTTCGTACACCTATATCGCCCACAATGCCAATCGCATAGCCAGATGCCAGTCCGCACATGCCCACCGATAAACCAGCTGACAGATGCACATAGCCCTTGGTTATTGAATATGTTTCGGCAGAGTCCAGTATGCCAGAGATTAGCACCGATACAACCAATCCATAAATGGCAATAATGCCAGACATAACAACTGGTATTATCGATTTCATGATCAGCTCCGGCCTCATAACAGCTGTTGCCGCTATTCCAGTGCCCGACACAGCCGTTCCATAAGCGGCACCAATGGATGAGAACACTATGGAGGCGACCACGCCCATAATACCATAAAATGGGCCGTAAGGCGGAAAATTTACAAGCGCGTTAAGTTCAACATTCTTGCTGGTCTTCACGAAATGCAACGTTTCGTCTTCCATTGCAAATAAATATTTTTACACACTTTTTTTAAATCTTTTTCTTTATTTTGAATTTGCACTAAAATCAGATACACATGCAAAAGTTAGCTGTGTACTAAATAATTGTATAATAATTCGACAGGTTTCCAATTTATTTAAATGGTTTACTACGTTTTTCGATTTTCAGCAGTCACAAAAAGTGTTTAAAAATATCAACTTATAAAAATAATAATTTAATCATGTTATTATTTTAAATCACAAATTTTTATTTATAAATACTTGTTGGTTTTTACATAGCGTGATTAAAAGAACGTTGAAAAAAAATGATTTAAATAAATAACGATTTTCTGATATTCCCATTTTTACAGACTTATTTACAGAATAAAACATTTTTGTATGTAAATATAATTTAAAAGTCAGCATAAAGGATATAATTTTCTACTTACTGAACAATCCTAAGAATATTGCGTAAACATTTTACAGGTATTTAAGTTTTACTTTATCAGTAGTTCTTTTCGTTCTTTGTTGCAAGATCAAATGCAATTAGTTAAGTTACTTTAAACTGAAGAAACTTTACAACATTGCCAAGTTCTTTTTTAGGTAAGTCCAACTATAAGGTAAGTCCGACTACATCGCCTGAAATGTTCTCAAATTGCTTAGCAGCGTTTGTTGAGCTGGCGGAGGAAATGTGGATGTAGATGTGGTTGCCGCTGTGGCAAATGTTGCTGTTGGCATTACATAACTTGGAGCTGTGGCGATGACCAGCGATTGCTGCTGCTGTTGCTGCTTGTGAGGTGGTATGGGAAAGGGCTGAACGTCATCTAGTGGCCGGTATTGGCACTTCTTGGCATGTGTGCGCATATTACTGGACTGGGTGAAGGCCTGATTGCAATTGGGATGTGGACAAACGTAAGGCTTGCAGCCGGTATGATAATTGAGATGCGTCTTCAAGTGATGCTTCTTGGTGAATGCCTTGGGGCACAAGGGGCAGCTGAATGGCTTGATGCCCGAATGCAGGCGATGATGCAGAGTCATATTGCTGCGATCCGCAAAGGATTTGCCACAGACGGAACACTGATACGGTTTCTCGCCGCTGTGCGTGCGCATGTGCTGCTTGAGGAGCATTTTGCGCGAGAAACGCTTGCCACATTCGGCGCATTTGTGCGGCTTGACGCCCGTATGGATGCGAACGTGCATGTTGAAGGCAACACGCTGATTGAAGGACTTGGGACAGTAGGGACACTCGTATTCCTTGCGATTTCGATGTATCTTCATATGACTGCTCAGATAGCCCTTGTCGTTGAAGGTCTTGCCACATTCTGGACACTCGGCTGCAAACTCTTTGGTGCCACGATGCACAGACAGATGATATTTGTAGTTGCGCAGTTGGGAGAAACCTTTGCCACAGTCTGTGCATTCGTAACGTGGCGATTTATGCGTCTTCTCGTGTGCCTTTAATAGAATGAAACAATAAATTATTATTAATTTTAATATTCTCTGATGAACTTTAAAAACTTTAAACCAATTATTCATTTGCATGTACTAAGTAAACAGAATCCACAGACTCTGGATCTTGTGGATTGCATTGTGTTAGTGAAAGAAAGAGATGAGAAATGAGACTGCCTATTGGTCGGCAGCCATTTTGTTTGTCACAGCTCTCAATTGCGCTCTCTTTCTAATGCCACATGCTTGTATATATGTGTGTGTGTGTGTCTGTTTGCTGTCTGCTGCTTGGCAGCCTGCACCCATGCGTAAAACCAGTTCTCAGTTCGCTTCTGTTTTGGGCGCCACCATTTTTAACGATCTGCAGCTACTTTAACACACATTTGCATAAGCAACTTAACTACCTTGTCACTCGCCCCACATTGCCTTAGCTTTTCTCTTTCCCTACGATTCTTCTCTTAGCTGATGCTCCGCCTATTTGCTCCAGACCCCGCCCATTTAATACTTAACTTTGGAGCTTGTTGAAAACGTGTTTGCTTTGAAACTTGTTGCCTTCGGATGTTTCTTTGTCTTTTGTCTTTTGAGGTATGCACACTTTATTTATTACATTTCTTACTTTTTGCCACTACTTATATATTTTTTATGGAATTTCGCATTTTCCTATTCGAAAGGCTCTGCCGTTATAGAAAACTTTTTAAAAATCAGGCAAGTTTTGCTAACGATAACGATAAATATCTAATTTGTTGTTGTCTTAGTTGTGTACTAATTAATAGGCATGGTTACTATTTGCAAAAAAATATACGGTTTTGTTTTTTGAACCAATTTTACTTTTATTACCAAAACTACTAACATAACTAAAGGATCGGTTTATGTTCTAATATAACAACTTATTAAAAGAATATAGTTTTTTACTAAAAATGATATTCTTAATTTTGCCTCAAATTAAAACCTTTGAACAAGATATCTAGGTATGAGCACGTCGTGTAACATTAAGTTGGCATTTAGAATTAATATTTAAAGTGTTCTGTTTGCTTGTTCCGAATTAATATTACAGATGCATATAGCACAATTATCTCTGCGTTGCAAAGTTCTAAACAATCAGTTTTATTTTTTGATATTTTAACCTTAAATCGGTTTGTTTTTTAGTTTGTTGTGTTTTTTGTTATACAATTTTGAATTCAGTCTGACCTTTGCAGATCGGTAAAGCTTAAAAAAAATATAATCTAGCAATCAATAAGCCATAGGAAGAAACAAAAAAAAAACAGTTTTGCTAGTGGCCTCGCCGAGAAGCGTCAAGAGGGCTGATTCGAAACAGTTGAGAATAATAAATCAACACTGTTAAGGCTAGCCAGATAAAGTTCAATGTCTAGAATTATTAAAACTCAAACTGATTGTATATGAAACTAACACAAAAATAAAAAGGCTTTTTATAATATTAATGCAGATTTTTGTTTCTAAGTTATATCGCTTTTATAGTTGGTTTTGATTAGCCTATAGCTTCAAAAAATAATGCAATTTTTGTCATTTCATTAATCCTTGTCATCAAAAAGTTTAATTACCTTAAGGTCTAAGTACATTCAAAACTCCCTATGCTGATTTTTCTGTAAAACTAACTTGGTAATCCCTTTGAAATTTTGTAAATGAAACTTTGTTTATATTTATCTATATGGTATTCTGTCTAAGCACAAACTATCTATTCATTCTAATTTTTAAGTGTTTTAATTCAACTCACCTGAAGTGTTTCGGAGCAACCAAAGACTTTGTCGCATATCCGACACTTGTAGCTTATCTCTTCAGCTGTTGTTTGATTGTTGTTGCTGTTGTTGTGGGTAACTAATTTGGATAATGCTGTTGTTGTTGCCGTTGCTGTGGCTGTTGGTTTTGGTGGTGATGCGGTCAATGTTGCCGCTGTTGTTGTATTAAGATTCAGATTTGTCACCGTGGTAAAGGAGATGTTTGTAGTGCTGCTATTGTTGCAGCTGCCAATCCTTGTGCTGCTCGAACTGCTCACCGATGAGGCCGCCGGCGATATCAATGGCGTCGGCTTATAGCCAGCACCAAATTGTTTGTAGTAGTCCAAACATTCCATGCAATCAACCCTGGTGCAGACACGCGTCGGACTCTGCCTGTTGATCACATAAGGTGCAAAGTAACGTTTTTGCTGCTGTTGTTGGTAAGGTGAGGTTGGTGGTGTTGTCAAGCCGGCGGCAGCTGCTGCCGCTGCATAGGCAGGCAGCAAATGCGGAAAGAATTGTGCATAGAACTTGGTGGCACTGGCCATGGCCAGTAGATCCGGTGGCAACATGCCAGCATAGCCATATCCCGATGCTCCAGCAGCAGCAGCAGCTATTGGTGGCACTGCAGCTGCAACTGTTGCTGCTGTCAATTGCTGTTGTTGACTGCTCTTCGATAGATCCAGTATATTGTTGCCGCCCACAGCCAACTTTTTGTGTGTCTCCAGATCCTTATCCTTTTTGCTAGCAGCATTGCCCAAAATGCGACTTATGCTAAAATCCGTTACTTGTTGTGGCGCCACGGCAGCTGGGCCAGGAGATGCGGCTAGTTCGTAGCTGCGTTGCAGCATTGCATGCTTAAAGCCCATACTATTGCTGCTGCTGCTGCTTCTTCTTCTTACTCTTGTTGCGGGTGTCGCGTTCATAGACACTCACTAACTGTTTGCTTTTTGGTTTGTTTTCTTTTGTTGTTTGTTAAGAGCCAACTGTCGCGCTACGCGTCAAAACACGAAATGTGCGCTTTAAAGTGCTGCCAACGGGCCACAACGTCTTTTTGGCCAACAGTTTAGCTACAACAGCGTTTAATTGGTCAAGAAACGGGTTTTTCGCTTTCAAGCTGCTGCGATCTCTACACTTTTCTCTCTCTCTCTCTCTCTGTCTCTTACTCTCTGCCTGCCAATTAGGCAGCCCTGGTCGCGCCTCCAATTACGAGGTGATGCTAGCAGTCAACGAGAACTATTTGGTAGTAGCATTTAACTAGTCACATCTATCATAACGTTTTATCAACACACACATCGCATCTTGGCTCTCTCGCTCTCTCTCTCTCTCTCTCTCTGAGTCTCTTGGTTCAGCTGCTCTGAGAACGGCAGCGAGTTAAGATTTCTTTTGGTGCGTTGTTTTTGTTATTAATTGCGGTAATAAAATGTGAGCATCGTTAAATTTAAAAAAAAATGTATTTCTACAGTTCATCTTCGTATTGTTGTTGTGTTTTCTTCTTCCTTTTGGACATGTGTGAATCTTACGGTTATACACATATATGTGTGTGTGGGGATAAGGAGAGCTAGGAAACTATGACATAATCAGTTATCCAGGGTTTGTGTAATGGTCTCAAACAGAAGCTTCTTTTAGCCGGGCTGTTTAGGTGTCTAGAAGAAACTCAAATTGGAAATTTATGGCTTAAGATAAAAGAGTTGAGCGTTGGTTATGAGTTGATATTGTTCTATATACCAGAGTACAAGGATTAAAGATGTATCTTATGCTAACTGGAGTTAAAAGTTACTTTTTCAATATTCAAGTTGATAATAAGTATCCTTGGGGATACTCGATCTCTTATCAGTTATTTCAGATATTCACATTATTTACGTAGCTTCTGTTAAGGTCGTGCAACTAGCAACTATTTAGACAACTTTTACAAGGTTCCAGTTCAGTTGGCAACCACTTGCATAGCATCAGTAGCAGCCATAAAAGTGTGCAAAACAAAACGCCCAACTTGATTTGTACGCATCGAAAGGTTCATAAATCTAAAGGACATACATACAAGCTCGACTGCTGGAGTATTCAAGGAACTGCTCAATATATTTATGTATGTATATGCAAAATGAAGTGGTATACATTTACAGCTACAAGATGTGAGGTGAGTCAACAGGCAGAGCATCCAATTAGAGAGCAGCTACCAGGTCTTTCATCTAATGTAAGCATATCTTGTACACGATTTGTCTGGACTCACTTGGGAAAAGCGATGCATATCGCTGGCCAAACGGTGGCAGAGGATTATCTGTGGAGGATTAGAGTGATCTTAGGCAATGCTAGACTGATTGATGGGATTGCTTGTTGTCGACAAGCGATTGGCCTGATCTGCATAAATTATAATTATAAACGAAAACTATATAGTATAAAAACGATCTCGAGACAAAAACTTGTTCATTTATTTCGTAGAATTCCGCACAATGATCATTTACATACATACATACAAACGAACCTTATGCGAGCGAAAGAAACTTTAAAATTTTAATTACACTCACTAAATCATCGAGCCAGGCCAAAAAGGTTCTCTCTCTCTCTGGCTTTTAAGAGTTTGTTGTTTTAAGGTCGCATGACTAATGTTTATTAGCTGCTAATGGTTTGTTTTACAAAACCTACGTGGCTTGCTCGAAGCCTCGAGCTCAGCCTGGAGTCGGGAGACTGGAGTCTGGAGACTCCCAAACACACACCACAAAGCCAAACAAACTGTTTCACCCGTTGACATTTTGACAAATTCCCGGCTGCTCACTACCGTCATTTGGGGATGGCACGAAGAGAGGGGGGGGGGGCTAAAGAGTGGAGATCTTCAATGTAAGCTGATACCTATCTCAGATGCTTATATCTACTCGTATGTGTGCTTTGCTCTCTCGCTCTCTCTTACTTACTTATTCTTTATGCCGATCTTCGTTCACACTATTAATTTTCCGCTCGTTTTTCGCCTCACCTGTTGTTGTTACTGGGCTTGATGTGGTCATTGTCATCGTTGTCATTGCTCTTCATCTTCTTCTTACTGTTGTTGTTGTTGTTGTTGTTGTTGTTGTAGATCCATGGGGTGGTCGGCATTTATCACATTTTGTGTGCGCTTAAACTGTTTTTCACTTTGTTTGAACCTTTAATGTCATGTGTTATCGGTTAATGATCAGAGCCGGTTGCCAACTGATTTTCTGTCAGCGGGTGTTCATCCATTCGCTCTCTTCCCCTCTCTCCCCTCTTTCCTTTTGTTTTGGTGTAAGGGTTCTGCGTGTGTCTCATTTTCAAGTTTTTTAACGTTCTTACGTGTTGATTTATAATTTGATTTATCCTTCAATACAGTTTCGCTTTAAGAACCATTCTTTAAAATCCGCAAATAAACGCAAAAATTTAAGCAAAATTCTCATTTACCAAAGAAAAAAAGTATTCACGATATAATCTTACTTATTTAAGCTACAACTACGTTAAAATATTTATAAAAATTTTTAAGATATGCTTTAAATAAAACAATATTACCATCAGCACATTTTAAAAATAAATATATTAGCTTAATGACCATATCAAGACTTTTTTGTTTCAATTAAAAAGCTAACAGAGTCTACTCGTTTAACATTTTAGCTTTCCCAAAACAATAAAGTTTCAAATGTACCATTGCTTAAAACCCATGCAAATTTAACAATAACGCCCACAACAAGCAAATATAGCTCTTTTTTTATGTGTTTGTCAACACTGAAATGAAAGAAATAAAACAACACATGAAAGTTCAAAGTGTGTCTGGCAACGCTTGCGGAACCATTTAGGAGGTGTTATACTATTGTGTGTGCCGTATAATTTATACGCGTCGAAGAACAAAGACACATAAACATTAACATACAGGCGAACAAAGCGATATTCATAAATTATATATGTATATACGAAGTATCAACTATATATAGTATTATAGTGTGCTTTGCCGCGTCGTGTTGTAGATCACAATCATTTCAATTAATTCGAATATAAAATACGAAAATACGCTCGAAATGAGGCAAAGACAGGCAACTTGGCAAAATCCAACGCATGCTTAATATACTATATCAAATTTCAATATAAATGAGCCACAAGCATAAATCAAGAGGAACCCCCAAACGACACAAGCGTTGAGCGGGCCCAAAAAAATCAAAAAAAAACTGTCTCAAACCAAACCGAACCGAACACCAAATACAAACTGTATTTTAATGTTTCTTTAAAAGCCGCACATCTGAATTTAACGATCTGACGAATAGCTGTCAGTCCCGCCCTTTTTCTTCACACTCTTCAAAGGCAACTTTCTTTGCCAGTAAAATGTAATTTATTTTATTTTTACAATTCGAACCAAAAAAAATAAAGCAAATAAACAAACAATAACACTAACTTTAATTCGACGTTAATTATGCTAATGAAAACACATTTAGAATGCAAGAATTAAAATCAAATTTTTCAATTTAAATTCGATCGCATCGCATGGACCATTTTTATTGAAAAACACATTTCATTGGAATTGCCAGATCGTTAGAAAGAGAGCGAGAGGGGCTGTGATTAAGCGAGCAAGCACAAGTGTGTGTGTGAGAGCAAGAGAGCTAGCATGCGAGTTCGGATCTTGTTTGCTTATTGAGAAATTTTATGGAGCGCCCCATAAATCCGCCACAAACAAAGTATGTTAAGATGTCGACGAACGTAGGCAAAGTTTTACTAAGTCAGTTGTTGTTTTTGTCGCTTGTGTGCCAGAAAATGAGCGATTAGCTACAAATGTGTCTAGATAAGACCTTACGCAACACTGGTAAAAATGTTTGTTGGAAATTATGCTGTGAAACTGCAGATTGTTGTTAAATTCGCCAATTTATTTAAAAATGTTGGTTCTTTTGATGTACAATAATAATTGGAGCAACAAGGCAATTTGAATTACAATATTCCCCTTAGATGACCAATGTGCCAGGCATTTGCTTAGCAAATTTATTTATCTTTTGAAGAAAACTCATAAAACAACTTATATATTAACTAAATAGTATTTAATAAATTGTTCCTCATTGCTTTTGCTATAGTGAAGTGTCTTAGTCCAATGCAAAAATCTCGTTGCATTTTAGGTAAAATTAAACTTAATAAACTATCAAACAAATCAAAAATCGACTATAAAATAAATGTCTTTAAATAAAGATTTTTAATGATTTTTTTTTTATTCATCCTTTGTTTTTCTTTGTAAATTGTGCAAAGTTTCGATTTTAAATATTCCAAATCGACTACAATTTATTCTGAGTGTAGTTGATTTGATGAGTCGATGCGGAATACTTTGAATACGTTTGAAGCAAGGTAACTTGAATTGTTTTATTCTTTAGTACATTTAAATGCGCCGCATTCTCATTAAGATCTTGTATCCATAAGCACAATATCTGTATATAAGCCACATTCAGCTGTTGGTTTGGCTTCCTGGCTGCTGCTGCTGATGACAAGCAAAATCAATCAAATTTAACGATGTGGTGACATGCCACTGCTGTCACCTCTCTGCCTTTGTCTCAGTTGAGGCGTTAACTGGGCGATATTCGGCTTTAAGCCAACCACTACACATTAAGCGCTGCTCATCGTGTTGGTTTATTGTCTTACGTGTGCGTTTTGATGATGCCGCCCCAAAGAGAGCGTGCAAATTTGCATAATTTAATTATAAGTTCTTTTTGTCTGTTTGTGTGGCAACTATTTGGGTGGCATAGTTGTGATAAGATGTACGGCCGACTCTTAGCGATTTATGGATTTCGTATTACTGTCACTACTGAGTAATTCTCTTCAGGCACGCCCATTCACAAATAGTTGATCCCAGTCTGATAATCTAAAACACTTTTTCACACACATTCATTCATGAGAAAGTTATACGAACGACTTTAACACAAAAGGATCTTCATTTTCCGATTTACACTTTTTCTTTCATCTGCTAATCAGCGCTCATAAATCTTGCGTTCATAACTTTTCATTTAATAAACTCCAGCGACCGTCGGCCAAACCGCATACTTACTTGCCAGCAAATCCCAAGCGGCCAGTTAACTAATTATCTAAATGACAATTATTATTAAAGTGCGAGCATAAAACAGTTCCTCAAGACATGACACAATGGCCCACAATTATCACAAATGACCATAATTATTATCAACAGATACTAAAAAAGTATAAAACACAGCGTACTAAATGACTGTAAAAGGATCATAAAATCTCTGTCTTCTCAGTAGCATCTACGGATATGTATGAATGTATATAATGATGCTCAGGAAGTGCACACAGTTAAAAGAGTTGATACTGTGTTCGAAATAAAGGTGGTTTAAATGCTAGCACAAACCAAAGCTTAGAGTACAATAGGAAAGAGTTGGTCTACAATCAATAGCAATTGTATAGGTATAAAAGTAAAGCTAAGCTGCTCTTACTTAGGATTTAAGCCAAACTACTTTGAAAGCCATTAGGCAAGAACTTGGTTGTATTTAAAGTACTTCTCATGATTGACATGAAAATGCTTAAAGTTTACCTTAAAACAATGATAGAAATGTTTTGCTAACTTCGCTCAGAGTTGGGTTAGTTGAAGATCTGTGGCAAGCAAAAAGCAAAGCAACCAACACCTGTCGTCCAATGTGGCAGCAGTTGCTGTTGTTGTCGTGTTTGTTGTTGTTAGCTTGTTCATTAAAAACTTGGCTTCTGTGTAAAACATTTTTTCATAAATATTATAAAATGGGAGCTGCACAAAAACAAAAATCGTTCACAAGAAAAACAATTAAACTAAACACAACAACAACAACAACAACAGCAACAACAACAAAGCTACGCAGTTAAAGACCCTAAAAAATGTCAACTGCCGCTCACCGCTTAACCAGCAGGCTGACTGTTGGGAGTCTGTGGCCTGGGTGCCACATCGGCTACACAGACCTAGAAATCTTGCGGCGGTCTCCAACTGTCCACTAGCCGGCTGTCATAAAACAATTAAGTTTAATTTTGTCACCGTGCCCAGATTGACAGGCACCCGGTCTGGACCCAGGCTAGGCTCAAATCAGTTGAGTTGGGGCCTCAGGCTCAGTGCTGCTTGTAATTAACGCATGCTTTGTAGTTGCTTTTGTTGTTGTTTTTTTTGCTGTTTGTTTAATTGTGCACCTGTTGCCGCCTTTTGTGTCCAATGCAGTTGCATAGACAACAAATTGCATGCCACAAATGCTGTAAGTTCAGCGTTTTGCTGCAACAGTTGCGTGGAAAAACCAGCAAATAGGTTTTGCTTGAATTTTGTTGCAGCCAAAAGTTTTATTTAATCTGAAAGTCTTGTTTATCTTATGTTTGTATAAAATATGTTTTTAATGTTTCTCCCTTTTCGTTTGAACACTTGAAACCTTAAATTCCTTAGAGGGGTTATTTTTTCTATCGCAATTTTATGATAATCTCGAGGAGAAATGTGTATTAAATCTTGAAATCTTTTTGTATAAAACTGTCTTGAACTGTAATAAAAGTCGTATGATATCGCTATTATACATTAATATTCGAAAACCAAGTCTATCTTAAATAATAATAAATAGTACTACAATTTGTACATAACTTTTCCTTATTTATTTAAAAGTATATTGGATTTATTACTATTTTTCTCGAAAATTTCACAGTTTTCGATGACACATTTTAGGCAATTTTCATTATTAATGTCAGCTAACGAATGTCACGAGTTTTGTTTTTATAGCTATGCTATTGTCTTTTAATATACACTTTTACCTATAGTCCACAGCATTTACAACTGCCGCTTGCTTTGCATAATTGAAAGTTGAATATTTGTGGAATTCGAGCTTAATTCAGTCGTTGGCTTTAGTTCCGGCTACTCATGCGACTCATCCCAAATAACTAAGTCAAACAAAATAAATCATAAAACACAGCAGTCGAATAAGGTGTTAACTATATATCACTTGGGCGCCTCAACAATGAAATCGCTTTGTCCACAAACAGACCATTGGTTGTGTTTATGGCCAAAAAAAAAAGAAAGATAGAGAAAGAGGGAGGTAGAAGGAGCACGCACCCACAACAAACGGTAGCCTCTTCGATCAAATGAAATATTGCTACACAATATACGTTTTGTGAACTGCTTTTATGGCCACGTTAATGAAAATGTCTGGCAAAACAGAAGTAGAGATTGTTGAGCCAACCAACCAACCAACCAACCAACTACGCACTGGGGCTGTAAAACATAAATAAATAAATTCAAGACTCGTGACATTTGTAAATTATTTTAGCAAATCAATAAACCCAATTTCACGGCTACCAACACACTTCACTAGCATCGCCTCAAGTTATGTGATAATTGACAACTAATTGCACAAGTCAATTCTCACAACTTGCCCAAGAGAGGAACGAAGCAGCCGTCTGTAGTACGTCCATCATCAACATTTTCCCTTTTCCTTTAGTTTTTGTGGCTGTTCCGCATATTTGCGCAGGCGCCCGCGTTCGTTTGAGATTCGTTTTGGCTTGAATCCAGCTGCTGGCCAGTCGCCTCTTTGATTGATGGCGAAAATGTAACCGTCACTGGTTACATGTGGAGAAGTCACCTGGGTACTACGGTGGCACTGGTCACAGCAAGAAACGGTGGTCCATTCCGGATGTGCTGTGCCGTGAGGATGTTGACGTTTAACTGTCTGCCGCTAATTGGCCGATTTTTGCCTTATGCTTGCTTTATGCCTTTTGACAAATGACAAGCCATCCAATGAGATATTGTCGTACATTTAACTGGCATTCGACAGCGATGACGACGACTTTAAAACTTTAATAAACGCGCTGCGGTGGGGCCAACTATTATCCAGTTGCACTTCCTATAACGCATAGCGGTAAAAGAGATAAAACAGCATTGCTAGAATTCCTTAAAAAAAACTCTTGAAGATATTTGTGCGCTTCTATTAACGAAACGTTTAACCAAAGAAATTGTAGGTCAAATTATGCAATGGTGTTGGGAAAGAAATAGTTATAAGCTGTGGATTTTTTCCCTATCCATATTAACATTAAACAGAAATTGTTGTTTAAGGTTCTAGTTACATATACAAAACTAACGGCAAACATTTATTTAAAAGCAAATTAAGAATATTAAAATGAATAGTTCAAACAACGAAATGTCAACGTTCTCTCAACTGAAACGGACTTTTATAACGATTTGCGTGTTAAATGGAACTTGTTTGGCTTAAAGTCTTACTGAATGCGAACGTCTAGAATGCTTTTATGTGTAATTAAAGTTAATTGATTCTAATAGTCACACAAAAATGATTTCAAAACAAACACGGCAAAACAAAAAGTCTGTAAGTGCAAGTCATGACCCGATCTCAGCCGTAAATTGTTGAACTTTTGGCAAGAAACTGTTTTTGACACACTTTTTACTTTATATGTCTAAGATTGTTAATTTAAACACAAGAAAACATTCTAAGTGTTAGCTTTATAAATTGAAATAATTGAGGTACATAAATTTTAATTTCAAATAATATAATTTACTTTTAAATACTACAACTTTTATTCCGACAACTAAAGCAATTTAACTTTTATTTTTTCCATTTAAAATATAATATCGTTGCTTAAATATCATTGTTATATATTTTTTTTAATAAAATGAAAAAATAACTGGAAACTGAGCTGCAGCTGATAATAATTCAAATATATTGTGTGAATATTAGAATATTAATATGCTTATATTTCCCAAAAAAAAAATATATTTTTCTTCAGCACGATTTACAATCCATATTAATGAATTTATTCAATTTTTTCCATTGAAAAAGTAAAATGTAAAGTAAAAATATTTATAAGAAAACCATTTAACCTTAAGGCCTAGGTGGGTTTTTTTGTCAGCTAACAACAAAAACTGTTATAGCTGTTTATTATGAATTTGTGTGGCATGCGTATAACCAAAACGTCAGTTTGGCTGAGTTAAGATCTTCATTTGAAACGCGTACGCTAAAAATTGTGAGCAATTTTGATGAAAATAATTGGCCAGATGCGGCCGCCAAGCTGTGGGCGACGGTCGATTGGGCGATGACGATCCAATTAAGGTGGCGACAAAATGCGTACGTGTTCATAAATATTGTCAATTAGCGTTTGCTTGAGCCAACCCGATGGCAAGCGAACGGCTAATTGCGAACGAACCTTGGCTAACGTCAACAAACACACACAAACAAACAGAGAGGAACAACAAGTTACGCAACAATCATTGCAGGCACAGGCACAGGTCGCTGCCAACAACATCGACAGCGACTCATCAATGGAATGGTATGAAATGGATGGATGCTAGTATGGTTGAGGATTGAGTTACATTTACGAGCCCAAGTTGTGGCACAGTTTGCCCCATTGGCGGCAGTTTGATTGATCAAACGGTGACAATATGGCACTTACGGGTGCAATCAAACAGCAACGGCAGCCACCCCTGCCATCCCCTCCTGCTCTATCTACTCCCCCCACTCAAGCACTCTCTCCCTGTTTCGCTCATTATTTTATAATGCGTGCGGACTGCATAGCAAAGCGTTGCCATTGCCCGCATGCCGCTTGATTAGACCAGAGCATTTCTCTGACTGCTTCCCTCCAAACGATAGTTGCACACTTTTTGCAATTTTGATGGTCTCCTTAATTCACATGGCATTTTGCCATTTGCGCTCCATTGGGTGTCGTTTTGTTGTGTAATCCTTTAGTTAATTAAATTAATTAAATGAGCGCATTGGCACTTCGGGGATTCGAAAAGCGTCTAAATTATGTGCGTGGCGAGTGCATAAAGTGAAGTGTTGCACTTCAACTTTTTGTTGCTTCTTTACAAAGTGAATAGATTTCGTTAAAGCTAGTTGCTTTTGTATCTATCCGGATTACTTTAAGTAAGGAAAGTACTAGAATATGCTAGTTAACAAATAATTAATTGAATATATCTTTAACATATATTTTAGGTAATAGATTCATTCACTCCCAAAACACAAGATAACAATAGGAAATTAATAAAACCTTTTACTCTATGGTTAGGATAAACTCTGAGCATTATAAAATAGCCATGGTTCACACTGCAACTTCGACATATATAACTATATATATGATATATGTTGTCATAGATCAAAGAGTCAAGTAGATATTATTGCTTAAAGTATTTGGTATACAACATTGCTTTTTGTTTACCTTAAACAAAAACATCGATTTTCTTGTTGCTGATATCAAAACAAATAGTTGTTTAAATGCTTTCTGACCTCAATAATAAACAGACCCGATCAAATCTGTTGTGTGTTTTAACTAATTGCTCAACAACTGCAGCACACCCAAGATGCTCAAATATTTGAATTTCTAGGTTAAAACAATTTGAGCTTTGGTTTAATTTGCTTAAGCGACTACAATATCGATCTCTGTAGCCTGAGAACTGATTCGGCTCTAAGTACATTTCGTTTGAAATTCAATTAAACGATCTCGTTTGACCTTTAAAACGTTCCATTCTCAAACGGTAGACACAATTAACGTGATGGCACATTAAAGCGATTTCTCAGCTACTTTTGACTACTGCATGAGCAGGTTTAGACAGTTTCGTCAGTTTTTATTATCGCTGTGGATAAACGAAAATTTAAGTTATAAAGCAGTTAAACAGCACAAATCAAAATAATTATAAAATAAAAAATAAAACTTAGCAAGAACTTGAATGAGTCAATATACAGACTCTCTGTGAATTGTTTGAAGATTTTAAAAAATATATATATATTTATTTGGTTATTTGATCTTTATGATTTTGATTGTACGAAAAATTAAAAATATAATGAATATTTCACTCATTGTTTAAGCTTTAACCATTTATTTTATTCTTTTGCTTAAGAAACCTGTCTTTTTAATTAAATAAAAAGCTCTGTCGCTTTTCAACACTCTGAAAAATATTGAATTATAACAATTAGAATCTTTCTGCTCTACAAATAATATTTCACCAATATTATATACTGCATCTACGAATATTTTTAATGGGTATAGAGTATAAAACAAAAAGAAAGAAATCAAACAAAGGCAACAATTGCCGTCAAAACGGCAACTTGAACGGCAGAGCTCGATTTTTTTGAGAGTGTTATGCGATGTAGGGTAAGGGGAGTCTGGTAATTAAATGTAATTAATTTTCACATGCCACAAAATTAAATGCATTTAAATCGGAGCTCAAATGTTGGAGAGTGTGAGCTTTATAAATAGCGCATGCTTTAATAGCCCGACGTTTGTTAAAAGCGATTTCAAAAGTTTCATTAAGATAAGAAACAAAGCAACAACAGCTTTGTGTATGAGCAATAAGAGCAACTGTAACCAGCAACAAACATAAGAGTTATTGCAATTTAAAAATTTTAATTTTAATTTTTAAGTCGACTATGACGACAGGTGAATAAACCATTGGCCAAGTCAACAAATAAATATAAATAAAAAAAAACACTTAAAAAAAGGCAACCTTAGAGCCATTTACCGTTGCGCCCTCGAGGCGTGGCCATGTTTCATTTTTGAGGGCAACATTAGTAAAAAACTAAAAAAAATGTGTGTTTGCTTTAATGTTTGCTACTGAAAGCTGATGCTGCGGCTCCATCCGTTCATTTGCCCTCTCTCTCTCTCTCTTTCACTCACACTCTGTCTTTGTCTGTCCATCTCTTTCGTGCGCTTAACGATCACAAATTTCAATGGAAAAAATGGCGTTTAACTGTAACTGGACAATGTGAAACACCTTTTCGGGTCAGGTGCTGCCAACGAGATTTCACCAAACAGCCAACAAACGCCCCACAGTTTTCATTATCTTACGGTAATATCGCTCATAAAGCTTTGACTTTTGTTGTATGCTGTTTCACCATCATCATGAGCATCCACTGAGCATCATGATCATCATCAGCGTGGTCAGCCTTCGGTCATCTTGACTCAAGCACATTCATTCATATAGCAACGTCAGCTCGTTATGGTTTCCTACATGGCCCGTCTTCTGTCTTGGCCTGCTTTGCTAATATCATCTACACGGTCGCCTTTTGCTGTTTCTTTGTGTTTTGTTGTGTTGCCTTTCGTTTGGTTATTGTGCAGATTTATCTCTGTGCTTGCTGTTTTGATTGGTACGTTGTGTACACTTTTTATTGTTGTTTTCTTTTATTGCTCGTCGTTTATTCTGCTGGGTCAACTGTTAACCGTTCACTATTCACTCTTCACTGCAATTTCCGGTGAATAGGGTGCCGAAAAAAGATAAAAATTCCAATTTGTGTGGAACTTTAAATCCAGCAAGAGAAATTATAAGTTCCTATGAGGAACGGAAAAGTTTTCTAATTATGATAAGATAAGTTGCATAATTTTAAGGTAATCCTAACTGATTTCAATATATGTTTAACAAGACAAACCCTATGTCAACATTGTTTTATATACTGTTACCAATAAGACGTGCTGTAAAATTCCGATGCCGCTTATTATTATTTTGTTTTTAATTACCAACTGTGAATAATGCTAGCTTATTAAAATGACACATAGTATGTTAAGGCATTCGTGGGTCAAGGATAACGATTGGGGCCAGTTGAAAGTTTTCCACAAGACAGACACAACACAACAAATTGATTGCACACGCACTGCGGTTGCGGTTTAATCATTACGTTTAAATCTAATAGAGCATCCAGTGTTTAAGTACTAGCACATACCCTCAACTAACCTGATTATATATCATCTCCCACTGTCGTAATACCCTTAAAAAAATCGTTTATTTTATCTCATCTTATTCCTCATCCTATCTGATTAATCTGTTTTTTGACATCAATAACTGATAGCAAAAGCTATCGTTTTTCGTCCGTAATAAATTTGCCATTTTATTTCTATTATATATAGATTTGTAGATTTGTTAAGAGTATATTTAAGTCGAACTGTTTAGACTTAAACATTCTTAATTGTTTTTGTGCAACAACATTTCTCATTTTGTTTTTTAGTCAAGTAGATTAAACTTTTGAGAAAGGAGGAGTGCGAAGGCGCGAAGGTATACACAAGCCCATCGGGTCAATCTTGTATACTTGAAGCACTCACATCAACAGCAACAGCAAAACACATGTCATTGTTACAGGTGAGTTGTTCGCCTGTGCTGTTTGTTGATTTGAATATGTTGATAACACAACGCGATCTCTGCTGCAGCCCGTTAAGTGCCTGGCAATGCCCCCAGTTTCAAGTCCCAGCTTCAGGCCCATTTCATTTCGAGCGCCTGACAAAACGCACTCCGCACGTACCGCTAATTAGCAAGCGTTTTAAAGCCCTGAGTTAGCCAGCCAGCCAGCCAGCCAGCCAGGCGAGCAGGCAAGCAGTCGCACGAGTTGACGGCCATTATGAATACATACTTACATTTATAATGCACATTTTTGGGATAAGTTAGTGCGTCAACTTTGTAGTTGACTGAATGGCTTGTTTGTTGTAAAAATTATATGCTTTTATCATTTCCCTAGGTTTTGCAAATATACGAAATTATACTTGTAAAAGTATTTCAAAATAATTACTACTAGCGGCTATCAAAACATTAAAAAGTCATACATATATTTTTTTTCTATATAGAACTGTATGGAGGTACAAGCATACACAACATGCTTGACATTGATCACCCCTTATAAGACAAATTTTATCATTCATTTTCTAACATTTGTGAATATCCTTTACTTAAATGCAATGCATTTGGTTAATAAAAGTAGATTTAGTGCAAAAACCAAAGCCGCAACATTTAAGATCCTTAAAACACGTTTATAAATTACAAGTATTTTTATTTCCCTCTCTGGAAATACAATTTTTCAAAATTAGAATTGCTTTAGGAACCAACTAGTTAAGTCATGTGGATTTATTTTTAGTTAATAACCTAACCTTTATAATTATCAAGCAATATTTTAACAAATACGCATCCTATGAAAATTGAACATTAGCTCTCAACAACAAAATCCACATATTTGTGTTTTAAGCGCCTCCTAAAAGTATACAGCAGATAATATGGTTAATTTAATTAAGCTGCAAGTTGAAAAAGGCCAGCCTAAAAGTATACTACATAAAACATAAGAAAAAGCTTGAAAAATATTTTGTGAAATATATTTTGTTACTATTTTTTTTCTTTTCGTTTCCAACACAAGGTCACATATAATTCTTTTAGTTTTTATTTCTTCTTTTAATATCGTGTAAATTTCTCGTTGACACTTAAATGCTAAATATTATTTACAAATATCCATCGGTAGAGTTTCATGTGTGAATGTGTGTGTGTTTAAGTGTGTGTACGTTGGTTGTCGTCTTGTATGTGTATAGCTTAAATATATTCTAGTATAAATATTTGTGATTTGCTCAAGCAGTTAACAAAATAAAAATAGTTATACAAAGCTTTAAGCAAATATTTGCTGTATTCCAATTCTTGTAAATAGAGATTTATTTCAATTTTTGATGCGAGTATAATGATTATTCCTTGTAATATTTCCAACTGTCTGACTTTATATATACTTTTATATATGGAAGGAACAATGGACGACATATGCGAAAACAGTTTTTGTCGTTGTATATGCGTTTTTGTTTATCTTTCTTTTCTTTTGTATATAATTTACTTAAATACCAAATACCAAAGATAACTGCAATGAATCTTAAAAGCGTATGCGCATTAGTGTATATAACTAAACACTCAAATTGCAAGTTAATGAGTGTTACGCAAAAAAATAGTAATTGTTGTACTCATTGCAGTAGAATTATTAGTAATAAGCAGTTGCTTATTGGCAACATAAATGCAAAACGTAACATCAACTATTAACAAATTGCTTATTTTGTTTTTCTTCTTTTTGTTTTTTGCTATTATTTAACTTTTTAGCATTATGCTAACAACATTTACTAATCAACGACTAAAACGCTAAACAAAATTCGTTTAAGATTTTATTTGACTAACATTTTTGCAAAAAACATTTTAAGCGCTTCAAAATACACTTATCGATTATGATTTTAGCCATATAATGAAATAGTTATGTTTTAGTTAGGTTAATTGTTTGTGAATATCTCCTAATATGTATAAGTTATATTGTTGCTTCCAACTCTGGACAAGACACACATTCAGCAAATTGCTCATATCATCAATATGGTTATGTTTAGTTAAGTAAGAGATCGTTTAAAACTGGACCAGATGGGTTTTGTGCATAGAAAAAACTATTTACATTGTGCTTGCGGTTTAGCTACGATTTTTTTTCTAGAATCTCTCAAGCCTTAGTTATCCGTGTGGTAATGTTGCTGCTGATGTTGATATAAGGACGAGCCAGCTTGTGTGGACGATGAGGTCGATGATGTTGTTGCTGTTGCTGTTGCTGCAGGCTTGCTCATTGTTGGCATAATATCCTCAATTTGTATCAGTTGCTCGATGGGTATGAGAGACAGTTCACCACCCACAGGCTGCGGCATTGGCAGCTTCGCCAAAGCCTACAAAATTCGAAAACAGATTAATTAAAAGGGCATGTTTATTAGGTGATCCCTTACCTTGGCATGCTCCACAGCAATTGTTGCTGCCTTTTCAGCCTCGCGCTGTCTTCGCTCCTTCAGCTTGAGTGAGAATATGGCCACGGATCGTGCGCTTTTCACCAGTTTCTGTTTAAGCCTTGATTTCTTGGCGGCCAGTTCAGCAGCTAGAAAAGAAAATGTTTACAAAAAAACTTAGTTTTTTTCTTGGGACTAACCTTTTGTTTCATCGTCTGCATTGCCGGATGCCGCCGATGTGGATGCACTGGCAGCAGCAGCTGCTTGCGCCTGTGCCTGCTCCTGATCCCGTTCCTTTTCACGTTCCTTTTCTCGTTCCTTTTCCCGTTCGCGCTCCTCCTTGGCCTGTTGCTTTTGCTGTTGCTGCTGCTGCTTGTGTGATGAGCTTGATGAGGAATTCGATAGAGCGCCAACGCTGGGTCGTGACTGTGAATTGCTTATGCTGCTGCCGCTGGCTATTGGGCCGGCGCCGCTAGGACTAAACACACTGCCTCCACCGCCCGATGAGGATGATGATGAGGCGACAATATGATGTTGCTGCTGCTGCTGCTGCTGCTGCTGTGCGCCTGGCGGTGTGGCAAGCATCATGCTGCTGGTTGCCCCTGTCTTCAGCGCCACATTGCTCCAAGATGGCGCTGGCTTTAAAACTTCTGTGGCTTCTGCACTGCTGCCGAGTTCCTTTAGTTTTAAAAGTAAGCAGAATCAAGTTATAACATATTTTATCATATACTAATATATATAGATATATTTGGTATTATTTATGTAGATAGTCCCACATTGAACACACAAACACACACATTTAAAGCTTTGTTCATGCATGTGATATATTAATGGGTAGTTTGTGAGTGTGTTTGAAGGCAGCGTGAATTTGGTTATAAGAATGAGTGATATCAAGCAATTGCCATGCTATCTATGTTTTGAGGCTTTTTAGAGTGATTAATAGAAGGCATATTTCATAACCGCCAATAGATTTTAACTATACACACAATAAAGCTGCACTTGAAATGCAATCATTTAAATATAGAATACTTTGGAAACAATAGAATTTATAACAACACATGTATATTAATAGAGTAAGTAGTAGTACTTTAGGCACAATCCAAACCCGATAAACACATATTTAGTGGAAAACACTTCACTACCTTGGCAATACAATCTATGCTTCTATGCAGGTTCGTATTATCGTTGACCTTTAAACGGGACATCCATTCAGGAGCATGAAGTTTAATATGTAGTTTATCCTTTAAACAGGAGAACGAATGTTAGTGTCACTATTGTTACTGTGTGTTTTAGCTCTTTACTACTTGATTCTACTTAAAATCAATCCTGCAAGTTTCACGTGTTTAAATGAAGCATCCTATCATACTTGTACTTATCAAAGGAAATAAAAAGTATTAGCTTGTGTTTTTATTCTTACAACGATACTTTATGCTTTATTTAATGTGAGCAACTCTACAAATCTACTAGTTGGAAACCACAAATGTTCTGGCACTATTATGTGGCTTTGGTGTTATTAAACTAAACAATTCAAGCTTGCTTTAAGTATCGAGGGTTTTATTTATTGTTTAAGTTATGTTCATTTAATTAGCCGAGTTTATTAGTTAGTGTAGTATCTAGTAAAAATGTGGTCTTAATATAAATAATAAAATCTCTAATGTCTTACGCTCATTTGCAAATGTGATGCACTTTCCGCAGATATTTTTCGCGTCTTGCTGAATGGCGGAATCTCAGAAATTTTAGTTGCCTGCTGCTGCTGCTGCTGCTGTTGCTGTTGGTGGGTTGACTGTTGTTGTAGCTGTTGCAGTTGCAGGTGTCGTGGCATCGAGGCACGCTGCGGACTGCTGCCCGTGCTGCTGCCAGTGTGATCAGCCGAATCACTAGATTTCTTACGGAACGGCGGTATATCTTGTATAAGCATCGTTTGCATGCGCTGAGCATAGCTGGCTGCTGCAGAGTTCAAGGCTAGCGTGCTAGCTGAAGCGCTGTCAAGTGCCAAATGCGTAAGCGAGATTAAAAAAAGAAACAAAGAACGAAATAGAGTGAAAAGAGTTGTTGAAAAAAGTTGAAGAAAAATCTTTAAGCACTTGTGGAAGGTAATATTCCAGTAGCTGGAAAACCATTTCATCAAGTATATTTATTAACAACAATAGCATATATATAGAATAGTTATAGTTATATACAAAACAAGTACCAAATAAAAGCAGCTTGTAAAGTTAAGAGCTTTTGCCAATGAAATTAGAGTTTTTGCATAACAAATTTTGATTTTCGGAAAGCGAATAGATCAACAACACACACACAGCAAAAATATGAGAACTTAGTACATTCAAATATCAGTTTGCCTTCTAATTACTGCAACTATTGATATACTCAACGATTTACCCGTTAGTCAAATGTTGTTGTTGTTGTTGTTGCTCTGATGACAGAGCGCTCAAATTGCGCACCGAACAGCCAAGAAATGGTGGTATTTCCGGTATGAAGAATAGCGATTTTTGCCTACAACTTTTACAAGCGCTATAAATAATTAATGTTTTGAAAAGAAGAAATTGTGTTTGTTTGGGCAGTAAAAAGTGTTCATCGAAACAGGAAATAAAGTAAATAAAAGTGTTTTGAAAGTGTATATAAAAAAGTATGTGTGTGTGTGTGTGTTTGTTTTCTTGTTGAACTTAATTGAGTTTGCGTGTGTAAAAAAGTACTAAGGACTGCCCTAGTTTAGCATTTAATACCAATTCTTAGCCTTACCCATTGCCATCAAGATGCAAACTAGTCAGCGAGGCGCCACCATGGGGCGGCGTCGATTCATGCAGCGGTCGTATAAGTATTGTGCTCGTCTGTGCAACAGTTAAGCAAACAAATATAAATTATTTATACGTTCCATTTAATGATTTACACACACTTTACACGCACCTGCGATGGCGGCGAATCGGGCGACGAATCGCGACTTTCATAAATATTGACATCCGCCTCAATGCTACTACGGCCGTAGTTGGCAGCCAGTTCGTGGCTATAGAGCAACATATCCTCGGCCAGCTGGCTCTCCATGGACGACTGATCGTGTGTGGCATTGCTGCCTGTACCCTCCTGCTCCGGTTGTGTGGATGTGGTTGATGGCGGCGTCGGCGGTGTGGGACGTGGCGAAGTGCCTTTGCATTGCATCTCACGACGACAATGCTCGGCTCGAGCTATCTCCGCTGCCAGCCAGGAGGGCAATTCCGGCAGCAGCCAGGTCAAAGCCTGTCGCAGTCCTAGCATAATATGCTGCAAACAATAAAAGAGAAAGGGTTAACATCATCAGTGCATTATATGTTCCAAACTTACCTCCAGTGTAACAATCAATATTATAGTCTGTGCTGTGGTCAATCCTGGCCACAATCGCGACACCTGACCGGAGAGACCGATAAGCGCACAATTGACAATGACGGCGGCCAGCGAAAGAATACTCAGAGCATTCTGCCAGGTGCCAATGTTTGCCACTCGCTGCCCAAACGGACGTTGATGTACATGTGCCAGCTTAAAGGCATCCGACCGTATCTCCATTAGATTGTTAATCAGTGCACAAATGCCCGCTAGGGGAAAGGCAGCTGAGAACAATACCACATAGCCCATCTGTACCAGCATCTCCAAATGATCCGAAAACGTGCCATCGTACTAAAAATGTAGATAAATCCATTTTTAATTGTATAATTAAATATATGACTTAGAATTGTTTACCTTATACAAAGAGCTCTCAATCTCTGCCTGTCCAATATTACGTTTACTAGTGGCGTGCTGCTGTTCCTGTTGACCCTGTGTTGTGGTCACACCCGCAGCTGCCTCAGCCTTAAGCTTTTCCTCAGCGGTGGCCAATTCCTCGGCCAGACTGCGATTCACATGCTGAGTGGGACTGAGAGCGCCCCACATGTTGAAACTTAGCTTCGCTAGTTTCCATTGTTCCAGGAAATAGGGTATGGCCGATTCGCGTAAATTGCCAATAATCTGACGGGAAATGAGCAGACCAGCCAGTTGCTATTAAAAAAGAAAGAAAGTTAAATAAGTAATTGTTTAAATCTTTTTTAATTTTAAACCAACCTCCTTAAGCTTATCCTCATCACGTAAGTAAAATGCAATGTAGAAGAGCGAAAGAAACGAGTTGACGAATTGAAAGAGCGCAACTTTAGCGATCAAATGATTCTCATACTTCGATTGCAGCCGATAGTTTTCTAAAAGATATATTTATGAATTATTTTGTGTAAGCTGTTTGCTACAACACTCTCACCTCGATCGTTCAGCCAAACAGCTAGCTTAAAGTAAGCCTCATCCATTAGGGTAATTGCACCGGCTAGCAGCACCTTGGGTATCACACTCAGACAGCATAGAACACTCTCCTCAGGCAGCTTGGAGTCCCACCAATCCTATAGAAAGAGCAAATAAAACTAATGAGTGCATATTTACACAAATTAACTATCAATATATATATATATGAAAGCTAGTCAATGTGAGCACATTAAGTAACATTAATCAACATTTTTACGGGTTGGCCAATTAATATACACGCAGTTCATTTAACATATTGAAGCTTTTGTTACATTAAGATATTTCCGTTTGTAATGTGGCTTGGTAAACGAGCAGGGTAACTGGGGATTCGTTTGGTTATTAAACGTTTTGTTTGCCATTGTGGTTCTGGGTGAAAGTTCCCCATTGACGTTTCATCACAGTCTCTAGTGTAATTGCAATCAACAGCCAATGAATGAGATACCCTCTAGCTTATAAGTATCTAAAAGCAGTATTATCTTTGGACTTTAAGTTAATATACCCGTCTTGTCTCACAGCTATACTGAGTATTTTCATTGGCTACAAGCAGTCGACCATTTTGTGGCACACACAAGAACAAAAGCAGTTTGCGCTTTTTAAACTGCCACTTGCTGACAAGTGTGTATTTGTGTGTGTGTGTGTGCTTCTCTATTGTGTGTGTGTGTGTATTGTTATTGTTGCATCGTTATCAACTTAATTAGCAGCTTGTTCGGCCAAGGTAGTTGGCTCAACTGCCAGCTCAATTTCATAAATTACGCAACTCGTTGTCAAAAGCAGCAACGGACAAAGAGAGCAGGCCATAATGAATAATTACGACGCCAATGTGTTTTTGCGGGTGCTTTTAATAATGTGGCATAATGGCAAATGGCAAAAAGCAAAAGACAGATTTTTTTCCCATTAAGCCCTTAAATATATTAAGGAAACTACTTTGGAACAAAATATTATAAAGATGTTGTAGCAAAATAAAAATATTTTGTAGTCTTTGTTTATCGTAACCGAAATATTTAGTGTTTGTTCAACACTTAATGTAAACTAAGTTGTATAGAAATTAGTAATGAATATTTCAGCAACAAATTTATACCTCAAGCTCTTGGTACAGCATCAAGGGCATCTGACAACTTACCATTAGCAGCTTAATAGAAACGCATTAACCTCCCTTAACACACACTCACACACACACATACACCGTATAGTTAGCTGCTACTTGACCAAAGAGGTACTTAGCTCTTTTATAACACTGGGCAACTAGGCAACTGGGCAAATGGCAAATGTTCTGTAGTTGACAGGTCCACACAAAGGCACACACATAAGCTCTGCCCTGGCTCATTATTGCAACATTTAAGCTCTTTTAAGCCAGAATGCATTGTTTGTGTTTCAGTTTTCTGGTTTTATTTTTATACCCTGGACCCATTAAATGGAAGCAAATAGGTAACAATAAACTTGGTAACAGTATGAAATCGACAGACAGAATTTAGGATACATGTAATCTGGACTATCATTAAAACCCAAATCAATTTGTATAAGTTGCTGGAAAATAAATGAAAATAATAATTTCCGATGTATATTATCCTCAGTATACAGAAAAAAATATTTAACAAGCTGTGCACAGTTTGTAAAAAGAAGGTGAAATTCACTTTTGGACCAATAATATGGTATAGAATATTTCCTAGCTAAACTTTCGCTTAATAATCATTTTAGTTGTTTATCCTTAGCCAGGATTAATGGCACAGCATAAGTGTGCAATAAGAGGCAACAAAAACATGTCAAATGTCAGGTCAGCTTGCGGATAGTTTGAGTTCACAAAGTTTAAGCTCTTTAGCGCAGGATATTCAATCAAAGCTTATAGAAATGTTATTATTAAACAGGATGTTGTATTACCTGACGTACTTGTAAACTAATAATTTGTAAGAGCATTAACAAATCTTTGAATCGTAACTGTCTTGACAAAAGTTTTATTGCCAGGTTATTAACAACCTACCGAATTTCAGAGTTATTATGCAAATTTACAAAACAGATTGCTTTCAAGAGACTCAATTTGGTATGTTTTAATATGCCCCTCAGAGCTTTTTTGAAATTCTTACATATGTAGGATATTGTTTACATATCAATTGAAGTACTAAACAAGATTTCATTTTCCTTTAGCTCTAACGAAAGTAATTTATTTCTTTTGTTTTCTTTAATTGTTTGGTGTTTTTTCTTACTTAGGCCCTTCAAAGCAGTAGCTATGATGAAGGAGAACATTTTGGGCTGCCTAAAAGTTTGTTCAGCCTTTTTTATTGTTGGCAGTATCTTTTGTTATTGCATTGCCTATTGTTGATTTCAGATGCTTGTTGCCGTTGTTTGTTATTCTTGGCATTCAATTATGCGTAAAATATGGCAAATGTCGAGCAAAGGCATTGTGCCATTTTATCAATGTCCACTTTACTATTCTATTTCGCCTTTCTTTCTGCCTCTTTAACTCTGGCTGACACATTGGCCATTTTCTTCTCTACACCATTTGAGAATTTTAATTAATGCCAGCTGACAAGTTTCCAGCGTTTATCTGTCTGTGTGTGTGTTTGTTTAAAAAAATTAAAATGCGTATGCAAATGATGATGATCCAAAGGGCATTGTGTATATATTTAAAGATTTAATTAAAGCTTTCCCAGTTCGAGTGCAATGCAAAAATAACTAACTTAAATCAACACAGTCTATTTTGATCCATTGTTAACTATTGTTTCTTTACAATTTACTAATTATAGTCTAATGCGACAATTACTACGTGTTAGTTATTGAATGACATGATATTTAGATCTACCGATAGTGTTGTGTGTATAAAATATAGGTGTTAAGCTGTAAGCACAACAGTTGATAATAATAAAAAGTTAGAAATGAATAATAACCTTGTGCAAATTATACATGCATTGAGCAATTCCTCTATCGGGTATGTTATGATGATCCAGCCAATCCTGTGGAAAAAAAGAACAACAAACAAACGGAAAAAGAAAACGGAAAAGTAGAAAGAAAATAATTCAATAAGGCGTGATGTATGATAAACAACGTTTTCATTTCATTTGCTTGAACTGTAATTTTAGAATTTTGTGTATAAAATCAAAAACCAAAACTACCAAACGACAAATAATGTCAAATGCAGCAGTGGCAGGAAGCAAAACTGAAGCCGGAAAATGTGGTTGAGAATGTTAAAGGTGAATGCGTGTGTGCTGTTATTTTTTTTTTGGTATATGGTGTACGTGCTTGTTTTGGTTTGCGTGTGCTCAAAAAAGTGTGAACAGGCAACAAGAACAGGCAACAAAAGCGTCAACAGTCATGGCGCTAACGTAATGCGAAAGGATATCGTTAATACACACACACACACACAGTGAAATTCACCAAGTGATTGGAAAAAGGTTTGGCGCAACGTGAAAAAACACAATATTAATTATACGCACTGTGTGTTAATTAATAAATAATTATACCCTTGCAAAACTAGCAAAAACAAAGTTCGGTCAGCCAAAGATTGATTACATTTTCTGACTTACCTGAAAGCGTAGCATAAGAAACATCACAGCAAATACGACACAGAGACAGAGTCCAATCACAGGAAAGCTGACCAAATAACGAAAAGCGCGTCGCTGCCAGGCAGGCGCCTCTTTGGGCTCCAATCGACCCGTCACATTGTTTTCCTCCAGCGGACCCTATGGAAAAGCAAAAAGTTAGGCAGGTGAAAAGGCATACAACGATTTCCAACTCACTTTATAGAGCGGCCTGGGCGGCTCGAGCAGCTCTGGGGGCGTTGATAATGTGCCCCAGCGAAAGGCCAACTCCACAGAATAACGTTTCCAAGCCTCCAAATACAGCGAAGCCCAGGCTACGTTAAACAGTGAGAACAGCACATGGCCCATATCCTGTGCAGTCTGACCCTTGCCCCACAATATGCAATACAGTATGGTTCCAAAAACAGCAGGCACGCCCAAAGCACAAGTATAATGACCCAACCAGGCAAAGTATAAAGCAACCTTAACGCCAAAGTATGCGGCAATATCATCTGTAAATCAGAAAAAAAAGGTTTTACTTAAGAAGTAGACAAAATTTCATAAGAAAAACTCACCAAGCGGCTGTGGCGCAAAGATCTGTTTGACCCAATGTGTTTGCAGTTGTGTCAAGGAGCGTGTCTCGTGCAGCGGAAAGACCTGTGTGATTAGACCCGATTCCTGCCAGGCAGCCACAATGCTCTGACCCTCGGCCACAGCAGCGCGTCCTTGCAACGCATCAATGTCACTGCAACCGGCACGTAAGCCCTGCAACACCTGCAGCACTAACCACTGTCGTTCCTGTGAGGTAAACAACGCCGTGCTGCCCACATCTCCACGCAGCTGCTGGAAACAGTGACTCTCGCGGGTGGTAAACTCACGCAATGCTCCGCCCAAATCTGGACGTAAGCGTTTCGGCAGGCGTGCCTCTTCAGCGGCTTTGAATAGTCTAAAAAATAATATTTAAAACAGTTGTTAATTACTGGTAGATAGAAACTCATCAATCAGTTTAAACAATTTTTATTTGTGACAATTTATTTCTGTGTGTTTGTGGCAATTAAAATCACATTATTTTATTGCCGTGTATTAACACATTCGTGCCACATCGATGTCAAATGTAATTTAATTTATTTTCTGTCAGCTTTTCCACTCCAACTTTAACTGCAACTCATGGCTATTCGTATTTGACTTGATTAATTCTTGTTTTTAAATTTGATTTATGTGCATTTTGAGATGACCTAACTGAAATTGATTCAAGTTGGAATTTATTCGTGTTTGACAACAACGAAATTAGAATTTAATTTTACTTGCTACAATTATGGTTTCAATAAACAACTTACACATTAACCGGCGCACTGACATAGAAGGCATTGCGTCTGGAGCTGTCGTGCGCCTTAACCTGAACCAGGAGTCCCAGACCGGCTGGTGGCTGCGAACGTATGCGGGCCAGAAGCCAGCGTAGCGCCTCGTCTGGCGCATCCTCGGGAAACTCGATGACAACATCGCATTGTGTTGGTATTTTGTTGAGCCAAAGGCGACGCGGCGTCATCAAATGACCAGCGTATGGAACTTTACGGCGTAAGTGGCGGGAAGCTAAAAAAAGAGAGTAAAAACAGATATTACAAATTATTAATTGAAACAAAACGAAAATGAAAATATTGTAAAGAAATTTTGAATTTTTTTTACTAGTTTTTTAATCACTTGCAGATTAATTTTGGTGTTGTGTCCCTTGGAGCGAAGCAGGAAGAAAAGAATGCACCGGAGAATTACGAAAGCAAATATGTAAAATTGTAGCTAGCACAAATTGTTTTCAATGCAGGTAGAGAGCATAAAAATCCCATAAGAGCATCAGATATATACAAATACACGAGGGCTGTATAAAAAAGTTGAACAATACAGCGTTTATTAAGGTCGTAACGAGTGGTAAAGGTTAAAGTTGAGAAAAAAAATCATCACCTTTTCCATTTTTATAGCCAAGTATTTAGCTTGTGTTTACGATGTCTAGGAGCATGTTCTTGCGACAACTAATGCTGATATTGCGTTTTATTATTTATGGAAAAGCTCTCGAGCTCTTACGTGTCAAGCAGTGGTTGGCATCTACAACATGGCGTACTTAGTTCAAATGCGACACAAAAAAGCCGCAGAGCCTGCAGCTCTGTGCCAACGAAATGTTGTGTTGCATAACCAAAAGTCAGGTAGGTGGCACAAGAAACGGGTGGCACAGCAAACAAACAGAAACAACAAGCGTAAATAACAAGCCGCAGAAGAAAAGAATATTGCCACAACTTTTAATTAGAGACGGCTGCACAACATGAACATGAAGAGCCAAAAAAACAAACCGAATCACTGCCAAACGTTGATAAAAACACAAAGAAATATATCACAGAAATTGACTAATGACAGCAAACAAAGTCACAAAAAGTAGTAAAGAAAAAAAGAAAACTTAAGTTAGCCGTCTCTTACACCATTTGCCAGATGCGCGAGGTCGCAATTAATTATGAGCGTAAGTCAAGGCCTGTTCCGTTGGTGATAACATACAAGGAACTTGCAACAAAGTCGCAATTTTCCCATTATTCGACACTCAACTCAATGACAAAGTGTGCACGTTTTAATGGTTGCTTACTTTGAAAATAATTTAAAAATAATTGAGCAGATTGTATAAGCAAGCATTGAGGCCGCACTGCCACAAAATCCTTTAAGTAGAAAAGCTTTCACTTTAAATTGTTTGCTTATCGAAAGTCTAGTATATAAATAAACCCATGAGGTAATCATCATAAGGAGCTGATGACAGTTGCAAAAAGCAAATGCGAATAAAGAAGACTTAAATATCTAAATATATATTTGAAATTCATTGGGCAAACCGATAGAAGCAAAACGAGAATGGAAAATAAAGCATGCACTTAAACCATAAATCACAAAGCTTGCCAATTTATGCTATTAATAAATTCAGAGGCAGAGAGAAAAACCACACATATATACTGTGATATTAATGTGTTGGTATGTATGAAAATTGTTGTTGTCTGCATAGCAAATGAGTTGTAAATTTGTGCTACAAGCCGTTGAACAAATGGTTAATGCAAATGTTGCCCAATAAACCCCCCAAAAAACATGTGAAATGTGCGATTGCCATTTTAATATGCTATTCGCATTGGGTATCCCTAACACCATAGGGAGCAAGGATTTCATTGGCGACACGAGCCGCACGCTTCGCTCATAAAATGCAGACAATGAGGGAAACACAAACACATTCGCATAGCTTAAGCCTTGGTTAATAATTAGGTAGCTAGTTTAATGTGCATATCCTGGAGCAGATTAAAATAAGGCTTGTACGGGCACAAACAGCTTTAAGCTGTGCCAGCATATGTAAATGGGGCTAAAAGGTCATAAATGCTTGATTAGTATATTGGGGCAAGTGCATAACGGAAATAGCGTGATCCGAATGCAAAATTAAGCCAATTGAATAAAGTCCTTTGCTTTGTTAGATTATCTTTCGATAGTAATAAAAAAAACTAGTTAAGGTAAAAGGCTAATCACATTGTTATTCATGCTTTAGAATTAACAATAATGTTTGTGTGGTAGGCGAATAATCAATTGTGGTTTATTATATCTTTATTCAGCTCTTTATTTTAAATCGAGCTTCACCAAACGTCTGCCTGCATTTACTTCCGTAGCAAGACTGATCTCATCCGTCTTTGTATTTTCCTACGATTCTTCCTTAACGAATGTTATACTTGTTTTAACATGTAAGTGCGTTTCTTACTTAACGAATGTTATACTCGTTTTAACATGTAAGTGCGTTTCTTATTTAACAGAACGTGGTGGCCTGCTACATTTGTTATTATTGAGTTTTGCTAGAGAAAATATTTTTGCTTACGTTTTAAGTTTAGATTGTTGAGAGCAATCAAGTTTTTATATTATTATTCTTATACACGCAAGATTTTAACAAGTAAATTTGGTGAATTAAAATACATTCGATTCAAGTCGAAACGTACTGCTTATAAATCCGCACAATTCATTAAACCTCAGTCACAAAACCAAACACAATTGACATGACCCGCTGCTGTTAAATCAGCACATGTCTTTTTTATATCCTGGAGGTGAGAAAAACGCGAGAGAAAAAGGACAAGCTAAAAGCGATGAAAAGCTGTGCGCTGAATAATTAATAAAAATCGGCTTTCGCCACAAGCCTGTCTGCCACCCGCCAGGCAATTAGGAGTGAGCAGCGTAATTTGTAAGCGTTGCGTAAGCTCAACACGCCTCAAGCTACGTAAGAGTTCCGGCTTCAGCCAATCAACCCAGCAGCAAATGAGTCAAATTTAATCAGTTGACTGCAGCAGCAACAACAAACTTCAGTTCATGTCATTGCGTAAGCCCTGAAACAGTTTGCAGTAGAATTAATTGTAATAGTATCATCTTAAGAGCCGCCAAAATAGGCGAGAAATATGGGCTTATCAGCAAACATGCACTTAACGCAATCTGGCCTAAATAACTTGAACTAAGTGTGTTTAATTGAGTGAAAATTATTGAACGTGCTAATCTGTACAAGTAGGAATACGATTTTGATTTACTCTGTGTAAAAGTCTACTATTATTATGCAAAGGAATGTGATACTGTTGCTGATATTCCACCTCTTTCTAATAGCTTATCAGTCAGTCCATTTTATTGCTTTTTATTGTACTTATTTATTATTTGTTGCTTAATCAGGACTCTACAATACTGCCTTTTATTTCGATATTAACTACTTATGTTGACAAACAATATTAAAGGAGAAAGGTAGAATAAGTAAAAGAGACTTACTTAGAGAGTCAAAAACTCAAAGAGAGTTATTATCAAGAAATGACTAGAAATAAAATGTTCGAAAAAATCAAATTAGAAACAAGACAAGTTGGCTGCCAAGCATTTTATTCCACCTTATTTTATATGTACAAATTCAAGCTCGTAATAAAAATGCATACACTTCTATTAGCTTTGTCATGCAGAAAAGAATTTATATGAACTCTTGACATTTTCTATTTTAACAGAAGCTTCATGCTGTTTGGCCTTTGTACTGTCCACAAATATAATTAATTTATGCTGACCAAGCTTTAGTCATTGCTCCTGCTTGTCATAACACCCACAAAGGTCGTGAAGTGCAGGCAACTGTGTGAACTGGCTTGGTCCACACATACAGCAAGCTTGGATGCTTGGATACATTAATCACTTTGTCAAGTTCTGAGCATCAATAAAAAGTGCCCTTAAAAACTTTTATGTTGACAGTGGTAGCAGAACACAGGAGCTGGCAATTCGCTGTGTATGTTCTCAACAATATTGGATAATAGTTAATAAAATATCGTTGTCGCGGCATGCACTTAATATTTTATAGGTTTATACGGGCTAAATGACCCTGTGAACTGGTTGTGCCATTGAGATTTGCTAAAAGGTAGAAAGGGTAGTTACTTTAAAGAGTCTTTTTAGCTTAGAAGAAACAGTCAATAGCCTGTTGAAAGTAAAATAAGTTGTAAATAGTCAAAATGTCCTTTTACAATATTGACATTTATTCGCATCAGTTTCGTGCGCAACCGAATCTATACAATCCTTAACAGTCTGCCAGTGTTCCCATGACAATAACATATACTGGCACAGAGTTGCCCGTACGGATCTTCACTTCCCCCACACCAAATAGTGCTTATATTTTATGCAAAGAATTTTTATAGTCGCGCTTTTCTTTCACACACTTTTAAATCTCTGACAACTAAAACCACTCAAAGTGTCAAAATACTCGAGAGTATCGACAAAGGGTGGCAGGTCTTGTCTATTTGGTACGTTCATATAACAAAGTCGATGTTGGTGACTCTTGAACTATTGCTGTCTATTTTTATTGATTGAATCTGCATATAATTGAAGTGCATAATTGAAAATCAAATATGATGTGTCTAAGTGTTCGAGCAAAGACTACGAAATGGACATATACTTTAATCCGATTTGAATTGAAAGCTTAAATTAAATACAATAATATTGTTTTGTTTCTATTGCTTAACAATGTCTTAGTAATAATATGTTTATAGACTTTTAAAATTTAAACTAACACAAGACTTACAGTACAACTAAGACAAACGATGGATAAGATATATCTATAGGACACGCTCTCTTGCTAAACTCAAGTCTTTTGCTGCTCAAAAAAGCTTAATGAGCGCTGACGGCACCATGATGCAAAAGTTTTTTGCAATAAGAAAGCAAAAAGTGCCCCGCTGTGGCAAGGGACAACTAAGTCGTTTTATTTCAGTGAGTGAGCTGTAGAGATTTTAGCTAGAGCAAAATCCAACGGCATGACGTTTAATAATACTTTGATGGCTTGTGCCAAATGCAGCACATCTATTTCCATAAGCGAAATTATGCAGCTGAAAGAAATAAACAAAAAACACAAAATGGGAAGGAAAATCATGAAAAAGGGTAATTGAACTTGACCTGGCTTTTTCTTAACAATTGCAAAAGTTTTGCCAATATTTCATGGCCATTACGAAGAAAGACTTTTAAACACACTTATACTTTATATTCATTATATTTATATTCATGATAAATGGTATTATTCCCTTAAAGAAGTCAATTGATAAGCTTAACACAACATAAACCGTTGATTGTATTACTTGCTATACGTATATGTGTAAAATGGTGTCTCTCAACTGCTTACAACCTTAGCTTTTTAGCCACGAAAAAAAAATTCGCGCACCTTAAAAACCATTTAACTGTCAGTTGGCATTGACTTGCGTAGCTATTCGTCCTCCCAAAAAAAAAAAATATAATAAATAAAACACTCACAAAACACTTGAGTGACATGGAAAGCGCTGTTTTGCGCCTAACATAGCTGTCACAATAAGTATACGCACAGCATTACGTATACGCCGCAGGCGTACATTGCGTACGTCTTTGTTCGTGTGATGTTTAGAGCCGCAAGTTTGTGGCCACTGGCGCCAACATGTCTTCTGTTTGGCACAACCTTAAACATTATATTGAAGGCAAATTAATATATTAGTCCCTAACGTTTCTGTTATTGTATTCAATTCAAATGCCAAAGCTCGCAACTAAATAATCTTCGACACACGGACACAATAACACACCTTATTCTTCACGTTCTCATGCCTAAACAAGTCCTTGATCCGGCTTGTGTGTTGGCATTTAGTGTTTTCGTGCTGTTTCGTCCTTGCACTAAGTGGATTTTCATTAAAGATATACAGCGGAAGATTTATTATTTAATTTGCGCCTATATTCTGCAATTATGTCTTAACATTTAGCTAACCTGACAGCTTGCCTGCAGCACGGTTCGTCGTCCTAGCCGACCCTCATTAGCGCGACAGCTTTTCCTCTTATGCTTACCTTAAAGCACTTGCTAAACTGATTGGACTATAAGAAATCTCTGTGCTATTAAAACTTTAATATCTATCTATCTTAAATACCATTTGACAAGACTACAGATATGCAACTCTTTTACGCTTTATCTATTGGCCAACTCAATAACTAAGCACAGACCCAAGCGTCTGATTAATTGCATTTACAAGCCATTAAACACAGCTTCCTCAAATTGAGCAAGTTGTTAGGCCACTTTCAGTTATAGGGCTTGTAAGCAACGCCCACATACAGCAGCCGAGAGATGTAAATAACAACAACAATGACACATGATTGATTGCCACTTTTAATGACCATACACAGCAAAAGCAACAACAATAACAACAACAACAACTAGTTTTCCAAATAGAAAAGTTTTGTGTTGACCACAAAATTAAAAAAAAAAAATGAATGAAGGCACAGCCACAATGCTGCGGCACGCAAATCACATTTGGGGCTCATTAGAGTGATACACGTACAACACAAAAATGCCTCTTCCGTTGGCCCCTCCCCTCACATCGCCTCCATACTGATGGAACAACCAGCGCAGTTAAATCTGTGCGGTCAAATGCCACAGGCATTTGAATATCTCATAATTTGTGTGTAACTTTTTGTGGCAACAACGGAACAAAGGAAGCTGCAGATTGGATAAATTGTTGGCTGACGATAACGACACATAGTAACTTTGCAGACATGCACGTTATTAAAGGTGTGTGTGTGTGTGTGTGTGTGTGTTTGTGTAACATGTTATATATATAGTATAGCTATACATGTACACACACAACAAAAAGGATGTACACAATTGATTTGCTGACACTCGGACATGTGTAAAGCTGTTGGGAATTGAGCAAACACAAGGGGAAATATATGATGGGAGTGATGGGAGTGCACGCAACAGCAAACAGCACTTAAAGACGAGAATCTGAAACCTCAAGTATGTATATATATATATATTTATTCGTGTACACAAGCGTACAGTGGAAAGTAAAAAGAAATAATCAATATAAAAAAACTTATTCAATTAAAAAATTCATGGCAAAAGAAAAGGAAGTAGATCAATGTGAAGAATTTTCCGTTATATAAGCGTTATTTTTAACCATTTCCTTTTTTGGTCACTTTATACACACGAAACTATCCGTCATTATATGTTTGTTTTACGGTCGTCTACTTGAAATTTGATTTCACGCAAACTGAATTAATTTAATAATTTAACGGGCGAAAGTATCGATTTAAAAATTGTTGCTGCAAACTGTCAAAGTGCATACACTTATATACTTGTATATGAGTGTAGTATATGTGTAGCATGGCTGGAAACTTATCGGCAAAAGCGACAAAATTCAATTGAATTAATGGGGAGGACCACAAGGACGACGACTACGACGATGATGACGTCGACGCTGTCACATGGGGCGTATGATGAATGCCAAAACATTTTACAGTTCACACAAGCGTTGCGAGTTGGGCAGCAGTGGTAATATCATTTTTATGCTTTCATGCTCAGTGCACAAGCAAAAGAAATAAAAATCGTAGCATACTTTCTAGGGCATAAAATATAGCTTTCAATAAATTTGAGAATCTTAACAAATTCACTTCGAACTTATAACTTGATGCTTTAAAAGTTATATGAACTAGAAGAAATTTTTTTAAATAGATAACAACTTTTCACGCTTGCACTCAATATGCCACTCGCTTGCATTGATTTTTCCATTTGCCGCAACATTTTGGCCACCACTTGCAAGTGCAATCGGTTGCCTATTTGTGGGCCCAAAAGGTTGCCACTTTTTGGCTGGCCGCCAAGACAAAAAGCTAGGCACATGGCCGTGCCTAGTATTCATTTATAAATAAAGACCACCTTCAAGGCACACTTTCTTCTATTTTTGTTGTTTGTGCACCGCTTTCTTTTTGGCAATTTTCCGGCTAACTGCAAAGCAACCAAGCTGCCCAGACAGACAGATGGTCTGATGTGTGAAAGGTGGAACGTGAGGAGGTAATAGCGGTTACTTCCTTGGATAGTTTCTTTTTGTTTCCGGACATGAGCATACGAGTAATGCAGATTGATCGGCACAGATTGGCTTACAACGACAACGACAATAGCAACAAAAGGATACTTTGACTTTGGTTGAAATCAAATGCGGGTAGAATGGTTTTCACTTCCAAAGTAGTCTACGTGTGCCACATGGCAAAATAGTTCGAGTGCACAAAATTGTTGCACACAGTTAGCACATGAACAGATAAATGGATAGTTAAAAGTTGGAATGTTTAAAGAACCCAAAAAAAGCTGCAGCTAAAACAAACATTATTTAAGAAAGCAAATTCTTATCAAATTTAATTAAATGCATCGATTGCATTTGATATTATGTTAAGGAATTAGAATCTGATGTGTGTAGACACAATGAAAAGAAGCGTTGACATAAGCCAATAACTGGAACCACTTGTGGTTAATGGAAAACAAAAGAAGACAAGACAACTTAATCTAGTGTAATCTTTTCGCTTGTTTTTAGCACTTAAAGCCTAAATCTATGACCACAACTGCATCGAATGTACATATCAGTACACATATGCTTAACGGAAATTAAGCTGCTGCCAATGAAAATGTAGATGATCCTGATGATGATAGGGCTCAAAACAGTTGAGCTGCAAACACATTTCAGCTTTCACGTGATTATTACATATTGCACATGGAAAGAGCTGTGGGAGCTGCAGCAACACCTGGGTGAACAGATTGACACAATTGCTGACAGACAAAAAAAGTTTTCCATATCAAATTGCACAGCAGCTAGGCATAAAGAAAACAGGGCAACCTGAGCAGCATACTAAAATTTGGTTACGCATTTGCATATCTGGAATTTTATGCTAGTTTCTTGTAGCTGTCTGTAGACAACAATGTTGCGGTTTTTGGGGTTGAAATGATGTTGAGCAAGGCTCAAGTTTTCATCTTGCTAAGTGACATTAACTATGAAGTACAAGAGAACTTTTGAAATAAGTTTGAGCAATTCCTGTTTTTGCACAGAACATTTAATTAAATTATGCATGGAAGCTTGAGTTGATTAATGATTTAAGCTTCAGCTACTTGCAATTTATCAAGCAATTTATTCAATGCGATACAAATCCTTCAACTTTTTGATCAAGTTCATGGCATAATTTATTATTGTTAAAACTTTGCTTACATTGTTCAGTTTATGCGATTCTTATTTACATTTATAAATATACAAGCCAAAAAAAAATTTTTTTTATTGGGTTCATTACGAAAGGCAGCTAAAATCATCAACTTGAAATAATATTTGCATATAAATGCCGTTTGTCATTGGCCTGATGATGGCGAGTATCCGAACAAAACAATTAAAAAAAAAATGTTTGCCATGAAATTTTTTGATATTTAAATATGCGTTTAAACATATTTATTATTCAGTTCTATTTTTTACTTTATTTTTTAAAGTACATAGAATTATTCTATGCATTCTGGTTAAGTTATAAAAACCTACCCAAAACTGTGAATTGTGTTTAATATTTTTAATAGGAATTTTTCTATTTTAACGCAGCAGATCGTAAATAATGGAAAAGCCATTAAATCGACGTAATTTTAAAAGCATAATAAATGTGTCAGCCACAAATGGATAAAAAATAAAAGCAACTAAAAAACCTAACATGGTTTCTGGCTTTAAGATTCACAAAAGACATGGGCAAAGCAGTTTGATGCTATCTTCAGTCGAGTATCTGGCATTTGGGTTGTGCCCTTAAAAAGAGAAAAAAGGTCAACAAATTCCAAGAGCACTAGAAAAAACTAATTCATGTATGTATGTATTGCATGTTGTGTTGAGCCAAAAGACAAAGCCATTAATCTAAAAAAAAGTTGTCTACTTAAACATATTATATAAATATTGGCTCGCACTCAAGTGAAAGTAAAACCAGGAAAAGTGAAACCAAAAAGTTTACTAAACTCGTAAATAATGTGTAATTGAATTAAACTCTTTCATAAGACACACCTTAATAACAATTTAATGAAGTAATTGAAGAAATCAAGTGCTGCACTGGATTATAATATATGGAAATAATGACAACAAATCGTTTACAGACGCGAGATCGAAAAAACTAAGGTTAGGGTTAATAATGCCAGAAGCTAAAGATATGAAGCGAATACCAAAAGCAAATCTAACCCAGACCGATTAATGCCTGTGGGTGACGGCTCGATTGATAGCTGAAAGAAGCCATCAGACGGCTAACAACAAAAACAATCAACAAAAGGGCAACCGATGCAGCAAAGGGGAGCTGGGTGGGTAATGTAACCAGCAATGTGACAGTGATGGCCAAGTGGAGTACATGATAATGAGAGAAAGAAAGGGAGCTGAACTAAAGAAACAGAATACCATAGAACTCATTTAATGGCCGCCAGACAACATGGCAGCAGCTAGAAAATCAATAAATGCCATCTAGCCTTCCCCTTTTCGCACATCCACACATTTCTTGCCCAATTCACAGCCAAAACTTCGAATCTTTCACGCCAGAGCCAACGCACGCGATGCATTCGCCTTCTTCACTCGTCAAGGGAGTAAAGTTTATAAGTCATGCCCGCCTTCTTGAGTTCAGCACATTTTCCAAAATAGCACCCACAACATTGAACGTTGTCTCTATGTATGTGTGTATATACTCAGTTTATTTCGTTGAGCGTGTTAGTTGAAATTCGCAGAATTAACAAACAGTCGCCTTGGAATTCGATTGGAATACGTCAGAAACTAGAACAAAGGTTGAGGAATACAACTTGAAACATAACCTAAAAAAAAATGTTTATAAATTGGAACATGAATTTTTAACGTCACTAATGAAAACATTTAAAATAGTTGATAAATATTATTAGTTGTTTTAAAGCTCGTTTTTGATTAAGCAAAACAAACTTTTAATTCAGATTTAGCGATCCTAAAACTATGTAGTTAATAGAACTATTCTGTTTTTATGTTATCGATACTTGTAATCGATTGTAAGTCAAGCAATAATACTTACAAAAACACATACCATACGTTATTGATCTACATTCATTAGTGCGTTTAATTATAGCTAATATTTGAACACCTCAATGACTATGCGTAAATTACTTTCATCAAGAGGAATGTCTAACACGCACACAACGACTTGGAGTAAATATATGGAACAAAACCATAACAACAACCCCAAAAGACACATACATATGTGGAATGGTTCAAATGCTTTAGCAATAATTTGGTTACATATAATATGGGACAACCCTTAAGCACCAGTATTTTATACAAATGGCATGAAAAATACACACGCAAAGGACACATATCCTTGATCCTTTTAATGGCTAATGAAATTAATTAACTAACCGGCAGTCAGGTAAATAGCATTAAAGCATTTTTTAGCCAGAAATAAAAAGCCTTTGCAGCCACGACTATATTTATCAAGTGTCGTGTGCGATCGATAGGTTGCATTTTATGGGGCGTCAATCAATTAAAAAGGGTACGAAAAAAAGGCATTTATAATGCATTCATTGGATGCCAGGATGCGCAAGTAAGCAAAGCGACGACGCACATAAATAATTCAATGGCTTTCACCGGCAGCATTGAGTGGCAACTTTTGAGTAGAGAATGCAACACAATGGCTGCCACTGCTGCTGGCAACTGACTTATTATCTAGTGCAACAAAAAGCTGAAGGTGCATAGGAAGAAGAAAGAGAGAGGCGTAACACAGTTGGCTTCATTTGTCTAACAGTGACAAAAACAATAACAATCTAAGCCGAGGTAAAAGTGGTTGCAGCAGGCAGATAGTAACAAAAGGATGCACGTCAATTGGAAAACGATTTCTGGGTAATTTAATAGTTGCAACAAAGGCGAAAAAAAAATAATAACAAACACTCGTAAGTTAGTATTAACTAGTTAGCATAGATCAGTACAAATTAAGGTAATATTTTTAACTAAAATACCATACACTATATTCGAACCTGTTGGCCTAAAAGATCAAGTTTGGCATTATCAGTTAGTTGAAGAAGGAATCCAAATGCCACAACTTAAACTTAAATTTGTAAACTTTCAAAGGGCAATTTAGTTATTTCTAGTAGGGCAGTTAAAATATTTTACAGAGTAAAGATCATTATGTAACGTTCGATAGGTAACCCAAGTAAATGTGATTATTTGACTTAAAATATAGCTTAAGAGCAACAGAACTACTATCCTTTTGGCGAGCTGTTCAAGAAGGTTTTACCGTACGAAGTGGAACAAAATTTGCTTATCCAATTGATAAACTGCCAACTTGATAGACTCGAACCAATTGGTATTTGCAAATACATTAGAATCTATAAATATGTAAATTTCGCTTTATACATTAGAATAACCTCATCTTGAATGCAAGCTAAAGATACTTCAACTTTATAAATATATGTAGACTTTCGTTATTAAATTCAAGCATTTTAAATTGGCTGTTGACAATGTATGCCGTTTCCATTCAAGTGAAGGAAAGCACCGCCCATACGATTAGTTTTTTTTTTGGCAATTGAATGCCTGAAATTTGATATAGCAAAATGTTGTTTTTCTTACAGCGTTCGAGCCAAACAAATAGCATAGAGAGAAATATATGTATGTCTGTAGCTTACCATTCTCAATTGTCTCCTTGGCACAGGATATTATTTTGCCCTTGCGTCGTCGCAAATTTGATTCGAAATTGTTATCCTCACTGTATTCATCGGCATCTCGCGTTATTGTTTCAGCTCCTCCTCCACCAGCATCACCGGCTGATGTTGTTGTTGATTCTGGCATATCCTCGGAGTATTGCTGCTCCACATAGCCTCTGCCACCACTGCCGTGCATTAAACTATCGAAACTTTGGCTCATTGTGTGTGCCAAAATACACAAGAAAAAGAACACAACCAACAACTTTTCAGTTTTTTCCTTTTATTTTAATGTGTTTTGTTTTCCGTTTGTTTTCAGTTTACTTTTATTATTAGTTTTGTTGATAAATTGCTTTCACAACTTTAATCAATTGAAAAACTGCATTGTTATTAAAAAAAAAAGATAAACATTAGCATTAATAAGAATTTCTTAAAGGAAACAAAAGGCGAACAAATTACAAAAAGAAAAAACTTAAACAAAATGTTTTAGTTTTCTATTCAAATGGCCGGCAGGATTTTAGTTCGTGGTAATAAGAGTGTTACAAGTTATTGGATCTTTCAATTCAGCATAAACACACACACACACACACCCTCCATGAGCCCGCCAACATCCCTCTTTGCGATGGGTTCAATGTGCGTGGGTGGCACGAAATTCTTGACTTTTTTTTAACGAAGTTGGTTGCTTGCTTTGTTGTTGTCTGTCTATGAATTCTCAAAAGCGTTCAAGCAGTAGCAACAACAGCAACAAACACAACAACAACTAAAACGGGTTCACTTAAATACCGTTGACTTATTTCATAATCGCTAAAAAGGAGATTTAGGTTAGGCCGATTTCACAAACCGATAAACTTTCGTTATAAAAATTTGCATTGCATACTTTTAAGCGCGACAGTGTTTAATTTTCTCTTGCTAATTTGTCTAGTTTTAATTCAATTCAATTATTAAATACACCCAAAAATTGCTTTAGCAATAATTTAATGCGCACGCGATTCGAAAGCGTTTGCACATTGGAAAATGCCGTCAGAGACTGAAATAACACGCAAATGCTAAACGGAGCACAGAAAATTCAACACAGCCGCACTGAGAGAGCGAGTGGTGAGTTTCTCAAATATCGATTTTGCTGTGTGCGTGTGCGTGCGTGAATGTGTGTAAAAGACGAAAACACAAAAACGCAACATTTGTGTGTCTTGCTTTCTTGTATTTTACGCGCCTTTCGCAAGTTTCTGCGCTACATAATGCCTGAACGTTGCGTTAAGGGAGCGTGGTGCAGCAGGCATGCAAAAAGCCGGCAGATAACGAAAAAAAGAGCGCAGCACAAACATTAAGAGAAAGAAACAACAGCACACACCCACCAACAAACACAATCAAATGCAGACGGCAGCAGTTAAAAGAGCAAACACCTGATTTTGTGTTGCGTTTGTTTTTCTTTCGAAAAGGTTTTTCATTATTTAATGTTTGGTATGGTTTTTATTGAAAATTAATTATAATCAATAAGAATGTAAATCATAAAACGAAATTCAATTGCGTTTTTTTTAAATGAATAGTTTTAGTTTTGAATGCATTTTCATTTGCATTGCTTCTATAAAAACCATTTCAGATTCATTAGTTTAACAATGAAATTAATCCCAATCCTCTTCGTCCTCCAAATTAACAGCTGCTCCACCTTTGGCCTATGGATAACAAAAAATATTAATATAAAAAGCAAATATAGTTTTTATTTTGTAATAAACTTACACCGCCACGAACATCAATGCCACCAAATTGAGTATTTCCAAAGCTGCTGCCACCACCGATTTCCTGCAGAAACTCTGGCACCTCTTGACCGGCACCCTTAAGGATTTTGATCAAATCGCCGGCAATGGCACGATCCTGATCAGGATCAAAGAACGAACTGGCACGTCCATTGTTGCCCACACGACCGGTGCGTCCAATGCGATGCACATAATCATCAATACTCTTTGGCAAATCATAGTTGATCACATGCTTGACATTCTTAATGTCTGTGAAATAAATAAATAAAATGTACTTAAACCAATTTGGATTAAAACATTTGGACACTTACCAAGGCCACGTGCAGCTACCGAAGTGGCAATGAGAACCTTCATCTTGCCGGTCTTAAAATCACGCAAGGCCTGCTCACGTTGACTCTGGAGACGATCACCGTGTATCGATGTGGTCGGATACTCCGTTTCCGACAAGAACGAGGCCAGAAAGTCAGCTCCATGCTTTGTCTCCACAAAGACAATGGTATCCTCGCCAATCAGTTCCTGAAATAACATAATATAAGAGTTTTACATCTTATATACGATTTACAATCGACTTACCATCAATTTGGCACGTTTTGAAAACTTGGTAACCTCGTAAACATTTTGCTCAACATCGGAACAAGCGCCGCCAACAACGCCAACAGTGACGAATATATAATTATTTAGAAATTCTCCAGCCATACGCTGTATTTCCTCCGGAAAAGTAGCGGAGAACATTAATGTCTGATGCTCTAGACGCATTGTTGAATGTGTTAAAATTTTGCGCATGTTCTCGGAAAAGCCCATGTCCAGCATTCGATCGGCCTCATCGAGAACAACAAAGCGCGTTGCTTCGAATGAAACAAATGTGCGATCCACAAAGTCAAGCAGACGTCCCGGTGTAGCAATCAATAAATGACAGCCTTTGCCAATGCACTCGTTTTGATATTTAACCGAAGTGCCGCCGTAAAGGATGCTTATCTTTAGATACGAGCCATGCGCAAACTTTCTGGCCTCGTTGAAGATTTGGATAGCAAGTTCGCGCGTTGGCGACACTATCACCGCCTGCGGCCGGCCTATCTCCAAGGTATCAACCTCGTCAAGTAGCTTGCATATCATGGGCAACAGAAATGCTGCTGTTTTACCTGAGCCCGTCTGGGCGCAAGCCATTAAGTCCCTGCCCTCGGTTATCACTGGAATTGATACCTTTTGAATGGGCGTCGGCACCTTGTAGCCCGACTTGATAACATTCTCCAGCACAATAGCGCGCAATTGTGCGCTCTCAAAGTCCTTAATGGCCCTGGGCACATTTTCGCCAGTCACCTGCAAGACAATTGTTTCAATCTTACATCTTTACAGCATTCTTTCTTACTCACCTTGACTGGAATGTTGTCATACTTGGAAAAATTAATGCCCGATGAGATACCGGTGCTAAACATTTCGTTCTCATCAGTGGTCGGCTCGGGCGGTATATAAAACTCCCTTGCCTTTTTCTCACCATCCTCGCCGTTGTCATCCTCATGATTATTATTCACATCGCCATCATCCCGACGACGACCACCTTTATAGCCACTGCGTCCTCCTGTTGTAATTTTAAAATCAACGCAAATAAATCGTTAGTAAAACTTATACAATTTCATATAAAAACTACGTTAATTTATTAATAAGACTCGATACAAATATACATAAATAAGCTATAAATATTTAAACCTTTATTTACATAACGAAAAATAAACCAAATTCATAGCTGAATATTGTTAAATATATCAAATATAACAGAGGAGTTAGAGATAATACAGAAAATCGTAAAAATCCAATTTTTTCTTCTTAAAATAAGGAAGGAAATTATTCGTTTACAAACTTAATGTAATTATAAAGTTAAATGATATAAATTCTTGACGTTATATATACATGTAAAGAAAATACAATACAATAGGAAAAAAACGAACAGAAAGAAATAGTTCTATAAGAAACTACTTTAAAATGTTATATTAAATCCTTGTGTAAAAATCATATGAAATACATAATTAACATCTTAAACGTTAAGTTTCCTAATTTTTAAACCAAAACCTAGCTTAACAAGAAGCATTTCTGTGTTTTCTACAAACACTTTAAAAATATTTTTAAATGTAAATAAATGAAAAGAAAGAGTTTGTAAGAGCCAATCTTAGTAAACATCAATGTCTAAAGAAGCGATACAAAACGCGCATCAGTGCTAAGGCTAACAATATTGGCTGCTTTTAAATCAAGCAGAACACGAAAGGCAATCGCCGCCTCCATGCGCGTCTTGATGAATTGATTGGAGCGCATATCCACTCTGGGTAACATGATGAGTGCACCAATAAGACTGTGTATGACACGACGCTTCAATTCGGGCATTTCCAATATGGTTTTGGGATCATATGTATATTGAGCGGGCATAGATATATATCGTATATTGCCATCAGTATCATCATTTGTTGATTGTATGCCGCAGTCCGATATTTGACGATTGCGTAGACGATCTTCTTGCATCTGCTCATTGCTTAGCTGCTTCTGATGATCCACCATTAGACGAAGCATATTCTTGTGCTGCACTATGAAGCTAAGATCTTCAGTTAAACGATCACATCGATCGGTTCGCTGCTCCATTGATGGTTCATAAACAATTTCTTCTGATGCAGTTTGAATATCCCTGGTGGTATCAGTTATGAGTCTTGTGGAGTTCGGCGTATTTAATTCAATCGATGGATTTTGATAGTTTCCAGCAAGATTACACTGAGATGCCACACTTGGCTGGTACAAAATGTCCATTGAGGTCACTATAGCCTTTTCTGGTAGCTCACTTAAGCTATTGGATATTTCAACTGGAAGTGCTGTTGTTTCAACGATTGCCAAATTGTCTGTTACGCTTGGCGTTATTTCAATAGCTGCTGCCTCTTCACCCTGTCCTTGCCATGCGGCCTGAAACAGATTGGACAAGAATTCCAAAGTTTCTCCATCATGGCTTGTTGGCTCAGTGGCCGCAGCAGCTACAGCAGTTGCTTCTCCACCTGATGCTGGTGGTGCTGTAGCTAAAGCTTCGTCTTCTACTACAGTTGAGAATCTGCGGCGCCTACGTTTGCGTCTAGTTTGAGCATTCTGCCCACTTTCGCTATAATTAACGAGAGCTTCGCGTGATCGAAAAACAGATGTCCAGTCACGCGACAAAGATGTGACCGGTGATGCCACCAGATTATTAACATTAGCAGAAGCATTTGCTGTATCAACTAATGCTGCTTCTGCTTCAGTTGGGGCTGTTGGTTTCGCTGCCAATTCCTCGCTCAATTCAAGCACACGTCCCATTGTTGGATTCCTTTGACTTTGCCGTTGCTCCTCATCAATGGCTGGCAATTGATTGCGATACGATTGCAGTGGCGTCGATGCTTGTGCAGCACGTGAACGCCACAACGCAGATGACGAAGCATTGTATTCTCCTCCTGCACCACTTGCCTCAATTTCCGGTGGCAATGACGGGAGCGTTGCCATAAGCAAATCATCATCAACCAAATTGCCATCCTGACTGCCGCCCGATCTTAATGGCATTGATGGTAAGCTGAAAATTGTGTGCGATTGTTATATTGTGAATATCTTTATTACGCAATAATGGGCAGTGAAAACAAAAGAGTTAATGTTTCAGGAAAGTTTCTAGATTTGTTATATGCTTCTAGTATTAAGAAGACCATTGCATTAGAAAGTTGACTTAACACAAATTGAAATTGTGTTTAGGAAAAAAACTGAAACAGCTTGAAAAATCCTTCGTTTGTAGTATTACAAACTTAGGAGCTAGTAGAAATATTTAATTTTTATTTTTGGAATTTTCTCACAAATGTTTTGAACTGAGCGTCATCAAAATGTGTCCACAGTCAAAGTAAATTCAATTTTTTTTTTAAAGTGTTTTGAATGTTCAATATAAAATAATAACAAATCTAGCATCAAATTTATTTGCGCACCTTTTGAAATTCGGCTACTTGCTGGTAAGTGATTAATAGCTAAGAATAGTATAGATAAAAAGACACATTTGTATGCGTATTCTGGGCCATACCTGCTGGGCGTTGTTGTTATTGTTGGATTGGTATTCAATGGCGTTGCATTTGCACCCGCCGATGCCTCATTCTCGTTTGAGTTCATCAGCAATCTCATCTCATCTGGCGTATTCACATTTTGTGATTGCTGCTGCTGTTGATGCTGTCGCAGTGGATTATTAAAGCTGCTTGACTGTTCCTCCTCCTCCTCCGGCTGCTGCTGCTGACGACGACTCTGCCCATTTGCGTCATTGACCAAAAATGATATATGTTTTGGTGTTGGATGTCTGCAGGACAGCCAAACCGATCCAGCTGACAATTGTGGCCACTTCAGCTCCTTATGCAATTCGCTCGGCTCACATATTTGAATCTTACGCATCTCGCGTAACTTCATAAAATTCTTCGTTAGATAACGTACTGGTGGATATTGTTGTGCTTGTTGTTGGCTGCTTGATAATGAAGTTGACGTTGAAGTTGTTGCTGTTTCTGCTGTTGGTTTGCATGCATCGTTTGGAGGCAGCATATCGTTTCGTGCAGCGCTCTTTAAGAGATTTCGAATACGTTGCATATATGATTGTCTGCCAGTTGACGATGGCGATGTGTCGCGAGTAGGCACCTTCATTGATGCTCTTAGCCTTGTTGGCGTCTTAGTTGTACTGGTTGTTGTTGTTGTTGTAGACAGCTCAGGGCCCGGCACTATAAATGTGTCATTAACCATTTCTTGAACTTGTTGCTCTTCAACATTTATATCGGCTTGCTGTAGCTGCTCAAAGAGACGCTGCTGCAGTTCACCATTGGCATTACCCAGCAATTGATTAACCTCTGACATAATGCGATCGGAACAATCAACTGCTCGACGCAAAGCTGTCACCCTTGCCTTTCGCTCCTTGCGGTCCATTTCCATTTGGGTCTCCCATTCGCTGCTCACCAGGTGACTGAAGGAGGCCATCAGATAGTCGCGCTGTTCGCGTAACTTCACCAACGGCTGTTCGGATAGCTTAAAGTCAAGCTTCTCAATAAATGCCAACACTGTTTCGGTATCGTAGCTCTTTGGTACACGTATTCCGTATTGTACCTGTTCCGCTACTGTTTAGATATTGTTTTTTTCGTTTGAAGAGTGTCGCGGTTATAATGGTTGAGACAATACAAGAGCAAAACGACATACACATTCACATACATATATTAATTATAGATAATATGTACAATATACGCAGTCATTGTATAAATATGGCTTAAATGTTGCTGTAACTTTACCTATTTAACAGTGCTTAAAATTAAAACTTACCATCCTCGTTGTCATCGCGACGTCCGCGAAAGCCCCCGCCGCCGGCTCCTTCTTCACCGTCATCACGACGTCCACGAAAACCACCACCGCCGCCTCCTTCACCGTGATCACGACGTCCGCGATAGCCACCGCCGCCGCCGCCTTCTTCGCCGTCATCACGACGTCCGCGATAGCCCCCGCCGCCGCCGCCTTCTTCGCCGTCATCACGACGTCCGCGAAAGCCACCGCCGCCGGCTCCTTTTTCACAGTCATCACGACGTCCGCGATAGCCACCAACGCCGTCTCCGTCACGGCGTCCATTGAAACCACCAACGTCGCCGCTCCTACCTCCTTCGTCACCGTAACGGCGACCACTGTAGCCGCGGTTATACGGATCTGTGGACGCTGATACACCATTGCTTGTGGATGGCACAGGCTAAACAAATTCGGCATTAATATAAAATTTTGTATTTGTAGTTAATTATCGCTTACCTCATCGTCGTAGTCATACATGGTTATATTGTAGTTGTTTGGTTACTGCAAAAAAAAAATACAAATAATTGCAAAACGATTACGAATAAAAATCAAATTAAACGTGCAACGGCAACAAATACCGGTTACTAAACACAGCGCATATTTTGTTTGCCATTCACTGGATAAGGTGACAAAACGCAAAAATGAGCGCATGTTAATGGTATGTCACAGCTCTGTTAAAGCGAAAAACGTGAGTTGCTCTGTTCTGTGTATGTATACACAGCATGCTCGCTGTTTTTCGCCTTGCCTTCTGGTAGTAGAACACATGTGCGCTTGAGTAGTATATGTATATGTGCATGTTTGTGTGTAGCAGCCAAAGCAGAAACGCAGAAAATTAAGGTTAGAGCGCAGCCAGGCAACCACACTACAACGACGAAAGGGAAAAAATAGCAAAAAGCAAGACTAAAAAAACGTATTTCTTCTATTCCCCACACACACATACACGCAAACATACACCAATAAACATACAGGCGCAGCAGCAGCGACCAAACACACACGAGTTTTTTTTCTGACAGAAACTCAGAAATTCTGTGTGTGATTTTTGCATAAAATCCGTCGTGTGTGGAAAAATCAATTGGGAGATAAATTGTCGTAAAACAACAGCAGTAGCACAGCCCAACAACAACATGGATAGCGCCGGTAAAAATCGTTATGAACTTTTGTTCATGGACGACGATGTGAGCGATCCATTAGATAATCTTGTCGCGGCCAAGAAGAAGCAGCCCGCGACGGCCGCCGCAGCGACCACAAAAACGGCGCCAACAGCAAAGGCCCCAAAAGCGGCGGCAGCTGCAGCAGCAACTGTGAAGAAGCCAAATCAAGCCGAAAAGGAAAACAAACCAGGTGCGCTCAACAAGAATGATGGCAAGAAAACTGCAACTGGCAACAATGACAAATTTAACAACAACAACAACAAGCAAGGTGGGGCTGCTGTCGCTGCTCGCACTTCTGGCGGCGCCGCAGCCGCTGCGGGCAAAACACGTGAAACTGGTCAAGGGCAGCAGCAGCAACAACAGCGCAATGTCAATTTTCGTCAACAGAACGGTGGTAGCGGTGGTGGTGCTGGTGGCGGCGGCAGCGGCGAGGTAACGCGCGAGCAGCGCAACAATCGCCGCAACGTGCGCGAAAATGGCGCTCCAGGTGGCAACTCTGGCAACGCTGCTGATGGCAATCCTCGTCCATATCGCAATACCGGTGGTAGCTTTGGCAATAACGGTGATCGTCCACCACGTCAGAATCGTAACTTTGAGGGTGGCCGTAAACGTGAATTTGATCGTCAATCTGGCTCAGACAAAACTGGTAAGTACATATACAAATACCCTAACCCCAAAACAATAGGTTCACAAAAAACCTTTTTCTAAGCTCCTTATTCCAATTTTAAATGAGACAATTTATGTTTAGAAAGGAAGAGGAAATTAAAGCAAAATTTAATGTTGAGTAGCGGCAAACGCACATTTCAGTTTTCTCAATATGTTGGTATAGAAATATGTTTAAAAATAGTTTTTCTTTAGCCAATCGTTCCCTTCCCGCTACCTCCCCATATTCCATCTCCCTCTCTTTAAAAGTGTGTGGAGGCCCACACAATTTTTCCACGCCATGGAACATTATGATTGTGATGGTGACGGGGGCACAGCAACAAGCTTTTAATGTGTGTGTGTGTCCCGATTACTATTTATCTACAATTCCTATGCGGTTACCTAGCCACAAAAGTTACATGTTATGCTTTTTTGAAACACATACAAAAAATCTTCCACGGTTGCCCAACAATTTTTGAACTGGCGTTCGCCAAGAAACTCGAAATCTTTGCAATCTGCAATTTGATAAATATTATTTGGTACTTACCAATTGATTGCTGTCAAAACAAAGTCAAGTTTTTCGTGGACAAACTGCAATAATAAATGTTATTTTTTAATAATAAAGTTAACATATATGAAATAAATTTCAACTTACATTTAAAATTTCCTCGTCGCGCTTTTGATGCGGGCTGTAAAAAGATTTCAAATTAATATTTTGTATTATTCTTTAAAAAAAAATCATAGGTGTTAAGGCTATCGACAAACGCGACGGAGCTGGCGCTCATAACTGGGGATCTGTTAAGGAAGCCATTGATGATGTTAACAAGAGCAACGAAGGCGGCGAAACAAGTGCGACCAACAATAATGCCGAAGGTAAGGCTGACGAATCTGGCAATGAACAATCGACCGAACAGCCGCCACCAGCTGAGGAAGAGACCAAAGAGCTAACTCTGGATGAATGGAAAGCACAGCAGCAGCAACGCATTAAGCCCAAGTTTAACATACGCAAAGCTGGCGAAGGTAAATAAATAAATAAAGATATTGCAAAATTAAATTAAACCCTGCCATCCATATACGAAACATAATTAAATTAAATAATTAATTAAAATGTTTTCAGGTGAGGACACATCGCAGTGGAAGAAAATGATTGTGCTGAACAATACCAAGAAGAAGGAGAACGAAAGCGAAGAGGAACTTGAATACGATCCTGCCATGTATCCGCAACGCGTTGGACGTCAACAGCGCGTCCTTGACATTCAATTCAATTTCAATGATGGACGTCGCGGCGGCGGTGGCGGCTTTGGTGGACGCGGACGTGGCGGACCCCGTATGGGCGGCGGTGGCGGCGGACCACGCAACGAGGGCAATCGTGGTGCACAGGGTGGCCCACAGGGCGGCGCCGGCGGCAGCAGCGGTGCCCCCACTGCCAATGTCGAGGGTGGCGGCAACGCTGGCGGCGGTTCATCCGTTCGTCCCGAGGGTGGCAATCGGCCGCCGATGGAGCGTCGCGGCCTGGGCGGCGGCATTGGTGGTGGACATGCTGGCAAGCGTTTTGGCAATGAGCGGCAACAGAATGCTGCACCAAAGGTCAACGATGAGCGCCAGTTCCCAACGCTTGCCTAAACCATTGGTGATTATCATCGGCAAGGAGGAAGGAGAGTTGACACAAAAGAAAGAGAGTGAAAAGGAAAGGGGGAGGAGATGGGCGCTCGCTGCTACTGATGCTAATAATGTTGCAGGCGCCGGGAGTGCATTCATTTTTTAGAGTTTGGTGTCTGTATTACGATGATGGAGAAGGCGGAGCAGAAAACAGTTAACCAATATATCACCTACACACTCACCACACATTGACATACATACATACATACATGAATACAATACTGTAAGCGGGAAGCGTTAAATTTTCAATAAAAGGCGGCCGCAGCGCAGCCAAAGCCAAAAGCAACAAAAACATACAAACAATATTTACAACAACAATAACAGACATGAAGTAAATACAACAAAAACATGGCAAACGAGAGAAATTAATTATAAAAAAAAGAAGAGAAGAAAAGAAAAACACTTAATAAAACTATATAAATTATAATAATAAAAGAAAACCAAACTGTAAATCTAAGCAAGAGCAATTTAGAGCAAAACAAAAGAGCAAAGTTTCTATTTCTATAAAAAAAAAATAACAAAAATACACATTGTAAATTTGTTCTCTCCCTTTTTTTATAATTTCTTCCTACATTTTCTATCTTAACAAGTCAATCAAAAAAACTCATAAAAAGAAAAAAATCATCAAAGCACATAATATAATACACACACTCATATATATAAAAGAAATATATATATATATAAAAATAACAAGTACAGTCCGCTAATCCAGTGACAAAAATGAGATAAACATATATAATAAATACAAACAAAGCAAAAATATTATGAAATAAACATCACGAACTCCTATTTTTCTGGCGAGTTCTTCATTTAAGAGGCAGTTTTACATAAAGAAAAAAACAATAAATCGCATTTTCATTACACACACAAATAACACGCATACTAAAACTTACATATATTTTTGTTAAAACATTTTTATATGCATCAACCCATATAGAAATGCATTTTTTTAATTTTTACTGTGTTACAATTGTATTTTAAAAATTAATAAAAGATCAAAATTTAAAAAAAAAATCATAATGAAACATAAAACTCAGTAGTCCAGAATTTAAAAAAGAAAAAATACAAAAAAAAAGGAATATTAAGTGTTGAAATCTTGTAATTGTGTTTCTTACAATAAAAAAAAAAACGATGGAAAAAAATTATAGAGAATAAATTATATATATATCGCTTTGATGCAAACTCTATTACATTAATTATAAAGCAAAATTATGTGCATCATAAATATATATATATATTTGAACACAACCTACACTAAAAATGAGAATATATATACATTAAGCATTATTGAAAAGAGAATACAAATTTAAATTAACTATTGGAGCAAATATATATATATATATACTTTAAAGTAAAACAAAAAAAAACCTTAATAAGTAGAGTTATACAAACACACAGACACACACGCGACTAATGATCAAATCAGATGGTAAGATCGCTTACAGATATATAACAAACAACAAATATTCAACAGAAATTAAAAAGAGAAAACCAAATCCTGTAAGAAAGCCCTGTAAAATTGTATGCTTTTTACAATTAAAAAACACTTATAAATACATACAAACATAAAAATATAATATGTAGGCCGCGTATATTTATACATACATATTGTGTATATGTGTGTGGGTAAAAAGTTGGTAATGAACAAAAATGAAACTTATATATGAAATGGAAACAAACAATTTTATGACTAAACCACACCTAGAGATGAACAAATACAACGTACATTTTTTGACTAATGTTGTATTGTATTTTGACCCCAAAGAATGGAACAAAACAAACCCAAGTCAACAATAAGTTGAGAGAAACTCGTTTAAAACAACAAGAAACATTCAAAAAAAATATTAAAAGCATAAAAATTATTTGATAAAAATAAATAAAAAAAAATCAAAAATTGGGCTTGTGTTTTACTTTGAAAACAAATTATTATGAAGACATCACAGTTAAATAACCTAATGGTACATATAATTAAATAAAATTGTTTTGTGTAAATATTTTTATTGTTAGCCCCTCATACTATTTTTATTTTTTATATTTAAAATGAAAAAAAAAAAAATCAAATGATTTTTCTTCTTTTTTTAGTGTGTTAAAATGTACTAACAACTCTATTTAAATGTTTCATATAAAATTATAAGAGTATTTATATATATTTGTATATATATTATAATAAAACTTATAAACTTTAAATTTTGCCGCTATACTTTCAAAACTTTACAGCGCATAACCAAATATGCTAAAACAAGCGCAGAAAAAAACATTAAAAATAGTATATTTGGTATTTTTTCATTTTAAAAGCGGACAAACACAAAACGGCACAACTAAAATCAAACTAAGCTTTAGGTACAAACATGAATCTTAAAACAAATTGGAAATATTTAAATATAATTAAAAAACGTGTTTTGTGTTTTGGATAACATTAAAAAAATATTCATAACTGCATAAAACAGAATAGTAGTCCAACCTTCGTTAAATGTAATTTTTTATAGATCTGTATTTTGCTTATTTTTATGTATTTTTAAATGCAACATGTAACAAGAACAACTGGCAGAAGATTGACAAGCCTGTTTTTTTTTTGCCTGTCAAAGCTACGTAAACACGATTGAGCACAATAAAATGGAAGATACCTAACTGTTTTTACAATCGTATTGTGGCAAAAACTTAATTACACTCGTCTTTTCACTTAATTTGTTTTACGTTTTTGTTTAAAACATCAAAATATTTCACTTACCTTTTTATTTGCTACTGTATCAGTAATTTTTACACTACACGCCGTTAACACAAAAGTCGGATGACAAAAAGATCGGAATAAAGAATCTACAAAATAGAACGAAAACATAAATCAAAAAGGAATCTGTTGAATTTGATTTAAAGGTTGCCAACTTGAGTCAAATTACGCGGAATTGTTATATTTAAAGCCACAGAATCAAAAAATATGGCTGTCGACAACCCTAGAACATAACGGTGAAATTAAGGCGAGACGCGAAAAGCAACGTTTTAGGCAAAAGAGAACGAAGAGTTTCTCCAAAAAATAATTGTGAAATTGAAGTATGCACAAATATATTTTTAATGAATTTTCAAACTGTTCGTAATTTTATTCAATGCAAATTATTAAAATGAAAAGTCACATTGCGTGATATTTTTTAAGTATTGCTAATATATAAGATTAAGAGTTGGCTGTTTTATTATTTCAAACTCAGTTCAATAGAAACAAAACCACTTTATAACTGCACTTTGTGTACTCACCCAAAATTACACTTGGAGTTGTTAACGTTGTAATAACTTTTACCACTTACACTTAGCTCTGCTTGTTCAAAACTTTACGAATTGAATGACTGCCGGCAAATGCAAAAACTATGAATCTGACCGCATTCGCTAGAAGCAAAAATACCATAAAATATACCAAGCGACTCAATATGGCGTTGCATGTTAAGCTCAAAATGGCACTGTAAATTAAGAACCGAATGAACGATTTGAACTAAATCAGAACTGAACCACACAGCTCTTAAGAATACAGAAAAGAAAAATTAGTAAACAACATATATTGGAGGGAAATTAATGTAATTGTCCATTTATAACCAATTCATTGTAGCTATCACAAAAATTCAAAATCAAACCGCATCGAGCCACTTAACCTAACCTCTGTTCTGTCATTCCCACCTAGCTTGCGGCTGTCAAAATGAGCGTCGAGGACGAAGTGTTTCGAATTCAGAAAAAAATTCTCAAAATATCGACGGCCAGCGATGGAGCAGTAAGTCAACTGGCACATGAATGAATGTGATGTGAACATGGTGCTTGTGAATAATACGTGTTTTATTTAAACAGGGACAGGACCAGGCACTGGATTTGCTTAAGGCGCTGCAAACGCTAAACATTAATCTAGAGATATTGACAAAGACACGGATCGGGATGACGGTGAATGAGCTGCGGAAGAGTAGCAAAGATGACGAGGTGATTGCTTTGGCAAAGACGCTTATTAAAAATTGGAAACGTTTTCTGGCCAGCCCAGCGCCTGCCGCCGGTGCAACACCAAAGGAGAATAATGCGGCCAGCAAAGATGGCGCTACCAGCAAGGAAGGTGGCTCTGCCAGCAATAATAAATCTTCGGCAGGTGCCAGTAAATCAAATTCATCCACCGGCAAAGAGAAGTCATCGAGTGGCGGTGGTGGCGGCAACTCCTCATCAACAAAAGATAAGCGCGAGGAGAAGAAATCATCCTCATCGTCGTCACAGACAAGTTTTCCATCGGGTGGAATGACGGATGCAGTGCGTCTTAAGTGCCGTGAAATGTTAACAACGGCATTAAAGATGGGCGAAGTACCAGAAGGTTGTGCTGAGCCTGATGAACTGGCTGCCGAATTGGAAGATGCCATTTATATGGAATTCAGGAATACCGACATGAAGTACAAGAATCGTATACGATCGCGAGTGGCGAACCTAAAGGATCCAAAGAATCCAGGCTTGCGGGGCAATTTCATGTGTGGCGCCGTCTCCGCCAAACAGCTGGCCAAAATGACGCCCGAGGAGATGGCCAGCGATGAGATGAAAAAGTTGCGCGAGAAATTCGTCAAGGAGGCGATTAATGATGCCCAATTGGCCACCGTCCAGGGCACAAAGACCGATCTGCTTAAGTGCGGCAAATGCAAAAAGCGAAACTGCACCTACAATCAGCTCCAGACACGATCTGCCGATGAACCGATGACCACCTTTGTCATGTGCAACGAATGTGGCAATCGTTGGAAATTCTGCTAAAAACAAAAACAAATACAAAAAATACAGAAATCCTTTATTTCCTACATACATAAATATTTCCCATTCAACATCGACACATTCAGAAAATACATTTTGTGGTTGTATTCCCCGACAAACTTCAATAATAAAATAAAAAAATATTGAAAAAAGTTATCAATGTCATTTATTTAGTTTTTTTCATGTTTTGCGCTCCATGCCGCATTGCTTGCTTGAATTTCTGATAATGTTGTTATTGTACCAACAACTGGTACAGTATGCATGCACAGCAGTGCTGCCAACCTAATTGAATGAATATATGTGTACAATGTACATCAAGTATGCGAAGAGTGAAACTTTGACCCTTCAGTGAAGTCATAATCCTTAGCCAAATATTATCCACACGGATCATTACTTTATGGCCACCGATGTTAAAAAAATTTTAAAATTTGGTTCTCTTTTAAATTATTGCAATAAAAGTAAACTAAGTCCAATCAACTCTTATAGCAGATATTAAGGAAAATATTGTTTTCTTAGCATTTCAAATAACTTTGAAAATTATATTTTCATTTAAATCGTTTCAAATGTTTAAATTTTTCATTTAAAGTTGGCAGCTCTTATTATTTGTTTCAAACACCTGGCTGACTTTAGGAATTCAGTATATACAAGCTTGGTCACCTATTTTAGCACTAAAATGCTCTAGCCGTGTTTGGTCACACTACGGACAGTCCACAATTTTTGTTTGCGACGATCGGTTGAGTTCGGTTCTTCAGCTCGGTCGCGTATTTTGGTTGTTGAGGTAACTACCGTTAAAAAAAAGAGAAGTTAAAAAAATCACCCTAGCCCAAAACAAATTACCTCAACGTGTGCGAACGCGAATGTGTGTACTTAACGGGTAACGAGTGTCGAAAGTGGCAATAACTAAAGTTCAAGTTAAAGTCCAAACTGCTATTGTTAACCTGTTGCGCGCTGCACTCGATGGTGCGTGACCTATTTATGTAACCTGTTTTAAAAGAATATACCGCTTTAACTTGGCTCCCAAGCTACAAGTTTAAGCTGGAAGTGGGTCTGGGATTGGAACTGGAACTGGAACTTAGACTTGTACTGGCTGGCAGTGACCAAAGTGTTAATTAAATACTAGCAGTTAAATGCCGCAAAAGTGTATTCATTATCGAGCGCTGCTAAAAAATTGTAATAGCACTTCTCTAACGCTTCTATTGTGAATGAAAAAAATGAGTGCATTCACCCTGCAAGCCATGCGGCTCTATATGTGTGTGTGTGCCTGAAACTAGAAAAGTGCGCTGAAAATCTAATAAGAGAATCTTTGTAAGCCAAGGGCGTAGTTATTTTTGTTTTTAAGGGTCACAAGTGAAACTGACACCCAACTTGTATTGCGTATTGTTTTTTTTTAATGTGAGTATTGTGTCAACAGATGAGCTGAGACGTGGCTGCATTGTGGCTAAGCCTCTGACCAAGTGATGGTTAGCTACGCTTCAGGTTTTGTTGTCTAGAACGGTACTAATATGTGCGCATACATACACACAATGGCATACACATACTTGAGCACCTGTTAAAGAGTGAGAGAGAAAAAGAGAGCGGTTCAAATTGCATTCATGGCATCATAGGTGCTCCCAAACTCGCTCGCTCTCTCCTGATCGCTTGTTTGCACACATTCAATTCATAAAGAGAGACCGAGAGAGAGAGAGAGAGAGAGGAAAAAGCGTCAGACAACGCGCTTCCAACTTAAGCCTTGATCTTGCGCTTGAGCCGGGGCTAGAATTCTATTCAACAACGACAACAATAACACTTGATTGGCCGGTTTGTTGCACAACGGGATATTTTGTAGCTTGTTGCAACGCTGTTTGCAGCCAGATAACCCTTTTCAATAAAATCGTTTAAAAATAAAACCTTGTGTGTGTGTGTATTAGTGCTTTTTGCGTCTGTTAACATAGTTGTTATTATTATTATTGTTGTTGTTGTTGGTGTTGCTGTGTAGCTTTCGCGACTTTTCAGCCAGCGACTGCGACTTTCTGTTTGTTTGGTGAAACTTTTTTAAGGTCGGCATCGGCATAAAAATAAAAAAAAATAAAAGTGTATATATATGAAAACAAAAACCCCCACAGCTAATACATATATTAGAAGATTTCAAAAGAGCAGCCGTAAATGCTCTCTTTAATGCAGCACTCAGACACACAAACACACACACAAAGCGAGCTGTTAATGTCAAAGTGAAAAAAAGCAAATCATTATAATGTATGCAGATAGTAGATATTATACATAAACCGTAATGTACGTGGCAGCGCAGCACGAACTTTCACTAATGACTCTAGGTGAACTCTCTCACATACACACACACACACGTGCGTTTTTAAAGACGTGCTAAAATGCGTTAAGCCATTCCAATCGGAAGACGAGAAGAAGAGCTGTTTCATACTTCTTGCTGAATAAATTCTAATCAGATGCTCTTATGCATCGCTATTATGAAAACCTACGATTGGAACGTGCTTAACATGAATAATGTCACAGCAATGTTGCTTCAGTGATAATGTTTATTTTCACTGTTTGTTTATTTTTACCCATGCTTAGCATTTGTGTTGGGCGTCGCTGGCTTATCAGTGTTGTTTAGTGATAACATGATTAGGCAATACATGTTTTGAGAAGTCCATCTAATTATTCTAACACACTCTCTCTCTATCTCTCTCTTCCCATTACATATTCACCAGCACAGTTTATATTACCTGTGTGTATGTGTGTTTGTGTTTGAAGAGAGGATCGGTTGGTTGTTGGATGCATTGTATTTTGATCGTCAGAGCGTAACCGGGCTGGCAAATGTACTTATACGTATGTACATATGTACTTATATGTATGCCACAAAAAAAAAAAAAAAAACCATCGCTGCTTTAGTTATTCCGTCTGTCTGCAAAAAGCACACACATACATACCCATGGTAGTACACCATATCAGTTTTCCAGAGAGACGCTTCCAACTGTGCAATGATCTTACTTAGAGCTAAACGCTTGCATCAGGTCTTCAACAGATTGTTGTCATGCCATGAAATTGATACTGTGCCAATTTTAATACTTATAACACTGCACCTAGGCAAATATATATATTAATAGAATATCTTAAGAGTTAAAGGCTTCGAATATGCAACGTTAAATAGCTTTCATTTGAGCCAAAAGTTTCTATTTCCATATCGTATGCATTCAGTTTGCCTTTTAAGTAATGAAAGTAAATTTTTGTAATGAAAACAAACCAAAAACCAAGAAGATAGCTTTAACATTTGCATAACAAACGTAATGTTAAACGAGGTTCTAATTGGCAAAGAAACAACAATAACAACGACAATAGTTATTAAAAGTGAAACTGTGCGTTGTTGCCCTTATTTGCATGTCTAAAGATGTTTTTTTTCGGCTTTGTTGTTTTTCGTTCAAAAGTTCAATATTTGAATATTTCTTTGAATTGTCAGCGAATCAATGAAGGTTTCCATTTATGAGCGAATGAACGAAAGTGTACAAAAAGCAACAATGACAAACCCTGTCGTCGAGTGTTAAATGGTTGCCAAAAATTATGAAAAGAAATAAGGAAATGGGCAGAAAGATAGCAGCATAGCTTTTGCCAGCTACATACATACATACATACACGAAAACAAACAAACGAAGAAGCGATGACAACAAGTTGTAGATTCTTTCAATTTACCGTAAACTTCACCTTAATTTTTTTTCCATCTCTTCGTTTTGTTGTTTTTTTTTTCCACTACAGCCGGTTATTAGCGCCTGCAGCAACTTGTTGATGTGCTTGTTTTCGTTTGATTGTAAAGACTTCTCATTTTTATTCTCTCTGTCTCTCTTTTTATAGCTTAACGCGCGCGTGTATTGGTGGATGCCAGAGAGCCAGGAACAGTAAATGAAGGAGGACGAATATGGTGATTGTAACACGTGTAAGTAAATAGCAGATCTGATTAAAGAGAAAACGATTTACGATCTCTTCATTGTGCCGTAAAAACTTTGTGTGAAGCAAAAAAAAAAAAAAAGAAACAACAACCAAACGGAAGTTCAGGCACAAATATGTTAATACAAAAATGTACATGTGTATGTGTTTAGCAAATACTCTGTTTTTATAAAGAAAATACCTACTGTATTTACCTAATAAAGTCGACACATAAATAATATAACATTTTAGTTAGTTTAAAGAAGAAAACGATAGAAGCATTGAGATATTTTGTATATAAACACTTGTCATATAACAGAGTATCTGTAAGCCGAGAACTCTTACACTTAAACAGTCGTTGTATTTACCTTTGTATGTGTGAATATCACCCATGTCTCATACACTAACTCTGTCTGTCCCTGGTTGTTGTTGTTTTTTTTTGTCGTGTTACGCTCAAGTGATTCTTACAAAACAAAAAAAAACGGCAGCAAAGTTTTATGGCCCTCGTGAAAATGTCCATGGCAACCCCATGACTCGTAAACTGGAATGTCAAATTGTAACCACTTGTTTTCCCATTCACACACACACAAACGATTTGTATGTATGTACATGTGTATTTATCCAAATTTTATTTATTTATATATAGGGTGACTACATCTGGATAGAACCCGCATCGGGTCGGGAATTCGATGTGGCCATTGGAGCACGTGTCATCTCGGCAGAGGGTCGTCGCATTCAGGTGCGAGACGATGATGGTGATGAAGTATGGCTTGCCCCAGAGCGTCGCATCAAAGCGATGCATGCCTCATCCGTTCAAGGTGTCGAGGATATGATATCGCTCGGTGATCTGCACGAGGCGGGCATCTTACGTAATCTACTTATACGTTACAAAGAGAATCTGATATATGTAAGTACATATCATAATCCTATTGCATTTAAATTATATATAAAACTTTTGCTGTTTTTAGACATACACCGGATCCATATTGGTAGCCGTGAATCCATATCAGATACTACCCATTTACACGGGTGATCAGATCAAGCTATACAAGGAGCGTAAAATAGGTGAACTACCGCCGCATATATTTGCAATTGGCGACAATGCGTATGCGCATATGAAACGCTATCGCCAGGATCAATGCATTGTGATATCTGGCGAATCGGGCGCAGGCAAAACGGAAAGCACAAAACTGATTTTACAATATTTGGCTGCAATTAGCGGCAAGCATTCGTGGATCGAACAGCAAATCCTTGAGGCTAATCCCATATTAGAAGCCTTTGGCAATGCCAAAACAATACGTAACGACAACTCATCACGGTAAATAAATGCTATTTAAGTTGTCTCTTCTTATTAATTGACTTTGTTTGTTTTTTAGTTTTGGCAAATACATTGACATACACTTTAGTGCGAATGGCGTTATCGAGGGCGCTAAAATCGAACAATATCTATTGGAAAAGTCACGCATTGTGTCACAGAATCACAGCGAACGCAATTATCATGTCTTCTATTGCATTCTGGCTGGTCTTTCGTCAGATGAAAAGAACCGTCTCGAGCTTGGTGCAGCTGCTGATTACAAGTAAGTAATCTGGTCAAAAAGTCCTGATAGCCAAATCAATCATTTCATATCAATAAGCAAGTATAGAAAAAGATTGATCAAAAACTGCGTTTCTGAATATTACTATGCTTTCTAAGGGAATACTTTAACAAAGTCACAAAAAAAGTTATTTAAAAGAAAATGTTTACAGAGTATAGGATCTATTTTATAACTGCATATTATGCAAATAATTGTATATCAAATTAATTAATCTTTTTCATACAGATACTTGACTGGCGGCAATAGCATTACGTGTGAGGGACGAGACGATGCAGCTGAATTCTCGGATATAAGATCAGCGATGAAGGTGCTGCTGTTCTCAGATCAAGAGATCTGGGAGATAATCAAGCTGCTGGCGGCCCTGTTGCATTGCGGCAACATCAAGTACAAGGCAACCGTTGTGGATAATCTGGATGCAACGGAAATACCGGAGCACATCAACGTGGAGCGAGTAGCTGGACTGCTTGGCCTGCCCATACAGCCGCTAATTGATGCACTGACACGCCGCACACTGTTCGCACATGGAGAGACTGTGGTCTCGACACTTTCCCGAGAACAGTCGGTCGATGTGCGCGATGCATTCGTTAAGGGCATATATGGACGCCTGTTTGTGCATATTGTGCGTAAAATCAATACGGCCATATTTAAGCCAAGAGCAACGTCACGCAATGCAATCGGTGTGTTGGATATCTTTGGCTTTGAGAACTTTGATCAGAATAGCTTTGAGCAGTTTTGCATTAACTATGCGAATGAGAATTTGCAGCAGTTTTTTGTGCAGCACATCTTTAAGCTGGAGCAGGAGGAATACAATCATGAGGCCATCAACTGGCAGCACATTGAGTTTGTGGATAATCAGGATGCGCTTGATTTGATTGCCATCAAGCAGCTTAATATTATGGCTCTGATCGATGAGGAGGCACGCTTTCCCAAGGGCACCGATCAAACCATGCTCGCCAAGCTACATAAAACACACGGTTCGCACAAGAACTATCTGAAGCCCAAATCGGATATTAATACCAGCTTTGGTCTTAATCATTTTGCTGGCGTTGTTTTCTACGATACACGCGGTTTTCTGGACAAGAATCGCGACACCTTCAGTCCGGATCTATTGCATTTGGTCAGCCAGAGTGGCAATAAGTTCTTGCGTCAAATCTTCTCCCAAGACATTGAGATGGGCGCCGAGACACGCAAACGCACACCAACACTATCAACACAATTCCGCAAAAGTCTCGATGCCCTTATGAAGACACTAAGCAGTTGCCAGCCCTTCTTCATACGCTGCATTAAGCCCAACGAGCTCAAGAAGCCCATGATGTTTGATCGTGGCCTCTGCTGTCGCCAGTTGCGCTACTCAGGCATGATGGAAACAATACGTATACGACGCGCCGGCTATCCCATACGACATGGCTTTCGTGAGTTTGTCGAACGCTATCGTTTTCTCATTGCGGGTGTGCCGCCAGCACATCGCACCGATTGCTTGGCGGCCACAACGCGCATTTGCGCAATGGTTCTGGGCAAATCCGATTACCAGCTGGGCCACACTAAGGTCTTCCTAAAGGATGCGCATGATCTGTACTTGGAGCAGGAGCGCGACCGAGTGCTTACGCGCAAGATCCTAATACTTCAGCGCAGCATACGCGGCTGGGTCTACAGACGTCGCTATCTGCGTCTGCGCGCCGCCGCAATCAGTGTTCAGCGTGTATGGAAGGGCTATGCACAACGCAAGCGTTACCAGCGCATGCGTGTGGGCTATATGCGTTTGCAGGCATTGATACGATCACGTGTGCTATCGCATCGTTTTCGGCACTTGCGTGGACACATTGTGGGACTGCAAGCGCATGCGCGTGGCTATTTGGTGCGACGGGAATATGGTCACAAGATGTGGGCAGTGATCAAGATACAATCGCATGTGCGACGCATGATTGCTGTGCGTCGGTATCGCAAGCTGAGATTGGAGCACAAACAGTTTGCTGAGGTATTGCAGCTGCGCAAGTTGGAGGAGCAGGAGCTATTGCATCGTGGCAATAAGCGTGCGCGTGAGATTGCCGAACAGCATTATCGGGATCGATTGCATGAGTTGGAGCGACGTGAGCTGCAGGAGCAGCTCGAGGATCGACGACGTGTTGAGGTCAAAATGAATATCATCAATGATGCGGCCAGAAAGCAGGAAGAGCCTGTCGATGATGGCAAACTGGTGGAGGCCATGTTTGATTTTTTGCCAGATTCAAGCAGCGATGCGCCAACACCGCATGGTGGACGCGAGACGTCTGTGTTCAATGATCTGCCGCATGGTCAGGCCGTTAATCAGGAGGACATCATAACGCCCATGCACATCTCCGAGGATGAGGAGGATCTATCTGAGTATAAATTTCAAAAGTTTGCTGCCACCTATTTCCAGGGCAATGTTAATCATCAGTATGCCAAGAAAGCTCTAAAGCATCCACTATTGCCGCTGCACACCCAAGGCGATCAGTTGGCTGCACAGGCACTGTGGATAACAATACTACGTTTTACGGGTGATATGCAGGAGCCCAAATATCACACCATGGATCGCATGGACACTACATCTGTCATGTCCAAAGTAACGGCGACGCTCGGACGCAATTTTATCAGAAGCAAGGTTAATAACTTAACTAACAGTTACAATATATATAATTTTAACACATATGTCTTTTTCAGGAATTCCAGGAAGCTCAACTTATGGGCCTCGATCCGGAGGCGTTCCTCAAACAAAAGCCGCGCTCGATACGCCACAAACTTGTCTCGCTGACGCTTAAGCGAAAGAATAAACTGGGCGAAGATGTGCGCCGGCGATTGCAGGATGATGAATATACGGCAGATAGCTATCAATCGTGGCTGCAATCGCGACCAACCTCGAATCTAGAGAAGCTACACTTTATCATTGGCCATGGCATATTGCGGGCGGAATTGCGCGATGAAATCTATTGCCAAATATGCAAGCAGCTCACGAATAATCCATTAAAATCATCACATGCGCGTGGCTGGATATTGCTCTCGCTTTGCGTAGGTTGCTTTGCGCCGTCAGAGAAGTTTGTCAATTATCTGCGAGCGTTCATACGAGAGGGTCCGCCCGGTTATGCACCATATTGTGAGGAGCGTTTGAAGCGTACATTCAATAATGGCACACGAAATCAGCCGCCATCCTGGCTGGAGTTGCAGGCGACCAAATCAAAGAAGCCCATCATGTTGCCAATTACATTTATGGATGGCAATACGAAAACCTTGCTGGCTGATTCGGCGACAACAGCGCGCGAGTTATGTAATCAACTTTCAGATAAAATAACACTTAAGGATCAATTTGGCTTCTCGCTGTATATTGCGCTATTTGACAAGGTTAGCTCGCTGGGCAGCGGCGGTGATCATGTGATGGACGCCATATCGCAGTGCGAGCAATATGCCAAGGAGCAGGGTGCACAGGAGCGGAATGCACCATGGCGTCTATTTTTCCGCAAGGAAATATTTGCGCCATGGCATGAGCCAACCAATGATCAGGTGGCCACCAATCTCATCTATCAGCAGGTTGTGCGTGGAGTTAAATTCGGTGAATATCGTTGTGACAAAGAGGAGGATTTGGCCATGATAGCGGCCCAACAGTATTTTATCGAATACGGCACAGACATGTCCATGGAACGATTGTTTACACTTTTACCCAATTTCATACCCGACTTTTGCCTCAGCGGCATCGATAAGGCCATTGAACGATGGGCAGCTCTGGTTTTGCAAGCCTACAAGAAGTCCTACTATGTCAAGGATAAGATCGCAGCGCTTAAGATCAAGGAGGACATTGTCAGCTATGCCAAGTACAAGTGGCCACTGCTCTTTTCGCGCTTTTACGAAGCCTATCGCAATTCGGGTCCCAATTTGCCCAAAAACGATGTCATCATAGCTGTCAACTGGACGGGCGTTTATGTTGTGGACGATCAGGAGCAGGTGCTGCTTGAGCTAAGTTTTCCCGAGATCACAGCCGTTTCCAGCCAAAAGACCAACAAGGTGTTTACCCAGACCTTTAGTCTGTCCACGGTACGCGGCGAGGAGTTCACATTCCAGAGTCCTAATGCGGAGGATATACGTGATCTGGTTGTCTACTTTTTGGACGGCCTGAAGAAACGGTAAGTTGTGCTTAAACAAAAAAAAGAATCACTTAATCTTTATTAAACCTTATCTTTTATGTGCACTTGCAGGTCAAAATATGTGATAGCATTGCAGGATTATCGTGCGCCCTCGGATGGCACAAGCTTTTTGTCGTTTTTCAAGGGCGATCTTATCATACTGGAGGATGAGTCATGTGGTGAATCGGTACTTAATAATGGCTGGTGCATAGGTCGTTGCGATCGCTCGCAGGAGCGTGGTGATTTTCCCGCCGAAACGGTCTATGTGCTGCCAACATTGAGTAAACCGCCGCAAGACATACTGGCCTTGTTTAACATTGAGGAAGCGCATCATGGCCGACGTCTAAGCATGGTGTCCAATGGAGTCGCTGTAGAACCACGCGATCGTCCGCACACGCTTATGGAATATGCTATGGATCATTTCCGTTTGCCACCAAAGCGCACGATGTCAAAAACGTTAACGCTTAGCTCCAAACGCAGCGAGGAATTGTGGCGTCATTCCAGGGATCCGATTAAAGCGCCATTGCTGCGCAAACTGCAAAGCAAGGAGGAACTGGTCGAGGAGGCGTGCTTCGCCTTTGCTGCCATACTCAAATATATGGGCGATCTGCCATCGAAGCGTCCTCGCATGGGCAACGAGATAACCGATCACATTTTTGACGGTCCGCTCAAGCATGAAATACTGCGGGACGAGATATATTGCCAGCTAATGAAGCAACTAACCGACAATCGCAATCGCATGTCTGAGGAGCGCGGTTGGGAGTTAATGTGGCTGGCAACAGGTCTGTTTGCCTGCTCGCAGGCCCTGCTCAAGGAGCTGTTAATGTTTTTGCGCACGCGTCGTCATCCCATTTCACAGGATTCCATGCATCGCCTGCAAAAGACCATACGCCATGGACAGCGCAAATATCCACCGCATCAGGTGGAGGTCGAAGCCATACAGCACAAGACGACGCAAATCTTTCACAAGGTCTACTTTCCAGACGATACAGACGAAGCGTTTGAAGTGGATTCATCCACGCGCGCCAAGGACTTTTGCAACAATATATCGCAGCGGCTTTCCCTGCGCACCAGCGAGGGATTTTCGCTGTTTGTAAAGATTGCCGATAAGGTGATTTCAGTGCCCGAGGGTGATTTCTTCTTTGACTTTGTTCGTCATCTGACCGATTGGATAAAGAAGGCGAGACCCATACGTGATGGGGCAAATCCGCAGTTCACCTACCAGGTCTTCTTCATGAAGAAACTGTGGACGAATACGGTGCCAGGCAAGGATCGCAATGCCGACCTCATCTTTCATTATCACCAGGAGTTGCCCAAGCTTTTGCGCGGCTATCACAAGTGCTCTCGCGAGGAAGCCGCAAAATTGGCCGCTCTCGTCTTTCGTGTTCGCTTCGGTGAGAACAAACAGGAACTGCAGGCCATACCGTAAGTGTCCAATTGTCTATCGAATTTTTTCCAAGTTTTTTATGTTATTCCATAAATCGTTTCAGACAAATGCTGCGCGAACTGATACCATCTGATATTATGAAGATGCAAAGCACAAGCGAATGGAAGCGTTCTATTGTGGCGTCTTATAATCAGGATGGTGGCATGAGCTCGGAAGATGCCAAAGTTGCATTTCTTAAAATCGTTTACAGGTAAGTGTGTGTGCTTGAGTATGCAAAAAACATTATAATTTACATTTTTTTTTCTTATTATTCAGATGGCCCACCTTTGGATCGGCATTCTTTGAAGTAAAGCAAACCACCGAGCCAAACTATCCGGAAATGCTGCTCATTGCCATTAACAAGCATGGCGTGAGTCTTATACATCCAGTAACAAAGGTAAATAAAGAACATATTAAAACCGCCTGCATTCTATTATAAATAAATAAACTATATTCTTTTAGGATATACTTGTTACGCATCCCTTTACACGCATCTCGAACTGGTCGTCGGGCAACACGTACTTCCATATGACCATTGGAAATTTGGTGCGTGGCTCAAAGTTGCTGTGCGAGACATCGCTGGGTTATAAGATGGACGATCTGTTGACATCATATATATCATTAATGCTGACCAATATGAACAAAAATCGAACCATACGAGCCAACTAGTAAACATATATGTTTATATGATATATAATGACACACACATATATTTATAATAATTATAAATTATAAATGCAATAATTATACAACTAGTACTCTTAGTAAATTACTTAATGTGCATCTCTCCCACCTTCCTCAATCATCTTTCCTCTTCTACCACATTCCACTTTGGCTTTCTTAGCCATCGATTTATGTGAATCCCAATTTTCATATTTGTTTTGTTCCTTTCTGGTGTAAAAATTCGCAAAAAATTGTTTTTAACTTTTTATGGCACATTCCCTGTACTTAATCTAATAATATAACATGGCAAATTAAAGGTCTTATCTTATATATATATAAGCTATTATATCACATCGTATTGCAATCTGTACAACTTTCTGTATATCTCAACTGCATATCTGTACTGATGACTTTTTGTATCAAATACATAGAAATGTTCAATTATTTAATAAATTATATATATATTTACATTTAGCATTCATATTTAAAGCGCATTTCATTAATCGACGTTGTAGTCTAGGTTTTAATGGTAGTTACTTACTGCAAATGTTTACTCGCCTTTACCCCAAAGTTAAACACAAAATTTTTTTGGTATTTTGATAGAAAAAAAGGGTTAATTTATTGCCTGTAACAGTTTTAATTTTGAAAATTCTTAAATAGGGGGTTGGATAGATTCTACATTCGTTCATCTAAAGTTCTAGAAAAACCAAATTCGTTTAGATTATTTCCCTTTTTCCCAGCAATTTGTAATCATTTCTTGCATAAAACTGTATATTTTTTCTTATATCATCCAAAATTGGTCTTTCACCTGCTTGTGACAAAAGAATAAATAATGCAAATATTTCCCATAGAATTCAAAAACAATTAAAGCACCTTCACAGATTCTTCCTATGGAAATATTTCCAATGTGATAAAACGCTTTTTTTCGTGACATCACCTTCCAAACGATAATTCCAAAGCTGTAAACGGCGCTCTTTTCTGTAAGTTTAGCTAAATTGAAAAAATATTCTAAACAAATTGAAAGCTTACCCCTGGTGCCAAGTAAGCAATGTCTAAATTGTATTTTATTAAACTATAATCGTCAAATGGGTAGCAATAATCACTGATTTTCAGCCGAGTGAAATCTTTAAAGAACAACATATTCTGTGGTCTTATATTGTAATGCATAACAGGATACAGCACTTTTATATGCAAAAGATAGTCGATACCCTAAAAACAATAATAATTAGTATAAAAGCCAACAAACACAATACAGCTTACCTCGGTCGCCTGATACAATCAATCAATAGCTCTCGAATTTGCTTTTTAAATATCAGATTTAACCTGCAATCCGCTTTGTTAACCCTTTTTATTTTCTTGACAGCTATAAATCTATATAGCCACATGGCGCTGTAGGTAACGCCAAAGGAACCTTCACCGATTTTCTGTGGAATGCAAAAGTTTTTGTTCAAAAGTCTTGTCTTGATTTAACTTAATGCATACTTCGCATAACTTTGTATCTTCCGGATCTATAAGAGCTTCACAATCAGCTGCCAAGACATGTGCCAAAGTTATAGTTTGTTATATATTAAGAGAAACGTTTCTTTCATTTCGTATCTTACCTTAAACTGTTTGATAGTGCAAAAGCGACGTCGTGCACTGCACTTCTTACTGGATTACTGAATTAGACTGCCAACAATTAGTAATTATATTTTTTATAGGGTGGCAGTCTAAGAATTGTATTTCACTGAGTGACGGGCGTGTACCTTTAATAGTTTATCAAAACAATTATTGATTGCAATACGCTTTATGGTTAGAAATAGCCTTGTAAAACTGCATTAGCCAAAGTTCGCATGGTATAGCCAGAGTGATAGAATGGCTTCTTCCAGGTCAAAACACATCGTTCCCTCTAATGGCCTGAGCAGCAATTAATCTCGCTTGTAAAAAAAATAAGTTAGATAACTACCTCTGGAGAAAGATACGCGTTGGGCAACAACAGCATGGTTAATGGAAATCCACTTGTTTTGAGGGAGCGATAGTCATTGGTTAGCTTTAGGCTTTTAGTGTTTAGTTCTCGATAAACCAGATTTCGATCTAGGTCCTATGTAATTAGTAAAGTAAGTAATTTCGTAAGCATAGTTGTTAAGAAACACGCAGCAAAGCAGCTTGGTACATTCAGTTAAAGGCATCCTTTACTGTATACTCTGCACCTCACCGTGTAGAAAGTTGTGCAAGGATCCACAATCTGCATTCTCCATGAGTACATATTCATTGAGTTTTCCATAGATTCGAACTACGCAATAATAAATCCGTTTCAATTTCACGTAAAGGTGGAAAATTAAAGTGCTATGCAACAATTCGTGGATTTTTCCATTTAGCTTTATAGACCTTGCCATAGTTACCATATTGGATTATCTAAAAGATGCAAGTTTTATAGATACTATAGAGTTTTAAGCTTACCAAAAATGTTACCAACCTTTAACTGCATGTCTTTTTAATCGCTTTCATTTGCCATTCAATAGTATTATTTCTTTTAGCGTACTTAAGGCATTTATCAATTCAATAAAATAAAGATAGTTGCAAACATTTATTTATACAATTTTTATTAAAGTAAAACTTTCGCTCTGACCGATCAAAACCCACTGAGAAAGTTTCTGTGACATTTAGTGATTGTAAATTAGTTGTAACATATATTGGACTAATCTTAACGAAATGATTTATGTAATAGATTAGATTTCCAACTTTAACTGATACCAACTTGTGCAGGATTACGATTCTTAGAGTTTTGTCAAACCCTTGGAGGCATCTCTTAGGGAAATAAGCTAGTCCTTCGCCTGCAAAATGAGACAGTAGAACAAAAAAGATAAGTCACAAAATATTTTGCAAACTTATAGACTATGATAATTGAATAACATTGAAAATGTTTTTATTCAAATCCATTCAGCAGTTTTGGCATTACAAACTTTTACCATAATTATATTAGCTTATAGATAAACAAAAATGAATAAACATTATTAAAATTGTTTTAAAACATAACATTGTTCTTTAGCCGAACCAAATTTCCAGTTGATTTATGTATATTAGTATATATAATATGAATACTTTAAGTAAAATGGATAACATTACCTTGTCGAAAGGTTTTATTACTCTCAAATATTAGTTTCCTTGTTAACTCAAGTTACGAATGTTATTTTAAACGGATATAAAAACAATGGCTTAAAATTTAATTCGGTAAGACGGCAACTTGTAAATAATTGTGTTTTAGTATTTTTTATAAATTTAAAGAAATACATTTTTAAGATATAGTTTAAGGATTTCTTAGCATTGCGACAATATACGTTTAATATTTTTAAAGGTATTTATAGACTCGGAAAGTAATTGGTTACTTTAAATAATAGAAATATATACTCAAGTATGAATGTATATATGTTTGTACGGATGGATGTAACGTTTGCTAGTTGGACTATAATTGCATACAATTCCTTTAGACTCCCACAAAACCGGCTGGCGATTCCCACGCATTGTGTGGCTAGAATTTAAAAAGCGTGTGAAAAACGGCAGCCGGCTTTTAACTCAAGACTTAGATTTTTTGTTTTACGATAATTAGTGCAGTGAGAGCTCCTGAGAACATTTTCTTGTTGGCTTTTTTTGTTCAGTATTATTTCGTTATAAGAATATTCACTACCCCCTCTTGTCACCCATGGAGTGTAACGACCACAAGCAGCAAGAAAAGCAACTTTAGTCACCTACCTGTCCAACCAGACAGAGCGAGGGGCAAAAATTATGCTCTCGAATTTGTGAGTGTTCATTAAAAATGCAACTAATTTCATATTCAGCGTCTTATAAGATGTGGCCTTAAGAAGTTGCAGTTCCAATTACAAAACTTTGGTGGTGGTTTCTCTGTTTTTTCGTTTTTATATTGCTCTGACCCCGTCTGGCTTTGCTCATCTTGCACGCAACGCAAAGGCAAGTTTGTCGTTTGCGTCTTTCGTTTGCCATCTCAAAATTTCCCATCAGCCAAAGGGTGAGTTGCACTTGTTGCTTGCCTGCTTCACTGACTCTGATAAGACTTTGATTCTCAGCCTCACAAGCTCTAACAAAATACAATACTACTTAGAATGTTTGTGCCTTCAAACTGATGGACTACAAAATACCCTGTAAACAGTTTAGTAAAATATGAAAGCAAAGTTATTAGTCGTAGAAAAATATTACTCAAAACCTTTAGGTTGACCAAAAAAAATGCCTAAAAAAGCGTAAATATTTTAAAAAACCTTTTGACATATTGAGAGATATTTACAAGTTGGAGGCTGTCATTAGTTTGGCAATTCAAACGGAAGCGCTATAATTAATGCAAAGCGGCGATTGTTAATTTGTAAATGTGTAAAATAGCAACAGGTCGCCTAACAAACAAATAATGCATAAATATTAAACAAAGATAGTTAAGCAACAACAACAACGCTCACTGTCGTCTCAGCTTTTTGGGGCTGTGTGAATATTCTGTTCCTTTACGCTCCAAACGGAAACAATGCGGCGTTATATATGTACCTATAGACATTATAGTATATATGTGCCTTAGTATATATATATATCTTGACTTTGCGTTTTTCGTAATGGCAGCTTAAAATTCAAATCGACCAACAACCAACCAACTGTAATTAAAGTTGGAGAGCCAGCCCACCGTGGGAAGAGCTGCACTTGTTTTGTTTTGTCTCAAAATTGTTCACACGACATGGCAACATTTTCTCATGGCGATTTAAATCGACTATTCGCCACCGCCAAGGGTGGTTGTTGGTGGTTGGGTTTTCCTTTACGACTTTCTAGCAGGTAGGTCATATGCGGTGAGGAAGTGAAAGAAACAATGTTAAATATCATGCTTATCAAATCAAAACAATTGTCATCTTAAATATTTAGTGCTTTCTTTTTATTTATGTTTATCTTAGGCATAGAACTTTTGTCATCTTACAAAATTATATGCTTTGATATATATATTTAAATATATTATACATATGCTCATACAAAAGATCATATACGTATATGGATGTCATGACCTTAATGTGAATTCCTCAAACAAAATGCCGTGAATAGTTGCGTTTAAAAAGTGGAATGTTTTACAAGGTATTTGGCCAACGATTGCAATTATATATGATTCACTTAAGGCTGGCCATATCATATACTATAATACATATTCATATATACATATCAATATATATATATATGTATAATAAAAGTTATATTAGATTTACAGTTAATATATTTTTGTCAGTGTGCTTCTTCGAGTTATGTACATTTATGTCTTGGATTTTTACATCTATTGGTACTGGCTAGCACTACAAAATAAGTATAGGGTCAACTTGGAATTGGTATTCGTTTTGTTTGCCTTAAATTAAGCGTTAAAATATTTTTGTTTAAAAAGAAAGGAGCGTGAATAGGAGATTGCGTGTGTGTGAATAGAATAATGCACAGTTTAAAAACTAAGGATGTGACGGGCTAAAAACTAAATATGTGCTAGAAGAGCTTTAAATAACTTGGCATAAATAAATGTAGATGGAATTGCAAATAATAGCAATAATGCAGCACTCAAGACAAGCCGCTCCCATGACTATTCCATTGCACTTCCGAGATGGAGGGCAGTGTTTGATGTGTTTGCTGCTGTTGCAAGCTCTGTTGCAAACTTGAGCTGCTTGCTGGCGAGTTGCTGTTGTTGTTATTGTTGCTGTTATTATTGTTATTCGTATTATTGTTGTTGCTGATGCTTGTGATGTTGTTATTGTTGTGACGCGTACGCATTACATCCTCAGCCTGATTACAATGCGATCGCGGTCCCGGCTCCGGCGTATATGTAAATGTAAGACCAGTCGCATATATAATGCCATCATTGCGTACCAACGAAATTGGCACCTGCGTCGGCTGCCGTACCTGCACAAAAGCCAAAAGTGGTTAAGCACACGTCCACATAGAATGGATTGCAATCCACAACTTACCCAGAGCCATTCGCCTCGAAACTGTGAAATTTCGGGCACCACACAGAGCAGCGTTTCCGTGCATCGATACATGGTCTCCGCCTCAACATCGCCAAACCACACCTGCAAATGTGGTGTAAAATTATCGCCGCTCAGCTCTAGCATGGCAACATCACCGCCGCCATTTAGATTCAACGAGTTTACAATAGGCACTGGCGTAACCGGCGAGCTAATGACGAAGCAAGGTTAATTTTGAACGTGTTTTTGTACAAAATGTGTACTTACGCAACGGGTCCCATGCCCTCGTAGAACTGATACTCAGCCTTGTCCGTTGATATGATTGTCCAGCAGGCACCATCGTTAATCATTTCCTTGTTCGGCTCCTTCGGGCAGGGTGTGGCCTGAAACTGTATGATCTTCTCCTGTGACAGGCACAAGTACATGCGATCCGTGTCCTTCATGTAGAACGCACACTTGTGCAGCTGCGAGACAGGATCATCGGCCTCTAGCAGTGCCATTTGTTTGTCCACCTTCCGTATGATGAGACGCGGCAATGCCATGCCAGTTACGGAACACACCAGCTTAACGGTGGCGCCATAGTGTATATAACCATCGCGCACCTGAAACTCCTCCGATTCCGATTCATTGTCGTCGAGCAAATGTATCGTAAAGGCGCCCCACTGCGTCGATGAGGCATGAAAATGTCCATTCTCCACATGCAGATAACGGGTGGAGACCGTTTGGGAGCGCAGGCGATTAAAGAGAGCGACATTTGTGCCGCTGGCTATGCACAGATCGGCATTCTTTAGCGATTGTTTCTTTTTGGACGGCTTTGAGATAACCTTGATGCGCTTGGAGTTGAAAACGCCAATGTCATGGCCATTGCCATAGAACATTTTCACCGACAGCATAAAATGCTTGCGTTTATCCGAATCGGATATGAACAGCGTTTTAGCAGCACAATACTGCTTGCCATTGAGATCCAGCTGCTGCATGTCCTGATCGCTGCTGCCAATGCCAATGAATGCACACAGCTGTGCTCCCTGTTCACCCTCGCCCTGCTGCAGCATCTCCTCGTATCGTCGCCGCCAGCCGCTGCCAAATAGATAGATGCAGGGCGGCGGGCAAAAGAAACGCTTCTCATTGCCATAGGACTTCTGGGCAACCTGGAAAGTGCAGCAAAATAAACACTTGCATTAGATACAATCATTCTAATTATTGTTATAATAACAATTATAAATAATCAGTGCATCGATTATCGACTGAGATAAATCGTAACCAAATTGTAACCGCAGCAATGCAGCTGTTAAATTTTCATATAATTAATTTCAATTATTTTATTGTGGCCGCCGTTTGCTTAATTTGCGTGCAGTCAAGTGTGAAGGATGCGATGCCTGGACGGCGGCCGACGCTTGAAGATAGCCGCGAAAAACAAACCGCAGCAAATGCCCCACCAATCGAGCAGCAATTGACAATTGAATTTGTGAATTCGTGAAGCAAATGCCATTTAAAACCTGAGCCCATAATAGATTGATCTATATTGTATATACAAATATTGTTATGCCACAGTCTTAACTTAACAAATACCTGTGGGTTATTTCTTTTTATACAAATTTTACATTATATTTTTTAAATCACTTTTTGATTTAGGATTTTAATTTGGGTAAAAAAAGTTCCTAGTTCCTTATAAGACTAAACTTTAAAATGATATTTTATTTCAATCAGTTAGACGAGTCTATAGTTTGCTTAAGTTTAAACTAAAGTAATTCATTGTTTACAAAAATATTAGAAAATATATTTTTAGAAGCTTATAAAATCGATTCGGTTAAGATTTTAGATATGTCAACTGGCAATATTTTAATAGTTAGAACTAAACTTTTTTGCATTTATTTTTTAAAACATCTAAAGAAAAAAAGTTCAAATTAAAGCTTAAAATAAACTTAACTTTAGGTATAACATATTTTATTCATGCTATGATTTAATAAATAAATAAAGAATCCTGATCTTTGAATATGGACAGTTTAAATATATTTACTAACTTTTTAATACAAAATTCATTAATGAATACTTTCATGTTTTTATCCACAATTGATAAATAAGCAAATATAACACTTGTGACGTCACACTCTTTCTTTTTCGATATTCCTTTTTTTTATTTGGATAAAACTTTTAGCTTGTAAGCTTTCAATTACAACAAAAAAAAAATGCAACGTACCTTGGCGTGCAGTATAACGATAACCATATCGTTTCGCTCTCGCATGTATTTCTCCATGGCATCGCGCGTTAACTTTTTCTCCTCAATGTGCGACCGGTATGGACCTGGACCGGGGACAGCAACCGGCAGCATGGATAGCTGCATTTGTTGTTGTTGCTGCTGCTGTTGTTGTTGTTGTTGATGGTGTACTTGTAGCTGTTGTTGTTGTTGCTGCTGCTGCTGTGGCGGCGGCGCACTGCCCAGTCCAAAGTGCGGCATATCCTGACTGTGACTGTGACTGAGACTGTGCAGCTGGCTGCTGAACTGCAAGGAGTTGCTGTTGCTATTGCTAACTGCTGCTACTGCTGCTGCTGTTGCGGCTGCGTTCTCGTAGACAATGGCGGGCGGTGCGGCGGCAACGGCGTTTAAATTAAATTGGCTGTAGCTCTTCATTTAAGCACATGCTGTTTAAATGCATAAGCACTGTTGTTTTTTATTTTATTTGATTTTTTTGTATTATATTTTGGCAATTTGGTTAACACTTTGGCACTACTTCGTTCCCGCTTGAACTTTGTTTGTGTGTGTATTTTTTTTTTTTTTAAAGTCTTTGTATCCTGGCACACAGTAAAAGAGAAGAGCACAACACGCAGCAGCAGCTGTCGTTTCTCACGGATACGCTTTCGATGTTGATGTTTTGAGTTTTCTTTTTTTAATTCTTTTATCAAAGTGTTCGCTTGGGCACCATTAGCATGTGTAGTTTAGTGAGCGCGATTGCGACTATGACTGAAGCGCGCTACTGCTGGCTGCTGTTTAAACTGGCAACTAAACTGTGATAACTGATTTATAAAATAAATAAAACTAAACCGACCGACCCCACTAGTAGCAACTACCAAACAAACTAGGGTTGTTGTTATAATATCGATATGACCAGCAATGCAATTATCGATGTTTGATGTAAACACAAACGATATATTGGCATGGAAGCAAGATAGAAGATAAGGCTGCCATACGCACCTATCGTTCAGCTACAATACAAGTTGCTGACGTCATAGCCATGTGATATCAATGTTTATATTGTTAAATAAGGAGCATAAATGAAAATACTTAAATATTGTTTGGAAATCATAGTTTAAATTGAACTTTAGAAACAATACTGGCAGTTGTTGTCTATGTGTTTGAGTACAAAGTGCCTTGACCCGGCATTGACAAATAAGTTGGCAGCTCGTCCTCAGTTTACAAACAAGTTGGCAGTCAGGTGTGCATTGTGTGCGCTCTTAAAATTATTAAAAAATTCTAGAATCTACCTCCTGCAATGGAACACTTAAAAGGAATGCAAAAATCCCTTTACATATGGACTGACAGCGCTGACTTGGACAAACGCGTTGAAGCACTAAAGTCGGCCACCGGCGGCGATGTGGCTGTTGAAAATGTGCATCGTTTATCATTTTGTAAGTCTTAGCGCACATAATAAGTGACTCACCATGTTTTTATTTCATTTTAAACTTTGTGCATTTTAAGCATCCTACGCTAACTCGAGTTTCGACCTAATTGTGATCGAGTGCGCCCAATTGACTGATAATTACGTAAAGCTGCTGCACATGCTTAAGCCCAGCGGCAAGCTTCACCTGTTTGCCTACATTGGACCTGCAGCGAGTTTGTTGCAAGAAATCAAGCTATCCGGTTTTATTAATTGCCAAGAGGATGCCGTTGCCAACACACTGACTGCCCAGAAGCCTGGCTATGAAACGGGCTCCTCTGCCCGTTTATCGTTTGCCAAAAAAGCCGCCAGCGTTAATGTATGGAAAATCAGCGGTGACGATGAGGAGCTTATCGACGAGGAGGATCTACTTGATGAGGTCGACAAGCAGAAACCAGATCCAGCCGGTTTGCGTGTCTGTAGCACAACTGGCAAGCGTAAGGCATGCAAAAACTGCTCATGCGGACTAGCGGAGGAACTTGACAATGAAAAAGCAAACACAGCAGCCTCCGAGAATGCAAAATCAAGCTGTGGCAATGTATGTATCAAGCACTAACACTGGATGCCCTTGCCTAATGATTTTAATTGTAATTTTCTGTATTTTTAGTGCTATCTGGGAGATGCGTTTCGATGCTCTACTTGTCCTTATCTGGGTATGCCAGCGTTTAAACCTGGCGAGAAGGTGCAGCTGGCTGATAATTTGCTGAAATCAGACATTTAGTCTAGAGGAAGCAACGGGTTAGAATTTAAAAGTTTTATTTAGGGAAAACAATAATTTCATATGTAAATAGAAAATGCATTAAAAATTACAAAAAATAAATTGCGTACAAGCGACGCCTCACAGTTCGCATGGTGTGCCCTTAATAAGATCACGATTCTTGCCAGTCAATATGCGATAGTTAACTTCGTTGTGATCCAGCTCCTTGTACAGATACGTGGGCATTCTATCGGACAAAACCCAGAGAGAGCCAGTATTGTCGATTTTCAAGTCATTCGGAAATACCAAAGTATGCGAATCGGAATCGATGAGTCCCTGTGTATCGGCCATGTACGGACGCTTGATGTTCCAGCAGGCGATGGCATCCTTGTTGACCTGTGTATAGAACAACACACCCGTCTCCTTATCGTACACCTCGGCCGTTGACTGTCCGTTCATGCCACGATCGCCAACGAATTTGAAATCATAATACGACTCGCCACCATTAACATGACTCTCGTTTTGCAAGACACGATTGGAGACTTTGAACTCTTTGGTGCTGGCCAGTGCATGGAAATAGATGTCCTTGGTATGATCGGCATTCAGCGGGCCAACAGCCATGCCGAAAACTCCATCGGTCCATTGGAAATTCACACCAGCCACATTAAAGTCACCTTGCAGCGGATCGAAATGGAAATAATTGTGCTTCACGCGATACGACTTGTTGTCGCGCAGGGAATAGACAACAACACCATAAGCACCCAAATCTGGCACATACGCATAGGCATCATCGCACTGATCACGCTCCACATCAACGATCTGAAACATATAGACATTAGTATTATGTTAAATCGAATAAGTCAAGTTTACGCACAATGTTGGCAAAGAATGTGTCCTCCTTGCTTTGGGCAGCGGGTATGGCAAAGCGACGCAGCAGTTGATCCGTTTTCAGATCGAATACCAATATGGAACTGGGTGTTATCTGCTTGGGATTGCCAAGAATGTCAGCGAGTCCGGTGTCCAGCACCCACAGACGATCGCAAACATCGACTTGAATACGGAACGTTGAAATAATGGTGGCATTATTCTTAAGCTGTACATCTGCATTCTGTGCCTTATCCGCATCCAAACGGCCACCGGAAGGTGTCTTCTGCTCCTGTGGCTGCACATCAATTGGCAACTTGTTGGCCTCCCAGCTGGGGTACGGACGCAACTTTGGTGACTTCTCGGTAGTCGATAGATCAATATAGTTCAATGTCGCCGCAACGCCAGCCTTCCATCTAAATTAGTTAAGATTGATATGTTTTTAACTCAATAATTGTATACTATTTACCCTATCCAGGTCAATTTCAGGTTCTAGTTAATCTATTATAATACGAACCAGTTAGGAAAATTATTTTTCTATCTAAATTTTCATAGAGCGTAACAAAAAAGGAGTTAAAAAAATTGTTGATTCAGCTAAACCGCAGTATTATGAAGATAATTAAATTCATTATAAAAATTTTCCTATAATTACAAATTCTATATACTCAAATTATTTCAGCACGAATTTGTTGATGAATAATTGATTTTTAGCTTCTTTTTTTTAAGTGAATATTTTGTGCGCAGCACTGATTAACGCATTTATATATATATATTTGGTCAATTTACTATCAATGAAAAAATAGAAAACAAACAGGTAGATCACCATGCAGCAATGACGTCATACGTTAGATGTCAATTTTGAATAGTTAAAAAAATCCATTTAAAGAGTAAAGGCAGATTTATGAGTTTCCGTTAACCGTTTTGTTTAAGCAATTATCAGTTTGTTTTCAAATTTGCATAACCGTAATTAAAAAGTACAATTTACATGTACACAACAAAAAAAAAACTAATCAAGAAGGAGCCAAAGAGAGCAACGACAGCGAATTCAACTATTGATTAACCGGTTTTCCTCCAAGTCACGATGGGTTTTTCGCAAGCCCCGTTTACAAACACGCTGAACACAATTAAATACTTGATAGCAACGAAAATTGATGTAGCCCGCCCAATGGTAATTGGCAATTTGAATATTTTTTGGCTGCTAACTCGTCGCCTTACCTTGGCACAGTGACAAAGATTTTGTTTTCCCAGCGCTCCAAGCCCAACGGCAGATTGTTCTCTGCAATGTAGTGACCGGTGCGTTTGGCCTCCGCTTCGGCCTCAGCGCTTGGCCAGTCGAAGGTCATCTGCTTCCAAGAGAATCGTTCCTCCAGTTTGGCATCAATGGCCAGATAACAGCAGCAGCTGATAATGCACAAAGCTAACACTTTAACCGCATTCATGTTGTTGGCTTGTTGGACTATTCTTTTTTTCCGATTTCTTTTGCACTGTATTACCGTTTGGTTTGAGCTGAGAGCGTTAACTGCTTGAGTTGAGCTGTGTTCGAAGCTTAATATGCTGACGAGAGCTTAAAAGCTGCGGTAAAAAGCTCACATACGACAAACGGCTCAAAGCATGTGCACCAGTGCAGGTTTGCAGCTGTTTTGTGGATAATCTTTTTAAATTAGCATAGGCGGAAGGGGAAAAGAAGGTGAGGTATAAATAAATCGAATCGAAATATGGAGCGGCTATTAAAATTCTTAATGGACTGCACATGTGTTAAGCTTTCAACTGTTGCAAGCTGCGGGTTAAAGGCGAATACAAACACTACGTTAAACACTGTTAAGTACCTGTAAAATAAATATTCAATAAAGTTCAGCTTATCAATTTAAAACACGAGTGTTTGTCGTTCAAACACTTGAATGCAAATAAATATATATATATATATATCAAAAAACAAATCGTTAAAATAATCAGTGAGAAGTTAATAATTGCATAAATCAATAACCCTTTGATAAAGATTTATGCAAATCGTATACAAAATTCTGTAATATGCATATGTTTTAATCTGGATGAGTTTTCAAGTGCCGGGTTCAAATGTTTGTGTCATTATGGTTTGTTAGGCCTTTAAAATAAATTTAATAGCTTACTTTAATCTCTGTTTTTTTCTTTTCTTTTGTTGTTGTTTTTGTTGTGTTTATTCAGTAAAATTCTCATATTCCTTTAATTAGACTTTAAATTAATTCGTTAATGTTACTCTCATAAGAACATACCGAGTTTTCATTTCTTTCTTCATATTGCTACAATTGTATTTTTGGTTGCTTTTTTTTTGGCTTTTTTTTTTACCGTGTTTGGAGAAATCAATTTGAATCTGGTTTATTTACTCGTATTTATACAAATATTAGCTTTGCTAAAGTCTTAATTATTTTACTTATTTACTTTTCTCTCGGTTGTGGTTTTTATGGGTTGCAGTTTAGTTTAGTAGTAATTGTAGTGTTTGTGACATTGACGGGAAAGCGCAGAAAAAACAACTAAAAATTGTACTTAATTAAACATTAAAGTTTCTTGATTTGTGTTTGGTTGAATAAAAATTGCAATTATCGCTTAGTTGTTAGCTTAACACGCTATATACAGTATAAGTACATGGTTTAAGTTACAGCTAACCTAACAGCATTCCCCTAAATGAATTACAATACATTTAAACTACAAATTCCAACGATTCTTAGCGTAACAATTTGTTTGTTTTTATTCTTTTGGGGGGTTTTTTTTTATATATATACTAAAGATGTCATTTTTGCAATGTGTAAATTTATTTCTGATGTCCTTCATTCATTCTAGATCTCTATGTATATATTTATATCTATGTATATTTATATAAATATGTTGATGAATATATTTTTTTATGAATAAGAATGTGTGTGTGTGTTAGTGTTTGCGAGTGTGTTTGTGTGTGTGTATATAGTTTTAATTTCATTTAACGGCTTAGATTTTAAAGTCTTTCATTTCGTAGGAATTTGATGTTGTTTTTTTTATTTATATATTCTTTCTTCAATTATAGCACTTTTTGTGATGAGTAAGAGTAATTGAATTTGAAATAAAAAAAAGAGTATTTCAATTGTTTGTATACGTGAATTATTTTTTTTATTTTGTAGTTTTCGTAGTGTTCTTTTCATTTCAATAATGTCAATTCCTATTTAAATAACGACGCATTTTTTAATTTTATTTACTATTTTCCGTTTGGTTTTGTGTGTATATATGTGTATATATAATAATAATTTTATAAATGCAATTTTAGAACTTACAGTATGTTCAAAAATTTTTCCTTTGCTTTTTCATCATTTTCTATGCATAACAGTACATTACATAATTAAAATGTTGCTTGAGCACGTAAACCAATCGGCCCATGCCATAACCCCCAGCTACCTGCTCCCTTTCCATAATAATATACTTATCGTACATATACATATATATTAACTTTATGATACTACACTAGACTATGACTATGTTTGTTATTTATCCAAAATTTGCTATGCTTTCCATTCGATTTGTGCTACTTACAACTCACAGTAGATTAAACTAATAAAATATTACATACATTTATTCAAGTGCATAATATTTGTTGGTTTTTTTTCTTCTTCTTTTTTTGTATGTTTAAGTGAGAGAATTATTGGACAGGCCTCCAAAAATGTTTTCTTTAACACACACACATACACACGGTCTATACAAAAAACCTAACACTAACTTAGACTAGAACTACGTGTTAAAGAGGCCAAACATATTTGTTAAGTAGTTTGGTGCTGAAGTCTAGGAGCTCGTATTGCCACGGCATTGATCAGGATTAAAGTCCTGGATTAGATGAAACGAAACGATAAACTAATATGAAATGGGAAAGGCCGCCTTGGAAAAACATTTCTCTGCGTGTGTATGTATGTGTGTGTTCATGTTTATGTTTTGTTTACATTGTTTTTAGCTCTAGGAGACAGCGCTGAGCAAAATAGGTTTATAGAAAATACTCGTTATACAAGAACATATGTACTAACACAACAATTTGTTTTACTTTTTCTTTTTAAAAATGACTAACTTTAACATGATTCATATTTCATTCATAATTACTTGACTATGTTTGGTTTTTTTTTCTTATATTTGTTTTTTGTTCAACTTTAAAGCCTAACAATTTTTTTTAGTTCACATTCTAATATCGTTAATTAATTAAATGTATTAAGTTAAAAGTATTTCGTTTGTTTTTGTTTTTTTAATCTTAAATACTTGCTAAACACGTTTAAGGTACAATACATATTTCAGTTAAGCTACAAAATTGCTGCTACCAATTCTCATATTTAGCTCAGCTTAAAGTTGATACAAAGTTTATTTTAGTACATACAATATTTATTAAGTTTTCATTAAGCATCATCATATTTGTATAATTCACCTATCACGCAAAGGAAATTGACAAGTTTTTTCATGTACGGTGCTCATGAGTATCTGAAAGAAAATTTTTTTTCATTTTTCAATTATTTCAGTTATAATTATGTGAAATTTTAAATCATAACGATGGACTTTTACACAAGTTGACAGCGTTAAGCGATATACAACAAAACAAAAACATCGATAACGTTTTGCAGTGCTGATCGATCTGGTAGCGACAAAAGTGCTATTGTGAACTTTTGCAATTTAACAAGGCTCTGTTAATGTTCTGTAAACTAACAGAGCTTGTGTTCTGTTGAAAATAAATGTGTAACTCAAAAACGAAAACATTTTAGTAAAATTGTGTAAGAAAAACCTTTTAGCTCCATTTGCACAATGTTCAATCAAATTTCTCAATGCCCGCAAACATGGATAAAATCTCTAATAATAAAATAAAACGCAACGATTTAATAAATGCGCATGTTTAACTGAAGTACTTATAACTTATGCTTTATGCGTATTCATATATGTATGGCTGTTACCTTGTGTGATTGCGAGTGTAGCCGCAGGTGTCATATGTCCAGAGGCGCTTGCGTTAATGACACAAGCCGCCTGCGGCTGAACTGCCAGCGAGGTCGTTGCTATGCCGCCAGTGCTGCTGCCACCGGCGCCTGTTGCTCCATTCAGCTCTGTGCCTTTTGTATTGACGTCCCGCTCGACTAATCGCTGCCGCAGAACTCGTATCTTTTCCTCTTTCTATGAGGAATTAAAACAAAATGTGTTGTTAAAGGCACAAGTTGTATAGTAGTATATAGTGTAGTTTTGTTTTTACCTGTGTTATTAATCGTTGTAGTTCCTCGTTTTCGGTTACCAGCTTTTGATAACGTTCCTCGTCCTCTTTCGATATGCCCGAGTCCGGATTGTACTTTGATTCGGCCTTATCCTTCGGATGTCTTATGACCTCAATAACCTAAACAAACAATTCACATTAGTTCAAGTTGTGATTATATTACTTTAAATGCACTCATACCTTTGGCACAAATATCAGCAACATGCTTAGGAAACAACAGAATATCACAGCTAGTGCAACAAAGGCGAATGAAGCGTCCTGCTGCGATGCAATGACCATGCCCACGGGCGCCGTTATCAGACAGAGCACAACCACATTATAGATGCTCATGCCCACATAACGTGAGTCGTTTATCTGTTTGACTTTAATGGAACGTGTCTCGTATGCCAAGAAGAGGCCGAATACAAGTATAAGACCCTTAACCCCATAAACGAGTCCTGAAATTGTAATAATATATTTAAATATACTTTAAAAATGAACTTAAGTATAAATCTTTGAATTCTTACCCAACCACATTGAATTGCGTTCACTTTCGCAATGCTCAAGCTCTGGACGTATTTTAATATCATCAGTTGTAGAAACTGGATCTTCGAGTGGGAATGTTTCGAGTATACGCTGTAGCGGATCAAAGATCTGCCAAGATAGTAATATCACTAAATCTATTGATAGAAGACCCGAAACCATGGTGTATAGCTTCCAAGGTTCCACTTTTTTCTGTTAAAAAACAAACGATACAAACGATACTTCAAAATTGCTTACAAATCAAATTTAAGTAATTACCTTCGGGTCAGTTTTCGCTTTTGTTGTAAATCGATGCACACGCCAGACTTTGCTGAACATAGCACCATATGCTAGTGTAAAACCGGTGGATAATAGCCAAGCTCGTGCCTGACAAATCTGTATAGACAAAATATTCCCATAGTATTTATTATGGAATAAGTGTTTGTGTTCCTCATACCTTTGGATATTCGTGCGGACTGACAAACCGTCCGTCCATGCCCAGCAATATGACTGATATAAGGCAGATGATGACTCCAATAAGCATAATTGTATTGCATACCGGATGTGACGATTGTATTACTCTATTAAAAAAGAAACACATGTTTAATCATTAAAAAAAAACCTTAGATATTTTTTTTAATGGATTACTTGCCTTCTATGCTTATTCCATATGTTGAAGATGATTAGAGCAAAGGCAACGAAAATGCCGCAGCTAGAGATGGTGCACATGCAGACGAATAACGGTAAAGATACGGTACGCAAAACATGGGTAACAATAGTGCGATCCTGAGGCACCTACAATTTTCGGAAAAAAAAAAAACAAGTTCAGTTTTAGTAAGCAATTTGTCAGCTTTTAGGACGTTTTAGTTTTTATTAGAAAAGTAAAGTAAATTTGTCCGTAATCTTGGCGAGTATGCTTAATATTTAATGCCCACAACTTGCAATGAAAGGGTATTTCTATATTAGGTTGTAGCTTTTTAAATTTCAATGCTATCAGGCGATTCAAATCAACTTTGCTATGAAATATCATTTTCTCATTTTGCACTTCAACATCAGTAAACTGATCCGAATCAATGTATTTGGTTTCAAATGCCGCCTCCGGATAGAAGTCAATGTTTGTTAGCTTAACTGGCCACGATGTACAGGTTAACCAAATGCGGTTTTTGCGCATTGATTCTTGTGTTCTATTTAATAGCATCCAATTAAGTGTTGTATAATCAAAATTATTCAATTTGGCTCTTGTCAGATCTTCCTTCTGCTCGTAGGGCCTAGTGTGAAAGCCAATCAGGCGATTAACTTTAAGAAAAACACACGGCTCGAGTGTGTCATAGCCATAATTATTGTGCTTCTGGCAGGGCCCAAAGCGTTTCAGCTGACCTCCAAACTGTCCGTGCTTTTGCAAAAAATCGTGTAGCTTCATGCGAATCTTGTTCACATCGGTGAAATTATTCGGATTATATTGTATCAGCTTGTAATCGGGCAAGCTGCCAACAGGTGCAAAGCAAAGATATGGCTGCGACATCTGAATTGCTGGCCTTGCCATGTTTACTCCATCCGATAAATGGCTGAATAATGACATGTTAATGGTTAAAATAAAGAGTGAAAAGCCCATAAAATAAATGGCCGATCTGCGCCAATTTTTGCACGAGCGCGTAAAGTATCGGTTTTTGGTGCCATCATAAAATATTCCATGCCAATTTCGTCCAACTGGAAAATGATATTCACAATCCTTATAATTCTGCCGATGTGTGCTACTCAGCGTATACTTCTTTCCATATTGTGGAATTCTCACAATGCCCCTGTACTCAAATCGTGGCTCATCTGTATCATTATTGGCCATATCAATGTGCACTTGATCCGCGTCATTTTTAATCTTTCTGTGTTTAGTAGAATTTCCCACATCTTGCCTTATAGATGTTATTGAGCCTATGGATCTTCGATACAATTGTGCTATATCGACGGTGCTGGCATCTTTGGACAAAGTGTTAGCTGCTATGTTCCAAGACTTGTCAAGCCCATCCTCGCTGCTTTTACTTGAGCCTTTCTTTTTGTTATCCATTTTTCAAAAATGCTACTTGTTACGAATAGGAAAAAGCCTATTATGTGTTTTTTACCTTGCCACCTATCCATTGCTCCGTATTTAACCAGGTTAAATTGTCCAGCTGTGTGTCATAATAGCCTAGCTTTTCGTATTTTCCCTTTACCATTTGTTCGATTTGTGTTAGCGCAATACGATCTCCCTGTGAACTGAATGCAACCACACCCTGAAAAAGTATTATTCAATAAGTAAAGTTATTTTTAACAAACTTTAAGTTGTCCTAATTTGCTCTTACCGATACGCCCAAGAATTGTGTTGAGTTCATTGCCGAATAGATATCATCGGCTATTTCTTTGTCCGTATAGGTGAAATCTCTTAGCGATTTCTTGCGTGATGTTAAGCGTTCCATTGTCTTATTGAATGCCAATGCCACGCTCCAGACAGCATCATAGGCCAGCGGCGCTTCCTGATAACCCTCGGGATAACGTCCGTGATTAATATCGTAGTTATCCTCGATCAGCGCATTATTCAGTCGATGTCTGTTACAAATCAATTGAAAATATATTCAGTTGATATTTTTCACTAGTCGAATTTGTTTAAGCTTACCGAAATTCTTCAGCCGTCATGCCAGATATCGTTGTCTGATTGTTCTGATTCCACATAAGCGCCTCTGTGGTTAGGTGTCCCTCGGCAGCTATACGCATTTGTTCCACTGTACAAGTAATGCCCTCGCTGGCCAGATTTTGCTCATACCAGTTGTCCTCATACCAGCCTGTTAATAAGAGTTTCATAAACTTTTGTGATTAACTTTGTTTTGGCTATTGCAGCTGGTTCTTTAAAATATGTTACTGTTCGCGCTGCTTTTACAAAATAGAGTGACCATAGATTCTATCGGATCACTTTTCTATACGATAGTCACATCTCCATACCGCCACACTTATCGCCACTGTATTGATCAATACACTATCGGCCGAAAACAGGGTGACTAGGTTACTACGTATTATTATTTGTCAATTACTGTTAAAACATTATTGGCAACAGGATTATAACGTATGCGAGCTTAACATTAGTTAGGTATTGTTGTGCTGTTAATAGCAGAACGTAGCTTAATCAGAATTAGTAAGGGTCATGAATGCCTTACCAATGAAGAACCAGACATGAGCACGACCATAGAGCTGCTGTTTGTACATTTCACAAAGAACACGTCTCGCTGCTACTACATAGAAGAGTCCCACTATAATGCGGGCATCTTGGCGTCTTAAATTGCGTACGGCGTCTGTTGGATCGGATAGAAATGATTGTCTAGTTACGATTTCGATGCCAGCTTCCATGCAGCGATTCTCGAGATCCTCTACAGTCTGCAAAACATTAAAAGTAAACATAGAATTAAGGCGTATCATTTAAATGTAAATAGAAGAGAATTACATACCGATATGAATACCTCCTCGGCCTGTTGTAGAATGGCTACGCGAGACCAGCCAAACTTTTTCATTAGTTTAATACGCGTCGGATTGTGCACTGTTGCCGAGGGATGTGTCCGAAATAGTGTTGGAAAACGCTTGCGATCCGATAATGCCGGACTTGAAGCGCCATAACAAAGCTACAATTGTGACCAAAATTTAATAATAAAGTTATATAAATGCATATTAGTTTGTGGTTAGTTAAATGTTTTCCGTTGTGCTTACCACAATTAGGTTCCACATTTTGGCTGCCTCTGCCACAGTGGTGCAGACCGTGCTGCAACCGGCTAACAGCATAAGTTTTTGTGGCTTATTATATAGTAGATTGTACATCACACTGGCGCCCAAACCGGGCTCGCACTGCAACAAGATGCAATGGGAAAGTGAATTATAAACGTGTACAAATGCCATTTGGCAAAAGGCATGACCCAGTTTGTCCACTGCCAACAAACAAGCCTTCAATGCAGGTTTACATAACAAATTAAAAAACAAATATAGAAAGGTCACAAAATACTTATTAGACTCCAATGCAAACATAATTTGAATTGATTGAATTGATTTCAAAACTCTAATTGTTATGTGTTTTTAATTGAGTTTAGTCTCGACCAAGCTGGATATTTATTAGTCTATAATTATTTTATTTACTTTAAATTAGCTAGATATTAAATTACTTAACTTAAGTCCTGACTTAGCTAGATATTAACTGATTTATAATTATTTTTTTACTTAACTTGTAATAAAATTAAGTATTTTAAGTAACGATATTAAACTAATATCATAAGTAATAAGTTATGAGCAAGAATTTTAAAGAGTTGTAAATCAATTTAAAACCTTTAAAGGCTTAAATAAACAACTACAATTTTACCAAATAAATACAATTAAAACGTATTCATGAAATATAAATTACAATGTTTCCGCGAATTAATCTAAGTTAATGAATTAGCAGTCACGTTTTTAGTTAAAAGTAATTATTTATTTTTGTGTTTAATATGTAGATCATATCCATACATGTTTCCAAGTTATTGGATGGTGGCTATCGTTAAAACTTTACTAACTTAACTAACTTACTATTAATACTTTTTTCAACATTAAATTTGCAACAAATAAGCCAATATTGTCTTTGTTTTCAGTCTTCATGTTCAGTAATTGCTATTGCCCAAATATTTCTCTTCGTTGCTTTTCTACATCAATAAGATTAAGTAGATGCCATTGTGCCGAGATTGGAAGCTCAGCCAACCAACTAAAAAATTGGATAGCTTTTACTTTCTTTATCCTCCAATTTCTATTCTATTTTATGGAGACATTCACGTCGGGTAAGAGTATAATAATACAAATTTCAATTTACTTTAACACATATCATCGTAGTTTTGAATTAATTTAAGTTATGTTTTCAAGTTTCGTGACAAATGCAAACATTTAGCTAGATACAATGAATAATTTATGTGCTTAGTTGAATAGCCAGTCGTTTGTGTGAATGGCAACTGGCACTCATAAAGCATGCACTCATTTGCATTCGCTGCATGCGATGATTCATTAATTTCAGCCTCTAATGAAAAACTCATTTACGCTTTGTTTAACTTGACTTTGCGTGTAAACAACCTTTTGTAATTGTTTGGCTTCGTGTCCAGTCGCATTGTATTCTCTTTTATATGGCTCTTTTCTTTTCTGTTTTTTTTTTTATTATCCTGTACATGACATTACCAGCTGTATGTTCCAGCATATATAAATCCGGGGCTCGCCGCATTATGAGCGCACTTGTTTAATCGTTTCGTTGTGTGTGTGTGTGTGAGTGTGTGTGTGAGTGTGTGTGTGTGCGTTTCTTGGGACAATTCACACATCAAAGTAGGTCAAGCAAAAGGCAAAGACATTGCGTGCGACCTCTGCGTCGCTTGTTGCCGTTTTTGGCATGAGGCAACTGATGATGATAATGGGCATGTGGCACGTAGGTGGTGCAAGGAGATGCAAACTAATTATGCAGCATTTAACGGAAGCTGTTTGCCTAAGCCCAAGTAACAACACTAGCCATCATAGTCACCATAGTTAGTTTGAAACTGAAACTAAAACTGAACTCAATTCAAGCCGTTCTTAACACGCTACCCTATAGAGAATGCTGGGACAGGTTTGTCTGACAGCCTTGAATAAAAATAAACTCAAATGATGAGCGCTGAGCGCTTACAAAAGTGACCTCATTCAAAACTCAAAACAAGTTGTTAAGCTTTCGCTCACTTAAAACTAATGAGCTACGCCTATAAATAGACACTACTTCTAATAACAACCAAGCAACTATGTAACTGTAACTGTTACTGGAAATGTACGGACAGAGTCCTTTTTCTGTTTTTTTACACACATACACACACATATATTCATAAGCATAACTTTTCTTGGTCTCTCTTGGAGCATTGATTACAATTCATGAGAGACTGCGAAACTAGCCATTAATTATGACATATGACATTTATGCGAGTAAATATACATTCACATTAATATAGATAAATTAAGTTTAAGTTGTTGTGGCATTCTCAAAAACACTTTCACTATGGAAAGTTTGTTAAGTTTGTTTGCCAAGGCAACCAAAAACTAGTTTATCAATATCATGCTAACTTTAGCCTTGACTTTAACCGTTATTGTCTATATGCAAATTGATGAAGTTTTTCAAGGAAATTCTGAATAATACAGAGTCAGTGTCAATAGTTATAGAGACCCGAAAGTTTTAGATAAAATATATTTATTGGAGTTTTCGTTAGAACATATTTTAAAAAATAGTGGTGGATTGTAGGTGAATCCTTAAGAAATCAATTGTACAAAACAAATTAGTTTTAGATGTGACATTAAGCGGATACTCAAATAGATTGGTCACAAAGATCAAGTTTGTTGATAACAATAAAAACTTGTTTCGAAATTGTGTTGAAATTGATTTGAAGAACACTTACGGCACAAATACCCTTTATGCGCAATATAACAAAAGCATAATAAAACGCTACTCTCTGTCTGTCTGTGTGTGGGTGAGTGTGTGTGTGAGTGTGTGTCACCCCCTAGAGAAATATGCTAATGAATGCCAAGCTACCCCAACGCCTTGTCCCCCCATAACAACCCCCCAAACGTAGTAGTAACGAAAAACGCTGGCAAAAAAGAAAAATAATAATAAAGGAAAACAAAACGCAAAAACGAAACAAAATAAGTGGCACCCAAGGGTTCGAAACTAGTCGCACGCTACATATCTGTTGTGTGGGCAGGGATATGTATTCTGTCTGGGTTTTTAGCTTATCATAGATATTATTGTGACATTTGATATGAAGAGAGTGTGTGGCAGCATTTTTGTTGAATGAACTCACCTCGCTGTCATTGCTGTGCAGGATGAGCTTGAAGCCTGGCAGCAGATTTGGCTCCTTGTTGACATCATCCAATGCCAGTCTTGCTGCCGGCATGCACGCCTGCCCACCCTGCCATCCTCCAGTGCCGGCAATTGGAAATATGCCGCCAATGTGCAGCTCATCCGGTTTGCCGGCCTCGCTGCCCTCCAGCTGCGGTGTGCCGATCAAACAAAGCAAAAATATCCAAAACGTAACAGCACCATCACTTGTCATATCCTGCAGAAAAATGTTCAAATTTGATTACCGCATCCCAAATCCGCAACATCATACACAAACACAAACACAAATACAAATACAAATAGAAAATCAAACAAAACGACACAATGGTAAACGGGAAACGGTAAAAGAGGCCAATGAGAAACAAAAAAAAAAAAACGTGCCTTAAGCACCGTTTTATGTGTCCAGCACAATATTTTTTATGACTCGCTTTCATTCGTTCTTCCTTTCTGGATTTTTTTTTGTTTTTAGCCATCGCAAACATTTTTGTATACTTCTTGTTACAAAGGAAGAAAACAAAAAACAAGGTTTGGCCACATTCGCCACAAATAAACCACTTCGGTATCTTTCATAATTCTGCTGGCCAGATTTGTTGTCCTTAACTTGTTTAAGTCATTTGCTGGGATTTCTGTGTTCGTAGTGCGTTTTACGATATGCAATTGTGTAAGAAGATAAAAATTCTAAGCTAAGTTAAATTCACTACCTATTTTGATTTTTAAATAAAGCAATCTGGACTTAAACAAACATATAATATTAGTTTGATTGTAAGCTTAACTGTTTTTCTATTTGTTTATTTGAAGGTCAAACTATTTATGGAAAGAATTGCTTAACCAAAAACGACTTCATCTGTCGATTCTTTAATATTTATCTTAAGTGATTATAATTGTGTAAAAAATAATCTGAGTAGTGTGTTTAAATAGTAAATGTTTATTACTTGTTTGGCATAATATTAAAATTAATATTAAAATCAGGTAAAAGTGAAAGTTTTAAGTCTTGTAAGGTTAAGGTTGAAAAGTAAAACAAATTATCTGTATTTGCATTAGAGCATCGATATTGTCTATATGCATTTGTGTAAGCACTTAAGCAAGATTGATTTATACACAAGCAAAAACTCGTTCAAAGTTTGTGTGTTTTTGCCTTCTTTTATTTTTCGAAGTACCTTGAAAATGACAGCACTGTGAAGCAGCACGTTTCGCAAACGTACCGCAAAATGCGCTTTTTTCTTTTAAATTGGCGTACGTGAGAGCAGGTAAACGACTTTTAGAACATATTGACCTAAATCAAATTGCATTTTATTAAGTTAATTTCATGACTGCGCTCAAATCATGTATTGGGTTGTGTTCTGTTTTATGTGCTTTGTCTCAAGTGTAAAAACCTTTTTATGTTTGCGCATAAGAATCAAGGTTAACTTTATTCCATTATTAGACTGCTTGAATGCTTGTGTTTTATTTCGCGTGTATAGTATATTGCATTTAATGCCAATGATGCTCTAGTTTATCTAAAGGTCAACCGTTAGCTGCAGCCAAATTTGTCCTGCTTTGTCCTTAAATAGCGCTGATTTGATTGCCAGTTTTCTATTTTTGTGTGTTGATTTGAAAGCTTTTAAGCTTTAGTTCAACTGACAGTTGTCGCAACAAATAAATAAATAATTAGATTCTATTTCTTCTACATTCATTTTGTGTTCGGTTTATTTTTTTGTTTCTCTTTATCTATCTATCGAAATCTCTCTCTCTCTCTTTCTATCACGTTCAGCAAGGTCATTTTGTTTGGCGTTTCGTTTTTATAGCTTTAACCTCAACACACGTCCCGCACCGCACAATCAGTTTGTTCTAAACTTTAGCCAACGATTGCTTATGAGAAGCACACACCCACACACACACACACACATTCATTTAAACGCAGAAAAAGGAACCAGAACTGTTTTTTCCACAGCCTCATGAGGCGGCTGCTGTCGAACCAGTTGCGAGGCTACGCTTGTATGCGTGTGCGTCTGCTTGTGTGTGTGTGTGTGTGTGTTTGTGCGAGGTAGATACAGATAGGCGCACAATTACAAGTAAACAGCACGCGTGTAGGAAATATAAGCGTTGTGGTTATTGAATGACAGTGCGCTGAAAGGTAGGCAACACCTTTTATTCCCTTCACATTTTCACAATTCAACGCGAGCCCTTAAAAGTAGGCAACAATATTTTTGCAGCATACACAAAGTACTTGACAATACAATTTAGCAGTCAATTCAGTGCAGAGCGTTTAAAGTGTGTCCTTAAATATGTGGAAAAAAAAACATGAATATTACTTCGTGTTCAGAAGCGTTAACGCACACACGTGCCACCCCAACAAAATGTTGCTTAGCGTTCGACGCGTGCCCCTAAAATGTTGATTATCGGCAACTGCTGCCGCTGCTGCTGCAACTAAAGCGTTAATCAGCCGCATTGCTTTGACACCTTTTCACTTGAGGAGCAAAAAGAGTTTCGTTTGTTGTTGGTACGTTTTTTTTTTGTGCCTGGTTGGTTGACTGGCTGCTGCTGGTGCTGCTGGTTGGCAACTTCCGCTGACCTAGTTTCAGGCACACTCACACACACACACACAAGCGTTGAATAATTACGCGAGAGCTGTGAATGTGAGACCGCTTTTTGTCATCTATTCTTTTGCCATTTAAACACATCAGTGCAGCAAAGCGTTCAGCTCATCGCATCCCTTGGACTTAGCTTGCCCTGCTTAGGGTTCAGTTGACAGTTAACGCGATACAAATTTCACTTTTACTTACTTTGCGTATGCCGTTCAAAAATGTGATGCGATTTTGTTGATTGCTGCTGCTGCTGATGCTGCTGCTGTTGCTGCCTTGGCCGGCGCTTCGATTGTTTCATAAGACACTGAATAAAAACCGTTTTTAGATAGGGGCAGCGGTTGAGGGCCAAAAGTCAATGTTTGTTGTTGATGTTGTTGTTGCGGCTTTGCTCTTGTTGTTGCTCTTGTTGTATTGTTTGATGACTGCGCATTACAATCGATAATCCCTTGCACAAATGCAGCTCAGCGCAACGGCATTCGCGCAAATCCATTTTAATGAAATGCCGTAAGCCGCATCAGATTATCCTTTAAATGATGATTATTTGTTTCTCAAGCACTATTTATTGTTGTGCCCTTTCAATAAACACAACAACAACACCAGCCGACGGGGCGTGGAGCTTTACAAATAATATAATACAACCAAACAAAAAAAAAAAAAGAAGAATTGAAACCAAACGAAAAGCTTTAAACTGAGTTTGTAAATTTTTTCTTCTTGTCTCGTTTTAAGTTTTTTCGGTTCTTTGTTAAGCTTCTTGTAGTTTTAATGTCTTGCATATACAAGTTATATTTGTTATATGTATAGATACTTTCAATCTATTCTCTTCTTGTGTTACACTTTCGTTACAATTTGCAACGTTTTGCACAGGGGCACGTGTTTAGCAAACATTTTCTAATTTTACGCACGCACACACAAACACATACACATTAACACACGCACGCAGGCACATACATAGATGTATTAGTAGTCGTTCGCTTGGCTTGTTTTATACACAAAATTTTTGGTAAAAAACTTTTTTCGCATTGTATTTGAAGGCGAGGCGCGCTATTTTGTGTGTTCGTTGCGTTCCACATGTATCCGACGACTGGAACTCCATGACTGACATTCGCACACATCGTCGACATTGGCTTGAGCCAGCGCGGAAAAAACAGAACACATTCGTGAGCTGCGTGAGCTTTTTTTTACTGAGCACAAGCCCAAGCGCAAGCTTTTCATATGGAGCGACTGGAAGGGCAGCGCTGTCGCTCTGTCGCTCTGCTGTCTGCTTGCCTTCCAGCTGGGCAAATGCGTAAGTGTTGGTAAAGTTTGATTTTTAGTGGGCGCGAAGTTGATAACTGTCAATTGTGTGTGTGTGTGTGTAGTACCGTAATTATGACTTGGCCACAGGGCTTCGAGCAGTGGCCGGCGTTTTGCGCGCTCTCCGCTTAAAGTTGAGTGAGTTTATTAAATGGCCGCTAAAAAACATAAAATAAACCAAAAAAAACAAAAACAAAAGAAAATTGTATAGCCAAGGACGATTGGCTTTAGCTTATGGCCAATGTCAAGCGGCGTTTGTTTTGAAAGCGAAAGCCACTTATTATTGGGCCCTGGCCCGGGGTTTCTGGCATTGCATGCCAAAGTTTTTTTCTACTTTTTTTTTTTATTTTCGGGGTCGTAATACAGTCAAACATGCAAACACGCACGGCACACACACACGAACATGGGGGCAAGGTAAGGTCCTTGTCATTTAACTCACTTGCCGTGTTGACCTTTTTGTCGAGTGTGTGCAATTCACAACAACAATGAAGACGAAGACGGCGACGGAGACGAAAGAACAGCAACAATTCTAACTTTATGGGTTGCTATAGCTAAGCTAATACCCGCAAATGCCAAGCCTTGAGCAGAACAACCGTCTACTCCCCCCCCACCAAATTAAATGTTTAAGAAAGAGTGGAAAAAAGGGAGAAGGAAACCTTAAGACGCCCACGGGCACGTGCATGCCTTTGACGAGCTTATCAAGGTTTGAGCTCTATTGAATTTTAAATCAATACATATCCGGCTTAGCCAATTAGTTTTGCTAATTGCACTGCATAAATCATGGCCAAGTACGCAATTACACTGAGTACACATGAGTATACGCACACAAGAATTAACATTGCATATCTAAATGACACACACACACACACACACATACACATACAAAAGAAATGCAACTCAGGTTATGAATTATTTAGATAAAACTGTTGCAAACGAAATGCAGCTGACAAATTCGTGTATATATATATATATATAGAAGGCTATTTGCCAAATTGCAAAAAAAGCAACATTTGTTTTCTTTTATACTCTTTTAGCTCACAGAAAGCAGAGTATATTTGGTATATGTGAAACTATTTAGTATTATTTGCTGGGATTTGATTAACCCTACGACTTTTGGCTTAGATTTTGTTAATAATCAATTAAAGCTCTGTTAGGTTTTAGAAAAGTTAAAACTTATTGAAGTTAAAAATATATTAAACACTTAAAGAAATTTAGCTAGTTGGCCAATAATTGTCAACATTATAGCTACCAAATTGATTCGTTTATAATAAAAATTAATAACACACAAAAGTCATTTATAATAATGATTATTTTGTTTTTACTTTTATACAAAATATTTGTTTAAAAGTTTGAGAAAAATTTATTACTTCATAAAGTTCTAAATGTAGAAACTTTAGCTTATTTTAAATGTCATCATAACTCATCGGGAAATTTATTTGTTATTTTCTTTAAACTTAAGGCAATATTTTTTCTACTTTTTGCCAAGGTTGTTGTTGTTTTTGCTGTTGATGCGAACATCTCTGTTATTATTCATATCAATCATGTAAGAAACTCATTGGCATTGGCAGGAAAAGTTCAAATTGTCTTTTTGGACAAGAAACACAAAAGATTAACATGCGCTCAGCCCGGATCGTCTCATTCTTCTAGTCCTTGTGCACAAACACACACACACACACACACACATGGCATATCTCTTTTAAATTGTTGCACGCCTCGTGCCTACCCACGGTCGCCCTCCCCTTTGGAGAGCCCTACCCTAGGGGCAATCCTTGTAAAAAGTTTAGCATAGCGCAAGGGAGCCCAGGCTCAAAGGGTGCCAGGAGTGGTGGGGAGAGGCGTTACAACAAAGGCAAATGCCTGGCATGCGTTTTTCACATTGTTCCATGCGGTTGAATAAACACACACACACACACTTATGCATTTTATGAGCTGCACATACACACTAACACACACACACACACACTGACACATAGACACTTATTCGCTCGCTTGCCTCGGCAGGCTTACAAAATAAACATTGCGGTATGTATTTTTGTTTGTACACACTGCGTATACGTAATGTAAGGCCACTCATTTTGCCTACCTACCTGGCCAACAACACACAAAAGGTACACACACACACACGCTGCACGTCACATCGTCAAGAGCTCAGCAGCCCGACAATCCATTGTGTCAAAATGATTTAACCCATATCCCAGTTGCTGTCAACTAAAGATTCACCTAGCTTGCTAAGTGAGAAATCAACTTGCAACAGTTAAAAAAAAAATGCAGTTTAACTTGTATTCCACTATACTTATTTTATATAAAAAAAAGGGTTCTTTTTAACTTTTTTTTTGTTAGTGCTGAAACTAATTTACTTTCCTCTGGGAATGCTGTAAAAACTTTGTGAAAGTTAATCAAATGCCAAAATCTCGTTATTATTAACAGCTTGATCTTTTCCATTTTGGTGTAAAAGTAGGATTTGTGTGTGTGTGTGTGTGCGTTTGTGGTTAGCATTTGGGTTAAAAGTGAACTAATTTGCATAGACCGCATGGAACAATGCGCAGGCGGCTTGCACGAGGAGGTAACAAAAAGATTCATTAGGGCCAATCAGTGCAAAGCGCGTCGGGCCGAGGGGGCTAGCAGGTGGGCAAGGTGGCATGAGAGGGGAGATGGCATGCTGCGACACGAGCCGAGTCGAGTCCTTTATGTGTATGCATGCGTGTGTGTGTATTTGTAAACAGTTTTGTTGTTTGCCTTCTAAATACGCACGTTCTACTTTAAACAAAGCTTAGCACACACAAACACACACACTAACACACACACACGTGCTGGTCTGTTGTAAACAACTTACATGTGTGTGTGTGTGTGTGTGCAAAACAAATTTAAACTTTACGCTCAAAGTTTATTTTTATGAGCAAAACTTTAAATAATGAAATTATCTGACAAGACTTGAAGATGGGCAAAGCAATATACAAGGAGCAACAAACCGATGAAGAGACGCTAATCGAGGGAGAGAGAGAGTGTGTGAAGAGGGAGAGCGGAAAAATAACAGAGCAAAAGCAAGAGAAAGTTATGTGAGTTTTTTGTCACACACACACACACACGGATACAAACGTTTATCCGTTTTGCTGACATCGCCCAAAAACACAAGAACAAAAAAAAGTAGAAATAAGGAAAAGCAAAACCAATCAATGGACGTAATTTATGCCAAGTTTTTCACCCATACACTCATTTGTACCTTCACTTTGGCGTTATCAAATATTTATTTACACTTGAGCTATAATAATTCATTGATGCATTGAATGCCACCAGGCACAGGCTCGCACACACTTGGTAATCGGTCTTGGGCACGACCCGGCAACGTAAACGTCAGGACTAACCTTTGCCCGTTGTCCTTCAATGGCGCCGTCGCTGTGAAAGCAACAGCTGTGTTGCGCTCTCTTACCTCGCTCGCTCTCTTTCACTCTCTCGCTCTCAGTCTTTGGCCTTCCATAGAGCTTTTGACTTCCAGTTTCGAATTCGCTGGCAGAAAGCTTTGTTATCAAAGCTGCACAAAATGTATAGAGAGGGCAGCGTTGGTATTGTCAAAATTTAGAGGGTTGTTCCATTAGTTTGCTTGTTTAAAAAAATAAACTAAATATTCTTTTGCGTTCATAAATGTTTTGTATAATTAGATGTTCAATAGTTGAGTTGTATATAAACTGCAATAAATGACATTTTTTTCAGATTGTAAATCCAATCTAGAAAAGAACGCTACAATTTCAAATAGCTTTGTTTTTCCATATTGTTTATGTAAACTTTAAAAGCTTAAAACATACATTATTTAAATTAAACCAAACATGTTTACAAAAGAAACACATAACTAAATGTTATGTTAACAAAACTGAAGCGATTAATGTTTTAGGTTTAAGAGATGTGCGCCGCATCAGTCATCAAACTCAAAGACCGGCTTGCCATTGGCATCCCAGCTATTTTTGCATTTTTTAAAGGCACAAACCAGATAAAGTGCTGAAAAATATAGATGAGAAAAATATTAATAAGTAAATATTATATTTGGTATAAATTTCTTTTACTTACTTGCTGCCTCCCATTCGGATTTGGTCAGCGTGCCTACTGGCCGACCGCGCTGTGTGCCAAAGGTTTTGACCACATGCTCGAACTGCTCATCGTTGGCACAACGATGCGTTTGGATAGACTCTAGGCCGGACATGCGTTGCAGCAGCTGGCGACCCTGGGGCAGTGTCTCCTTGAAATATTCGGCAAATGTGCTGCGTCTGATTAGCTGCAGACCATGCTTCCGGCCTAGTTTAACCAGCGTGGGGAAGTGCACTAGAAATTCGGGACAGTCGACAACGCCCTCAAGATGGAACTGATACTTTGCCCCAAATAATGGTGGCGGCTCTGACATGTCGCACTCAAACTCAATGCCATAGACATCGTTGCCGAAGCGACGTGCATCTGGGCCGGCAGCTTTTAATCTCCTCATGATCTCATAGGCATCCGGTATGGTGGCAATAAAGTAACCGCCCGGCTGCAGGCATTCGGCGGCATTGCGCATCATGCAGTCGGCCTGCATTAGGGACTCGAAGCAGTAATGGAACGCAAACTGGCACGACACTAGATTCAGTTGCAATGATGCATCCTTGTAGCGTTCACGCAGCCTTACCAGTGTTGAATCGCAGGCAAAAAATTCGGCAGTGAATTTGTGACCATATTTCGATTTCTCAGCACGCTCCAATATGTCCTGATAGCGACGCTGGCATTGCTCCACGGATACTTCGGCAATGTCTGTGCATATTAAATGCGAAATGAGTGCCTTGTCCCACTTGAGCAGATCGCCGCCCTTGCCGCAGCACATGTCCAGCACTCGAAGTGCATCGCCGACCCGTTTTTGATTTTTGATTAATGCCATATACTCGGTGATCAGCTGGCTCTTGATCCAGTTGTTAAAGTTGCGCATAAAATAGATTTTCGACTTATGGCGTTCCCTTCGCCCGGCCTCCTTTAGCTCGTTGTAATGGTGTGCTACCACATGTGTATTTGCAGCACCACTGCCACCCTCTGCATCATCTGCAGCCTCAGCATTTTTACTTCCATTCCCGCCACCCTTGGCATCTGCTTCGGCATATTGTGAATGCAATTGGTTTGTTTTGTGTGTAGCTTTTGTTATGTTGGCGTTGTCTTCGCTTTCCTCATCGTCGGATAGTTTAACTGGCGCATAATCTTCATTTGCTGTGCTTTGTCCATAGTTCAAACTCATTTTTATAAACTTAACACAAAGCAATTAAATGCGGCCGCCGCTTAATAATGGAAAGTCTGGCCGCGGCACTCTCTTATCAGCTGACTCGAATACCTATCGATAAATTTCATTGTTTACAGCTCTAAATAATTGTTGTTAGCAAAACAAGGTTGTTCTTAGAGCGCGAGTCTAAAGAGACATAGTGACGTCATGGTACGGGTTTCCGCGCACAATTCTAGCAAATGTGACGTCAATAAAAATTCATTTGGTTTTGTGCGTTACCTTGTCACCCACCTGTTTTACATGTGCTAGAGAGTACATTTCAAATGCATTTTCGTGCATTAAACAGCGCTGTTTCCAAGCTTTTGTTTAATAATACAATAATAAAAGCTGCGACCATCAAACGCAGCATGGCCTGCAGCAGATACGAGTATGTTAAAACCTACGAACAGGATGATCGAATATTGCCAAATGTCTGGATTGTAATACGCATCGATGGCAAAAAGTTTCACAAGTTTGCCAATGCCCACAAATTTGAAAAACCAAACGATGAGAATGGTAAGCTATAAAGCACAAGTACAAGCATCAAACTCAAGTTTAACATTGTTGCCTTATTTAACCATCTAGCGCTTAATGTAATGAACGCCGCTGGCATTGCTGTGTTGCAAGAGTTCCGAGACATTGTGTTGGGCTATGGTCAGAGCGATGAGTACTCATTTGTATTCCGCAAGGATACCATCTCATTTAAGCGACGCGCTGCCAAATTGTTGACCTACGTTACAAGCCTTTTCTCCACCAGTTATGTGATGAGTTGGTCCAAATGGATGCAACAGCCCTTGGCCTATGCACCCTGTTTTGATGGTCGCATTATTCTCTATCCATCGGATGAGAACTTACGAGACTATCTAAGCTGGCGGCAAGCGGATGTGCATGTCAACAATTTATACAATACGGCATTTTGGAAACTGGTGCTCCAGTCGGGCTTAAGCAATCAACAGGCTGAGGAGCGGCTACGGGGGACACTTTCCGCGGATAAGAATGAGCTACTCTATCAGGAGTTTGGCATTAACTACAACAACATGCCGGCCATGTATCGCAAAGGAACTATATTGTTGCGTAAACGTGTGCTGCAGTCGGAGGAAAATGAACAGGATAAGGGCAGACAGGCTATAGTGCCATTGCACGAGGATCTGATAGGCTCTGAGTTTTGGAAGAAGCATACAGAGATTCTAGGCAAATATGTACCTGGCAAACAGATGTTTTCGTATGATCAAAGCTTACCCAAATTGCTGGAGCAGCAATTGGCAGATCAGCTACAGGAAAAGGCCAGTCTGAGCTGAGTTTCGACTTATGACAATAGTTTAATTATAATTATTACAAATAATCATTACATTAAGCGCAAAGAAAAATGAACCTTGTTTAATATACTTTATATCGATCAGTAGTCATCGTCATCATCATCATCGTCATCCTCACTGGGTTTGCTGACGGAGCTGCCGTCCGGTTGCTGATGCTGGGATCGCTGCTGCATTAACGCATTACTTTGTTGCACGGCTGCTGCCTGCATGCTCATCCATTGCTGTTGCTCCTCGCGTGCCTGCTCTTCGCGGGCACGCGCAAATAGCTCCTGTTGCTGTCGCAGCAGCTCCTCCTCGGGAATGCCCAGGTTCTCCAGTCGTGTGCTCTGCCGTCGTCGTTTCGCGGCGACTTCCTTGCAATCGTGCAGCACTGCCTCGGCCTCCTGTTTGTAATCGCGAAATCCGAGGCGATCGAGTGCTTCCAGCACATGCTCAGCATTAATTGTTTTCTTGCTTTTTTGATTGCACACTTCGTTTGCCTCGGAGCTGATAAGGTGTATGAATTCAGAGCAGCAATTGAGGATCAGTTCGCGACTTTCGTTTGCAACCCGCACTGTGGGCACAAGCTCTTTAATTATTTTGTTGATGCTCGCTCGTGGAAGTGTTAGCTCATCGTCCTCGGCACTTGGTGGCAGCAGCTCCTCTTGGGGATTGGACATTCCGTTCACGAAAACGTAAACAAAACGAGAGAAACGAAAATAATAAACAACGATGCCACAAGGGTTGCTTAACTAATATCGATATATCGATGGCAAGAATACAACCGCAATTGCACAAAAGTTGTACGCGATGTTTCCTTACAGTGTGGTGTTGGTAAACGCCAAAGAACATAATCGATTGTCAAGTTGTTGAATGCAAACTAAAACATAATTTAGAATTTTTGCAAAAGTTATCTAGCATTATGGGCGACTACGATTCGGATGATGAAAAATCGCAAATAGAAAAACTGCGCGATGCCAAGGTACCGCGCGGCATGTTCGTTAGCGGGTGGGATGACGATGCCGACGAACTAATTGAAGAAGACAAAAATCCACAAGGTAAAATTACACAAAATAATTTAATGCAAAAGCTTAATATTCTTTCATTTATCATAATATAGAAAGCATTGAACGCATGATACTGTGGGCAGTCAACGAGAATCGCATTAGCGAAGTGCGTGAAATACTAAAACTGGATGCGGAAACGGTTCATGCTAGAGATACGGATGGATATACACCATTGCATCGAGCCTGCTATAACAATTTTGTGGACATGGCCAAATTATTGTTGCAGTATCAAGCCAATCCAAATGCTCGCACTGAGCTCGGCTGGACACCGCTGCATTCCGCTTGCAAATGGAATAATGCCGACTGCGCCCAGCTGCTGCTGCAGTTTGGTGCCGACGTCAATGCCGACTCCGATGGTCAACAGACACCCTTGCATATAACTGCAACCGTTTCCAATTGCCGTAATACGGCAACGGTGCTGCTGTTGGATCGCAATATACAGGCGCGCAAGGAGAACAATTCTGAGGAGACGGCTGCTGTGATCGCTCGTCGCACTGGCATGAGCTATGTCATCTTTGAGATTGGCCACGAAGCTTACGATTGCGCGACGGGATTGATAGATTAGTGGAATAACTGAAATGTGCTTGTGTTGAATTATTTGCATTTTATTAATAATACTTAATGTTAGTTGATTTCTAGAGTTTACTTTTATGGTAGTGTGTTGTTCAACTGGCTGGCGCTGGAGTTCGCACAAAATGCTCATAGAATGATTTTGTATAGTTGACCATCTCGTCTTGCATGGCAGCGGGCACAAAGTAAGGATTGCCCTGGCCGCCCTCTATGCTGCCCTTTGCCGTATAACGCATATAGCTGGAAACTGTTGTCTCTGGCGGCAGCACAGCACCGTCATCGATAATACAGCAATCCTTTAAAGTGCAGCGACGACCCTAACAAAAAAGAATTTCGTAAAACATCGAATAAAACTTGATTTCATTCAACTTACAATGATAGCGTTCTTGCCAATGTACACAAAGGAACCAATTGAGGCCGCCGAGACGACAGCGCCCTCGCCAATGAACACATGATCGCCAATGTGCATGGGAAAGAAGGCAATGCCTTTGCTAAACTGTTTGTAGGTTGGGCGTATTACTGAATTTTTGCTTATAACACAGTAGCGACCCGTACGCACGTTGGCCAAGTCGCCGCGTATGACAGCGCCACTTTGTACAATCACTTTGCCATTGAGCACTATGTTCTGGGAGCCGCAGAGAACTGTTTGGCGGCTCACTTTGTTACCGGAGGCCTGTAAGCAATTGTGATGAGGTCATCATGTGGTGAAAGTAATTCAAAGGCACAGAGAGATTTTATGTTTTGTAGCACTTACCGTTTCGACATACTCATCTTTGCTGTAATAGGTATCAGCTATTTCCATTATTTGTTAGAAGTTAAACAGCTTATTTCTTTTTAACTTGGCAAAGACTGTTTGCGTTTTCAGTTTTGTAGGCTCAGCTGTTTGCGATAATAATACTATCGATATTTTTTTGATAAGCGTTGCCAACTTTCACAGGGCTACAAAAAGCTGACTGCTACTAAAGCGCTCGCTTTCCGTATAACAATTTAGTATGCAAAAATGCATATAAAAATTTTGTAATTGTTTAGTTAATTAGGCGCATGCCATTGCTAACACTTTGCTCACATTGTAGTTAGTAGATGCGGGTGCATAGCTATTGCAGGTGTTTAGCCTAACCCTGAACTTTGCATGCAGTTGGCAACTGCAAATGCTGATTCCAATTCGTTTTTTTTTTAATTTTTCAATTGCAAGTTTCATTTTTAAAGCGCTTACTTCAATGAAATTGCACTTCATTTCGTATTGAAGTAAATTATTGGCCCTGTTGCTGGCTTGGCCTTCGGCTTGGACTGCACGCTCCAGTGCCCAAAAGGCCCTCCTCTTGGCCATATTCGCTAATTGGCAGGCAGCCTTTAATACCTAGTTCTGTGCATGCAAAGAACATGCTCATAACCATATTTATGGTAATCCATTATTATGATATGCCCACCTCAATTAGTAATACCACTCACACACACACCAGAGGTATTGTTTCGTGCGCATGCGGCCAACATGTAAATAAAATTATTTTTGCCATTTTGGCTTTGGGCCATTAGATATTCAGCTGCCTGCGCGACCTTACCAATAATTCATTTGAACAAATGCTCAGTTGACCATTTGAACTTTTGGCCAATTTACTCCGCAAAGATAAACTCAACAAGCAAGCAATTACCAACTTAAATTAAAACATCTTTGAATATCTTTTGTAAAAATGCCGCCAGTTGAAGGTTTTGGTCTTTTAGGGTGTTGCACCTTTGTGGCATGAGCTTTATAAACTTCAACTTTAAATTGGCTAAAAGGTTAGAATTGCCGCTGATGTTCGTTGAATAATTGAAATTCAAAGCAAGTTGAAAAGAGAGTTAAGATTCAATTGAGCAAAACCTTTGCATCTTCTGCCACAGGGTGACCTTGACCATGCTGCTGCAGCTAACATTAAGACAATCTCTTTGGTGGCATCTATGTAAATATTAACAAAGCTACCACATCGATGGCCTTGATGATAGCGTTTTTGTTGTTGTTATTTATCAATATTATAAAAATGCCCAGAAAAAAGCTAATCAAGATTTAAATACTCGCACAGTGCACATCCGCCTGGGCAGTAAGAGCATCCAATATATTTATTTTTTTCTTCATCTTTCAATCTCACGATCTGTTTGCCATTAAAGTTGATTGTTATTATAATTGTTGTTGTTGTTGTTGCAGCGAGCGCGTGCTCAGCTTTAGTGTGTGTGTTTTGTTGTTGTTGTTATTAAGTTGTTTTAATCGTTTTTTAAGTTGCTGCCAGGCGAAAACTCAAGTGAGCCCAGGGGCAAACAATAAAATAAATAGCTACAAATAATAATTAATAAACATAGCAAGTGAAATAATACCTTAAAGAAGCTATATATACATATATCCAACCGATGTCGCTTTACAAACAATGAAAACGACAAATCGATTAATTTTATAAATTTAATTTTTTTTCTGTTACAAATGCAATTAAAAATTTTAGAAATTTGTTTCATTGAATGCTATTGCACACAAGGTGAGATGAAGGGAAAGGGCGGAAGCGCCACGAGGTAGACAACAATTACATTAGTATATATATTGTTTTTTTTTGCAACCGCACAAGTTTTTAGTTCAAGTCTTTTGTTTCAATGCAGCAATAAAATTCCATAAATCGTCGCTTTAATTGACAGCAGCTATCTATAGCGTATATATAATGTGTAATTTGAGTAATAAGCTGGCAAAGGAAATTCAACAAAGCTTAAAGTATAAGAAGTTTGTTTTCTGAAAACATTAAAAGTACTTTTTAAATATTTGTAAAAAATAATTTTAATAAAAAATAGCTAATAATACAAGAGAAACTTAACATGTTCAGATTTTAGATTTCTTGTTTAATTTATTTTGTATATTTAAATATATTTTTACACTTTGCGTTGCGTATTTTTATATAATAATAATTATAATTTCTATATAAAATATATAATTTATATTTAAGACAAAAATCAAACACTTAATACATACATAAATATTATTTGAAATATTTGTAGTCCACAAAATAGTTGATTTAAACTTTTGCTTTGTTTTTATAGATACAATAAGTTAATCTATTAGTAAATGAATTGTAGCAAAAATCAAAGATTTAACTTAACTTATCAACAGCATTGACAACGAATTCTAAACACTAATTAAAAAAATCTCAACCGATTGAATCTCGCTGCTTTTCATTTAATGCTCAATAACCTTTAGCCGCAATTGAAATATTATTTCTATGCTGTCTATGTAAAATTTCATTAAAACGTGACTTGAAATCATTTCGATTTCGTATTACATTTACTTCCACAAATATTTCGGACTAAAACAAAAAAAAACAATGTTGACTAGCAGCAAGTGTGAGGCAGTTGCGACCACCGAATAAGGAAGTAATTGATTCGAATGTCAATTACACGCAACGAATGCGTATACGCCATGTAAGCGGCGTTGTGTCAAGCTTGCCTTGGGCCTGCTCAGTTCAGCTCGTAAAAAGCAGTTGACTACAATTTTTTGAAACATACATTAAATGCATGAACTTCAAGTAGCGCCAGTTAAAAATACTCGAAATCAAAATCAACTGTTATTGGAAGCGAATGGCGAGGACAGGAGCTTTGCCGTTTTCCAGGCTTAGCAAACATAGTTAATGTTAATGTTTTGAGAGAGAAAATATAACAGCAACTTAGCGTATACGTAATTCGTCGTTATTGTTGACTTTCCCTTTTCGTGTTTTGGTTTTGTTTTGGCCCGTTCGCTCAAACGCCCGACGCCAAGGTCAAGTGCACGCTAAATGTGTTTTATATTATTTCTAACATTAGTAGCAACTTGTTGTTTAATTAATTTCAAAATATTCACTCAAGCTGCCGTCTTTTGTTGTTGTTGTTGATGTTTTGATGATTGTGACAAGCGGCACGCAACTTGGGCGATTCTTGGCTAATTGCAATGGCTGAGCTTTAAAAATTATGCCACTTGTGAGGCGTCAGAAAATATATGGCCATGATAAAGTATTATGCGATTAGCAGTTGGTTATTCTAATTAATAAGACCGTTGCATAAGGTTGAGAGAGGTTAAATAAGCTTACAAGTTCTCTTAGTTTAAAAGAGAATAAACATTATTTATTTGAATTTTGATGGATATTATGCATGACCTTTATGAAGTGTTAACACAAAATAGGTTGAAAAACCAAATATTGTATATATAATATCGACTAAGCTTTGGTTCGGCAGCCACGCGTCAAATTGCAAAAGTTTGACTTTCCCATTAAGCACCCACAATGGGCAAGTAACTAACAACTTCCGAGCCAAATGTGGCGCACACTTTGGAGCCAACCTTCGAGCCGTCTGGCCATAATAAGCCGGGCCAATGCTCTACATAAATGGTAGCTATTTTGTGTGCTACCACAAACATACACATTTTAAGATCTGACACATTCGCAACTTCATTGTCAATCATTGTCAATCAGACTGTGGGCCACCCAGGCACAGCCACAAAACATCATTTTGACAATGACACTGAGAGCGCCAAAGAAACCTTTAAAGTTCACTCAACTTCACAATTCAATTGATTTAATTTGAGTAGCATACAAACAGCTGCTGCTACTTATGAAATTAAACAACTATTCATTAAAAACTGATTGCAGCATGTAGCTTAAATAAACATTGATTCAGATTCCTGCAAACATTTTGTAGGGTAACTGGCAATTCGTTTAGGACCATTCTGATTTGTTAATTAACGCTTATCAAAGTCGTTGAAATGGTCAAGGCAAGGAAGTCAAAACTCATAACCCATTTAATCTCATAATTTGCCACAAGCTCTAATTGACATACAGCCAAAACAAGACCCTGCCCAAAAAACGATTCCTCTTGCCCCCCGCCCGTCTCGAGGCTGTTCATTAGACTTGCCCCTGGCATACAAATGGCAAAAAAAATAAAAAAAAACCCCAACAAATAAATAATTGTTTTCAGGTTCAAAACTATTAGCGCCTGCTCGCCAATGGCAATAAACCGATCAAAATTGGAACAATCTGCATGCGCGCTTAACAAACGAAATAATCAATAAACAATTGACGGACTTCGCGTTGTTGTTGTTGTTAGTGTCGTGCGTTGTTATTATACTCTTGCTTAAGCTGCTGTCTTAAATTATCTAAATTATTTGAATTTTACAAAATTATATAAATAATATTTTAGAAAACCAAAAGTATTTTTTAAATAAAAGTTGAGTATTACCAAGTTTGGTTAGAGTATTAAAGCTTCGTAGTAATAGTTTGTTTTCTTATTGTTGTTAGTTTTTATGACAGCTGACAACTGTTGCCTACCGTTTTATATAAAATGTGGTAGTTTTTGTTTTGGGCCCACTTGTCTGTTGATATTTTGGCTTCTATCGATCGATTCGCATATGTTGCTGCCAAAATGCAATGTCAGCCTCGGGGCATGGTTTGTGGTAAATAATGTTTTAATTAGCAGTGCGAGACATGGCTTAAAGGTGAGGTCAACTGGGCTAAGGCAGTTCTAGAAGACAGCAACGCCTTGCATTGAGTTGCTATTATTATTTAATATTATAATTATAATAACTAGAATTAGCTAGTTGGGCGGCGCATTCACATCGAGTTTCACACAATAGCTTTGCACATTTGTTATTAATTTTAATTTGTAGCTGTGGCAAAGTTAAGCGCAAACATTAACAATAAACCAAACAAATGGAAAATTTTAACACAAAGACGCAGTCAAATAATCGCCTCAGTGCACAATTTTTCCCCTCCACGTCTTTGCCACCCACAGCAGCATAGTTATGCTAGTGATGAGTGCGTGACACGAAACTGTAAGTGAAACGATAGTTTTATTAAACTCAACTATAACGTTTAGCTTACAAAAAACTATAGTACAATTTTTTGGCATATCACGAATTCTTCACTAAATTGCAAGCACAAAAAAAACCGCATCGATTGTCATATTCTCAAGTTTAAAATGTTCACAAAGAATCGTTAGGTTAGTTCTTGAACCCGTCGCGCTTCAAACTTTAACTAATCTGTGCTACTCGATTCGTATGCGCATAGAATCTTGACATGAGGAAGCCATTTGGGTCGCTTTTGTGTAATGGCCGTAATTAGTGGCAACATATGATTGACTGAGTACGAGCAAGATGGCAAGATTTATGATCATTAAATATATATTTATATTTACATCTGTTGAATGGTTTTTTGCCGAGCCTGGCACTACAACTATTTGACCGAAAGCCTTCAACAAAAATATTGATAGCCAGTTAGAAACATGTATTATTTTAAGTCAAAACTGTATATAAGCCCTTCTCCGCGTGGCCCAGTGACCGGTTTTGATACTCACCTTGAACTTGAGTAAGGTGCATTAAAAGCTACAATTCCCTTTCCCTTTTGTCTTTAAGTGTTCTGTATCTTTGTTGCTCAGTTGTTGAGTTATGTGCTAAGCTTCTGGATATATATATGTGTAAGTTATCTGAATCAGTCGGAACAGCTGGCGCGTGTAATGAATTCTAAAGCTAAACACGTATTTATTTTGGTCATTGGTTTTTCGGTTTTACGGGGCGGGGGACCAATGACCGTCCTCGGCATGTTTTATGCGCATTCCAAAATTTGAAAACACTGTTGACACATCCGTATGGCATTTTGTTGCCAATTCGCTCATCTCTTCGTTTCGTGTGTATGTGATTAAAGTCCGGTAGCTGAAAGTTGCGTAGCTCAGAAGTATTTTTTGTTGTTGTTGTTGCTGTTTTGTGTGTTTTATTAATGTTTGCACACTTGCAATAACAACAATAACAACAACAAAGGCAATTTGCGGTTAAGTGTGATTCCAGTTCGCATCCAGTTCGTCCAGTCAAAGCATTCGCGCTTTGGCTTCTTCACTGGCATCAGTCACTGACCGTCACGACCTTCAGCGCCAATTTTAGTTAAATTACTAAGTAGATATTTTGTGGTAGCAGCTGTTTAATTCTTCCTCTTGTGCTGGACCTGGTCTTTTATTATTATTGATTATTGAAGTTCAATAAGTTTTATGCTGACTCAAGGTTATAATTTAGCATGAAAATGATTCTAGAACAAAAGACTTAGGCAACGAACTTGAAGCGTTAATTTCTATAATGGGCAACGTGTGTTCTTGTCCTTCAAATTAGGCCATAACTTTATACAAATTGTACCAAACATGATTATAAATTGAGTCAGCTGATTTTAATACACTTGTATACTGTTTATTGATTTCAAAATCGTTTATAATCAGCATTAGAAACCAGTCTGATAGAAGCAAATTTTAAACAAGATTAACAACTTAGATGATTATATTTATTATAGGATTTTCAACTCATAAGTTGAGACAGCAAATCAAATTAATATTAAAATTATATGATAATGAAGTTAAGATGAGATTAAAATTATTGTATTGATTTTATTATGTTTTTTATTTCTTAAAATTTTTCTATATTTAACTATGTCTATGCAAAAATTCAGCAATTAAATATTTACAATTATTATTCAAACAGAAGCTTAAGCTGCTTTAACTAAAATATTTGCTCATCTTTAATGTGTGTGTGTGGGATCACCAACGACAAATAAATATATATATGTAAGTATATTGTTTGTTATTTTTTTATGGCTAATTTGGCACATCATAAATATTGCATCACTCTGGCCGGGTCTGGCTTTCGTGTTAGCCAGCCAAAATTTGCAACTTCTGTCAAGATCTTAAACGATATAAATTTGTATATGTACACTCATGTATGCCTTTATGACTATATAGATCCAAGCACAGATCATAAAGGCTAATAGTATGATTGCTGTTGGCGATGTTGCACGGTAGCCGACACTAAATTCAATATTAATTACATGCAGCGGTCATTTCCATGCTAATTCAATTAGCAGACGTTTTTAACTTGACAATAATCATTAACAAAACTATATATATATTTATAGTAACTTTTGTAAGTGACAGCTGCTAAACGTTTTCATTCGATTGTATGTAATGTGTTTTTGTTTTTATATATATTTTTAATTAATTGCAAATTCTTACCTTGCTTATTAATTTTGTATTGAGTGTGAGGTCGTCAGCTCAAAGTGAGCGAGTTTTTCAAGTTATCGGCTAAATTGCCAAATGGGCTGGCAAGGTCTCAGCACCAGGAGCAGCCCTCGGATCTGATCCAGTTTTTTTTGGTTTTTGTTTTATCGATTATAAGGCTAGATCATAAATTTACACTCACTTTGCTTGGCAGCGACAGCGTTAAAAAGCTTTTACGTTTGCCCAGAAAGCTTTTAGCGCGCTCTCTTTGGATCTCACGTACGTGCTTGCTCTCTTTGTGTGTTTTGTCTTGCGCTCAGCGCTTAACGAAACTCAGTTTGCCAACGACAGGCGTTTGATGCGGACGCGACCGGAACAAGTAAATAGCAACGTGACGCGAGCGCTCTGCACAGGCGCGGTCAACAGTTACGTACCAGATAAACAAAAAGTGTGCTTTTTTGGTTCGTTTGTCTTGTGTTAAGTTAAATTTAAAATAGCAATACCAAAAAAAAAAACCAATAAACTTGACGCTAAAGTTTTGCATATCAAAAAAAAGAAAAGAAAAAATCAAGAAAAAAGCTGCCGTCGTTGCGCTCAGATTGTTAAAAATCTGAAAGAAAGAAACCCAAAAAATCGACAGTAATATAACGGTACAAGCTTCTCTTTCTAGTTATTTGTATTTATGTCTTCGTCTGCGTCTTTTTTGCTGTGTGCTTTACATAATTGCCTCAAATTAAAATTAATATAAATGTGCGTGAAATAATTGGGCACAAAATTGTGTGCAAACTCAATTAACGGCAATCATTGAAAATGTATATATAATTTGAGCTAATAAAAAATTGAGCAAGTTGTTAGTATAGCAATAATAATGACAAAAATAAACATTAAAATATTTTATTGAAGCGTATTTTGTAATAGTTACTCTTTTGTAGTTGCTTGTGCTTGCACAATTTGTGTGAAAAAGTTAAACAAAAAAAACTAACAACAAAAACTGTTGGCAATCAAAGGCAAAAGCTAAATCTCAATGCCCATCATAGAAAAATAAATGCAATTAATATAAACAAAATGCAATAACGATGCATAATTTATTTATTGTTTAACAATGCCCAACAACCTGTCAAAACCTGTGCGAAAAACAAAGAAAAAAATTTTAAAATAAAAAGAGAAAAAAAAATTTAAAAACCCATAACGAGGGGCCGACTACAAAGCAACAAAACAACCAGACGCAAGAATATTAAAGCTACTTGCTGTTTGTACGCGTGCATTTCTCTCTTTTGTTCTCTCTCTCTCCCTCTCAAGCACGCTCCGTCTTCATTTACAATGTAAAGTTTACATGCATTTTTTCTTATGCACGTTTTTTTTTTATTATTTTTTGTTCCATTGCCTTTGTGTCATTGTCGGTTACTCAACGCGCGCTCATTTGTCTGCTTTGTTTTTGTTATTTTTTTTTTCGAGAAGGTGGTTGGGCGTCTGCGTTTTGTATACTTTACCGTTTTTTTTTTGGCTCTCTCCTTGTGCATATACACGCTCACGTCTATAAGTTTGTATACGCGTATAGCATCAAATGACGACAGAAACTCATTTGCGTTGTTGGTTTGCTTACATATTTCGTTTTCTTACCATATTTCTGAGGTGCGTTGCTGCGTTCAGTTTTATTTTTGGTTACTTCATCTGCTGTTTATTTCCTATGTGCAGCTAGCACATGTAGCTGTAACTGACCCACGCCAAAACTGACCAGCGCAAAAAAGTGCAGCAAAGCGAAAAGCCAAAAAACTGTCCGTACAAACAACAAAAATCGCACAAAAAGCCGGTTGAAGGCGACTCTTACATATTTACACGCACCAGCGCTCATTGAACACACACAAACACATACACACATACATAAACAACAGCAACACAAGCAATAACAACAAAAACAACGCGTACCAGCAGCAGCAAACAGAAAGCAAAAGCAGCACGACACAAAAACCTGTAACGCTGGCAGCGACGTTGACAGAGCTTTTAAAACATTTGCAGTCCGTCGTCTCGATTATGTCAATTTCATGTTTACTTCATTTCCTCAACCATAAACGCGACAGCGGCCCGAAGGGGGAGAGCAACCGTAATTTCACTTTCGTTGGACTTGAAAAGTTGCACCGTTCCGAGTGTGAGAGTCAGAGAGTGAGAGCGTGTGAGAGAGAGCTGATTGACTGGCAGCTGCATTGGCTGCTGCTTCTGTTGGTGGTTTACTGGGGCGTTGTTGTTGTTGTTGCTTTTTTTTTCTTCGTTTCTTTCGTTCATTGCTTTGCTCCGCGGCACATAGTTTTGGTTATATTTTGTAACTGTAATACTTATTTCATTGTTGTTGTTATCTACTGTTTGACAGACGCATGCAAAGCTTTTATTTTTTCGGTTTGTAGTTTCTTCGTTAAGTCGTCGTGTAGTTGTGAATAACGTAATAACGTAATGCGCTTTAAGATTTCCACATGCAATGCGGCGTCAAGTTGCGACGCGTTGTCGCTTTTAACGTTTTGGTGCCAAGTCCAGCGTCGACGCCAGCCGCAAAGTAGTTGCATTGTTGCTGTTATTGTTGTTGTTGGGTAATCGAGTTAATAATGCGCTCGCAGCAACAGCTCCTGCAGCAACTATGCGAAGGTCAGCAGCAGCAGCAACAACAGCAACAAATAAGGCAACCCAATAATAAATTTGTTATTTAGGTTTTTTTCTTTACATATATTTTGTATATAATGGATTTTTTGTCGTGCCTTACGCGCTGTCAGTTTGTGAAAAATTCTAATTATAAACGAAACAATTTATTACCGGGTTTTAAAAATAAAAATGCAGTTTATGTGCAAAGTCAGGCGGCGTCGAGTACACAGCCAAACCGGTCTTAAGAGCAGCACCAAAAACAGCAGCAGCAGCACCAACAACAACAATAACATTTTGGTGGCTGCAACAACAATATAAAAAGAGTAACACAAAATAAACGAAATATAAAAAGTTTACAAATGCGAAAAAGTTTTAAATAAAATTTTTGTTAAACCTTAAGCAGCAAAACTGATCGTTAAAAAGGCGATGCTTTCGCAAACACATGTTAAAAGCTGTGAAAACAATAAATAACAACTCGCAAAAATATGTTAATAATATTGTATGCATCATTTTGCAATTTGTGTTAGTGTGTGTGTGTGTTTGTTGTGCGTGCAATGTGATTCATTAATCAAAAGTAATCAATTAATCAATTTATAATAATAAATGCTAATTTTGTTGCTCAGATTTAATTTAGTGGTGGCAAATATAAACTGCATTTAAAAATTGACAACATTGTGAATTGGATTAACGAGACGCGATTATAAAGAACAAAAACAATTTAAATAAACTAAAAAAAAAAGACAAAACAATTATATGCAGCATTTCTACGGACAAGTTTGGTAAGTAAACTAGACTAGTTAACTGTATTAGTAGTTTAATTAACTCATTCAAGCTGGATGGAAACCAAACAGTTCTTGTTCTTAAGGGCATTGAAACAGGCTGTATTGACTTGACTTGACTTTCTGATTGCCCCTTGGGGGCATAACGACTTTCACAAACTCAGAACTTGTATTTACCGCTTGGGTAAAACCCCGTTGCGGAGATACTTAAACTTTTCAATAATGCCCAAAGACTGACTTCATTCACTTACATCCGCGTGCCAGTGTACATAATACATGGCGTATGCGCAATTCTCAATATGTATACGGCAGATTGTTTGGTGCCATAGGAAACTTTTAACTAGGTCTTTAACATTTGCGTATACACTTATCAAATAGCTTTGCAATTATGTACGAAACTTGAACTTGTTTGGTGTTTATTGCAACTTTAAGTCCAATACAAGTTTGTATAATCTATAGTATCGTTTTCTAAATAGCTGGTTTATTGAATTTGAAGAAACAACGCCTTGACGTTAACATTTTAATGAATTTTAATAGTGATAAACCTAAGAACCGGTTCGCTTAAAACTCGAAAATCTTAAATTTTTTTGTTGGTCAGCTGTTGCAGATTAAATACTTACTCACTTATCACATTTACCATCATAGGCCGCATCTTGGCTAGAGTATTCACATATTCGTCACGCTTATGGTATTATTAATTTGAAGTTATTCAATTTGATCGGCACTTAATAATAACTTTTGACTACGTCATTTTAACAACAGCTGATGATTATTTTATTTCGTTTCTGTTTCTGTTTCCAATTGTTACTCCCGTTTACCCCTCCCGCTTTGCCGGCGTGTTGTGTTTGGTTTGAATCCGGTTCTTAATGTGAAGTATTTCTGGTTTTCTCATATTCTTAACAAGTTCTTTAGAGTGCTAGAAGTTATATTCTTTTGTTCAACTTCTTCGTTATGTTTGATTATTAATAAGCTATTCGTTTTTGTTGTTATCTTCAAACTTCCGGTAAGGTGGGGGGTATTATAATCAGTCTAAACCCTTGATTGCTCTCTGTTTATTCAACTAATTTAGCTATTGGCTTCGTTGCATTAAGCTGCACATCACTTGTCTATAACTTAGCCTCATTCGCCTCTATCTTTAATTCAGCTTATGGTTTTTTTTTTTGTGCGGGGGCATTTGAAGCTTAGTCACGAACCGAACTGAACCGAGGCGCAAAAGTGCACATCCATCTGCCACTTGGCAGCTGGCAAACTGGCAGCTGTGGCATCTGTATTTTATATATACTCTACCTGCAGTTATTTCGATTTTGCCACGCACTTTGATTAATATCTTGGGTTAAATTTTCTTTATGTATCGTGGAAAATAACGCTATAAAGCTGATTTAGGAACACTTGCATACAATATTTATTCCAAAAATAATAAATTCTTTTGGTTTAATAGAACGTAAGAGTATTTACTTGTCGACAACATAAATTAAATTATTCTAGCTAGTTTTTTATATAAATATAAATATATATATATATACTATATTGAGTTTTTTGTTGGCTGTCTTTACCCACGATGTGTATTCGTTTGTGTTTCATTAGTTTTTGGTCTTGGCTTAATTAAGCATCTTTTTTTTTAAGCACGCACATAAAGCATGCAAATCTTATTATTTTTACTATTATTATTATTATTTTTAATTAAGTCTTGACAACAAAATATTGCAAAACACTTCAATTGCAAACAACAAATTTCAACTATTTTGTTTTTAACATATTTTTTTTTCAGATAACGCCAGCTTAAAGCATTTATATTCACCAGCATGAAGGGCTGGTTTGACGCATTTCGAGACGATGGCGGTCCAACGCTTTATTCCTTTTCAAATCGAACACCGGTCACTGGCGATGTATCTATTGTGGCCGTATCTGTGCTATTTGCCACATTCTATGTGGCATTCCTTGTCATATTTCCGGGTGTACGCAAACAAGTAAGTCAATCTTTCAATATGATTTAAAGTTGTCTTGTATTTAAGTAAATAAATCTGGGTTTAAGCGATTCACATTAAGAATATGTACTTATAATGTTTAAGTAACTCAAAGTTTAGATTTCTTTCTAGAAACATTTTTATTTTTCTTATCTTAAATCGCTCAGATAGTAAAAAATATATTGTTCAAAGTGCTATATAGATTAATATAAACTGTGTTTAATTGTTTCACTTAATATACTGTGCTGTACAGGAAACTCACTTAACTCAACAGCTTTAAGAAACTGCTTTTTTTTTGGTTCTGTACTCACATTTTTCAAAGTTGTTTTTTATTTGCTTGTGTCAAGGAATAATCGTATTGTTTGAAGCTTGAACTTTACAATGCCAATGAAACCAGTTGAGTTTTCTGGTTCTATTTCACTTACCAAATTACATTTTAATTAACTTAATGATAACTGAGTCTAGTCTTGTCTGCTACAAGGTGTGTGTAACGTGTTTTCAGTTAAGTTCTCACGCTGCTGCCGCCTGTATGTCTGTGTGTCATGTAATTAAGCTGACGACTGTAATCATAATCGTCGTCGGCACGTATTCAATAGATATCTTGATATTATATCTATAACCTGTTTGTGTGCGCCGCGCCCTTTTCGCACTCTCTCTCTCGCTCTCTCTCGCTGTGTGTGTCAGCTATTTAGTTACCTAACTTGGCCAATTGAGTGGCTTATTCAATTAGCCAAGTCTTTGGCCATAACTGGCCTTAAATCGCATTCGTCTTATAACATAAATGCAATTATTATCTGACCGACACACACTCATACACTTTAATAACTTAAGCATATTATTATAATCATCCATCTTAATTAAAATTAAAATTAAAATTTACATATGTTTATTTTGCAGAAATTCACAACATTCTCAACGGTCACTCTGAGCCTCTTTGTGGGTCTAGTCATACTAAGTGAGTACTCGCTGGCCTTAAATGCAACAACAACATACATTCATCTTTATTCTCAACTTTGCAGTTACCCGTTTGGGATCCGCGTGGCATGTGGCACATGCAACCATCATTGCGCCATACAAAGCATTCTCACGCGAAAAGCTACCCGCCCGCATTGGCACCCACATTGGCCTCATGCACGTCAATGTAACACTTTCTGGTGAGCTTACAGTTTTACATACATATCTATGTGTTGACAATTGTACATACGTACATCTCTATGTACATCACATTTTATTCCAAAAGCGAAGGGTTTTTAGATTTTTATTGGTTCTTTCTTAGAAATGTAGCATTAATTTTTTCAATCTATTAATTCAAAACAGCAATTTCTAAAAAACATTTAATTGATATTTTGCTGTTTAATATTTAAACAACATTTATTTGAAATAAGTAATGTTAGAGCTAATAAATATAAATGCTTGTTATCCCTTTAGTTTGCTATTTTAATTCTCATTATAATTTATTTCTGAGTAAATAAGAATTTTACCAACTTTTAGTTATCATAGGTTTAGTTAAAGAAATATTAACAAGAATATTTAATATTGTTTAAATATATAGAACAACTTAAAGCGTAACAAGCGAGCTTATTTTTTTTAAAATAATTTCTTAATTATTGTATATTTTCTTGTACTTTAATATCAATTTACTTTGAGCCTAGGGAAGTAATATTTATATTTATACACAATATAACACAACAACAACAACAACCAAGCATATACAACTCTTTCAATGGGTACGCCTCTTTTTCGTGTTGTTGATTGAATAGCGTTTGTGGCTTGCTGTCTGTCGTTTGATGATTATGAATCTAAATATTACCAAAAAAGAGTTTTTTTTTATTCAAAGATATTTGTTTGCAACGTCTAACGTTGCTGCTGCTGTTATTGTTTTGGGTTAACCCCTTTGCCTGGCTGATGCCAAACGAAAGATAAACGACACCAAAATGTCGCAAGCCGGCAACAATTGAGCAATTTTCGTTTAAGATTGTGATCGGCAGTCAAAAAGTTTTTAATTAAACCTTTCGGTTTAGGGCAATGGAGCAAGAGCTGAGCTGCAGTTGCAATTTGGTCTTTTGTCTGGGCACGGCTAATTGATTTGCCTCTGTGTGGAAGTCGTTAAAAGCAATATGTTTGTATCTGTATTTCGAACTGATGTTGTCTATTTTTTTAAGTGTAAGGAGGGGGGAGAAGTGACGTCAGCATCAGCGCAGCTTTTGAATTTTTGTGTGTGCTCTATGGCCAAGTGGCAAGTCAAGTTGCATGTCACGATTCCCTCATAGACAATACCAATAACAACAAATAAACAAGCAGCAACAGCAGCAACAATCGAATAAAATGCCACTCGACACCTGCGGAAATATTCGCACAAGTGACTGCTGACGCGTTGCCTCTCAACTGTGTTTGTACTTATACATGCACACAAACATACATAATACTCAATACGTACTCGTATTTGTTTGTTTGCCTCACTCACTCACTCAATCGCACATTTGTTCATTCATTGATGCATGCACTCGATACAGCAACAATCGCAACAATACAATAGAAAAAGGTGAAATGCTGAATGTGTTCGAACTGCCGCAGCAAATCAATTGAAATGCCAAGCAACCAATCCAAACGCAGCATTCGATGTAATCCTAGCCAAATGTTAGACCAACAAGTCAAGTTATGAACATCATTTAAAGTTAGCCTTTGACTAACTATTTGCCTACTACTAAGATAAATGGTTGTTTTTGTTTCAAATTGACTTAGTTCATCATATTTGAAATACACCAACTTAATACCAATTCGATGCGACTCTCTTTTAACTCATTTGCTCTAACCTTTTTGAGGTTTTTTTTTGCTAACGCGACTGGCTCATAATAACTGCAAGCAATCTGGCTAGCCAGCGATTACGTCGGTTACCATATTAGGGTTTTTTTTGTTTGGCTATAACAGACTTTAACCATTTCCCTAGCTTGAGTTTTCTCACCCCTCATCAACATCATCCTGCACTCTTTGTTGTTTCAGTAGCAGTTTTACAAACTGAAGCTGCCAATCGCTTCAAGTTGCCATTGCCGTTGTTGCTAGTGTTCCTTATAGCTGCTGCTATTGTTGTGTGTGTGTGTGTGTGTGTGTGTCAGTTTGTGGGCGTTGTTTGCTAAAAGGGCAAACGTAGCTGCTCAAGTTGACTGCCGCAAACAGGCAGACTCTGTTGAAGTATAAATATTTTTTAGCTTTTTGAAATATGGAAATGTGATAATTACGTTTGTCAATTTGTGGCAGGATGATCATATTGAGTAGTTCAGCATTGTCCAGCACTGACAGCTTAATTGTTGGCTCTAAAAATGGATTTACATGCCAAAAATTTGAATTGTAATTGAAGCGTTTTGAATCGATGTCAAATCAAAATGTATCTTTATTAAATGTCTTGGGTGTAATAATTGGGATTGTGGATTATTATAGCCATTATAATAATGACGATAAGTTGCTGATAATTATGCTGTTGTTAATGATGATGTTGTTGGTATTTATAACGAACTGCACTTAATAAAACGAAATAATCATGATATTGCAGCTCTATAGTTATACTTTATATAATTGCAGTGCATTTTGTGTGTTTTTTTTTGGCCATTGGGTGGGTGTGTGTCACGCTCCATATGCTGCCACATTTAGCGGCATTTATATTGTTAGGGGGGAGTCGCTCAGAGCTCGGCTTTGAACAGTGCACCTGGCCTTAATGCTTTATGCAGTGGCTCCAAACGATCGTTTTTGTTTTGCTTTCAGACCTTATATAGCCAGGCTATTGATTGCCTGGCATCTGTTGATGCCAAAGACCAATCAAATGACTAAGCAAACAAGTTTTTCTTTTCGTTGATACATAATAATGCATTCAAATGCACAACGTTTGGATTGTGTGTTGTTAATGAATCTTTATGCAACATTGATTGACGTCAATTCAAGGCATACAATATAGCATTAGCTATGCTTTTATGAAATGTGCTTTTTCTTAATGCAACATTTAATCAAAGAATTAATTGGAATTCGCCTCTTTCTTGTGCAACTAAAAATCTATTTAAAATCATTTTAATTTTCGTGTCTACCAAACCAAATTTCTATTTTATAAAATACACAAACACAAATAATTATCATTTAGATTTTTGTGTCAAACTATTTTTAAAATACGTTGTATTTGCGCGTTTTTTTTTTATTATGAATTTGGACATGCGACACTCGAGAGTTGTCAAAATGATGACAGATGCGGAACATTCATTTATTTTAAATACACACAAAGCAAACAGTTCTTAAAAATTGTTGTTCTTTGTTGTTGTTGTTGTTGCTGTGTGTCGTGTGCCTTTTGGGTATCTATTGTCGAAATGATTATTAATTCATTTTTGCCGCTGCTGCCAAATTATGAGTGAAACACAACGTTAACCCCGGCTCCCCCTGTTTCACCACCCCCCCGGAATCTGTCACTTTAACCATTCATTTGCTTGCCACTTGGCTGGGCTGTAAAGTCAACATGCTGAAATCAGCATAATCATCACTTAAAATTTGAAAAGTCATAGCAAAAATCTACAAAAAAATAAAAAAAAACCAAAAATAATAATAGTTATTTATCAAACATTTTTTGTTAGCATGCGTACGCTATTGTTGTTGTTACCTAATGTTGTTGTTGCTGTTGTTAAGCGCGAGCTGTTTCGTTGTTTGTGCCTCAAGTATCAAGTAGGAAAACATCAATTTTATTGCCGCAGATATGGTAATTTGTTGTTGCTTTTGTTATTATTCTACTTGATGTGTGTTGGCTTGTTATTGTTGTTGTCGCTCTTGGCTTGATTTTAAGTATTTCTTTCTTAGTGTTGATTATTTTCCTAGTTTCAGGAAGTCTTGTTTATGCTATGTGTTTTCTTGAAATGTATAATTAATTAATGATTTATATTATTTTACTTATTTTACTACAAGAAACATTAACAATTTCACACGCATTGTGAGCCATTGAGTCACTGGGAGTTAATGAATGAAATACATCTAGAGGAATTCCCACGCTTGATGTATAATTTCTTAAATGACTCATACGCCACATAAGCCGCTTATAAAACGACACAAATTGATGCCAAAAATGAAACGCACACGCAAATACGCTTACAAATTGGTTGAGTGTCAACAACAAGTAAAATGCATAAATCGTTATTAAATAATATTATGATTTGCTGCATCTTTATGCTTTTTCCATTGACAATTACAAAAATTGCCAAATCAACAGCTTTGCAAAGTGTTAACAACGGATCAAAATTGACCTTAAACTCGCCACAAGGTTTGACTTTGAAGCAAAGTCAAAAATAATCGAATCGAAACAGAAAAATGTCTACGCAGAGTCTGCGATCGATCATATAAAGTCATTAAACCGCCGAATTGATATGATTTCCCAGTTGGTGGCTGATTGAAAATCAACACGTTTGTTTCTGTTTGGTGCGTGGAAACCGGTTTTTTTTTTTTGTTGAACTATTTGGAATGCGAAATGTTTGCTTGTTGTCTAGGGATTAAAGTTTTTATAATGTTAATAATCATCAGCTGTTTCGAAGGGCGTATGTGAAAGGTGTAAAATCGTTTCAAAGCGAGTTTGCAATAAGTCAAAAGTTATAAAGAACTCTTTAGATTTTTTAGAAGTTGATTAAAGTTAGACCAAACTTGTATCTCATTACTATTTTATTTATTTATAGTATATTAAATTAATTATGTTTTGAGACTCAAGTCTAACGGCTGCAGCTACTTGACAAGCACAGTACTTAACGGTTCATTTGACAGGCGCTTAACAATTAGAAACTTGGCCACAATGACGCCTTGCAAGTACTTAAAAAACAGGTAAAACAACAACGTTAGATAAGTATGCAACAACTTTGGCTGTAAGCAACCTTCGTAGTTATTAAATGCAATTGAAAAATCACTTCCTGTCGCAGCCGGAAATTGTTGCAGCAGCAGCTGCTGTTGGTGTTGCTGCAAAGCGTCAAAGTGACGGCCACGCGGCGTATGCGTAACGTATGTTTGTTTGTGCAACGCAATGCTTACCGCTCCTCTTGCAGCCCACGTTGCAAGCGTTTCGCACTTTGCAATTCATTGTCAATGGCTTGACGCTAACGCCAGCGCTAACCTTACATAACTAGCAACAAAAGCAACAACAACAACACCTAATACTAAGCACAAGCCAAGACAAGACTGAACGACTCTTAAAGTGCAACAACAACAACAGCAACAACAACGAAAACGCATAATCAATTGCAGTCAATGCGCAACAACACCAAAAAGCAAAAACTGTTTGCATATTTTGTTAACATTCGTCAACATTTTCCGGTTTACCACACGCGCTTTCAGTTTGCTTTCAATGTTTAGCTTGTTTAAGTTTCAGTGTATTGCGAGGGTTACTCCAAAAGAAAGAATGTATAAGTTAATACATTTTTATTTTATTATTTTGCTTCAACTTTAATGATTTTTAAGTACAAATATTGGCAGAGTAAGGCAACTCAAAACACCTTAAGCGTTAGGATCCTTTATTTGATATTAAAATTGCTATAATAAAACATTTAATTTATAAATAAACTAATTAATCCAACCTCCTACTTAAGTTTGTTGTCTTTTGAGTCTAACTCCAACTTGTTTGGCATACAATTTGCATAATTTATCGACATTATTTTTCATTTCAAAGAGGCCAAACAACTTGACCAAAAAAAAAAAAAGATTCCGCATTTGCAAAGCGTTCTCTTAAAAGAAAAAAAATATCATGCACTTTCAAGTTGCTCAGAATAGATATATATCTTAATTAAAATGCGTTTTATGCGCATATGGACGGACTGCCTTTCACAAAAGTTTTGTTGTTTGTTTGGCTTCCCAAAAACCCACGATTTTTGCTTTTAATTCTTAAAGCATATTTGCTTATACGCAAACCATTAATCTTCTTATAAACTATTTCATTCGGCTTAGCTTTGTTGTTGGTGTTAATTTTTAACAGCTTAACGGAGTCTTCATCATCAAAAACTCAAATGATATGGTATTGCTTTTTTGTTTGTGTTTCGTTTCGTTTTGCTGTGGAGGCGCGCGCGTTGCCAAAGTGTCTGCCACAGACTGACAAAAATAAACGTTCAAAGTTAATACAATACAAATAAAGAATGATCCGAGAAGAATACAACAAAACGACAACAACAACTGTAGTGGAGACGATCTCTTTTGGCGGCATTTTAAAGTAAAAGGCATGGAATTAATATCTTCTTTTTTTTTTTGAAAGTCAACAGAGAACGCTTTAAGATATAATATGTATATGAACAAAAGATGACTCATTTTTTTTGACTACCTTTCAGCCATTCCGATTGGCAATTGGACACCGCCTGATATTGATTATAACGAACGCTTTACCTGGGAGGGCGCCAATGATATGAGCGCCAACTATCGACTGGCCTTACAGCGAGGTCTACCCTTTCCCATTCTCACCGTGGCCGAGTACTTTAGCCTGGGCCGCGAAGGCTTCTCCTGGGGTGGCCAATATCGTGCCGCCGGCTACTTTGCCAGCATTATGCTCTGGGCCTCCTTGGCCTCCTGGCTGCTCATGAATCTGTTGCTGTTGGCCGTGCCACGTTATGGCGCCTACCTCATGGCCCTAACAGGTGCTCTGCTCGTCTGCACCGCCATTGGCTATCATTGCCTGTTGCCACAGCGACCGCTTTGCGTATTCCTTGAAGGTGGTCGTCTTGAGTTTCACTTTGGCTGGTGCTACTGGCTGGTCCTTGTCGCTGGTAAGTAATTCCAACAGTTTATTTTCTCTCTAAATGGTATTTAATAAAACTATGTTTTGCAGGCATTCTCTGTTTCATTGTCGGCGTATTGATCTCGGTTATTGATTTGGTTTGGCCACACACATTCTCCACGGTGTTGGAGGTGTACTATGGCACACCCTACGATCGCCATGTCATACTGGAGGAGTCGAGCGATGTGCGCTATCGCAAGCCACGCAATTGTCGCGGCCTCGAGGATCCACCTGGCCTGGGCTCACGCATATTGCGGCGCCTGAGCAGCAAGGCGCGTGACATGCAGGGTGGCGTAGTGCCACGGCGTGGCAGTCCCGCTGGTGTCTCCAGCAGCGGCGTCGAGAACAAGGCCTTCCAGGGCGATGCGCCCAAGAGTCCCTGGCGTCATCCCTTTCGACGCACGCAACAGTTGACGTCACAATCGTTGCGCAATCCCTCCCAGCAGGGTGTGGAGCACCAGCAGACGTCACACCAGCAGCAGCAGCAGCCTCATCAGCATCATCACCAGCAGCAGCTGCAGTTTTTGGGTGGTGGTGGCCCAATTGTGACGCATCCTATGCACCACATGCAGCGCACCCTATCGCAGGACTCTGGCTCCAGCATTGCCTCTGCAACGGTGCAAATATCGCCGTTGCATAAACATGCCATGGCGCGAATGTTGCCGTAAGCTAAAAGTTTACCAACTACTTTTAAATATCCAACTAAACCCAAGCTTCTTTTTGTTTAGTAATCCGCCAGTGGAACGCTTACGAGACATTGATCATTGGTAGAGTTCCGAGCAGCATGCAACAATACAGCCTTGATGGCCATTTCAACAAAGAACTTCTTGACAACAAACAAAAATAAACATAAAGGGAACGCTACAAAACAATTTGTGATAATTTTTTAATTTAAAACGAAACAAAAGAAATACTAAAAATTGACAATATTGCATAATTTACCTGACGTACTTATAAAAATGTGCTAAATTTAAAACACTTAACTTTAATTAAATTATTTTAAATGTTTAAGTTAAACGAAAATTTATTGTAAACTGTGACGTCATGTTGTCACTTGTGATACGATTAATCTGCCACACGACGGACACAGGATGAAATGTGTGTTCATTTTAGTTATTGATTTGAATTAAAACTATTCTATCCTAAAATGAATGCCATGCCAGTGTATGTAACGATTAGCATAACGATCTATTCTATTATAATGCTTATAAGCTATGTTCTATTTTAAGCGATGACGATGTTCTTAAATACTATCTAAATATATGCAGCAACAAGTGCAAACGATTGAAACTATAGCTTTCACTTCCTGTTGTTCTTTGTTAGCTAAAACAAATAAGCTCAACGACATGGAAAATATTATATTTTATTATTTTTGCTATGCATTTTCATGGTTAACCCGACACAGTTTTCAAAACACACTTTCTCCATTTATAAGAATATTTTTATTGTTTCTAACTATTAAATTGCATTCGTTTTGGTTTCAGATGAACGACACATTGACAATAATAACTTCAATCGTATGATTAACTGATAAGTTTATTTATATTATCATAAGACTCAATTAAGTGTCAATGACCATAACGTCTTTATCAGTTCATTAACTGATATGAGTTAGAGTCAGTTCAAACAAACACATTCTACAGATAAAAAGTTCCGACCATCTGCTGGAATCGCCATGGCAACTTCGAGTATGCTTTAATAAGCTAATAGATATCTGGAATAAAATAATTTTCATAGTTGAATCACTTTGTTTTTCCTTTTTAATTCTTGTTCCTTCTAGTTTTCTGTACACATTCACTTTACATTTGATCGATGCAAATTTCGACACGGGGCAAAAAGTTGTTAAAGCTCTCCTCCACCTGCTTGGTGGCATCATAGAAGCAGGCTTCAGTATCAGCTGGCAGCTTAGCGATCTGCTTCAAAGTGGTGTTCAGCTTGTGGGTCAACTTCATGATTTCAATGAACAGGTTCCAGGAGCATTGGAAAGAGGATGTCTTGCCATCCTCATTGTCGGCGCAAATCGTGCTATGCAAGTGTATAATATCATCGCAGATTTGAATAATTTCCTTGCAGCTTTTGACAATCTTGGCCACATCCTTGGGCACGGCCGTACCACAGGCATCAATAGCACTCACATAATTGGTAGCCGCATACATAACATTGATAACCTCTTTGATGGTACAGTTAACTCCACGCACTGTGCTCAATGCCTTATGCAGAGCTTTCTCCACTTGCTTAATCCAAGACTGGAAGGGCTGCACCTCCTCAAAGTCCTGCGAATGCGCAGCTCCAGCCTAAAAGCACAAAACGTGTCTAAATAAGCAAAAGTTTTGAGATTTACTTACATCCGCGCTGAGCAGACAGCTGCCCGAGACGATGACCAACAGCCAAATAGTAACAGTTCTCATATTGAATGTCTTGGTGTGAATGCTTAGTTCGCTTTGATAACTATTCATTTTTAAGGAGCTGGCGTATCTTTTAAGTGTTACGGTTATCAGTCAAGTGGTTTTTCAATTTGTCTATATACCTATTTTGGGGAATAAGATTAGATGTTAAAAAATAATTCAATAAATTTGATAAAATACAAATAAAGACAGATGAGGCTATTTATTAAATAGTTTAATATTTGAATGTTCTTTTTAGAAATAGAATTTTTTAAACTATATTACTTAATATTAAAAAGATTTATTATTTTTTACGCAAATACGGCAAGTTTATTATTTATTAATAATAATCATAGGATAGCAATAGAAATAGCTTTGCAAACAAACTCGCATGCCTTGATAAGCGAAAGTCCAAGCGAGCGTTATTTGCTGACGAGACCACCTTATACATACTTCATCATGATTGACTATATATATATATATCAATTATGTGCAAGCGTGTGCAAATAAATAAAAGCAAATAAAATGTACTTCATATGCCCAACTATAAATAGACAGATACGTTTGTATTGCTTTCGCACGCTTCTTGGTTTAGTTCCAGAAATCAAGATTTATGACAACAGCCAAGCGCCAGTTGTGTTGTGGGCGACGGTAGAAATAATATACAGGACACTGTGTGCATTGAGTATACAGGAAGGGTGCAGGGGAAGACGACGAAAGTTATTCCCTGCTGACTTCAAAAATATGCAGCCCAGGCGCGTCATGGCATTATTTTTTGAACGTTGCCTTAGCTTTGGCTCCGGTTGCTGCCGCCGCATGCAACGGAAGGCGCATAATTCAACAAAACAGCAGGCCAGGCAGCCAATAGTGGGCGGTGGGTGGTTGGGTGGTTGGGTGGTAGGCTGTTGGCAGTGTGTATTTCACTTATTGTTGTTGCTTTTGGCAGTTAGCATTCGGCATTTGGGATGCAAAAATAAAAACAAAACAAAAAATAAAGAAATAAAAAGGTATATATATAAAGAAAAATCTGTGTACAGAAACCTTAGGACGCGTTTTTGACTCTCAATTTTAATATAAACAAATTGCAGCAACTCTTATTTATGATATTTGTATGTATTTTTTTGTTGCTTGGTTTTCTGTTTTTTGTTTCTCTTTGTTCTTGTTAGCAGCTTTTGTCGTTTGTTTCGATGCTGCACTTTTTGGCCTATGTTTGTTATTTGAAATTTATACAATAAATATATATAAATAATATTCCCAAGGACCTTTGTTAAGAGTCGCTTTGATTTTATTTTTCTTAAACAGTTGTTAAGTATAATCTTTAAATAATCACTTTCTATGATATAGAAAACAAATAGTTAAACATTGATTGGTTTAATAACATATTAAAACATTTATTTAATTTATTTTGCCAGCAAAAAGTTTTTTATTTCTTTAATTTTAATGCATTAAGACAAAACTTTTGTGTTAATTGATGTGGAAAAAACAGGAACAATAAGGAAAGTCAAATTTTTATAGGTTAAGTTCTTTAAGATTGTTAAGCGTGATGCGTTTAAGGAAATGTTTTTTTATTGGATGATAAATTTTCTTAATATTACTTGCTGTAACTAACAACATTGTAAAATGCATTTCTATGAGTAAGGCAACAATTTGCATCGATCACTTGACTAGCAATATGTCCAAAAGTGAAGTAGCAAAACAACAAGTAAAACAGATAAAGAGAGAGAGAGAGAGACTAAAAAGGCGAGTGTCATGGAAAATAAGATAAATTCTAACGGCAGATGCGCTAACGAGCGTCTGCTTCTTCTTATACGCATTTGAAAGGTGGCCCGCTTGTGAGAGAGCAAAGTTCAAGCTTTCGATTTGGAAGTAGCAATGGAACGAGAAGTGGTGGGGGGGTGGGGGGAGTGCAATATTTTCGTTGTTTTGTTTTACGCTTTTGTTGTTTGTTGTTGTCGAAAGTGTGCTGAGTAATGTAAGTGCGGGAGTAAAAGAGAGAGAGAGAGAGAGTCAGTCGAAAAGTTGACGGCACTTTTGGCTTTTCGCCCAATACAAATGAAAATGGATGAGCTACTAAATGTTGTCAGCGTTGTTGCATTGACTGCATCAAATGAAATGAGAATGTTGCAAACAAGCTAACAACAACAACAACAACCCAAACCCTCCCACACCATCCTTCTTAACTGTAAATTGTCTTTTGCATTCCAGCTTGCCAGTGTTTGCTTTGTGTGTGTTTTGTCCACGCTCTCCCCCCTCTCCAACCCACCTCTTCCAATTTCTGTTCTATTCCAAGTGCATGTGTTTGGCTTTGTTTTTATGTCATTTATTTATTTAAGTCAATTTTGTTGAGAGTGTTTGAGCATTTTGTTGCAATTCGTTTTTTGTTTGTTTGCTTGTGATATACCCTGTATTTTATTTACAATAAAGTTGCTTTTCTAGCAACAATACTTAACGATGGGGAGAGAGTATCGTTAAGTTTAAGCTTCTGCATTTAGCGGTATGTTTAATGGGCTTAACATTTAACATTACAATTCTTGAAAAGGTATTCCTTATATTACAAGGTATTTAGCTGCCATGCAACCTAACAAAATTAGTTTGGTATTTTATTTGTTTGTTGTTGCTATTTTTTTTTAGCATCTTCTGTGAGAAGCTTGATGACAATTTGTACTTTGAGTGATTGCAGCGGCATTGACTATGAGAAAACGAATTTCGGGAAGGGAGGGCGAATCAACAAAAGTGAGAGTAAGGCAATAAGAAGCTCACTTGATAGACGTAAACACACACACACACACGTACGACACACATGTGCTAAACATAAGTGTGTGTAGTGCTGTAAAATATTCAAGTTAATTGCCAAACACTTAAGTGCTTTGATATCAAGTGCAAGAGAAATTGCAAGGGGAAATTTAACCACATGATAGTTTATCGCAGCAAATTAAGATGTGGCATACTGTCAATAAAAATAAGATTAGTTAAGATAGTTTAATTTTATTATCTGTCAATTCAGTTTAGCTCGTTTGAAGTTATTTTTAACAAAATATCTTAACATTTATTTTAACATACTTTTATCTTAGACACTAACCATTTATGCCTATTTCGCATGTGCTCTTATACGCCTTAAGAGTGCTAACCTCACATATAGATGGCGCTGTTGACACGAGGTAAAAGTGTGCTACTTTGAGAGGAACAACACAACAGAAAAATTGACAGCAGAAATTTGTCTTAAGAACAAAACAATTTATATAGATCAACAACAAAGTTTTATATAAAAAGTACTATTTAATACTTTTGTGCTTTTACACAAATGGTTGTGTGTTTAATAATTTGTCTAGTAATTTTCTAAATTTTTATTAATTTTATTAGATTTAATACTGCCTGATCTCCTGTTGCTGCCACTTTATTGAAATGCCCAAAAGCTTTTGCTGCAGCGTTCAATGTGCTCTGCTTACAGCTCTCTCTCTTTCGCACACTTTACTCACTCGTATTCAGCACAATACCTGAGTTCGTTTCATTTTCGGTTTCGTGTCTCGGCTGGCGTCGTCGTCCTCTCGCTTTGGTTCGGCATCGTGTCGCGCTGCTTGGCAATTGCCTAACGAAGCGTCTGTTGTGCCGTTGCAGCTTTAGTTGAAGCTCAGCCGTCGGAGTGTTTTGTACGTATGCAAAAATGCTGACGCTTGTTTCGCGCATATTTCGCGTTCAGTCGGTACAACGGTAATTCGGCAAAACGACGATAAATGAATGCTATAAATCGTTTCGTTGTCAAATATACAAAGTGTTACCTCAATAACCAAAACTCAAAGCAAATACATAATCATAATACGCCCTCTAAAAGAGCATAATACAAATTATATACAAAGTGACAAATGTTCAACTTTGAACTGTTAAACGCGCGTGGTTAACAGCAAACGTAACGGTTAATTCGCTTTGAGTATTTTTTCCTATGCATTGCTCGTATAGTATTTCTAACGCCCCCTGACGGTTGACGATTGAAGTAGATTCTTAAAGTTACAACACTTACAACTTACCCCTACCCGTCTCTTGTTCAACAAACACACTGCTTTAATTGCTTCGTTCTCCTTTTTTTGGCATACATTAAACGTGTAAACAACAACAACAACTATTGCAAGTGTTCCAAGTATCTTCAGTGTGTGTGTGTGCGTGTCTGTGTGAGAATTGTGGTGTGGGTGTCGTCCCTTGTTGGTCACGTGGCCAAAAGTTGTTTGGGCCATGTTTTGTGAACACCCAACCCACTGTGCGTGACACAGTTAGAGCAACAAAACAAAACCAAAACAACCAAAAATATATATATAAAAATAGTAGAGAAAAAACACCAGCAACAACAACAAATAACAAAAACAACTTAAGGATTATCACTGCGGCAGGTCAAAAACTCAGCATTTTCTGGCCAGGTAAGTTGTCTGTTCCAACTTCTTCTGCTTCTTCATCTTTTTTAGCTGCTTTAAAGCGTCGCCTTGTTGTTGTTTTCTTTCATTTTCCCAGTAGCCGTAAAATTTTTGTGGTTTCAAGCTCTTGTCTCGCTGCGCCAGTTATTCATGCCCCCGCCCCTCCCCCCAAGGCAACTCAACGAAAGTTATGCTTCTTCCGACTACTAGCCCTATTCCGCACCACTTTTGCTTGCCCCTCCGCAGTCCTGCCTTTGTGTCGATTGCCGTAACTTAAAATGCGCCAACCGACTGCCAAAAAGTTAGCAAAACTTTTGCCTAAAGTTTATTTACTTGTTTTAATATTTTTTTTTAAGAAATTCTAGCAAAGAGGAAGGGGAAGAGGCAAGTTGGTGTTTTTTTTTATTGCTACCAGTATTTAAATACTCTTTTGGGCTACTGGAAACAGTATTTATTTAATAGAAATTATGTCGTATTCAAATTGTTTTGACTTGAAACAAACATGTTTTGAAAGTAGAAAAATGTTCTTTTAATTAATTCGAATTAAATTTGTAACTTAACAAATATTTATAGCCTACTTTGGTTTTCAATAAATAAAGTTTAAAAAAAGTTTTCTAGGATGTTTCTTGGCAAACAAACAATTTGTTGCCAACTGTTTTGATGGCATACAAAAGTCAAGTTGGCAGCACTGTAACTGGCTATTGAATTTATTTAAGCAGGAGGCATCTGTTTTAAATTGTATCTGCTTGTCTGCTCTGTGTATTCTTGAGTTGCTTTTGCGCATAGTTAAAGTAAATGTAAATAAATTAGTTACCCAAATGCAAAAGTCTTTTTCCCACCCAAAAAATAAATGAAAATAATGTGACAATTCCAAATATGCAAATGAGGCAAGCTGGAAGAAAAAAAGTAGTTAGACACAAATGACCAACGAGCCAAATGGCCAAAAGCATGCACGAACAAGCCGACAACTGATTTGGGGTACAGGATAGGAGAGATGGTAAATGTGAGGGGCGTTTTAGATACAGTTACAAAATTCGTTGGCTGCATTTTTGATAAGCCGCTTGTGTCGGCAAATGTCCACAAAATTTTGACATTTTCATCACACACACACACATAGAGACACACACATATGAATAAAGCACAAATTTAAATCTAATGTTCCCCAAGGGCAAAGGAAGCTGCTGTGCAGGAAGAGGGTGCGTATGCGTGATGTGTGTCAAACAATTGTTGAAATTTATAGCGAAAAGCCAATTATGCCTGCCAGCTGATACAACACAGACCCACAGCACAGTTGAGGGTCGTCGAAAAGGATTGCAAACGGGGCTGGTTAAGTTGTTACACCCACACCCACACACACACGCACATACTATATTTTATACTTTATATGTATATATGCATAAAGTGTATATGTATTGGCTTATCAAAGTGCTGAGCAAACTGAAAAACCAATTTAACGTGCGCTCGTACTTTAAAAGGGCATTAAGCAAAACGCATAAACAAAAGTTACGTATACGCAGCGTTAACCGTTGACGGGTTAATGTGATTTTAATGTACTTTTTAGAGACCCGCACACAACAACTTTTGAACTAACTCAGACAACCGCGTGGCATGTGTGTGTGTGTGCATCAAGGGGTGTATTTCATCAAAGTTTCATGCAATTTCACATTTTATCCAAAAACATTATGTGATTTTTATGTTTTCTTTGTTGTTTATTTTTTTAAAAGCAAATATTTTATTGTGCGCTTGGTTAAAAAGTATTTACCTAATCCTTTTTAATGGGTTTTCCTTTTATTTGCTAACAGAAAATAATGAGCTTAACTGCAATAACAATACAATAATTGTGGCGTTGAAATACAGAGTTGTAGTTTTAACACTAAACAATGCGAAGAATACTTATATATAAAGTTCAGCCTGTTCTTTAATCAATTCAAAGGACATCATATTTTGAATTGTATAAAATGTCATTGCATTTACTTTGACTATGCCAGAAAGAATTGTAATTTGTTTTGTATTTAATATGAAGAGAATTAAATTTGTACTTAGCTCAACAAAAAAAAAAAAACCAAAACTCATAAAAAATATAATCAAAATGATCTCCGCTTGACAGAACAAAACAGGCGGATGGAAAAAAGAAAACAGACAAAAACTGGTATTTGCGTGTGGTTGCCACAACAATGGTGGAAAAAGAAAGAAAAAACAAAAAATGTTGCACGCTTTTGAAATCAATCTTGCTAATGACAGACACACAGCCATCCAGCCAGCCAGCCAGCCAGTAGTAACAAGAACCGACAGAGTGGGGGGGCACCTGTAGACACGTGCGCTTGCGTTTTTACGCTCAAGTATCTGGCACTTGTAACGGTAATCGATCTGAGCAACAGTAACACCCACAACAAAAGCGGTTAGCATGAGTTGGCAAGAAATAAATAAATAAAATGAAAAAATAAACAGCAAACAACAACAAATGGGGGAAAACGAAAGCAACAATCCGTCAGGACGCATTAAACTTGAGCGCCCTTTCCCTCCCCTCTCCCCTCTCACTAGCTGAAGTGTATATTATAGTATTGTTAAGCGCCGCCGTTACGGAAAATGCCGGAAAAGAGGACGCTTCAGTTGCAATCATGATGAATTCAATTGTTGACGTGTTTCAATTTGAACGTTTTGTCAAATGTGTGTGTGTTTGTAATCTAATTTTCAATGTATGAACGCAACAGTATCAGGTTGTAAAAACACATTCGAGTATTAGGCAAAATGTATTTTAATTAAATTCTGTTGCACTTATATGTGAATGGTATTAAATTAAACAAATGGATTTGGCCACGAAATAAGTTTGCACTTATAGCTAAAATCCATTTATTAATAGATCATATTTACGCGAGGTTTTGGTAGTATGTAAGGATCCTTTATGCTCCATTGAATAAAGTTTTTGCTTATTCAAATGTTATTTTTGTTAGAAGATTTATTTAAAAACCTATAGTTTCATTTAAACTTATCTTGATGCTTTTATAATTATTTATTTCAAAATTCATAACAACTAGTACCTTCTAAAATCAGTTAATAATTAATAAAGTATATAAACCCGGAATATAAACCCACAACTAAAAGCTGCCGGATTGAAAACAAATGTAGTTTTGTTTAAGTTATCTGTTAAGCGTTACTTTTACTAACAGAGTAGCATTTTACTTATCCTTTTGGAATACCTTTGCGGCATTAAGTACATTTTCAATGATGAGCCAGAGTTTGTCTTAACGTAATGAAACATTATTCCTCCCAAATATACTTATTTGCGCCTTTTTTATGAGGTAAGTTTGTTCAACTGGAAATGCTATGGCAAAGAATGGGGCGAACGGAGGCTCGGTTTTCGCAATTCGGAACTCATCTCGTATTTTGGCTTATCTGCAAGTTTGATGGATTTTTATCCTTTTGCCCTGTCGCTCGTTTCATTTGCCCTTTCTGCCTGCCTGTTGGCCCGCCTGTTAGCCTGCCTGCTTATGTATTTTTATTATTATGCTTTTGTGCTTCGGCTTGCCTCGTTCGTTTGACTCTCCTTAATGCTTGTGTTGTGTTTGCTTTGCTGCATTTGTATTTTTGTTGTTGTATTTTTTCCTTATTTTTATTTTGTATATTTTTATTATGGAAGCGCAAATATACGCAGTTTATTTATTGTGCTTTCTCTCTCTGCCACTGTCTCTCTTCAGTTTTGGCATTTATTTATATTCCTTTTTCCTGTGTGTGTGTGTGTGTTTTTGTGTGTGTTTTCGCCGCTTCTCGTTGTCGGCGCATTTATAAATATAAATGAGTTTTGCTCGATGAAGGTTAAATTGAAATTTACTTTGTGCACAGCAATGGGTTCCCTTTAAAGAAACTGCCACAACACGCGCGCTCCTTTCATATGTATAGGTGTGTGTGTGTGTGTGTGTGTGATGGAAACCTGTTCAAAACTTTTTGGACCTGTGCATTTCCGCCTTTATGACTTTACCCCCCGCAGCTCACACTCTCGATATGTTATTTATTTATTTCCGTTTTGTTGCTTTTTGTGTGGTTTCATTTTAATTTTGATAAGCAAATGCGGCACATCCTTTTCTTATTTCCACTTCGTTTTCTTCTTCTTTCGTTTCTTTATCGGTTGGGTGTGAAAAGTTTGTTTGCCTGGCTGCTTTTTGTTTGGCCTTATCATTTGTCAAAAAAAAAAAAAACAAACAAAAAAAATAAAAGGCAAAACGAATTCTTCAAATTGAATATTTGCATAAGTTTATTGAAACAGGCAGACAGACAACCGGGCTAACCTCACATTAAATCATGACTCTTAAGCTGTTTGATTTGCTTTATTTGATAGCAAAGGCTTTCATTCTGATTACTGCCATTGACTATTTCGTTTTGCTTAGTAAATTTGTAGATTATTATTTTGTATACAATTTAATATTAAACCTTTTTTTATTTATTTAAATGCAATTTTTTATTTAGTATTTGTCCTATTTTACTGCCAAGTGTCGTTGCTTATTAAAATCTTTTTTTTTATGTTGGTCAAGACCGCAAGTGTCCCAACGTACTCGCTCTACAGGCAATAAGTAAGGCCAATAAATATGCGAGTACTCAACCAATAGCAATTTTCCCTGCCCCTCATACGTATGTGTGTGTGTGTGTACAAAGTCGGCGGATTAAGCGTTGGCCATAAGTCAAGCTACGCGAATCGGAACACGCGTTCAGATTGTGCAGCGTCCACGCAGTGTCCGAATGGGACGATAAATCTCATCGACACTAAAAATCAGATATGTGAAAGAGAGGGGAAGTGGTAGTGTGTGTGTGTGGTTAGTTGTGATGGTGGTAGTAATGCCATTTATATGTCGCCATTAATGTCGTGTTATGAAAGTAATTTTCTTAAATTCGCATATTAAACGTTTTGGCCATTAATAATGGACAGCCAAAAGCAAAAGGGAAGAAGACAAAAAAAGTGTATGAAAGGGAATGGTCGCCATACTAAAGCCAGCAAAGTGGAATAAAATAGGAAAATAAAGTAAAAGAAGAGAGAGAGAGATGGAGAGGCGAAAATAACAAACATGAAAATGCTGTGCATGTTCCAAATGATCGCTTCAATAACCACAAAAACCATAAGAAACAGCCAACAGCGGGCGAACGAGCAAACGAACGAACAAACAGGCGAATGGACGAGCGTGAGTGAATGAATAAATGAATAACGCTCGGAATGATGCTACAAAACTGCATGGATGCCATGATGGACTACAAAACAGCAACACACACACAGACACACACACACCGCCACTTTGGCACATGATAAAAATTTATTTAGACCAAATAGAAAAGAATGAGACTAGCGGGAATAATAAACTACAACAAGAGTTGAGCTTCAGCTTCAGCTTCAGCTTTTGGTTAAGTTAAGATTGCGATGAGGGCGGAGTGTGCGGGGGGCTGGCACCAGCAGGAAATGCCGAGGCAGCTATTGAAGGCCCATTGTCCAGAGTGGTTGTATATACATACATACAGACCACATGGACCGTATTGTATGTGCATACTATATGAGTGCATGTCAGTAGCGATTTGTAGACAAGAGCTCTTACGACTGACTGTCTGGCAGACTAACTAAGGCTGTTGCCTTCTCGCAATAAATGCTGCCTATTTTCATTTTGTGTCCTCTTCTTTTTGGGGTCATAGCAAAGAGTATGACGGAAACTTCGTGATTTTAATTTAATTTTATTTTTTGCTTTAATTATAATATTTTTTATTCATTCTGTTTTATGCACTGGTCAGTATTGTTTCAAAAGAACATTCAAAGTTCGTTTATAGCTTCTTGCTGCATTTTATTTTGCATTGCCTTGTACGTGACTTCCCACGCTCTGTCCGCTCCGCTCCTGCTCATCCTGTTGCTATTTGAAATGTTTGTCTATTAGTTGCTCGCCTGCTCGGCCGACGTTTCCGTTTCCGGCGCCTGTACGCCATGTTGATTTTGCCAGTCTTTTTTGTTTGTTCTGTGCTATGTGTGTGTGTGTGTTTGTTGTTTGTTCTCTGGGTTAATGTGCGCACTCGACTGTGCGCAAATTGCTCAAGTGTAGCTGAAGTTGTCCATTCAGTTTCAGTTTTTTTGCTCTGCTCTCCAGCTCATATTGTGTGATATTTAAAAACCTTAAACAAATTTTCACATAATTGCCGCCGGACCATTAGTTTTATCATCATCATTATTATCATTGTCGTCGTCATCGTCATCATTGCTTGCAGCATTATTATCTGGGGCATTATTATTGCTCTCACATTGTCACCGGCCACCATTGTTTGGCATTGCCGTCGCTTATCTGTTGGCCATTTGGACGTCGCTTATTGCGATGTCTTACATTCTTATCATTATTAACGCCTCCCACTATGCCCATTCCGTCTCTATTCGCCATGTCACAAACGCAAACCCATTCCGTTGCCATCCCATTCTATTTCAGTGACGACACTCGGCGGACACGTTGACAAAATGACAATAGAAACAGAAGTGGCAGTCACTGAAAACTCTTTTCTTTGTGTCGAATTCGAATTTTTGGCACTCTTCTGGATTCTGAATTCAATTAGGTTTTGTTAGAAATGCATTTTGTAAAAAGTCTTTATTAATATTTGATTACGAAAAATTGTTTTGACTATTTATTCGCAACGATTTTCTGGGAAATTATCTCAATTGTAAGTTCTTTAAAAAAAATATAGAGAAATTTTCGTAAATATGCACGATTTAATAGATTTAACATTTTTAAATATTGTTTTTATTATATCTAAATTAATATATATATAATATCTTTTCATTCAAAGCCTGCACATTATTCGATATGATCGTATTTTGTTAGAGTAGAGCAGAAAAAAAGGTCAGGCAAAACTTAAAAATTGCCCAGGTAACATTTCTATTGATTTGCAGGCGACTTTTCTTATTTCTTTTCCTTCTTCTGGTAAACAGAACCCAACCGCTTTGCCGCCCCCTCTGCACCACAGCCAACACAACTCATTCACAGTGTTTTTTTTTTTGTTCTGGATGGGGCTGCTTGACTAGACGCAGAACCTTTTGGCCCCTTTGGCGTGTTGTATCTGTTGCAACCTTCTTTGGTATCAGCTTTTGTGTCTATTTATTAGCGCTACCCTTCTCTTTTCAACATTTCCTATACCTTTACCTTTATCTTTTCTTGTCTCTCGTTTCCATCCTTTATTTGTTGTTGTTCATATATTTGTTGCCAGCTTCATTTTGTATTTGCAAATCATCATTATTATTTGCATCTGAGAATTTTTATAGAATTTTTTTTCTTTCTTCTTTCACGAGTACGATATATGAGTGGCTGAATTTTTGTCTTCTATATTTTTTTTTTGCGTTGTGTGTCAAATTTTTGGTACCTTAATTTTAAGTTAGGTTTTTTTGTCGTTTTTAGCAGCATCCTCTTTGAATTTCCTTGGCTCACGGCATGTTTTTTTTTTTTTGTATTACTATCGAATGCTGACAATCTACAGTCGGGTGGGTGGTGTTGGTGGTGGGGGGTTCGTGCCAAAGGGAGTTAAGGGAGTCGCCGGTAATTGTAAATTTTTTGTTTGTTGCTACGTCGTGGCTTTATCGCTGTGTTGCTACTACGACTACTTGGGAATGGTATTGCGAATGGCATTGGATGCTATACTAAGAGATGTGCCTGTGAGTTTTAAGCTACATTGAGTGCCCTCAAAGCCATGTGGAAATATCATTGAGTTTATTGTGTATATGCAGAATGTTGGATATGGAAACGATGAAAGAAATTCACAGTTTGGAATACAAGCAATTTCTATTGGGTTCTGCGCCTTTGGGTTTTTGGGGAATTATGAATACTTGCTGTTGAACCTAGGCGAACGATGTGACAAAGTATTCTAACTGCTCTTTCACTTTTCAAAATAGCAATTTCTTTTCGTTGGTTACTTAATTGCTAATGACAAGAAAAAGTATTACAAATTGTTTACAATATTAATTCATTCTTTTTGCTTTTGTTACTCTGTTAACTAACTTTGTGAGCTCATTTGATCTTACCCATCTAAGATACAGAATAATTACAGCTCTTGGGGCAAAACCAAATACCCTTAAATATGCCATATATTAAAAACATCTACTACTATCTAGCCGCACTTGGCAGCTGAGACACATGAGTTTTGTTATGAAATCATAAATAATTCAGTAGTCTCTTAGAAAATATGCGTTTGACATACAATTTACACGACTTAAGAAGTTGTTGGCCTTAACGGAATTGGCTGATGTATAAACATTTTCTGAACAACTTGGCAAACTGAACACTAACTTAAAAAATTGTTTCATCCCAATGTGGCTTAGCAGCTGTAGCTGCCTCTGGGAAGTGCCACAACTGTGTGTGAGTGGGCGTATCCTTGCCTTACAACTCGATAATTGCGGCTTCAATTTGACTTTAACGAAAACTTCAACAACTTTTTAACTAGCTAAGCCCCCCTCGAAAAAAAACTTTTCAACGCACTCTCAACTGATGGCATTTTATTTCGTTTTCTTCTACTTTTGTTCATTCTCCTCTCTGTGTTCTGTTTTCTTTCAGTCGCTGACGGCGCGGCGCCATCGAAATGTGCTTTCACTACTAGCTGCAGCAGGTGGAGCACAAAAGGGAACGAGAAGTGAAGCATAAACTGGCAAAGCAGACGGACCAGCGTCAGCAGCAGCGTCTGCAAGTGGCGAAATCTGCAAACCAAATCCAACTTAAGTCACATCAAATTAAAATCAACAAGCGGCAAACACACACAAAAAAAAACTATATATATATACATATTTATATATCTAGAAGGAAGCCAAGTGCAGCTGCTGCCCAAAAGAAATTACAAGCAAAGAGAAAGCCGAAAGAAATAGCAAACTTACGAAAGAAAGAGAGAGAAAGGAAAATAGAACATTTTTCGAGAAAAGCGCAGCGCATGAAAATGAAGTGCAATAAAAGTCAAATAGCCACGTTAACAATGTGGAAAATTTTTATGGCTCTGCTGCCGGTCACATTAGCGCACCAGCACTCCATGGCCGGTGTCGGTGGATCAGCAGGTGGTGTCGGTAATGGAGGCAGTGCTGCAGGACATGGCAGTGGCATGAGCATGGGCGGCTCTGGACTCGGCAAAGATGCACACGGTAAGTTTATACTATCTATTCTATTCACGCTATTACAACTACTACTTTATTCAATTGTTGTTGGTGTTATTGTTGCTGTTTCCTGATTATTTTAAATGGCCGTCCAGCGGAGTTTCACTCTCGCTGGCTGACTGTCAGGCTCTATGCCAATAAATAAATTTAAATATTTAACTAACTCGCATTCAGAGTTTGCCAAAAGCTTTAACACCTCGTTGCCAGAGCCGCGTTGCATGCAACTTGCAAGTGCAGCACGTTGGATTCCGAGGTCCCAAAGTCCCGCAGCACGGCACGTGTCCGGCCATTTATGATTTCATTTCATTTCACTTGGCTCTCTCGAGTGCCAGCTGCATTTCCAGCTCCTTCGCCTGCCTAAACTCTCCATTTGTGCAAAACAAATGCTTATGGAATTTATAAAAGCATGACAACGAGCCACGAATCTTGATTATGCCACCACGGCCACTGTTATTACGTATTATAATTTGTGGGAAAATAAAGTGGTTTTCTTTGTAGTATGAGTATTGCATATGAAATGGCAAACGGGTTTATGTTTGCTGTGTAAAAGTCAAAAGTCAAACCACATAAAAGGTCCTTGGAATAGTTTAGAATATCGAATAAAAGATATAAATGATTAAAGATATTTCAAAACTTGTGTCTACTTGCTGCAATGAGATTAAGTATTATATATTGCTTTGCTAAGAGCCAAGCAAATTGTTTGGCTAACAAACTCGAGTGGCCGAAAAGCGTCAAAACAGCAAAAGACAAGTTGATTGAATAGTTGTTGGCCAACTAGTTGAGGCAAGACCCAGAAAGGGTGGAAAGAGTGGCTAAGGGGAAATATGAATGTCTCTGGGCTGGCTTTTCTCCACGTTTGCTCTTAAGCTCTGCCGTGACAGTTCCCTCTCTCTCTCTTCTACACTTTCTATCGCTCAGGTAACTTTTGGCAAAACACTTTGCACATGTTTTCGGGCTGCTGCGAGCTATTTGACAAAAGTGCCAGGCCAAAAGCTGGGCTATTTATTATGCCTGCTACTTTGGGCCAAGCACAAACACACACACACACACAAACACACATATGTATGCAAGTGGGCAACTGCGTAAATCATTTCCACTTTATGCGCTCTGTAAGCCAGACAATGTCAACAAACTGCAAAAGACAGAAGAATCAGCAGAGAAGTTGTGTTTGGGGGAGTGAGAGACAAGCATTATAACGCATTAAAAAGTAGCTGCACACTAGAAGGAGACCTTCGGGGGGTTGGCAGGAAAAAGGAGAGGAAGAAGCAGCAGCAAGCGACAATCTCTTGCCAGCAAAAAACTTTGGCCGTTTAGAAAAGTGTCAAGCAATTTTATCACACCAAGCCAAATCCGTAGCAACAGCAACAACTGCAAGAGCTGTAGCACAGCATCAAGCCATAAAATACATATATATATATATATATATATATATATTTATGTATGTATGTATGTGTATATTTTGTAGCGAGAAATCAAGTTGAAGTAAGCGAGTGAACCAACGTTAAGCAACGAGTAACGTAATGTATTGCAGCTAAGCAGCCGTTAAAAAGTATGCAACTTAACGGTAAACTGACAAACAGACACACTGACTAACTTAGTAACTGACTGAGTGAGTGAGTGGCGAAGTGACAGTTGGCCCTTTGGTAAGTTTGTCCGCACAAACGGAAAAACTTGTCAACATGTTGAGAGCAGCAGTTGTTGGCTGGCAGCGCCTCTGGGAACACCGCAGTAACCCGCACAAACTTTGTAGCCAGCCAAACAAAATAAAAAAAAAGACCAAACCCAATTCATGCAAGTATTCGTCTATAAGAAGCTAATAATATATTATGCACTTAAATTATACAGTTAAACTAAATAAGTCGTTAAAAGAAGAATGGGTTATGACTTAGTTGTTATTTGAAATTTGATTCTTTTCAAACCATTACAAAGCATTGCAACAAACTTGTTGGAGCTCTTCATCATGTTAACAGGGTATTCACAAAAAAAAAACCCCTTAAGCTATATGGTAAAAGGAGAAAGAAATGCAAACAAACAACTGTCATCAAAAATGAGCGCGTGTTTGTTATTTGGCCCGCTCTTTTTTGGTGAGTTTTCGTGTTTAGTTTGTACAGGTGCATTCCTGCGGGAGCTTAGCCCGCATCGTGAGTGGTTTTTGGGTTTACTTTTGAAATAGAGTACAACAAACAGTAGCAATGGCAGCAACCAGCACTACTTTAGCACTTGCTAATTGCATTTGAGATCAAGAAGCAAGTAAATAAAAATATAAATTAAAACTGCCAAGCAAGTTTTTAATTTAAAGGCACAACTTTATTTTCTGTTAATTTTACAAGAGTTTCTAAGCTAAAGGCATTTTTTTTGCCTGTTTGCCGCCTGTTTGACAGCTGATGGGTTAAAACTATAAATCTTCGGCAAAATCTGGGCGTCAATCTCTGGCTAAAGACAAACCTTGTCGTTATAGCCAATAAAATGAGTTGACGTCAGGTCCTGGTGACGAATTTTCCATTGAATTTTTAATTACCGCTGAGATGAATTGACAAGCGGTTGGCAGGTGTTTCATGTAGCCCACCTGCGGCTTTAATTAATTAAGAGTGAAGCTTCACATTTCACACAGAAAGTAGATGAGAAAAAGCGAGAGCGAGAGAGAGAGAGAGGGAGAGCAAGAGGAGAGGTAAGAGGAAATGCGATGAAACTTGTCTACTTCTCTTCTTTGGGCTCTGGCTATTTTAAAATGACAACAGATGCGTTGGTAGGCAAGCAGCTGTATGATATTAAAAGAGCTTTTGGGAATGTGCTGGCATTTTATAGGGCTGTAAATTTGTGGTTGGTTGTTGTAACTTGTCCTTTGGCTTAATTAACGACTGATGATACTCATTAATACAAGGATTTACGTAATTAAAACTATAGTTCGGCAATGTAAAGTAGAATTAGTTAAATATTGATACGTTTTAAAGAGTATCTGTCAGTTGATTATAGCCTTTAGTATTATAATTTCTGCTTGGTTATGGCTCGAGTCGAGTTGGCGTGTCGAGACAAAAAGCAAATTACGTCGCTTATCTGCACAATTTACGTGCCGGGGCACAAAGGACACTGCCGGCAGGTCTTTTTCGTCTGCAGCGTCGCTGTTGTGTTGCATTTTTGCGTCTTTTATCTGTGTGTGTGTGTGTATAGTAGTAGTGGAGAATTTGTGAATTTCGCGTGGAGAGCACAAATTTCGCCAACAACATCAAATGCAGCGCGTGCCTCAAATTCAAAGGATTCAAAAGCGTATACGCTTTAAAACAAAAGCGCCGAAAAATGTGAAAACGCCTTGAAGCCAACAGAGGCTACAACTACAAGGATGCAAGTGCCACACGCACACACAGTTTCAAAGGACACAACGCGTTGCAGCCGTTAGAAAAGCGCAGCTTGTTGTCCAAAATCCATACAAAATTAAAGTTTTTCGCCTTGTGTTTATATATTTTTTCCCTCCCGCACTCTTCTCGTTTCGTTTTATTTGGAATACTGTGCGATGCCAGGCATAGAAATTTTAACTTATTGTGTGTGTATGGGTGTGTGTGTATGTGTGTGGTGCCTAAAAACATGCTACAAAATTCTAAAGAGCCACCAGAAACGAGTTGCCAACTGGTGCTGCTGCTGCTGGCAGCTGCTTCAATGAGTCTAGGCGTAAGGGTTGCGAGTTCAAAAGGCTGGCGGGTGTAGAGCTTGTCGCATTTTTGTGACTTTCATATACCATAATTTATTTCATGTTATTATTACATACAACATGTAACGGATTGTGAGAGAGGGCCAACAAGCAACAAGCAAATGGTAAATTTTACTTTTATTGTGATTACGTTGACATAGTCTGAGTATATGTGTGTGTGTGTGTGTAAGTGTGTGGGTTTTGCTTATATTTTATGGCAGAGTGTGGATGACAATAAAAAAAATCTATGATTTTTTTTAAAAACACAAGGAGAATGCTTCGAATTTCTTTAAAATTACAATTAAAAATTTTATTGTATCTGTAGTCTTAAACAAAAGCTGATATTTTGTCACAGGATTAGAACCAAGATTTTGATAGCAATGAGTGAGAGCAATGAATATAAAAATCATTAAAAATCAATTAAAAATTGAATAAAAAAAGTAAAGAAATGTCAATCAATTTTAAAGGTAACATAACTTGCATAAATAATATTATTTAAACTGTGTTTCGAAATATTAGTACTAAATGTATATTCTTGAAATATGACTAGAAGTTAAAGCTAAACCTTGTTAATTGTTAGCACCAATTACCTTAGGCTAATATTTTAATTTATACATTTTGAAATGTTAAAAGATAAATTAATGAGCTCCTGCAATTTACAACATGTGTTGAATTATTTTTTCTCAGTCGTTAAGATTTCATTAAAATAATGAATCGAGTTCTTCGTTCAAAAGTGGTTATTAGCCCAGAGTCTAAGACCTTTTTTAGTGGCCAATTTAAATTTACGTTTGAAGAGAGTTGTTATAGAAACCCATAATTAAAGGCGTATTTATGGGCAGCAATTGGAAAATAAGCCACGCCCCATTGAATGTTTTTGGTTTAAGCTATCAATTTGTTGTTTTGGCTGTTAGCCAATGTCTTAGCTTAAATTAAAACCGTAATAACAATTGAACATTAGGAAATGTTATGGCTTAGACGGTCAACCCTTTGCGTTAATAATTCGTGCTCGTGCATACTTTTTTTTCTGTTTTTGTTTTTAATTAATATTTATGGCTGGCAGCACTAACAAATGGTGCCAGAAATGAGAACTATTCACATATAAATTAAAGCAGCGAGTCAACGGACGGACTCGGTTCGAGGACCTGGCTAGGTAGGGTTACCGTATCGTGCGGACGAGTGATTATGTAATAATTAACTGTACATTAACTATTTGTAACCATGAAATTTCACACACAGCAAACCAGCTCACGTGGCCATAAGCAGAAAGAAATAACAAAACTAAACAGAGCAAAAAAAAAAACAAACAATAAAATATTTGTACTTAGTTTTCTGACACGATAGCAAACGCAAACAAAAGTTAAGCTAGTCAATACAAGACCGATGTTTAAATACCCTTGCAGAGGTCATAAGTTAGGAACAGAAATGTTTTCAGGTATAAGTAGCCTATCGGGAAAATATAATGACATCGTTAATGGACTCCACACAGCAGAATTTTAAGCACAGTTTTAACGTTAAATTTAACACCCAGCAGCTAAATACAATGAGTAGCTGCGTATACATAATAGCAATAAGAATGTTTGTGTAAAGTAAATGTGTTTGTATGCATAGCAACTATAACAATAAATCTTATTTATGTGTTTTTGTGCAATTTTTATGAGTTGATATTCGTAGATGGTGAATTTGCCAAATAGTTTAAATAAATGCGCGCCCGAAAATACAAAAAAACAAAATTATGGCTATAAAATACAAATTCAAGCGGAAAAGGAAATGGCAAATGCGCTGGTCACGCTTTACACTCGAACTGAATGAGTTTGGGTGAGAGTTCTCTAATCTTATTTAAGCTGCCATTAGTGTTTAACACTCGGTCAGACCCACAAATTTTCGGTGCCACATTCGCCTCACCCCCTTGCCCAACTCCTCAACAACTTCATCAATCAAAGGCTACGCAACGCAGTTTGCATGCCAAAAAAAGAGCAGATGCGGTCGGAAGGGGGGCGTGCTGGGTAGGGTATGCTATATGTGCGTGCCATCAAAACGCGTTCGCTGCGCAATTTAAGTTCGTAGCAGGGAGAGAGATAGAGAGAACTTGTACAAAACACGCGCCTTTTGCCTTCAGCGTATTCCAAAACACAAAACCCAAAGCAAGAACAAAAGCAAGTGCCCAAAAGTAGGCTACGCTTTTTCGGGGCATATCCATTTGTGGCATGTGTTTATCCAGGGTCGAAACATGCAGATACTTACGGCCAGTTCTTGTTTAATGAGTGATGTAGCAGATCTATCATTGTTTCTCTGCTTTGAGCTAGGCACAATTGAATCGTGCAACGGTTTAGTTAAAGTTATACAACACGAATTTTTCACATGAACATTGAATCCTGTTAGTTACTTAATCAATCATATGCTCAACATTGCATTCATTTGTTTATTTATTATAATTGTTTAATTTAATAGTATAAACTATTTAATTGACTGAAAAAGTATTAAGTTTTACAAATTTTTACTCTATTTAACCGCTTTAGTTTTAAGAATCGATTTTCTATTGTTTTTGTCAAGTGGAAAGAGTTCTGGTATTTGTCAATTGTGGCACTTTCGATCGATTACTTAGGCAATGTTGTATTTACACACATTTACTGCCTTTGCCGTAAGTGGATACCAAAGGACGAGCCCAAGTTTTGAAGCTTCGTGATTTGATGTGGGCCGTGGAAAGGGCGAACAAGTTGAAGATGGCCTGATTTCTTATTGTAATACGTTAAAGTAATTGATTTTTAAACTTGACACCTTGCGCTAAGCGGCTTAGTGATGAAATCGCGCGACCCTCGAAACCTGGCCATCGCCATTGTTGACGCTTTTGTTATGTCTGAAAGCTAAAAAAAGTAAACACCACGATTGCTGATGTGTTTTTTGTATAACTTTTCTGATACTCTGTTCTCAATGCTGAACATAAAAACATTCAAGACACGTTAAATGTTTATGTTAAGGTTAAAGTAATGTTATAAACACATTGAAAAAAAAGTATCGTTGAGTTTATATTGATTTTAATAAATGGGTATCTTGAATTCAAGCACACTTGATAAAAACACTCCAAACTCTTGTGTGTGAGTTTTTCTTGGGCATTCAGCCAAACGATGGGCGAGGTTCCCGAATTTGTAGTTACAGTAACATGATATGGCTCATTAGTAGATTTATAACGGGGGCCGCCAGACCTTGCGGGGCTTTAGAGAGAATTCGATTTTGTATTTGCCGGGCAGTTGGGTTTTATATATATATATATATATATGTATCTGATTACAAAATGCTTTGGGCAGCTCGAATAAAGCTGTAGGCAATTTAAATGGCATTTGCTGTTGCTGCAATTAGATTAAAGTGCGTTGTTCAACACTGTGAGCTGAGCTGCTAGCAAATAGCAAATATGAACAGCAAAATGCTTTTAATTTATTGCGACACTAATATACATTAATGTCTTGGCCAACTTCAAAGGCGTCGCTACGCTGCAGTATACTGCTAGCAGCAAACAGGTCAAAGCGACGGCCCGAACCGAAGACCCCAGACTCAACCAGACAATTAAAAGTCCATGGCCCAGAGAAATGTTAATGACATTTCGCACCAGCACCAACCACTTGAACAGCTTCGAAGCCGGAGCCAAAGAGCAGCTGAGCAGCTGAGCAGCTGAGTAACTGAGTAACTGGCAGCAACAAAGGGGCAGCGGGACAGCGGGGTAACGAAGAGGATTTGAGCTCGCTAGTGTCGCGGCAGTCTGCACAAATTTGAAACTACCGTAATTTGCATATTTTAAGTTGACTTTTATTGCATTAAAAATGGCAGTGGCTTTGCCATTTTGGCCGCAGCTGTAAAACTGCCGTTGCCTGCCCATCGGCTTCATCTTCTTCTCCCAAAAAGAGGCATATCCAAATTACCCCACTCTTCGAATGTTTACTCCTTGGACTGTGGCTCAAAATGCATTAAATCACAAGTTTATACTGCACAATATTTAAGCTGCACATCAACATTAACTTGTCTGCCGTAAGAATCTTATGGGTTTTTCTATTAGCTGTGTACCACTGTGCATTAGATTTGGGCAGCAGCTGTTGTCGTCGTCGTCGTCTGTTGGGCTCGTCTGGTTGGTTGTGCTGTTTGTGTTTGCCGCATGTAAAACTAGTAGAAGACAGATTACAAAAATACAATTAAAATGTTTTAGTGAAAATTAACTGCAGTTTAAATAAAATGCTACGTTAGCCATGGCCATAGAACACACAAAGTGTCTCCATGCCCATCTTAACCAAGCTCTTATCCACAGTTTCTCTCTCTGTAGAGCTTTTGCTTATTTTGTTTTAGTGGTTTTAGTGGTTAAGGGTTTTACGTTAAGTATACGCATGATATGCGCAGTCAAGTTTCGCTAGAGGGAAGCAAGAGTCGAGTAGTTTTCGTTGCTGCAGTCGAAGCTGTTTGCTCAAGGTGTGGCTTGACGTGGATTTTGCAATTTGTTAGACTTCTTCTTGGTTTGCTGTGCTGTTGCTTTAGTTTTTGCTGCTTGGTCGCTGTCGTCAACAACATCATCATCATCATCATCATCATTATCATTATCAACATTATTAACAGCAGCAGCTGCTTGTCTATTTTGTGGCTCTTGCTCTTGCTGTTGCTGTTGTTTGTGGCTGGCCTAGAAACTTAATTGAAAAGGAAACACACTCACACACACACTAATATATGAACAGGCAAGCGGCAGCTTGAAAAAAAAGGTTTAATTTAAATAAAGTACGTGCACCAGCACGAGGCTATATTGCCAGCTAAATGGGCTTCGCTTCGAGCAGTTTTTGGACCTTGTATATCTGTGGGGTGTATCAGGTGCTGCCAATTGCTGCGGCTAAGACGCTTAGATCTCTTTAGTCTTCGTCTTTTGCCTGGGTCATTTGTCGAGTCGACTCATGTCGCCTTAAGTTTCTTCTGCTCAACTAAATCGAACAGCTCAGCGTCTACTCAAAATTGTTTTTACTATTTTGTCTAACCTACACAATAAACTAAGACAAGTGGAATATGTGTTTGTATATGTTGGTTATTTGCTTGTGGTTGTTGCTTTATGTGTGAATACTAGTTCAAATTTCATGATATGCTACTTAACATTTTACGTTATTCAAATTACTTAAATAGTATTAAAGTCAAGTCTTGTTTTTATATACTTAAATATAACTTTTAAGCAACTTGCTTGCAGGACAAACAAGATTTCATTCAAAATTCACCAGCTTAAATTTGTTGCCAAATTCTATATAAATAAATAATTTCAAAAAGATATTTTTACTTTTGCTCAATTACGCAGGGGTCATTTGATGAAGCTGAACTCTTTGATCTAATACGCCTACATTTTACACAAACACCCACACATTGATAGGCACCCACATTAAATTAGAGAAATGCCAATGCCCTTGGCTTGGCCCAAGAAATTGGGCTAACTCACTATAAATAGCCCATGAAAATGGAAAGCCAACAAAAAATTGTTGCCTACTTTTCAGGGAGACAGTAAAAAAATATGTGCAAACGATGAAACTTTAAATTCAAAAGCAAAAGCCAACATTAAGTTGGCTATACATACATTTTTAATAAAGTTTTTCCAGCCAGAAACTGTTATTTTTAGACAAGGGCACGGCACGAAAGCAGAGGATGTGGGTTGCACTATGACGCAGCAGCAGCAGCAGCAGCAGCAGATAAAATATGACATTTATAGCGACCGAATACGTAAAAGTTGAACGCACCCGTTGAGAAGCAGCCACTGGAGCAGCAGCCACAGGAACAGCGGCACTTTGAATTTTATGTGGCTTATAAAAGTACTGCTTGAGGGTAGCAAGTCAAAGAGGTGGATGGAAAGTCTAACCCCCAGCTCAGCGGGTATATAACGCAACTGGCGGCGATTTTGATTGCGGTTTCTATTGAAGAAATAAAGGGGAAAGATGCATTAAATTGGCAGCTGATGCCTGCTGTTGGGGGTTGCCTTTAATGCAATGTTCTGTGTCATTTAACTTTTGTGGCATGCTCTTAATTGGCAAAATAAACAATAAATACGCATCGTATGCAATAAGTTGTTTTAAATCGTTATTCAGCTATTACAAGTTTATTCAATTGAAACCCAACAAACATTCTACTTTAATACAAACTGTATGAAACTTATAAGCCAACGCTTAAGCTTAAAAATAATGACAAAACTATGCGATACAGTTGGAATATGAACGAGCTTAGGCTTAATGCTTTATGCATATGAATATCAAGGACATCCGGTGAATCCTTACACAAGCCAGCAGGCTAAACATATTCCAAGTTTTATTAAATTTTTGCCGCCTTGTTGCCATAAAGCACTTGGCAAATGTAAATTACACATGAGCAAACAGCACAAAAAGCTGGAATAATATTTGAAGCGCACAAACATATATATGTATTTATGTATATACACACATAGATATACACATGTGAGTGTGTGTATGTACACACACAAAGGACATTTATGGCAACACCTTCTAATCAAGCAAAGAGCTTAAAATAAAGTAAAGCAAAGAATGAAATGAAAGATATTATGAAATTTCAAACACACCCTCCAAAAAGACCGCAGTATATGTATTAATGTGTGTGTGTGTGTGTGTGTGTATGTGTGAACACACACACATGTCAGCTAGACAGAAGACATGTTGCCTCATGTTACATTTGGTTGTAGTAGGTGTGGGACAATAAGAAAAAATATTACACACATAACTGTCAAGCAGAGCTAGGGGTATATCTAACAAAGAACTTTCCCTATGAACCTTTACCCCACCCCACACCACCTCCCACCCGTTTGTGCGTGTTTGTTAATGAAACGTTTGCCTTTCGCATTTAGTTACGCTACGTTAGACACTTTTGCATATTAGTGTAAAGCGCAACTTAAACGTTGAAAGAAAGCCAACACAGGCAGACAGACATAATCACGGAGGGAGCGATTAAAAGAGACAGAGAGAGAGAGAGAGAGAAATTGAGATAGGCAGACAGGCAGAAATGGCATTGAGTAGACAAGGCAAGGACAGTCGAGACAGCCAAGACGGCAACGGCAACGGCAACAGCAACAACAATGTCCTTGTCTTATTATTAGAAGAACACAAGCCAAAGAATTGTTCCTGAGCAGCCAACCTGTACCCTACTCATTACCGCATAACCCCCTCTCCTCACCATTCCCCCAACAACACCCACCTACGCCTCTGCCTGAAAGTTCAAGGTTAGAAACTTTGCTGCCTTTCAATTTTGGATCACAGTTTTCGGCATACACATGTGAGTCTATCTCTTGCTCTAGCTCTGTCTTTATTTCGCCATCTCTTTTTGCCTTTTGGCTGGCAAGTTTTTTTGGGGCAATTAAAAAATTAAATTGTGCATATGTCACGTAGGCAAATGGGCATGGTATGGTATCCGTTTAGACGGGCTAAACGATGCCAGGACGACTTTTTGCCTTTGTAAGTTTAATTGGATTTTGAGCGCAACGCTGCGAGGCGAGCCTTAACAACAATATTGTTTAATTGAGCACACACACACACAGAGAAAATAGCTTAATTGTTGCAAAAGATACAAAGGATTTCATATACATACATCGACTCTTTTTAAATGTGTGTTATTTCTGTATGTGTTATTGCATATACTTTCTAAGTCAAACTGAGTTGGCATAACAATAAAGTTAAGTTTCATTTACTTTCAAATGCAATTTGTTTTGTATAAAGTTAATTTGGTTTATTATTCTCATAAAAACTATATAGATATAAGAGTATTTTATTCAATTTCGCTATTTGATAGTTACAGATTTTTTTTTAAATTTTATTTAATATATATATTATAATATATATAAGCTTATCTCAAATTGTTTCACATTAGCTTTGTAGATTCTCAATGCGCTTTTATACAATATCTGAATTCTTAAATTCTAATATGTCTTACCACAAAAACACATAAACCTAGAGCTTATTACTTTAAGTGTGACAAAGAAAATGCCACAAGAGTGTTTGCTTAGCGCGTCAAAATTCAAATATTTTATCGACACGCACATTCCGACACAATTCCAAATCCCCATCACCCCCTACACCTTTGACCTCGTCGTGGCTCGACTTAACTCGCATGTTAACAACAAGCAGTTTGAACAAAAGAAAGAAAAAAAACAACAAACTGAAGCAAAATACAATACACATACTGTTTATACTATATTTTATCTTTAGATTTAACCTTTGTGCGACAAAAGCTTTTAATATGCAAATGACTAAATGAGCGGCCCTGTGGAACAGTTTAAGGATACCATTCCCATCGGAGTTGGGGCGACTTAGTTACTGTTGGTATGCGAAGTGTGCCTCGGTCAATTGGTACATTTGCACATTTCATTAACGCGGCCAGTTGAACATGACCTACCAGTCCTCCCCCATTGTAAGAGGAAACTCTATTCTGTTCTCTACTCTACTCTTAACTAGCTGACACAGCTGGAAAGGTTCTTGCTTTGATGTTGTTGCTTTAACTTTAGCAAATGGTCTATATGGAAATTCCTGTGTGTGGCTGAGTGTGTGTGTGTGGCTCGCTTACATACTTCAACACACTTATTCATGCACATTTGCATATCATTATGTGTATTTGGGCCAAGCCAAAGGCAACCAGCAACAGCAGCCACACAACCCACCAGACTAACACGCCTCATTCCTATAGTTTTTTCATACTGTTCTTACTCACAATTTCTCTCTCTTTCTCTCTCACACTGTCCCTCTGCCTAACTCTCGATTTCTCTGTATTTCTCTGCCGCAGTCAGTCATAACGCCTAGATTTAAGATTATGAGCTGGCTGAGTTTTGTGGCTCGCCGCTAAAACATGTTTGGTATGTCAGTTGGTAAATCAGTGTACACATATGTGTGTGTGTGTGTGTGTCGGCCAAGTTACAAGTCACACGGGGCGCGCAGGTGTTGTTTGGGTTATTAACTTGAAATTCCAGCAGGTAACTTAAGTTGACTTAAAGACTTCACAGCTTCTAACGTGTTTTACACTTTGCTAAATTGCTCTTTACATTTCGTTTCTTATATTTCGTTTATTAAAAAGGTGCTTGAAAAATATTATAGGAAATATTATTATATGAAAATGTCCAGCTTACATTATGTTTCACTTGTACAGTTTGAATGAAATATATTTTTGGGAAATGTACCAAATGGATAGCGAAGTTAAGTAGATATTTCATTAAAAATTACTGTATATACCGTATATACTATTACTATTGCTTTAAAATAACTTACTAAATTATTGTATTATTTATATTATTATATTAACAACATAAGCTTTGTGCATGAATTTAAAAAACCATAAATAATTATTTGGAGTTACTTTATAAAGTGTAAATTTATTGTTGAAAATTAAGACAACAAATTCGAAGAAAGAGATAATAAGACGATATTAAAAAATATTTTGTAGATGTGCTTTTATCGTGTCAAATTTATTTTAACAAACTGTTAATGGCTGCACAAAACACTGCTATATGCAAGCTTAATATTTTATATATTTTTATATTATTGCATTAAAGTTTGTGGATGTTGGACTAATAACGTACGCGATGCCATTTTATTGCTGATATATATATATATGGGTGTGTGCGTGTGGGTATTTGGTGGTGTGTGTGTGTACCACATTTGCCACAATTGTTGTCAGCTAAAGCTATTTCAATGCCACACACTCCACACACATATATATAAACACACACACACACACACATACATACATTGCCACAAACATGTACAGCAGCATCCTATGTGGCTGAGCCGACTTAAAAGGCCGCAACAATCGGTGGCAGCTGCTGCCAGTCGAGGATGCTTAGCTCAGCATAACATTTCGAATTGCTATTGCTTGCCAACGCACACATAGAAACATATATATATCTATATAATGTTGCACACATATAAAGTTCAATAGCGCCATGCCTTCACATTTGCTTTTCAGCTTCTCGACTGGCAGCATGGTGAGCGTTGATATGATGAGCGATTTTAACACTTGTGCGATGACATTTTTAAAGCAAAATGTTGCAATATTCAACCTACTTTCATATGGCCAACATCCAAAACAACAAGCAACGTCAATGTTTAGCTATGACATTTGCCCGTTGTGGCTTATGGCAAGTTGGTGGCAACAGCTAAACGAAATGGAAAAACATTGGTGTGGCAGTCTCTGATAGTGTTCGGGAAGTTGCGCTAAGGCACTTTAATTGTTTATTGCAGTTGCCGCATACACTTTTTATTTATATTAAAAACTATATGTTTATAAAAGACTTTCACTAAAATTTATCCGAAATTTCTACTGAAAATAGATAATTTTATTATTGCTACTTCATACGCAAAACTGTAGCTGTCCAGAAAGTTCACTTGAATATTTTATGGCCTACAATAAAAAGTAGATGCTTTGCTGCTTTACTCAGATAGGGTATTTTCAAATAATAATCAAATATAAATGGTTCTATTTCATTGTTATATGTTAAAGTTATTGTATATGTGGCTGTTGTTGTTGTTGTTGGCGCTGCCGCGTGTTTATCCAAAAGCCACATAACCAACTGGCAATGACATTTGACAGGCACAAACAGACACACACAAGCACACACACGTGCATGTTACTTTGTGTACACTCACTCACATAAGTATACATACATTGATAAGCGCGTGTTTGCGTTTACACTGGGGAACCACCGAAAACGAGGCATACAAAATATTATTTGTATACAAGAAAAACGAAAAAAAAATTATCCCAACAACAACAATAGCAATAATAATCAAGTAGAAAAAAGCTGAGAGAGATAACAAGTTAAATTATTTTGTTGTTGTTATTTTTCTGGTTTTCCGTTGTGGTTGTTGCGTTGTGTCCTTGGGGGACATTGCGATATCCTTGTTGAAATTTCATATGCGTTGATTTGCAGCGCACATTGAAACGATGGCTGGCACAACTGGGCGTATGCTTCATATTTACCGCACACAATCATTTTTAATTTATTTACCAGTGCTGCTGATGCTGATGCTTTTGCTGGTGCAACAACTGGGTCAGAATCCTTTTAAAAATCTGCCACGCACAACACAAACGCAATGTAATTTAAATTTAATTAGCTCAACGCAACGCGAGGGAAAGGGAATCGGGTTGACAGTGCAATAATTCTTAAAAAAATAGAAAGAAAGAAAGATAAATCGTTACATCGAGTCCAAGAAATAATTACACTACTTAATATTTATCAGTGAGCAGTGCGTAAATAGTGCGATGACAGTCAACAATGGTATACAGTATGTGTTTTCTACTCAGATGCTGTGCTTCTTCGCACTACATAATTGGATCAGCATTAGCAAAGCTAACACAGGACACATGAGAAAGCAGGAAATGATATAGTCAAGAGGTCACAACACTAATACGGCAACCAACAACTAGCAGGCTTACAATGCAAGACAAAGCGAGAGAGCAAAAAAAAAGTGAATGGAATGAGGGTGGAAGCGTTGCACAAACAGAGTCCATAAAGCGGCATACACATGAGACAGACGGCGGCTAACGAGGTCAATTGTAAGTTATTTCCTTCTCAACAGCAACACCAACAAAAGAGCTAAGAAGGAAAAGAAAACAAGACGGCTATACAGAAATTTGTGTTGCCGACCAGGAAAAAGCCAGCATGAATATCATTAATGGCTAAAGAGAGTATAAATGTTAAAGGTCGTTATGCCTGCAGCGAGTAGAGACACAAACTTGTACATTATACACAATGTAATAAAGTGTAATACATGTAGCACAGTGTAATAGAGTGTAATGCTGAGAAGTTAGCTAAGCCCAAAGATGTTTCAACTCATTGTTATAACAGTGACAGAAAAGCGAACATATGTAAAATCACAATGAAATTTCACTAAAACCATAAAGAGAAACTCTTTAAAAACTTTAAAGCTGATATTTTTTTCTATGTCAGAGGCATAAATTGAGCTACATTGATTTGTCATTCGTTTGAATGAGTTGCGGTTCATTTGGCATATAAAATGATTGTGCTATGTGTGGATGCCATTGTATATCATTAAGAACTCAGCTGTTATTTTCCGTTTGCACATCATCATTATTATCATATTCATGCAACATTTAATTTATGCACAATAATTTACGCTTTTGCATGTCTAACGAGTCTCATTTAAAATACCATCAACAGAAATGCATTTTAAATTTTCAACACGAGCAAAAAAGTACCAAAAACAAAGAATAAATCAAAAGCAAACAATGCAAAAAACAATATTAAATTGTTAAAAAGTGAAAATGTGTCACCTAATTTTCCAACTGCTCGCTCAGTTATGCATCATTGCACACACACACACAGACAGTCGCAGTCACAAACAATTACGCATACGCCAGGTGCACTATATACGTATAAAGTCTGTATAAAGTAAAGAGATATAGAAAAGTGAATATGAAAAACAACAACTAAGTTGCAATTTTAATGCATTTCGTTTTTTGTTTCGCACGAATGAAAAAAGCGAATTTCAGTCTCGCTTTCAATGCACTTTTGCCCAAGTTCCCTTCCCGCTCTTACTCTAAGCATTTTCTTTGTTTGCTGCCGTTTTGAAGCATTCAGACAGAGAGACAATTGTTTGCATATTTCATAATTCATAAGTTTTCGGGATCAAAAAATATGAATATTCTGCAAAAAAACAAGACAAAAAAACGAAAACGAAAACGTAGAAAAGAAATAATGAAAAGTCGACAAAATCGTTCCTATTTGCCGCCGCTCAGTCTCTCGTCATAGTTTGTTGGTATGCATTTATCCGCAGACTACCAGGCTTAATATCATCACTGTCTCTATCCCTCTCTATGGCCCAAATACTGACACGTGCAGCTGTCGCCATCCTCTCAAAAAAGAAAACAAAAAGTAAATAGAGAAACAGTAGGAGAACAAACTTGTCCTTTATTTTATGTTATTTGATTTGATTCTTTAAAGTTTCGATTGCATAAATTTGGGTCAATGTATGTGATGTTTTATTGTGTTCACTTGATTCCCCTGCCTCTTGTTTTATGCTTCTCTTATACCTTTTTGTCTCCTGACGACAAACAAACGACAGGCAACAATGCAGAGACAAAAGCACAACAGAGCCCTTCGGGGATCTGAAGGACATGCTACGTGCTTTGTATGAATGTGGAGAACACACACACATAGGCACACAAAAACACATGCGAGAAAAACCCAAAAACTTTTATTTTATGCAAAATAGTTATGTGTTTTTCAATGCACTATCTACAATGTACACAATTGTTGTTATTATTGTATCTTGTTGTCGTTGCACGTTTCCCTTTTTTTTGAGTCTTGCCTCGTATTGATTTTTTTCTTTTTTAGGTCGCTAAAAATGTTGTGTGCATTGTAGGTGTGGGATGCTGTAAGGTAGCTAGAATAATATAAACACACAGATAAACGTAATGAAGTCGTTTAGTGTCTAGATTTATGGCCACAGAATTAAGCGTGACTGAAACACGCAGTACTTTCTTCGCTAATAGCTTAAATGCAAGTTTACATTTGAGTTTTAAAGCTAAACGAGTCGAAAATGTTGCTTGGACGTATTTTATAGTAATGTCTAACATTGTCTCATTGAAAATGGTAACTAAAATGTTTTTTCCTATACGAGTATATTGAATTTTACAAATTGAATATTCTGCTACCAAAAAACCACAGACAATCGTTTGCTTTTGATTCTTGTGTAGTAATGTTTTCTTTACATTTTATATTTTGTAGTGTTGTGTTAAAGTTAAATAGGAGCTTTCAGCTTATTATGCTGTCATTTAAAAAAAAATTCAATATTTGAAACGCATTTTGCCTGAAACATGGTCAACACTTTTGAACTTTCTGACTGTTTTGCATAAATTTGTAGCTATCCTACTGTAAGGCAGCAGTAAAAGAAACTTTTATATATATACTATTGCCACAAAAGTTCAGTGGGTCAGTTCAGGGGTTGGTTGTCAGTGGGTTCAGCTCTGCACAGATTTTGCATTTTTGTTACTTTATTACTATAAAACTGGGCTTATTTGTCTGCTGCCTAACTGCCTGACTGCTTCTACTACTACTTGTTCTTCTGGCATTATCCTTTCAGTGTGTATAGTTGCTGCTGCATTTTAACCTCATTGTATGTAAGCTAAATTCAAGTTTATCCCCTGCTTTGTCAGTTTCTTGTTCTCTGCTTATTGATTGTTATCTCATCTCTCTCTATCTGGACACTGTTAAGGTCCAGCAGCTTCTACAGCAGAGCACAATAAACTAAAAGGAAAATAATAAAAATCATTGTTGAGCTCTATGACTTTTGGCTTCAGCTTGTTGTTGATGCCCTGCAAAACGGTACATAGGCACAATGGGATTATATTCTTCATGTCTGTTATGGGTTGAACTTAAATGTTGTAGCTTTAACATAAAATATATAAATATTGCAAGTAAATGCTTTTCAAAAAGTATTTGGCAAGTGCACAGACCATTGTTAAATGTGTGCAATTTATATTTCTTAATACCATTTTGTTGCTATCAGAATTTGCATTTAACCCAACTGTCTGACGTTCATCCTATTCTGTTCTACTGTTACTCTCTGACAATTTAATCGAATTTGATTATTCTTGTGGGCATTATGTGATTTCGAAATCGATTTTAACAAGCAACAATTTTGTATTGAATATTTTGTCGTTGTTTTTGTTGATTTTTGCTTTCTTTTCGTTGTTGCTTTTGCTAACGGCGCCAAATTGAATTTGATTTTAATTTAGTTTTTGTGTTTTAATATTTCAAAGCAATTTTTAGTTCGGTGGCGTTTGTAATTTTCGTTTTTAGCCAATTGGTTGCTCTTGTTTTGGGCAAAATTGAAATTTGATCAAATCTCAATTGCAATACAATAAACATAAACTGGTTAAGCAATTTTTTATTCTTTATTTTGGTTTCTTTCTCGTTGGCTTTATTCAATGGTATATATAGCTTTTGCGTCGGCTCTCTAAAGATTCTACTCTTACCTTTTTAACTTTAGATAAATTAAAATTAAGTTCACAAATAACCTTTTAGTTTTTGTTTAATTATCAGTTGTGATGTTTTGGCAGCTTAAGTGATATTTTGTATTTAACTAACTTACAAGTTATGTTAACTCTGTCCCACAAAAGTATGCAATAAAATTACATCTCTAATTTTTTATTAAACAAAGTCCGGCCAAAAGTATGCAATAGTCTTTAAAGTGTCAAAATAGGTCGATAAATTCGTTTGTGCTGGTATTAGTTTATAGAATTTTGTAGACAAAACTTCTCTGCAAAATTCAAGCAACGACAGCCAATAGCTGGTTTAATATTTTATAAAAATTTCAAGTACAAGCTGCTAGCTAGATTTCAATTTATATTTTTATTATCTCTGCGAATGTATGAATGTAAAATATATAAACTCCGTACTAATCTTGTAGCACAAATTCAAATTAACTTAAATACTCATCCAGAACATCTAACAGTTTAACAAATGAGTAATCAATCGTTACAAGTCCAGCATAAGCCACATTATTAAACGCTGTAATAAATTAACGTTCGCTTTGTTGTGTAGCATCGGAAAGTTGACGTAACTTTGGATTCGCCTTATAGATAAAAAAAACGTATTTCATTGTTGACGTTCTGTAAGCTCTTTTTAAACAAGTCATTAAAAGCGCCATTTGTATACATGTTAAAGCGCGCTTCAGATGCTTCTTTTGTCTAATCTTCAAGCGAGAAACATCTGTAAAACATCTGTTAGGTCCGCATTAGCCAATGCGAATTTCTCAAGTAAAGGTACCGTTTGATTCATATGATTTCGTGTTTTCCGTATAAGAAATTTATTCACAACCTTAGCATTTGTAATGTAGTTATATAAAAGCGTGCACTAAATAGTGCCCGTATGCATTTTCTGCACTTTTCGCAGCATGATTAACTTCCTCAAACGTGAGTCCCTTAAAAAAACCATTAATATAATTTAATTTAATATTTTAGATAGTAAAATGACAAAATGACATCAACTACGATGCAAATAATTATATTGCAAGCGCCATATAGTTATAAAATTTATTATTCGATGACTTGCCAAAATCACATCAATTAAATTCAAACTATATTCCTTCTTAATTTACAACCAAATCTATTGAAACCGCAGAGCTTTAACACACTCGCAATACTATTTAATGTATTGCACATAGTCATAAGAATGATTTCAATGTATATTTATTGAATGTACAACGCTGCGTTTTCCCAGCGGTCTTCATAAATATTTTCACCTCTAATGAGCCCGACGATTAATTGCAAAATGACACACACACACACACGAGTGCAGAAAGCGTACGAGAGAGGGGAAGTATGGGAGAGAGAGATAAGTAGAGTTAATGAGAGACGTTTTCATGTGGGCGTTTGGTGACATGTAATTGTCAACAAAATATTTTTACATGTACGAAACGAATACGAAACCTACACACCTACACACACGCACACACAGAGAGTGGGCGTGGCAGTTGCTTACGTCATGGTAAATTGTATGTGTATGCTAATTGGTGGGCACAAGACGCTCCGGCAATTACCCGAAGCAAAGCAACAGCGCCCAGTAGCCGTACTTAAATATCAATTAAAATGCTTCACCAAAAAAGGCGAGCTCTTCTGCTGCTACAGTGAATACTCGTCGTGTACTATATGTGCATTAGAAATAAAAGTTGTCAGTGTGGCAAAGTTCAAAGTATAAAACTTTTGTTGCAGCAGCAGCAGCAGAATAAATTGCATTAAAGTTTTGCATTGCAAATTGCATCAAGAATGCTTAGGCAAAGCAAGGGGTACCTCCTACAGAAACGTAATTGTGGTATTTACGGCGATAACAGAATGCAGCAAATGCGAATTGTGTGTACGTGTGTGTATGTGTGTGTGTATGACAAAACTACGTAAAACAAATGAGCTGTGCGGTAAAGTTTAACCCCAAAACGAACTAATTCAATTGGGTTTTATTTCTTTAAAAACCAAAAAAAATGAAGCTTTATAAACTTTTTAATATGTGTAAATTATGTAAATCATTACACATAATTCAGTTACTTAGTTTGAATAGTTTATTATCTGTATAAGTTTTATATTTTTATTTGTTTTTTCTGAGTAAATATTATTAAAATATGCGAATGCAGTTTCAATAATGTTTATTGTTCTTGCATTTGACTTGAGCTAAGAATTGAATTGCATTTGACGCACTTAAATAATTATAGGGTTAATTCATGCGAAAAGGCTATGCAGATACCACATGAACAGCCCACATTGCCTTATCTACATATGCTTGTATATACAGACAGGCAGTCAAACATATGTATTCTTGTGCGTTGCAAGTTGATTTTTCTTTCATTTCTTTCGTTCTTTTTTGACTGCGAACGAAGTCAAGTTGAATGCAATGCCAGCTCTGTAGCAAGAGCACAGAAGTTTCAAGTGGGGCAAAGTCTGGTTAGAAATGGTTAGGTTTGGCATGTAGCCAATCAAGGCATTCAAAGAGAGCATATTTAAATAGCTTTTAACATGCACGAGCTGTCGAGTTGTGGAGCTGTGCAGCTGTAGAGCTGTAGAGCTGTCGAGGCAGCTGTAGTTAAGTGAAGGCCAAACCAAAGGCGACACAAAAATGCAACCCCAAAAAAAAAGGAAAGAAAACCGAGCACCAAAACTCAGGTTCTAACAGCTTACATTTTTCAAAGTGCTGGGTTCAATATTAGAGAGAGGGTTGGGAAAACTTTGCAGCCAGCTTAAAGTCGTTTAGTAATGCAGTCAACGTAATGCATCTTTGCCTTTGATGCATTGGCATTTTTTTTATTTTTGTCTTTTGGGTTCTGTAGGTTTTGTAGCTGAAGAGAGAGCGAGACAAAGCAACAAGCTACAGAATGACAAACGAATGGCCACGATAGATGTACACCATCTCTTCTCTGCGCTCAAACCCTTTACCCAACAAGCAAACACATGCAAAGTCGAATTTAAAAGCAAAATTCATTTTGAGAGTTGAGTATTACGTACACAGTTAAATGCTCTGGGCTAATGAGCTCTCATCGATGTTAAGTGCTATATTTTGTGAATTCTAGTCTCAATCAATTTTCACAACGACTGAAAAAAATAAAGTTAATGGGTTCAGTTCAAAGGCATCTTAACATTTTTTTTGATAGCTCATAAAGAGGCTTAGAAGTTTTAGTAAGCATTGCTAATTTTACTTACTGCCTTTATTTATCAATTTGTACAGTTTTCCTCACTTATAATACATATAAATATATATATAGAATTTCATAAAGATTATTACAACATGAACGATCTAAAATCAAGCTTAATAAAATTAACAAATTGCCTATGTTAATGTCGTATGCAGTCCCTCAAAGAATCGATCAAGCAATTCATCATTGACCACACCAAATTTCCAGCGTTGTCGCACATTGTCTTCGTGGCACAGATTGGTGACAACCTTGGCAACACCGTTCTCCACAAAGGCCTCCATGCAGTGTTTGCCATTGAGGCCATGAACAATCCATTGTCTCTTACGATCATAATACCAGAACTGATTGCCGCCCTGATGATGGCAGCCCCACATCCAGACAGTGGCATTGGCACGCTTATCCTGCACATCTAGACACTCACCGTCAACCAAACGCAGATCACGAAACGAACCAAGTTCAAAGTTCTGATTATTTTGGGGTTTCTGCTTATCGTCAGCACAGGTGAACATGCCAATCGCAGTCTCCGCACCCAGATTCATGCTGTCGAGGCAGTAGATCGGATAGGCAACGCTTTGCACGGCGCCGGATGCATAGGCAGCTGGCCTTACTGGCGGATATTCGATAAGAAAATCAGGCGCCACCTCCTTCATATACCAGTCAAAGGATTTACACTTCAAGCGCTCTCGGACAGCACGTTGCCGCGTCAAATCACCAACATCGACGCTGTCAAAGGTCTGTCGATCCCTCTCATACGCATACTCCTTGTATTCATCCATCCAGACTTCGGCAACGCGTTTGTGATTCTAATGAGTATAAAGTGAATATAATATGTTAAAAATCAGTGTTGCTCAAGCGTAGTAGGAAAACCGTCGTTTTGCCGAAACATAACAAACTAATTACCCTTGCTACAAAGTTGTGTTTGTGAGGATTAGGGCGCGGATTCATTTTTCCGCGAAAGACGTGCCCGACACGGGAGCAGGGCACATCCAGCAGCATACCACCACACATCCAGATCTTAAAGCTTAGTTCGTACTGCTCACCGCCCCAAATCTGCAGCTCATCATCATAGCCACCTAGATCCCAAAAGAATTGGCTAGATATGGCAAATAGGCCGCCCATCATTACTGGACTGCGATATGGCAGAGATTTGTCCACGCTGTCCTCGGGCAGCACTGGTAGAGTCTTGTATAAAAAACGCCAATCGAAGCCACCGCGTATGCCATAATGGCCTCCTACATACGCAAAATTTGTATTATCAATATTGTCCACAAGGGGACATGTGGTTATTTTACTGTTGATGGCAATGGGCTCCAAGAGAGGTGGTAACTGGAATTAGCATAAAATATAAATAAAAAAATCATTTTATTAATATCAAATAATTTTTATATATATTGAAGAATCTACTTATACCCAAATAGATATTTTTATTAATTACTTCCTCCACTTACCCAATTGTAATTGACCTCAATGTGGGAGTCAAAGAAGACCAGTACTTCACCGGTTGCCACTTTGGCACCAGCTAAACGAGCACTAATTAAGCCACGTCGCTCTGGAGTGTGCACCACGTCAACTAAATTGGGCCATTGTTGGGCCACATAGTCATCCAATTGTTTTTTGAGTGTCACCCATTCACTGCCATCGTCCACAAGCACTATTTGCTTAAGCAGCTCCACAGGAGTACGATTGACAACGCTATAAATCGAGCGCAGAAGCGTTTGAAAGTGTTCGTTGTAAAAGATGAAGATGACGCTTATATTGGGCAGCTTGGCCAGATACTTGCGAGTTTTGCATCTGTTAAAGAATTGGCAAGTTTAATGGAATGGAATTATGTTTAAATATATACATCATATACTTACCGCTCGTGTCTAACATCTGGCAGCGAGCGATTCACGGAGATTCTGTCAGAAATATAGCCATTAAAACCATTGTTTCGGAACTCCTCCTCCTCCAGCTCCTTTTCAGCAGGATCATCAATCTGAGCGGGCAATCCATGCTCGCCAAAACCGATACGTGACTGGTCCGCATTCATTGCCACATAGTCATGCCAATCCCGTTGCTCGCCCACCGGCGTTGGCAGCGTAAACATCTTGAGTTCTTCAGTCTTTCGCTGCTGTTCCACTTGGTGCTCAGGCAATGGTTCACGTACCGCATTGCGATCCTGAAAGGGAGGTCGTGCCGGACGACGTGTGGGTGGAACATTTGCTGCACGAAATTGAGGCGTTATGGGATCTCCGTTTAGATCCAAATAACTTTCGTCCGGTTCATTGGCTGAGTTTTGTTTGCCCAAACGCCGCTCGACAATCAGTGTGGTCAGCAGCGAGATAAATGTAATGATTAGAATCAAAAAGATGAACTTGCGCAACAGGCGCTTCACATAGCGCTTCTTCATGGCCATGGCCAGAACGTTGTGCAGCTGCGAGTCGTCGGCTTGGAATGGCTTCAAACGGCAAACTTTGTTGTGAATTTGTGTCGGCTGCTGCAATGCGTGGCATTATGAGTGTCCATTAATCTAATTGCTCTGTGCGCTGTGATGTGTTGTATGTGGTGGGTGATAACTAATAACATCATTCTCTACTATCAATCAAGTGCTATGGGTTCTCGTGCCAAGGCCCAACTACCCAACTAGCACAAAAGAGTCGCAGCTTTTGTCGTTTTCTAACTTCTTAGCGCCTCTCACTCACCTTATTGAAGTTCTGAGCGCCTATACGCTGTCGCCATCTAGCGTCACAAATGCGTAGCTCTTATCGAATCTTACTCTGCTGATAACGCTTTCGTTGTAGGTTTTTTTGAGTAACAAAAAATAATACACGTAAAGAAAAGAGGTACAATATTAAGTGAATAATTACTTTTAATTGTACTTATTCAAATGTTGAAACTTTGTCAATTTTATAAAAATATTTTCATCTTGGGCTAAGTTAATTCTCAAGTTCTGTTCATGTATCAAGTCTTATGGGTAATAACATTTTATTTTAGTCATTTTTAAAACCTTATATGAATGATCGACGTATATGTATCCGATGCCAGATGTTGCACACAGTTTGCGCTCGTCTCTGCTCTGTTAACTTGTTTTGTGTTTTAAGCTTAATGGCAGCTGTTTCTACATATCTGTACCAACAATTCTAAGCAAATATACATCTATACACACAGTTGTTGGGCATTTAAGCGCATATTTATTGTACAACGCTGCGTATTCGCAATAAATTCTCACAAAATTTCAACGCATTGTGGCAATAAAATGACATTTTTTCATATTTACACATAAAGTCAATGCCAAAAAACCTTGCCATGAAGTACCAGCTAGGGCTATGTTAGAGCGTAGCCAAATGGAGCTGTTGCTGTAGGAAGGGATGAAGCGGGGTGAGTTAACATTTTTTATGGCCTTTGCTTTCATATGATGTGCAATATTTTCAACGCAGACACATTTATTCAAACACATATACAAAAATATGTTTGTGTATATGTGTATATGTGCATAACGCTTTCTATTCCCATTCTTTGAATGAAAGCCGTTGTGAGACAGCAAAGCAACAATTGCGACAGAAAGTTTGTGATTATCGAATGTGTAATACTCTATTTAATATGATATTTATATAATGTGTAAATTTACAGGGTATACAAATGGTGAACACAGCCACACTTGACAGCTGTTGTGGCTTTTTGCTGGTTTTCAGTTGATTTTCGGCATTTGAGCTGTTTTAACTGTCAAAATGTTGTCGCAGCCGACAATAAATCATAAATATAGCGCCAGCTAAATGCATACAAAAGTCTATTTAATTTTAGTCAAACTAAGTTTATTTATTTAAAATTTGTATTCTTGTTGTCAACTTAACCAATCAATGCTTATTTGGCGACTGGTTTCATTATTACCAATTTGACAACTTGTAGTTGTTTAGTTTTTAAGTAACTCTCTTGAAACAACACTATAATTCACTCTCTATTATTTAATACCACAGAGAGGCAAAGAGGCATAAAAAGAATCAAACAGAAATAATACACAATATATTCCATATAAAATATGCCATATACGATCTATACACACACAAATACTGATTGAAAAACTTATGTGTAATTTACATATTTTAGAAATTCAAAAAGTTGTGTGTAAGTTTTTTTGTATAACAAAATTTAGTAAGTTAAAGCTTAGTAAATTGTTTGGAATAACGCACATTTTGATTATGACTGGCTTTCGGGCTTGTTTTCAAACAGATTTTGTGCAAAAAAAAAAAGAAGGGTTTAAGCCTTGTCAAATCGGGCAAATGGGCGTGCGTGGCTTAAAAAGTATTTCACAGGCATTTGCACATGCATAATAAAAAATAAATAAATGAATAAAGCTGACGCTCTAAGCATTGGGGCCGCATAAAAATTTACGCGTTTGTAATTACGTTGAAATTAAGCCGGCATCAACATTTAATTGCGAAAAGCCCACAGACTACAGTTGGTAGAGCGTCCACGCATGCCTGTAACGAAAGGGAACGAACATTTAATTAACAAATTTTACGCATTTATTTTCTATTTTCATGTGCGTTCCCATTGCCTACGCTGCTGGCCAAACAACCGACAACCAAAACCGTGACAACATAATTTGCCTGACCCAAACCCTCAAATATAATATGGCGGCAACAACAACAACAACTAATGCCAACCACAACCAACCAATCTGCAAACCACAATCGGCACAGTCAAAACGAAGGACATTGATGCCGTCGAGGGTAAATCAGTGTCGCTGCCCTGCCCCATTGCCGAGCCTCTGCATGATGTTTATATGGTCTTATGGTTTCGTGATAATGCTGGCATACCTCTGTATAGGTGAGTACTATCTTTTCCCGCTTTCTCTTTTGTTAGGTGTATGGTAAGTGTGCGCTGAGTGCCTCGTTTTGGCTTATTGTCGCACTTTATGTGTGTGTGCGTTTGTGTCTTTATTCACATTTAATTAAATGCAAACGAGCCTCAAGAGCAAGTTGCTTTTAAATCCAGCTAGCGTTATACAATATTTTTTATGTATAAATACCCTATATACTGTGCTAGTTAAATGGGATATGGTTTTTCTATAGATTCTAGACTATATAAAATAATAATATAAGAAAAAAAATGTAAAAGTATGGAGGAAGGTAGTGTTTGAACATAACTGATTTAACCTTATTATACTTATACTAACATAACTAATATTTTATTTTAAATTTATGAATTGACTGTAAATAGTCGGCATAATATTAAAATTAATAAATATTTAAATTTGGTTAAAACTGATATTTGAAGTAACATATAAAATTGCAATTAAAAAGAAAAATGTAAAACTAAGATATTAGGAACAAAACCTGAGGAATTTTACTAGAAAACTTCTATCTTCATTATTTCCTACCTTTTCCATTTAGACCACTGCTGTTGTTAGTTAGGCAACAAAGTTACAGCAAATAATTTCATTCATAGAATTAACAAGGAGAGGGGAAACCATAAAATAAATTTGATAGAAATATTTAACATTGAATTATAATAATATATTTTTTTTAATATCTAAAGTAACAATTATGTCAAATTGCTCTATTCTACCTCTTATGTCCTATGCCAATATTTTTTTAGAATAAATATTATATAGGGTATTTATAAGTCCCCCATCAGCATTAATGGTAATTAATGTTGCTATGCTTATGTTTGTTTGTGTGTGCTTTATTTTTTTTGCACCTGACCGGCAGCTGATAAGTGGACTTTTGTCTGGATGTGCGATTTAATGTGTGTGTGTTTTTGTTGTCACAGCCGCACAGTAAATGAACTTAATTATGTTTACCTAATTTACTAATTAACCTCAGAGGAAAAGCCGCAAGAATTATACTCACAGATAAATGACATTGAATATCTTTAATGCACACATACATGTATGGATTTAGGCATTAGTATTGTGGTCAGTATTGTAAATTGTTATTGCCTGCTCAATGGTAATCAAGCAAGTCGTAAAGAGCTCAAGGAGTTTGAGTAGCGGAAGGGGGGGTAGAGGAAGAATGGGTTAACTAGCAACAGCAGTTATCCTAATTGCATTCACGACATTTTAACACCACGTTGCGCTTTTGTCGGTTGTGAAAACCAATTTTTTAAGTGCAATTTATGAACAGTTTTTTGTTGACCCAAGTGAACGCACAGTGGTGTTTAACAATTGAAATATGTTTTTCGAACACTTTAAAAAGTATAAATAAAAAGTCTCTACAAACTTAGCATTATTGGTACATTCTAAACTTTTTACAGCATTGAAGCCTATAGATTGTAGCCACAGTGGGTAGCACTTTTGTCCATTTTCATTACACTCAATTTGCTTGGGTCCACGTACCATATTATTTGGCCATAAACATTTGCTGCATAGGTCCCAAAGAGCTGTTATTAAGCACAGTCTCCACCTCTTTGCCAAGCACTCCCTTGAGCATTTCACTTTCTCTAGCCCTAGGCTCTAAAGCAACAGTGCAACAGTTTTTTTTTCTTTTTTTATATTATTTTTTCCCATTTTTTAGTTTTTAATTAAAATGGCTGCGCAGTGAGCAACTACAACAAACGCAACAAAATTGGGTTAACCGTGCAATCGTTCTTTCTCTTTCAGTCTCAGTTTCATTCTCTGTTTCTCCCTCCTTCTCTTTCATTCTGTATTTATCGTTATGCTTTGCTTGCATTGCACTTGAGTTGCAGCCCGCCTGGCACGCAGCAATTAAGTTGTTGCATTTCGCGACGACGTTAACGTAGACGCAGACGCTGACGCAGACGCTGGCAGCATTTGCCGTTGGTTGCCCGCATAAATTATTGCGTGTTGCATACAAAAGGGCGCTTAACGCGCGCCACTTGCCGCAGCGGCTCACGAAAAGTGGCTGCTACAATAACAACAATCCTTGACTCCACGACTTAACTACACGTTTTATTTGTGCAACTCAACGTTGCGAAATCGATGCGGTCTTTGCTTGAGAGTTTGTTTCAAATATTTAAAAAACAATCAAAATACTTTGATGGAAGTAAAAGAAGCACATTGAATAAGTTTATCCAAAATGATATGTTTTGCGACACTTCCAAGTGTAAAGCTAAATGTAACTTAATATAATTTAAGCTTAGTCTGAAGAAAATTATAGTTTTCAAAACCAATAAACAACAAAACATTTTCAATTCACTACATAAGACACTTTTATAGTCTTTTTTTAATGGTAGCCCCATCGCAATGCGAATTGCAGCACTCAGCCAGCATTAAACCAGTTCTAAAGTGTTATGGCCTTTCCTACGAGTGTATGTGTGTTTGTGATTGTGGTGGTATATGTAGCTAGGTGAAACTTGGCGCATTAAATGCAGCGCAGCATTTGAGAAAGAACAAGATGAAAATTGAAATAAAAAAAAATGTTTATCTGCGTGCACATAAATTTAATTTTGGCAACCAGCCCAGCACAGGGCTAGTTGGTATTTGGCCAATACCAAACGTCTAATGAGCACGCCAAAAATAAATGAGGCTAATATTCACACGCGCAATTTCCAGTTGCATAAGAAAACGAACACTTGAATTATATTGCCTATGGATTTCATTAGTTTTGGCCTGTGCAAGACTCAATTTGATTCAATCTCCTTTGCACTTAAATATTTATGCACAAGCATAATAATAATAACTCTTTGCAAAACTTTACTTATTCTCAATCTCTCCCGTTTTCTCCTTGCAGCTTTGATGTACGCGATAATATGGCCATTGAGCAGCCGAGACATTGGTCAGCTCCGGAGGTTTTTGGCTCACGTGCAAAATTTCATTTTGACTCGCAACCAGCAACCTTGGAAATTAAGGTAAAATACACGAAAACACAAACATACAGCAGACCCTATATTTTGTGTGTGTGTGTGTGTGTGTAAGCACTTTACAGCCTCAGCTTTAATCAAATGTTTACATATTCCATTAAATTTTAGCCTTGACTTGAAGCAGAACAGAGAAAAACAAAAAGCAATTTTAAAGCGGTTTCCACTTGTTGTGGTCTGCGCAAAAAGTCAATAAGTGAAGGGAAAACTAGAAAGCGTGCATTTTAAATAAATAAACGAAAGCGTTGCGTAAACAAAAATGCAGCAAAACCATTAAATATTCAATCGAATATTTTGCGTCGATACGGATACAATAAACTAAATAAAATGCAAAATACAATGCAACATAAAATGCAAAAAAAGCTAATGTTTAACCAACAAAAAAGGTGAAAACAATACTTTATTATCGTCACTGCAACCACAATTTGGCCTTTAGTTAAAAACACAAAAAAGAACACCAAAAATATACATTTAAAAATTCTCAAATGCATTTGAAAGTGCTTTTAATTTGCTGAAAATGGCAATTGGTAAAGCGAATGCGTGTTTAAAAAATTAAGCCAACGCAAAGTAACAGTAAACGGAAGCGAATTTACAAGCAACAGAACAAGAAGAAGACGAATACGCCATTGCAATGTTAGCAAACGGAATGCTAAATAACGGTAGAAAGCTGCGACTGCGAATGGAACTGAATGAGGCAATGCGAAAACAAATTTAGATATCAAAAGTTGTTAAATTGCCTCGCGCACGCGAAATGTTTATTAATGTCTTGCATGTTTACAGATAACTTGATTTACCGTTATTGTCGTGCAATGCACACTTACACACACACAGACAAACAACTCCCACATACACATACAAATGTGGCAGCTACTTGAACTAGCGCCTCGCCTCGTGGCAACATTTGACTTTTAAAGGCCATGTTAGCTTTGCCTTCGCATTCGAGTTTCTTCACTGTAATCCTTGGACAATTTCTAGCTTTAGACAGGCTATGTGGGTGGCATAGCTAGGCGGAATGAGAAGTGTCTTCTGTCTGCACGTTAACGAGCTGCATGTTCAAACACACACACACACTCGCATTTGTGAAAATGAATGTGAAATGCACACGAAGAGGCAAATACAAAATAAAAATAGAAAACCCCCTTAAACCCTGAATTTGCCACTCGCGGTTGCATCAACTTCATAATGCCAGCCAGGAACAAAACGATATTGCAATAAACATACCTATATAAATGTATATTTATACCCATGAATTATGTGCGACAAATGGTTTTGTACTGGCAAAGGAGTTGGATTTATAAATTAATTTTAATTGCCTTTCAATTGTCTGGCAATTAACCTGACAACAGACCGACTACAAATTAAACATAAGTGTAGGGTTTACAAGACATAAATATACAAATACATTTTTGTAGTTTGCTTGTTGATTAATATACTATCAATCAAATACATTTTTGGCACTTAATTTAAAGAAATTTCTTAAATAAAAATAACTCAGTAATCGATCGTAGTTGTCTACAAATGAACAAAATTCAGTTAACTCAACTTAGCAGTATTTGCTGTGGTTAATAATTCACAGTCTTAAGCTGTAAGTGGATACATTTACAAATGAAGGCATTAAAAGATTACGTAGTAGCCTTTTTTCTTGTTAGAAAATTGTTTGAAAATGCATTGAAAACTGTTGCCACAAAAGTGGCAAACAGGCAAATGACAAGTTGAAATCTTAATAAAAGCACAATTTGGTATTCGTTTAGCCACAATGAACTGAACCGAAAGTGAAGTTGGCTACAACAGCTTGGTAGCATAATTGCCTGGCTAACAGGACGTATACGTATGTTTGTAACTAACACTAACACACTAGTAACACTAACACTTAATCAATAATATACAATGTCTATGATATTTTGCAGGATATCAAACGTCATGATCAAGGCATTTACCGTTGTCGTGTGGATTTTCGCACAGCTCAAACGCAAAGTTTCCGTTTCAATTTGTCCGTAATAAGTGAGTATCTGAAATGCTACAAAGGAGTGCTTACCTCCATTGCTAAATCTATAAAACCTATCAATCTGACTGTCTTTGTGTGTGTGTGTGTGCTTTTTTTTTCCTACTTTCTGTTTTTTGTGTCGTTTTTTAGTACTTCCGGAGCAACCGCTCATACTGGACCGATGGGGTCGTCAACTAAATGGCACACAATTGGGTCCCAAGCAGGAGGGCGACGATATTGTTATCACTTGTCGTGTGGTGGGCGGTAAGTAAGCTCCTCAACTAACCAACTAACTAACTAACTAGCTAGCTAGCTCTCTGACTGGCTTAACCCCATTGCAATACAGTTCCCCACTCCTGTTGGCTTCTTGTATTTTTTTACTTTTTTTGGTATTGCCACATACACATGGCTATATCCGTTCGACCGGCTAGACAATTTCCTGTTAATTTCCTTAAAAGCTTTGACCGAAAAACAACACAAGAGTGCAAGAGCGAGAGCAATAGCAATCCTCAAACCAAATGAAAAACCAGAAAAAAAACCAAAAAAAAAACAGTTCTAAGGAAAAACCTCAAGCCGCACTTTGACCGAAAATGAAAATATCACAAAGTTTGCTTTTGCTTTGCTTTCGTTTTTCTTTGCTAGCTGTTAGCTTGACTTTTTAATTTGCTCTCCCTTAACTGCCTCTTCCTCCCCTTCTCTAGCTAAGAACACTTACGTATCTGTATTACTATTGTTTTCTTTTTTTGTTCTATCGGCTTGCATTTGATAGGTCGACCACAACCACAGGTACGCTGGCTCGTAAATGGACTACTTGTCGACAATCAAAACGAGCACAATTCCGGCGATGTTATCGAGAATCGACTGTTGTGGCCATCGGTGCAACGCAACGATTTGAATTCCGTATTCACATGTCAGGCATTGAATACGCAATTAGATAAACCCAAGGAGAAGAGTTTCATACTCGATATGCACCGTAAGTCTACATATCTCAACATATATATATATATAGTCTAAGATATTTGTTTACAACTCACCTCTTTTACAGTTATTTAATTTTTAAATAGAATTTAAAATTGAAGACAAAAAAACAAAATAATAAAGTATATTACAAAAATATTAAATCTAAATAACACAAACTAATATTATTTGTCATGGCTTATGCGACCTTTAATAATACTAATAATATTTTCAACAAACTATTTGAGCAAAGCAAAATATTTTTGAATTATTCATGCATAATTACCGTTAATCAATTTTATTTGTACACTGCAATCATAGAAAATTATCATTGAATACCAAGGTTCCAAGTTATTTCCAGAACATTGGGTAAAAAACATATTTGCTTGTTGTATACACATAAATATTTGATATTTAATATTTTCCTATGATTATAACGCAACAACAAATACATAAAACTAACATTGTTTGTGGTTAAATACCATTCATATATGTAGCATATAAAGCTCGTCAGACTTAGCTCTTTAAATAATTACATGTTACTTCTAACAATAGCCTCGCTCCATTTCAACTGCACTCTCTTAAGGGAGTTCAACACAACAACAAAAATAACTTCAAGTACAGCATATGTTGTTGGCTTCGTTATCGAACCTCATTTAGAGTCGTGCATAATATATGTAAATACATATGTTTGTATGTATAAGTGTGTAGTTAGAACTTAAGAGCTGTTGAGAAGGCCTTCAGTCTTTGTCGTAATACAGATACAAATTACAGTTCAAAGTTGTTTAAGGTTCCTCTAGAGTTTTAGTCAAGAAGTTAACGAGGCATTATAAATAGTGAACTTATATTAAGATATGATATTTAGGTGGTCAAATCAACATATAAAAAAACCTCTTCTTTATCATGCAATTTATCATTGCTATTTAATTTTTATAATTTAAATGGGTTAATGGTATGTTTTTTCTTGCCTTTTTCTACACCTTTTCTTTTCGCAGTAAAACCATTAACTGTAAAAATTCTGGAGCCGCCCAGTTCAATGATTGCCGATCGACGCTATGAAGTCACTTGCGAATCATCGGGTTCCCGACCGAATGCCATCATCACTTGGTACAAGGGAAAACGTCAATTGCGACGCACCAAGGTGAGTAATGGGGTTTTGTTAAAGGGGGGGGGGAGAGGGTTAAGGGTAGTGGCAGACAGGTGACATCCATTGCAATGGACTCTGGCATATGACCGCAATTGACGTACCAATGCCCCAACACTATTCTGTTGGCTGGACGCTTTGAAAGGCACATTCACGATAAGTTATTGTGTTTGCACAGTCATGCCACACACACACACACACACACACACAACTATACCACATAAAACTGACGAGAGTAGGGGGAGTTGGTAACACCCACTTGTTGTCCCTGGGCGTGGCTCACACTCGCCACGTTCCGCACTGCACCGTTAGAATAAACACAGATAATGCGATATAAACTCCACAATACACAGCAACAAGAACAGCCCAACACTAACACTACCCCATTAACTGCTATATATTCAACCGCCTACATTTGGTTGGTGTTTTTCCTTTTGCTGTTTTCATTTCTTCTTTCTATGTATTGTGCTTGGTTTTTTGTTTCAACTTTGGACAAATTTATGGGAGTTTTAGCGCAATTTTGTTGCAATTCATTTTTGTGCCGCTCCCCCTGAGCCATATCGCCCACAAGCACAATGCCGCTCCGGAACCAAAAACTGTTGTTGTTTATGTCTATGTCTGTCCGCCTTACATATAGTATACTCGTTTATGCATACCGCTGCTGATTGCTTTGCCGTTTGCAGCTACACTCCTTTAAAGACCGGAAATGTTTTTCAGTAGTTTTTCACGTGGCATAAAGTTGGCGTAATGCGGCAAAAGGCCGCCTATTTCACAGCCCCACTGAGACTAGTCGAGACAGTCAGACGTACTGGCCTTTAAATAGGTTCAACATGCCTTTTAGTGCCTTACTTTTTCCCCTCTAATATGTGTGTGAGGGCGTTGTGGGTGCCATAGTATGTTGTGTTGTTTTGCCAGATATACAGATACTGTTTCGAGTCTAAACAAAAGTCTAGCAACTTCATATGGTGAGTAAAAAACATTAATCAACATGTTGGGGCCAACGACTTTCATCGAGTCACAGACAAGTTTCCTTGTTACGAAATGCAGCTAATTAGGACGAAAAAAAAAACCAAAGAGCCCTAACACGTTGTTTGAGCAATGTTTTTCTTTTTGAAGCGACAGTCAAGTTAATCAACTTTTAAAGCAACAAGTTGTTGACAAATTTCTTCCATTTAATTTGATATTATTTATTTAAATATGAAACTCTATCTTTGGGTTTATAGTTTTTAATATTTTATTTTATCTTTTTGATAATTTAATTTAAAAATAATAATAATCAACCTAACAAATTGAATTTATTAATAAAAAAATCGGAAGAACTATTTGTTTTTCTAATTTTAAATAATCATTTTATACTATCAAAATACTTCCGTCAATATTTTCTTTACAATTACTTGCTGGATATCAGATAAAAATAAAACATTTGTTTCACAGAACTACTAAAAACTTATTTATTCTATTTCTTTATGTTTTTAAATAACATTTTACAACTCAGCTGAATTTTTGTTGATTTAACAAACCAAAAATTCTCATCAGGTTATACTTTATCTTAAGTTAATTTGAAAATTATGTTTACATTAAGCCTTTTCCCCACCTCGTTAATTGTAAATCCAAACTATTTGAAGAGTTTCCTCAGCATGTTTGCCCGCCCTTTTCACATTTGTTGTTTGCTCCGTTAAAAATGTTTAGTTACAACTTTTTGATTACTACGTTATACTGATATTTACTTTGGTTTACTATGCATATATATCTTTTTGGACACTTGACAGTGAAAATAAAATTTTAACGTTGCCAAAGCAGATAGCAAAGTGTCCGCCTTTCAACACCTAAGAACGAACGATGCCACTTAAAATCGAAACACTAACACCTTCTAACAAACGGTCTTCTTGCTCCCCCACTACAATCACTCCCAAACCATATAGTTGTATGTGGGTTGAGTGTGTGTGTGTGTGTGTGTAAGAGACAGAGAATATTTCACGCCTTTTTGCAGTCGTTTAGCAAGTTTGGCGTTTGGTCGCTAAAGGGCGACACATACATATATGTTAAAAGTGAACAGTTTTATGACCCGTTGAACTAACAACAAGAATAACGACTACAAAAGCACAACTAATTATGTGTTGTTGTAGTTGTTGCTTTTGCTTGGCGCTATAAAATGTAAAATACCCCACACAAGTCACATAAAACCCAAAGTATGCAGCAATAAATTTTAAATTGCAAACATAAAATATTTCGACAAAATTTGCAAAAAAAAAACTACAACAATACACATTCACAAAGAAAATTCAAGAAACCGTTACAAAGAATAGCCCCTTAGGACACTTTTTTTCCGAGAATAGGGTGTGGTGAGAGGGTGATGCGGTTCTCTTAGTCGTCTCGAGGCTGAAACTTAATTAATGCAAAAACACATTTTCTAGGACGACATATCAAAGAACTCGACACGCTCGGAGCTGAGCTTTGTGCCCACCACAGACGACGATGGCAAATCGATAACATGCCGTGCGGAAAATCCAAATGTGAACGGCCTCTATTTGGAGACCATGTGGAAATTGAATGTCGTTTGTAAGTATTACAAATTGTGTTTAAGTCTAAAATATATATATGTATATATAAACACAAACACACTCACAATCACACAACAAACATACGTATTATATACATTACTATAGTATACTTTGCTAAAAAAAAACACAACCAAAAAAGGAAGAACAGCAAAAATAAGCATTTGCTGACAGCAAGCAAAAGGTAGACAGCCCAGCTAAATTTATTACGTCGGCGTTGTCGACGTCGCCGTCGCCGTTGTCGTTGCCGTTGAAAGCCTTTAAAATGCAAATAAATCAAAGACAAATGACAAATTGTGAATAATTTGCCATGGGCCAGAAGGCAGCTACCGTTCTCCGCCAATTCCCTTCTCCCAGATCACAGCCCACCGCGGGGAATGCTTCAGCGCCCAAGTGAAATATGTGGCCTAACAAAATGTATGGCAGGCGCTTAAATTAAATGAAGGACTTTGGCAGTGTGTGCGTACCCATCATACCTCATTCCAATCAACATCACAAAAAAGGAAGAAAAATAAAAATAATTTTAACCAAACAACAGTATCAAAGTATTATCAGTTGACAAAGGCAGGAACACAGCTTTCAAGAAGTTTTGTGTCTTAAGCTTTAAATCAAAAATTTCCCTTACCAAATGATACATTTTTATGTTGCGTATTTAAGATAGTAAAAGATAATGTTCATTCCAACTAAGCAAGAGAAATTATGTTTTCATTACGTAGTGAAAGCTAAGAAAAGTGTGCAACTGATAATTACATTTCTTAGCTTGTGCTCAAAGTCATAATCATAGCCAAAAGAATGCAAACACACACATATATATTTTCAATTGTTTTGGGCAAATTGAATGGGTCAATAACCGCCAAGTAAGTACTGCGGACATCGTAAAGTGCCAAAGTCACCGTTGAGTTTTACAGTTGTGCGGCATTACGTATACGTCGCGTTTGCCGCTGCATATGTATTTTATTATTTCGACTGTGTAAATGTGTGTGTGTGTGTGTGTGTGCATTGTTCACATGTGTGTGTGTGTGTGTGTTTGGATATGCGGCACATCACGTAATGTTGTTTCTTTGCTTTTTCACTTCGTCAAATATTAAATTTTTACTGCAATCTGCTGACGTACCTAAAGAAAGAAAACACAACACAAATACATGTGAAGAAAATATGCACAGAAAGAAATTTATATGTTGCTCTGTTTAGCTTGCGTTTGCGATACGTTAAAAAATAAGGTGTTATTATTATTATTATATATGTATATATTTTTTTATGCGCCACACATACTTGTTGTCTTCATATTTTACGCTTTAGAATATTATTTTTTATTTGTTTGTTTTGGCTCTGCACCTCAACGTTGAAGTTGCCTTTGCCATTTGCTACATTGACGCAAATAAACTTTATGATCGGCACGTACGGCAAAATATTCATATAAATACACACATACACCCATGCATTTAAGTTTGTGTGTGTGCTACTGGCAAACGCTTGACTTTAAGTAATGTACAGAATGAAAAATATTTCATGTTTGTACTATAAGAATTAAGCTTTTTAATTTGAGCATGTATAATACCCTACATAATATATATTGTGTGCCTGGCTTGTGAGCTGGTTAATGTGCAACATTAAATTCGCATATTCTTCACAAGGAAAATGAAAGAAAGTCTCGCTGCAAGTCATAACCTTTTATAATAAAATATATTTCTGCAATAAAGCGCTACAGTTATGATCGATATTAAATGATTTTCTGGATAAGTGTTAAAGACCTTATTAACGCCACTATTATTCTAGCACAATTTAGTAGTTGTATAACAAAAATAAAAATTAATTTAAGCTACCCTTTTCATGCAGTGAGAAGCTTATTTTCAAGAACATAAAGCTTCCTTTTTCTTAGCTTCATCTATTTGTATAGCGTGTTCAATATTCGCCTATTCGGCAACTCAGTTATATGCTCTTGTTTTTAATTTAAACTCACATGGCAAATATGTTCCGCATCGTTTCACATAATTTGTTGTTGTTGCGCTGTATATATATATTTTATATTTTTTTTATTTTCTTGTTGTGTGTCGTGTCCTTTCTATGCGATATCTCTATTCAGCATCATGCCTGAGTTATTATGCCAACTTCGTTTTGGCTTCTTAGGCACGGCATTTGGCAAGGCCATTTGCCATACTTTACTACCAATGAATGGGGGGGAGGGGGCGGCGAAGATCAGGGGGCACGCTGCTGCATTCCGTACGTACGTTTAATTTTGTTTATGTGTGCGAGCTGTGTGTGCGTCGTATGTGTCACGCTTGTTTTAAAATTTATAATGTGGACCCCGGCAAACAAGAAAGCTGAACAACAACGAACAAAACATGCAATGCAATCACAGACATAGAGATTCCCATGAGCGCACTATACACACACACACACACACACATACAGTGTCTACTACAATGTCTCTAAGTATATATGTGTGTGTGTGTGTGTGTGTTTGTGCATGTTCCTTAGCCGTTGTTTATGACTGGGCTGCCACATTGGCGCTTGTGCTGTGTGCGTGCCTGGCATTTTGGAAAAAGCGAAAGCATCGCGATATATTTTGCTCAATGCCACAATTTGAGTTGATATTTTTAAAGTGGGCGCATCTAAGCGAGCATAGTAATGGAGCTTATAAACATATACACAGAGAGAAAAAACACAAGCTGATATCATGCTTTCTTGCTAGAATTTCACTCAATAGGATTCTAATCTAGCAATTGTGTATAAAAGTTATAAGATGATGACAGTTCATTACACAAACTATAAGAGAAAACAAGCTACATCCACTTTAAGCCTGCAAAGAAACAAGCCAACAAAAACAAAGATCTGTGTTTAATAACTATAAAAACGTATTTTTTTTGAAGTTTTTGATTTTAACATTTTTTTATTAAGTTTTAAAACTTTTCAAACGTCTTTCTCACTCTCACAAATCGATTAAAAACTAAAAGAGCAGCAGGCGTTTAATACATATCAAGTTTTAAATACTATATCAAACGACCAAACTTTAATTTTCACATAAAAAACCCCTAACAGGAGAAAGTGTAAAAGAAAAATAGTGTTTGAAGTGTTACACAACTGTGCGATCGATGGCCGACGCCGCCGCCCCATAAAGTGTATGGGTGGCCATATATACTACATATATATTTTGGATGGTTTCAGCTGTCGGGTTTCAGCCGTTTTGGGTCGCAAACGGTAAATGATAATCACAAAAATGGCCCGCAACATGTGTGCGGAAACACCGCGTCGCGACTTTTGGCGAAAGAGTTTGTGCAGTTTAGGGCCCTTTTCGAAGCACTTTTGCTGATTGGCGTTCCGACTGCTGCCAAGTCAGACCTTATGATACGAAATGGCAAAGGCGCACAGTGTGGTGTTGGTTTGGGTAAAGTAAACTTTGCGAGGCCATTCTAAAGTGAGCAAACTTTTGGCCCCGTCCTCGTCTTTGTTGTTGTCGTCTAACTCTTGACTGGCGCCGTTTGGCTTTGGCCGCCAATAACTCAACAATATTAAGGCTGGCACGTGCGTCCTTCCATCCAACGTCCTGTATTTGGCTTCTTTTTTTTTCTGTGTCCCTCTGTTTGTCGCAAAGTTTGTGGCTCGTTAAGCAAATTCAAACGACTTAAGCGGCAACACATGTTTACAAGTAGCAGCGTCAGACCGAAATCTCAGCTAGTGCAAAAGTGCGATCCTAGTTCCTATTAACTTGTCTTCGAATTTCCCATTAGCTTGTGTTTTCATAACTCTTTTTGTTGATGTGCCTGATTTGGCCACAACTTCTATCAAATCAAATAGATCACTACACTTGTAGCTGGCTTTAATGACATGAAATGGTTAAAATGCTTGGAGGATAAAGAGGACAAAACAAAAATTGTTTGTGGTTGTCAATGTTGATAAACATAATTTGTTTAAAATATATTTATAGATATATTGTAATCTTGACGCCAATAGAATAATAAAGAAATAAAAACAGATCCAGTTACATTTACTTCTACAATTTAAACAATAAACATAACATTCCATATACAAACTAATAAACAATATAATCCATTGATAATTCTTTAATAAACGTGCTCTAAAATCTTATGCGTTATTCGCTCCTTTTGTTAAATCTTTACAGATCCACCATTGGTTACATTGCGATTGGGCTCCACACTGACACCGGATGATATCAAGGAAGGCGACGATGTTTACTTCGAGTGTCACGTACAATCGAACCCTCAATGGCGGAAACTGCTGTGGTTACATAATGTAGGTCGCATCAAGTCAGCTGGAAGGGAGCTTCTGTTGTGTCACACTTCTACCACCCACCGCCAATCACACAAACACAAACACACACACACACATAAACATACTATACCCAGTGAAACCTCGAAAGCCCCAAAAGCCAAAAACCGAAACCGAGACCCCAAACCAACAATGGCGGAGCATCAGGAAACTGGGCTCCAGGTCGAAACCTGGGCCGGCTGTCTGCTTGGTTGGCTTCCATTCATTTCTGTTTAAGTGTCAATAACATTGGCAAGTTGCGTATGCGCTTCAACAACACCTTCTCCGGCTGCTGCTGCATTTGCTGATTTCTATTCATTTCACACCAAGAATATTGGTCGGCTGGGAAAAGGTGGACGACAAATGATGGTGTGCATCCAAGTTTGCAATGTGCCGTTGCGCAGCCAAATAGTTTTGGGATTTGTGGCATTGATTTTACCAGAGCTGTTTCGCAGTGTCAGTGTCAGTTTCGCTGTCTTTATCATTCTCCCAGTCATCCCAGCAACCGCAATCAATCAGCAAAAAGCAGTCACAACCAGCGAATACAGCAACTAACAATTGTGCTGCTGCTTGCAACTTCTTGTTGTGCATGGTTTTCACTAGTCTAACAGATACACTTTGACTAATTAGTGTATTATTATTGATATAATATTAACTATGTTATTGTCCTTGTTTTTTTGCAGGGCATTCATTTGGAACACAATACATCAGCGCGTGTCATCCGCTCGAACCAGAGTCTGGTGCTGCAAAAGATAACGAAACACTATGCGGGAAATTATGCGTGCAGCGCCATCAATGATGAAGGCGAAACGGTCAGCAATCAGTTGCCGCTACGTGTCAAATGTGAGTATAAACAAACACACATGTCAAGGGTATAAATAGTAAGTAGTAGTGCCAAAGAGTGTGCGTTCGGGTGCACTTCAATATATCAAGTGACTACAAGTAGCAAGTATGCCTCCGTTCTGTACTGGTGACTATGCAACAGCAACTGAAACGAGCAGTGTGTGTGTGTGTGTCTGTGCATCAGTTGGCATTACGAGCAATACGGCCGGCACTTTGTTTGAATGCATCATCTATCTGGCTGGCGGGGTAGACAGAACAGACATAGCAACCACTCGCTTGCCGCGTCAACCCAACAGATCCCTTTTTCGCATGTTTTCTTATCATAAAGTCAGACAGCGACGTTGTCAGGCTGCATCCTCTATCCAAACTCTTTGCCTCATTTTGATGTATTGCATTTTTCTTCTCGTTTCTTTTGCTTTTATGTTTGAGTTATTTTGTGTTTGTTTTGTTTTTGTTTTTTCTGTGCGCTTGGCCCTTTTCATTTAACAAGTCGAGCTGGAGCTGAAGCTGCTGCTCAGCTCGTGAGCCGTCTCTCGTTGTGGCGCAGTTGCACAGTCAAGGCTGTGAAAATATTTTTCATTTCGCTTTTTGCATAAATACAACATTTTGCCATCTCATACAGCGTTCCGTACTCCGCTAGCCATTTCGCTCCGCTCGCTTCTTATCTCGCAAATCCAGTCGCTTTTCATATGCTTGCCACATGCGTTGCATCATATTTCATTGCTGCCGTTGCTGCTGCAGTTGCAGCTGCTGCGGAATTATGCATCAATTTAACAGGCCGCGAAATGTTGCCAACTCTTTTGCTGGTGTTGTTTCTACTTACACTTCTTCTCTTATTCGTAAGGAGCTCTTCTCAGAAGCAGCTGCGTTTAAATTCAAGCAATTTGACAAGCTCAGCCAGCCGCCTCCAACTCGTATGATGGAGCTCATAATGAGCTCGGCAGCCGGATTTAGCGGCTGTATTCTTGCCTCTTAGCCATTGTGTTGAGCGATACACATGTTGCAACAAATTCTCGCTTTAAAGACTCAAGTGCTTGCCACCACGCCAAACAACACATTCGCCCTTCATTTTTGCAGCCAGAATGACGCATGGCTGCGGGCCATAAAATTAAATGTTTTCGCTTGATATTTTTGCCATTGAAAAGTTGCTTTTAAAACAAGTTAAAAATTTATTATAAAATTTTTGTAATATTAATTAAAACGAAATCTTAATTAATTTTGATTCATTAGCTTAAACAATTAAGTGTATTTTATTCACACAAATACAACTACAAGATTATTTTATCCAATGCCATCTAATGTCAGTTTGTGTGAATGTAACCTTTTGTCAACTTTATGTTTGATGTCATTGAACTTTAATGTTTGCTCAACAGAGAAAGCAACAAGTGGCATTGCAAAGGGCTGTCTCAAGTGCTGCCTAATTAGCTGACGACTGATCAAACAGCCCTCGTGAACTGTTTATTTAAATAAGCAACAGCATGAAACAAAAACAAAAACTCAACAAAGGAAAGGCAGAACGATTCTGTGTGTGTGTGTTTTCTTTCGTTTTTTGGCTAATTAATTACGCCCTTTTGTAAATTTTTAAGACAAACAATTTATCAAAAATTCAACTTGCCTGGGTGCTAATGCTATGGGTTTTGGTTTGTGGATTGGTGCTGCTATGCTGTGGGGGGGAAGAGGCACTTTGGTTGACGACAACAATGTTATGTAAAATTGCGTATACGCCACGTGTGCTGTCAGCTAATAATCCTTTAACATTTATGAACGCCTTATTTACCTGCGAGTACTAAATCATGTTGCCACATTAATTAATTTCAAGTAAACAAGAACGTCGCGTCCGCCACTCGACGCTTTTGCCGTGTTGCCACTGCCATTGCCACTGCCATTGCCATTGCCGTTGCCGTTGCCTTTGACACTGACTGACTGCCTTGGCCCAGCCCCTGCGCCAGCCCCCTCTATGCCTACTCTAACAGATGAGTGGGCCGCCCTGCTGTCTAAATCACTTTTGTGCGTTTGCCTTGTGCTCAACGCCTCAGTAAATTCCTCTCTCCCTCTGTCTCTCAGTAAATACGTTGCTTTATATTATTCTTTCTGTACAACATTTACGTATGCCACCTACGCAATGAGAAGTTTTACCATTAATGATTTTTTTTATGCAGTTCATACATTCATTTCAGGGCGTTACATTTTGTAATTGCTTAGTTTAATTAAATTAAAGTGGGTTTTAAATTAGTTAAAGCTTAATATATATGACATAATCATAACAAAATAAAACTTTGATTTTTAATGGAATTTTTAAAAACTGACTAAACATTTGTATTTAATTTGTATCTGTAGCCATTTAGTAATTATCTATAAAAATAATAAAATAATAATTAAATAAACAAATTGTCTAAGCTTACTTTTTAAATGAATTTAATAATTAATGTTTGTATACATTTTTCTTTAGATATGCCTGTTTGCAAGCACACGGATCGCGTAATATTAATTGGTGCCTCCAAGGATGAAACAGTTGAGGTTATATGCGAAATCCAAGCAGATCCACCGCCACGGTAAGAACCAACATTAAAGAAAACGTTCAAGCAAAGAGAAAAAACAAGAAAAAACCTATTGGTTTATTCAAGCGCCTTCCCATTTGCTGTTGTAGGCAATTGCTTCCGGTTTCCTGTTGAATGGAAGTTTTCTAAATTGACAAATGATGGTGCTTGTGTGTGTGTATGTGTGCGTAACGGAAAATGCTGTTTATATGTTGAGAAATGTGTGAAAATATTTTGATTTGGCGACATTTCAAAGGAAAGCCTTGGCTTTAATTTCGGTACTTTAATTTGTATTTAAATTGTGCATCTGTTGTTGCTGTTAAGAAACCATATGGGGGAAGGAGAGAGAAGGTATATATGTCTGTGTGTGTTTGTGTACACTGCTGGACTCTGTTAATTCACATTTCCACATTTTGCCGCACTTTAATGTTTTTTTAATGAGCCATCCTCACACCATTGCCGTGCGCTGTCCAGCGACTTTATGCTTTTACCAACGCTACCAACCGCTATTCCTTCCCCTCTAGCAGCATGTTTGTCCAGTTGCCTTGTCCTGTATTTAATTTCAATTTTTTTTCTTTCTTTTTTTTCTTTCCCTGTATTCTATTCAGTATTCTGTGCTGTTGTTATTGTCTGTGGCTGCGTCTTGAGTTGACGCTTTATGCTAAAATAATTAATCATTAGCTGTGCGCAAAATATGCGCGTTGTTGCCGCTGGCAGCGCAGCTGCGTCGTGTAATCGTTGTGGCAGTACAGAGCGAGTGAGAGGGGCAAAGAGGGGGAAGGTGTTTGGTAGAGAGCTGAGGGGCGGCGTCACCGAAGGCGTTGCTTAGCGTGAACATTAAAAAGCTGCTGCTGTTGCATACTTTTAGGGGAAACAGAAAGAAAGCTATACATTGGCCCACCTAGTCCCAAGGGGTGGAGTGGAAGGACAGTTGAGGGGGTGGCGGCATCAAGTTAATTTATCAGCATTTAACTGCTTGACAGCGATGCTAGCAATTTTTTTCGTCTGCTGTTTAAATTAAAGTATCACATTGCAAATAGACAAAAAACAACGAAAAAAAAAAAAAAACAAAACAAATCAATTAATGCTCAAGAGGCTTTAAAAATATAAGATATTAGTGGAAAATGTTGTTAATATATAATTGAAATATGATCTTTGGGACGAATAGATATACATTTATATTTTGTGATTGATTTTAGTAAGTTGCCAATTAAAATTTTATTTTTCACTTATTCTCTTGCAAACAGTTAAGTTTTAAACACAGCTTTTTTGGTTTTTACGTGGTCAATCAGACAATTATTGATTTCTTTAAGCTTAAATTTATATATGGGCTTTTCATATGCTATATATACTGTGTCTGCAAGCATAAATTTTGATTAATTTATTTTCATGTACATGTGTGTGTTTGTGTGTATTTTCAATTTACTGTAGGTAGTGTGCAAAAAAATTAAAAAAAAAAAATGCCAACGCGTCCAACCGAAAGTGCCAGAGATAATTAACCTTTTAAAATGCGTCCTGTGCGTGTGTGTGTGTGTTTGTTTGTGTGTTTGCGAGTGTGTAGAGTTGACTCTTTAGCTGTCTCTCTCTCTCTCCGCACACTCGACTGTATGACTGTGTGACATTATATGTGCGAGTGTGTGTGTGTTTTAAGCGTGTTTGTGTCTGTGTGTTTAACCTTTAATATTTTAACGAGCTGCTTTTAAAAATTTAAAACTTTCCAAACATGTCTCACTTCCCGCCTACCCGCCTGGCTGATCTCCTTCTGTCGCTGGAACGATACGATATGCCTTTCGCCTCGGACTGATGTTTCTGCCTTCTGCACACGCTACGTACTGACAACGCAACTGTCAAAATGTCAACGCAACACAAAACAACAACGATGATAAAAACATGCATACAAAAAATAACAACAAACGTGTGCAGAACATTCCGCTGGAAATTTAACAACTCGGGCGAAACTCTGGACGTGGGCAGTGAACGATTCAGCGTGAATGGAAGCCGCAGCATTTTAAAGTACACGCCGGTCACAGATCAGGTAAATATCTACCTCGTCCAATTAAGCGATACACACACACACACACACACACATGGCGACTTATACATGCATATGTATTTAACGTATTTGCAGGATTATGGCACACTGTCCTGCTGGGCGGCAAACGAGGTGGGCACACAACAGCAGCCCTGCCTCTTTCAAGTGGTTTTAGCGGGTAAGCGTACAACAGATTAAACCATTTTTTTGTTGTTGTATTGTTTGTTAAATGAAACGCTTATTATTTATATTTTGTTTAAAGGTTTATTTTTTAATTTAAAGTATATTTTACACGTAGTCTATTTTTATAATACAAAAATGTTAAACATATGTTAGACTAGTTTTCGTTAAAGTAACGTTATTTATGTTTATTTATTCTTACTTGGATCCCTAGAGATTACTTACTTATACAAAATTCCTTAATTTGTATAGCTATTTAAGTTAGGATACAATTACTTATATGTTCTCCACGTTATTTAAATTTATTTAAATATTTAAATTTATGATTTTGTTGCAAGATTGTTAAAGTTACAACTCAAAATAAATATCATTGAAGTACATTTTATGACAAAAGTGCAGTTAACGTATAAACAGCACAAGTGTTTGTTCGTTGGCTGACTGTCTCCGATTCTGTGAGTATTTGTCATTCAACCTCAACAAGTTAAGGCCACATGCAAACACTCAGAGAATCTCTTTTACAGATACTGGCCAGCAATTGCACCAATGTGGTTTTGCTAGCTGTTTCCTCCTTCAAAGAACGAAAAATGAAAACAAATACAACGTAAAAGACTATAAAGTTGTTAAATATCCCTTCACCTCTCTCTTCTCTTTTCTTTATCCTTTTGCCCCAACTGCAAACATTCGCCAACTTAAATCCGACTACCATTTTGGCTCCCAATATCCATCTGCTCACACACTCGCACACCCACGCAGCTTTGCCGAATGGCGTCAGCAATTGCAGCATCTTCAATCGGACCGAACTTAGTGTTGACATACAATGCATACCCGGCTACGATGGCGGCTTGCCCCAAATATTTGTACTCGAAATGTTTTCAACGCGCACCGGCTTTACCAGGTAAGCATATTAATCAACTGCAGCAGCTGTATACGATATAATACAGCAAGTGTGCATACGTATCATATATGATATCTGCATATATAAATGTATGTGTAAGTGGATTAAATTCGTTTGGGCAACTTTGCTTAGCCCTCAAGGCTCAGGTTGCCCTCATATGCCAAATAACTCAAACTATTGCATTCAATACTATTACCTTAGGTTAATCAAAGTGCATGAGAAATGTCTGCTCGTAACAAGATACTCATATTGGGTAGCTTATTTTGGTCTATTTGTTATAGATATTATATGTTTAATTGGTAATGAGTAATAGAGTGTTGCCAATTGTGTGTTACTTAAGCAATCACAGCTCTTTATTGGAACTCTATTATATAAGAATTCTACTTAAACATTGCTTAATTGATTTTTCTTTAGTTTTAACAAGCCTTGCTTGCTATCAACCGACACAATATTAAAACAAAGTGAACAAGCCTTCTGTTCGTATTTGTTTCCATACCAATTGTGGCTCATAAATATTTAATGTGTCCATTAACGCTTTCAAGTATATGCGTGTACATAGACCAATGTATATTCATACTCCTACTTACACACACACAGAAGAAAACATTAACTATCTGCATTTGACAGCTGCCTTAAGGAGATACCAGCAGCATTATATTCAATATCAGTTTCAGTCAAACAATTGCTTGTATCAAGCGGAGAAGGAGGCGATGAGAAGGCGTGTAATTAGGCGTGAAAGAGGACAATAAACATATACACATGCCCCTGTCTATTGCCACATTAAAATTGCCTTAGCGGCAATCAACATTTTATATGCATGTCAAATGGGTGTTTAAAAAATGCGCATTTTATTGCGGATCCCAAAACCCAAACCCCAAATCAAATCGTATTCATGTGCACACATAACATTATGCTACCGCATTGTATAAATTTACTCTTGAGGCAAACAACGGGCAACGTTTAATAAATATTGCTTATTAAAACAATGCTCAGACCCAGGGGAAGAAATTTGGCAGCAAAAAAAACCAACCAAAAGAAAAGAGAATATTGCAAAAATATCAAAGGACCCTCATTCAAAAAGATTGCGCCGAAAACGCAACAAATGTCGTCATCAATGCTCAAAGTGTTTGTTAAACCAAATGACATGTGGGAAATAAGCAAAAAAAAGGTTTGTTTATTGGCAGCCACGAAGTTTAAATACTCTACAAAAAAATTTACTAAATTAATGATTTATCCGAAAAGTGGGGATAATTTAATAAACCTAAATGAATTGACTTGTAATAATAAATAATTTTTTTTAAATGATAAATACATGCATGCAAGATAAAACAACTTCATTTTTATTTAACTATCATCGCAATATTGAAATATTTCCAGCAAGGGCGGTTTAAAGGATTCGAAAAATGATGTAAAATTTATATAGACATTGAACCCTAATATTTCAGAAATTTGGCACACACAGAAACAAAGAGCGAATGAGAGACGATAGACAAGAGACAAGCGACAAGAGACATGTGAAAGCCGCAACAAGGCAAAAGGCATCAAATTTAAATTGAGGTCATGATTGGAGCAATGCTTCGGTTATGTTTGTGTTGAGCTTCAGTTTGGTTCGTTTTTTTTGGTTTTTTTTTGGGATGGGGGTTCAAAATCCAAGACAAGAGAATGTAAAAGACGAAAGCTGCCATAGAATGAAAATATTTGGGTAAAAGGGGATTTTTTTTGCTGGTTGTGGCAAGCTGACATTTGATTGCACATGATTAAAGGCTCAGAGCTGTTGATTTTTCCATGCTGAATTAATAATACATTTTGCATAAATAAATACATTTCTCATAATATGCTGTCTTATTTTGTTTTAGATTTAATCTAAGTAATGCGGAGGAGGCGCTATTTTCGCTAGAGAATCTAGATACGCTTACCTCAATGATGATGCAGGAGAATAATTCGCTTAGGCTGCGCATTTATTCGTACAATCAAAAGGGACGCAGTGCGGCATATCTGTTACCCGATTTCATAATTGGCTCAACAGCTTACAAGACAGGTGAGTGGCACACACACACACACACACACACACACGCAGTCATACACACCCACATATGTATACACAAACAGTGGCCATAGCAGGCTAGGCTTGATTGATGGATGGGAATTGTATGGCTGTTGCTGCTGCTGCTGCTGTTGTTGCGTCTTGCATTTGACACATGAAGTCTGTCACTGAGAGCAGTAGCCTACTACCCCTCATCATCATCATCATCAGCTCGTCCTTCATACAACTGCTTTTCACTGATTTCATGTTTTAATCCCAAGTCAAGGCTTGGTAGTACTTCGATGGGCCTGACTTCCATCCACATCTTTCACATATGGTGGCGACACTTGACAGGTACCAGAGTCAACTCCAGTACTTACATAATCAACATGCCTGCCTTATGGGTAGCTTTTCGACATACTTATACAGCATATGTGTAAAATTATTTTACAGCTGTGCCAGCTGCTATGCTGTTGCGAATTTATTCAGCTCACATTGGTTGCAGTTAAATTATTTGAATGTATTTTTTTTCTCATGATCCGATCCAATACCATGTGTACCACTGTGCAATTGAATAAATACAAATTTTTAAATTTAAATATGTCACAGGCTTACCTTTTTACGACTCTTCTCATTTACATATCGTTACCAAACAATTTCGTCAAAATGTAAAACTGTCAAACGACAAACTCAACACATCCTTGCCATCGTAATATGTGTACGTGGATTATTTGCGATGTGCGATGGCAATCTATCTAAAACCGATGATTTATGACTGCCGATTGTCAACATTTAATTACGACAATAACCGATGACAACAACAACAACAAAAACAACAATAGATGACGATGTAACACTGGCGCTATCACCAGTGATTGTTGGCAGCGTACTGACCATTATAATTATTGGGGTGGCCATTGCAATACGCATATTTGTGGTAACATTCGTGCACAATTTGCGACGCAATCGTCAGCATGGCAACAAGGCGACAGCAGCTGGAGTTGTTGTCCAAGCGGGCGATGTCTTTAAGGTAAGTGCAAGCAACTAAAAACCACAATTTTAACAACTCTTTATTACACTTAGTTTGTACATAAGATTCAAATGGAACTAACAATGTTTTGTCACAAATTTTGCAGACGGGCAATCTGGAGAAACCACGCTGGCAGCATACAGATATAAAAACGAAATCATCAGAGGATTTGGTTGAAGACGAACGTGATCCAGATGTAATACCCTCACAGTACGGTAAGTAACTATAACTTAAATGTATGCTAAGTATGTGACAAAGTTTGATTTACCTTTTTTAGTTTTATTGAGCTTATGCCAATCTTTAAGAACATTGTGTTTTTACGTACGAACAAGTTCCACTCAAGTTTGTAAGAATCTCACTGTCTTTTATTAGAGTTTGACAACGTGCACTTTCTCCATTAAACTTTAATCAAATTTTATGGCTACTTTTCTGACATTTACTTTCATGTGACTCTCACAATTGCGCAACGCTGCTTCCTGCTGCTTGGGGTCACATCCGTAATCGTAATCAATCTCATCAACACAATAATACGACGAACAATCGAAACACGCTGCAAATCAAACCAACCCAAACCAAACCAAACCAAAACGAACTAATTCGAACCAACCCAATCCAATCAACGGATGCAATTTTCTTTGAATCGTAAATATTTTTAACGATGGCATTCGCCAATCTAAACCGTAACCGCATCCTCGCATCCAAAACCAAACTCACAATTGGAATTCCTTCCAACGCCGCCCATCCACACAACCATACTTGGACACTCATCAATAAATTTCAATCTCACAGTTGGCGGCAGCAGCGCCGGCAGCAGTGGCAGCAATGCCTCCAATGTGGGCAGCACCACAGCTGGCACAGCCACCGGCAGCAGCACATCGACAGCAGTCGCAGCATCTGTGCCCCCAACGGACCGTGATGCGCACCAGTTTGCCAATGCAACAGCAGCAGCAACAGGAGCAGCGGCAGCAGTGACGCCGTCCAGCGTTGGACTCGTTGGCAGCATATCCAAATGGTCGCCCAATGGCAATGTAAGTAGTCATTAAAACACTCGTACTTAACACTTATTACTAAGTTAGTATTTTTCTAGATTACTATCTCAGCCACATAACCAAAGTTACAAGTTTTACAAAAAATTAATCAAAACGTCAAACATTGCGGTTTATAATTAAAAAACTGACAGAAAGCGAAAATGAAATTGTACATCAAATATTGGCTTTGCATATGCATTGCTGTTTGATTGAGTTTTTATTTACGACTTTTGCTGGGGTTACGATAGATGAACATTTTTGCTACTTGTCGGTATTCTGGTTATTATTACCTTTTTTTTTGTGATTTGCCAGGCTGCTTTCTTTTATCGGTTATTCCGGTATTCTGTTTTCTCTTTTTTTCATGTTCACACTAAAACCAATCAAATGCTCAAATTGCCAAATTGCTAAACAAAATTCTGGGCAACCACACAGCATACGGGTCTCAGATTCCAATTTCAATTTCAATCGCAAGCCCCAGAGCTTCCAATCGCCCACAAAAAAATAAAAAAGGAAAAACACACTCGCTCAACCCACAAAGCACACCAAAAGGGTGTTTATTAAAAAAAGCTTTTAAACTGTCAGAGCGCTCACGTCTTGCGGCACAACTGCTCCCCAAGCAGGAGTTATAAATAAAAACCATTGGCTAAATCTGAGGATAATGCGGCAAGCACTTTTATATTGCAACGAGCCAATATCCAACAGCTAACAGCCAACAACCATAGTCAGCAGCGACAAGGTAATTGCAAGCTTCCTTCTTTTTTTGTTGGTTTTGTTCTCTCTTCAAACGCAATACATCATGTCGTGGCTACCCATAATCAATCAATATTTTTAGTATTTATATTGCTCAACATTCTTTGGCTGTTTTGGTTAACAAGCAGCATTTGGGTGCGGGAAAGAAACAGCGAAACGTGGCATGTTGTTGGCCGTAAATCAGTTCGATGTGATTGAATGTGCAACATGTGCGCGCTCGCATTTAAGTTCTTTATGCATAACTCAAAATAAGTTAGTTGAAAAGAAAACTTTAAAACATAAAATTTACATTAGCGTAGGTTTAGTAAGAATTTGCAATTTGTTTCCCCAATTATATGCTAAACCACAAATTAATGCGTTTCAAAAAGAATAAATACAAAACTTACAGAGGAAAATGATCAATTAAAACATTCATATATGTGCAATTATAATGCACATAAATAAATAAATCAAACCATAGTATTTTCATAAATTTTCAATGGCGTGTGTGCTTTGCGTTTGTATTGAATAATAATTGCCAGTTAGGCGCATCTGTGTCCATTTCGCTAGGCCATTTGATTTCATTTCATTAAATATTGCAATTAGAGTTCATTTATGGATTTTGCAACCAGAATAGTCGAGATGCGTGGCATTAGCATAAGCTGTTCCGAGTGCGATTAGCGAACCGCTTCAAACCATATGCCATAAGCAGACCAACTGACCAATTGACTGCCACGACCATTGAACATTTTGTATCTATGTATATCAAACACACACACACACACGCAAATGTTTCACTAATCTGCCAAAAACCCACCACATAAACCAGCTTGCCAAGCAGTCTGACAAAAAATTACTCATCCAAAATAGTTGCAAAAAAAAAGAACAATAAATATTTGGCAGAAAAAAAGTACGAAATTTGCGGTTTTCGGCAGTGTACAGATAAGCGCGCCTATTTGGATAGGGGTTAAAAGCAGAAGGCATCGTTCAATACTGTAAATGAGATTTGCTGCGCTGATTTCAATTACATTTGAACTACCATCAGGCGCAGACCGTAGGCCATTGCTGTGGCTGTAGCTGTAGCTGTAACTGCAGTCGTTGCCGATGTCGGGCTTTACTCAATTCGTTTATTAAATAATTTTAAATATTGCCAAACATAACAGAAACAGGCGAAGCAGGCGAATCGAGTGCATGGCAAAAACTGCAACTCTCTATTAGCAACAACTGCAATTCGCAACGCAATTCAGCAATTCGTAATTGCATCGAGAGATTTTCAATTAGAATTTCCATTTCAATTGGCCGAAACGAAAAATACTTTGTTATATCGCTTCGCCTTTTTATGCACTAACAAAACCAAATTTTGCTGGACTTGAGCTAAGGTAAATTCTAGCAACTAATAATTTACAACTATTTAATTATAATAAACTTTTTAACTGTCTTGCTATATGTGAAAACAATCCACAATCCTTTATATACCTTAATTAATGATTCTTGTTTGAAAGAGCATTAACTCGTCGCCTAGCTATATAAAAAAAAACAAAAATCGTACCTGACTGCCTTTGAAAATTGCTAATATCCGAGTCTAAAACTCGCACCCGCAACCAAAATAATAACTCAGATTTGCAAGTTAAAATAATAAAAACATAAATTGAGAACGAGCTGTAACTCAGTGTTGGCAATCGAAATATTTCAACCTGGTTAAATGAGTTTCGAACTGCATTTTAATTGTCGTATTTTGTTTCAGGCACCAGCCATGACGACGACCACAACACTATCGTCCGGCGATCCCACGAATCCGCCAACGATCACCTACAATCAGATCAATGCGCAACGGGCGCAGCTTCTGGCCGCTGTCGCTGCCGTTGGTGGCGGCTGCAGCAGCACTGTCATATCGCCCAGCAGCAGCATTATGGGCAGTCTGGGTGGTGGTAAGCCATTGACGCTGGGCTTGGGCGGCACCATCATTGGCTCGCCCACATCGCTGTCGTCGACGGCTACGTTGGCGGCGCATTTGCAGCCAGCGCATAGCAGCGGCGTTGGCACACTGCCGCCTGGGTTGGGCAGTGGCGGCGGTTATATAATGAATGCCTATGCCAGTGGCAGTGGCAGGCTGCATCATCCGACAGGTCATACGGCCACCTTGAATCGTCATCATCATCAACAGCAACAGCAACATCTTCATCATCAGCAGCAGCAACAGCAGCAACAACATCATCATCATCATCAGCCCGGCTCTGGTTCTAGTCTGTTGCTGGGCAGCGTGGGCAGCGTTATGGGCGTGGGCGTTACCTCGACAACAACCACGTCGTGTAACTCGTCACAGGACTTGGACGACAACATCAACATTAATGCAATTAAGGATTGCCTTATGACGCAACGTGTGCCCGAGAGCTGTGTTTAAGTTCACTACATACACATATATAAAATGTCTAGACTTGGTAATTAATCTAGCGCTGGACTTAAACCCATACCTACAACTACACCTAGACCTAGACTAGACCTAGAACGTCAGCTAAAATGTTATGTGTATGTATGTACGTGAGTTAAATGTACATATAATACAATTATCAAAGTTATATTTCCCTTGATGCGCTGTGCATATCTGATTTCGATTCCTTATGACAACTTGCATATTCGATTATTGAACATATCCATGGCTATATCAACTGAGTACAGTAAACCAGATACACATCACAGAGCTTTGACTTACCAGCTAAAAACATATCTTTTAAAAATCAGCAAAACTCAATAGTTATCAGTATTGACAAAATTATGTAATATATTTATGATTTGATTTTTAATTGCTTGGCATTCTCGTATCGTTGAAAGTGTTTCCAAAATTTTGCATATGTTCAAAGCGTAAGAAAACTTAAACAAAAAGGAATCATAAGAAAATAGAATACATAAATTTAAGGCAACATCAAAAAGACTCTGAATTTTAGTAGCGAAATATAATTTGTAGCAAAAGTGTTCCCAAAAACAGAAAAAATTAATTAAACAAGAAATCAAGAGATTGTAGTTATAAGAACTGTGAGTGACCATGATCGATATGTAAATAAATAAATACACTTGCATAGTTAATAAAGTTGTATATAAAGAAAATGTTTTAGTATTAGGATTTTTGTTGTATATGTTATGTATATGTATGTATATTTACCTCTATATAGAAACTGCTAAACTGTAAATGCAGATAAGTTGAGTAAGTGAGTACCCCGATTGATATCGGGAATGTCCTGCATAGTAAATATAAATAGAGAAAGTAAATGCAAATTGTTAGAGCGCAGTGCGCTTAAGCAGAATTTAATGACAGAGTTTAGTTAAAAATGTGTTAGGCTATACAAATCGATGCGTATATATAGAAATAATGATAATTCAATTAACTAAGTCATAGAAATTGTGACAAAAAATAAGAATATTAAGAACATGGTAAAATAAAAAGTAATAATAAATTATAATAAAGAAAAGTGTTTTTATTGGAATTCATTTGAAATTTTCTTTAAGAAATAATTTAGGGAACTTAAATAAAATCGAAAAGTAAATAAAATTAACCCACGGTATAAAGAAACTTTTTGCTTTTTTTTTGCTGGGCATTTTATTTGCTGCTGGACCAATTGAAACCGCTACTCAAATACGAAACCCTTCTCTGGTGGTTCACACTTGCAACCACAGTTGCCCAACATCCACTTGATAAGCCGCAAAACTGGTTTGGGAGAGAGAGGGAGCATAAAAAAAAACTATTTTAAATTTCATATGAACTTGACTCGGCTCATTAGCAAATCAAATTTATACAGGATACGAGAAATATTCGAGGCAACTCAGCAGCAATCGGGCTGACACCCGAAAAACCAGCCAACCACGCAGACACCCTTTGGTTGACCACATAAAACTTTGGACTGAAGCAAAATTGACAGGAAAAGTGAAACTTGCCTTTGATTTGTGGGCATGGCATGGAAAAATGCCTCTGTAGACAAGTTTTGGGATTCATTTGGGTTTCATATAATTGGAAACCGCGGTGACAGCTGCCACAAGCCACCAAAACTGGTCGAAAGTCCGATTGTTAAACGTGTAATTTTTCTTGTTGTAGGTTGAATACTTACATTATTTTACTAATTATTTCAGCTAATATACAAACGGAAGGGCTAATAAAAGCTTAACAGTTTGTTTTAATTGTTTTTCTATAATATTCTTTCAAATTAATAATTAATTAACTAATTTATATAAATTGCCGAAAACTGATACAAAATTTGTTGCCATGCTAGCTTCTTCATGTTCAAGCTTATTATTTATGACAGTAACAGATATACATATATATATATTAAAGATAAGCCATAATATTGTACTCTAGCTGTTTTGCAGCTGCACCTGTGTTTGTCCTATTGAGTTATCAAACAAGGCTCTTACAGCTTTCGATGGCTTCAATGTACTTTATCTAGATCATATATCCATTACCCATTTACCCCAGACTAGCTCAGCACTTCAATTCACTTCCGTAACGATTTTGCTTACTTCCGTTTGCACATTTACGCCATTGGCATCGCGAGCATTCGCAGCCTAATAGAAAACTGTTCACACGTGCTGCAAATTACACAGTTTGAAATCCCAAGCACCCAACCCAAACCTGTCAAACTGCCCAACGACCACCCCAAAAGCCCTGACCAGACGAAGGAGCCAGCGCCAGCAGACCCAAAACACGACCAGCCGCGCAATCCACAGACAGGCCGTGCGGTCAATAAATGTAAATAAAATGGACGCGACCGCCTACCCCAAAGGGCACGCCCCATTTGTTGTTGGATGATGCTATCAGAGCAAAAAATAAATTTAAAAATAAAAAAAAAACTAGGAAACTTTAATAGAAATTGCATAGTGAATATTGTAACGAAATTATGAAGGTAATTTATGCATTTGTTGTTGTCGCTTTTTGTAGCTGCTCTTTGCTGTGGTTCACATTTATCCATTTATTGATTTTTCCGTTTGAAAATTAAATTCCCATTTGGAGTTTCTCCGCTGCGAGCATAAAGCTTTGTTACACACTATTAGTGGGAGGTCCCGCTTGATCCCGAGCCGTCGCTACAAAATTGAATTGAAGCGCATTGTGTAAATCAGCGGCTCAATAAAATCTAATAGTCTCGGGCAGATTGCGGCTCGGCACGCACCCAAAGCTCAATGAAAACGCGGCAAATGGCCAAGAAACTCAAGAACTTTGGGTACAGGCACATAAATTAATGCAGACCACGCTGGTGACGAGAACATTGGGGCGAAGAACAAGGACGTGAATGTCCTTGACAGTGGCAGCATTATAAAAAACCAACAGCAGCTACTAGAGGAACCCTTAAAAAAAACCTATAATTATCCGCACTGTCAATGCTCTACACAAATCAAATCTATTAATTGGGATGAATAAAAAATATCTACCAATTATTTTAAGACAAGATAGTGGGTTTGAAATAAAAATATAAGCAAAATCATTTTGTTATCAATAGTTAAGAGAGAATTGTTGGGCTAGGCAAGTTGGCATATTTGGCAAGGGTACCAAACAAAAAAAGAGAAGCCGTTTGGCAAATTAACTAATGACCCCATATTAGGTGCTAGGCATCTTAGCGGGTACAAAAGGTTGACGGAGTCTTATTTTCGCGGAGGTTGAAGGGCATAATGGGGTATGGGCAGGAAGTGTTGCCGGCGCGTTTGTTTAATTGTCGTGCGACCCGCTTTTTGCTCGTTTTAATGAGTCAATTTAAATTCCAATTTCGATTGTGGGACACACTGCTTTCAGTTTGCAGCTTTCAGCTTTCAGCTTTTTAGAGCTCGCAACTCACAGATGCCCGACTGCGGCCAAATCGATGTTCATTAACAGAAGGCATTGCCACGCCCCAACGATGCCCGACAAACGGATTGGGGGTTTTTAGTCGGTCGCATTGTCAACGCAATTAGCTAAAGTTTTAAAGTTAATATTGGTTTTTGTTTTAAGCATTCAAATGATTCCAAACGTGCGTACAGACCATAAAATAGTCATAGGAAACTTTAAACTTAAACAATCACAAACGTTGGGGTTTTTAACAGGATTTTATTTAAATTTTAATTAAAAATTTACCGCATTTTTTGTTAGCTAAGTTAATGAGCAATAAATTGGTATTTTAAAATTACCCTTAGCCTTAAATTAAACAGTTGAATTGGGTATACTGATTTTTTAAAGCGTTCAAAAGTTGTTTGTTTTATTTTGGGTGTCATGTAATTTATTACCTTAAAGTAACTCAAAATATATATATATATTAAGATTGTTTTAGATCTTAATTCATTCTGATATTTATGTCAGTTTAACTTCTTCTACTTGTTTATCAACATTGACGAACTCTTTTGTAGAGGGTATATTCTGGTAAGCATTTACTTTAAAGCATTCGTTTTTTTTTTTTGTAGTTTTGGTTCTTGATCCTTTATGGCAACTTTAATTAAAACATCAGCGTTTTATTATTTGATTTTTTATAAACATATGATGGTCAACAACAGCAGCAATAATAACAATAACAGCAACAACATACGCATACGTAATTGCATATTTGAACTCAATTAACCGGCAACTTGACCGCACAAAATTTATCAGGTGTATACAGCGTGGAGGCTCTGTTTGGCAAAGTGTCATAGTGGCAGCGGCGAGTGTAAAAGGGTAGCGGGCGAAAGCTTGTGCCATAAATTCCTTCCTACGCACTTACTCAACTTGACCCAAACCTATGTCGACGAGAGAGAGAAGGATATTTTGTTGAGCGCAGCGCTGCATGAAATGAAATTTAGCGCAGCGGCCTCTTTTTCTATGCCTATGTTTTTGTGTTCTGTATTTTAGCCAAAGCAATTTATGGCTAAGCGCGCATGTTGGCCTACAAATATATTTATATAAACACATATATAAAGCTTGCATGCCTAGGTACATATGCCTGTATGTAGGTTTTTTATGCATACATGTATGCATGCCGAAAAAAAATATAGTTACATAGAAACACGTCAATAAATTACAAACCCCAAGCTAAGACTTAACCAAGTTGAACTAATGGCAGCTCCCAAAACCCATTCACTTCCATTTTTACAGTAGCAAAAAGAGCTAGATTTTTTAAATTTTAAATGAAATATGGATGCTCTAAAAAAAAAAAAAAATCAATGGCTTAGGATTGTATATACAAGTAGAGAGTGTTAAAGCAGATAGTGGATTGATATTTATATTAAAAAACATGTCAAAATCAAACTTAATTTCCCTTAGACACAATAAAATTATTCTAAAGAAAAAACAATTTTTATAGTTTTAAGAGCACAACAAATATGACAAAGAATTTTTACGATTTATGTATCAATAAAAGTTGCAGTTTTATCTATGTTAAGTTTATTTAAATAATTTATTTAATGTTACTTTTGGCTTGATCCAAATTTTCTATATACGTATAATAAAATTATAATAGTTATTAACAAATAAATACAAATTCGGCCATTTACAAAAAAATACTTAAAACTGATTATTATTACAACTAACGTAATAAAAATATAATATATTTATAGGCAAGTCAAACCGCTTGGTTTAATGTAGATGCCCTGTTCAAGTGTTTGAATTGTTTAAAATAAAAACAAATTTTAATTCTGTGTCAACATGCAGCAGGACGTTGGTGGCTGGCTGTGAATAAAAAGAAGGCGTGAGCGAGCAGGTTCAACAAATTATGCAAAAACAACAAAAAAGAAATACGCGACAACATCAGCGAGAACAACAACAAGTCTTAAGTGCATGCGTGTGTGTTAATTAAAATGCCTTAATTAAAATAATTTGAAATGTTTGCGAGCGGCGACAAAGAGTGAGTTCGAAATAACAGACAGAGAAACATAAAGAGTGAAAGAGAGAGAATGAATCGCAAACTTTTTTTTTGCTCATTGACTGGCGCACAGATTGACAAGCATGACAAGAGGGGCCAAACCGGCACGACCCCCAAAGACCAATTTCATTGACTCCCACAGCAACTCTCTCTCTCTCTCTCTCTCTCTCTCTCTCTCTCTCAGCACACACACATATATAGAGACTCGGGGATGTTTGGATTCCTGTTTCGAACGTATTAAAAACTTTACAATTTTGCAGTGTAGTCAAGTTTAATTTTTTGGTTGAGTTCATGCGAAAATTGCAAAAATCATATTCCAACTGTTTGGCAAGCCATCAAAGGTATGGAGTGAGCATCTGTGAGTGAGGGTGTGGAGGTTTGTGTAGCATGCTACTGGTGGCCGGAGTTTTAGACCACAGCGCAACGTTGAAAGTAGAATGACAGAAAACGCATAGTAAAATGAAAACTGCATTTGGTCAGAAGTTGCTGTCGGTGCGATAGATCGAATGGTTTAGAATGTGCTACTCGTATAGATTTATTTGCATAGCAAATTGAAAATGTTTTATAAACAGTGAAGACAGTGAACAAGGTCTTTAGAAACACACACTAAGCCCCTTATTATCAAGCCTAACCACTTGCACTTAAGCACTCGCAACTCGCTTTATACTATTATTGTTTTCTTGTTTTTTTTGTTCGTTGTTTGTCTGTCTGTCTTAATGTCTGTGGTATCTGTTTCTTTTTAATGTCTTATCTACGTGGGCTGCCTTTTCAAATTAGGCAACAAATTTAACACAAAACACACGCGCAGTGCATAAAAGCCAAGCAGCCAACAAGAATAAAGAAAACAAAACAAAAAAAACATAAAAAAAGAAGAAAGAAATGTAACAAATACTCTTTACTGTTAAAATCTACAGAGCACTGCCCGCTGCCACCATTAAAACAACACAACAACACTACGTAACAACCCTACCCAAACCCAGCAAGAAGCAAGCAGGCAACCCTGACGGAAAAGCCAGCAGGAGTCATAATTATACTCGGCCCATTGTGACGCTGCACGCGGCACGCAAAACATTTTTTGTAATTATCTCTCTAAAACCAAAAGAATATACAGAAAAATAAAAACATTACAAAAGTGGAAACAGTTAGACCAACAAAAAGTTATACAAATGTGAAGAGTATGGATATAAAACATTACAGCTTAGATGCTCTAACAACAGTAATAATATGAGTAATGATATTAAAATAGGAAAGCGAGTAAAAATATACTTTTTTATATTTAATTAATTAATTTAAAATAAGAAGAGAAAGTATAAGTTTAAATATTGTCTTATAGCTGATATTTTTAATACTTGTTTTACTAAAAACAAAACCCATCTGAGTGTATCATTGTAGTTTGATTCAATTTGCAAAGAAAACACTAACAGCAAGCAAATGAAGTTACTGCCAGGCACGTGTTGCCACAAAAATGGAGAGGGTGTTTTGAGGTTTTACTACCGGCATCACTCCCACCACATCTTGGCTAATGGTCTATAAGTATGTGGAATGAGCCAAAGAAAAATATACAATTATGTGAACCAGCTGCTAATTTGTGGCAATTTGGTTAAGTTTAGAGAAACTTAAGGAAACTAGTTTCTGATTCAATGATATTAAATCTACAGCAGAAACAATCCAAACCATAAAGTTTTCACTGAGATAAGCTAGTTTAGGGTCTGTGTAAGGCACTTGTCAAGAGCTGTAAAAGTTTTACTTGTAGTTGTAATTTTAAATCCCTAAGAGTAGTACCTGTGCGATTTAACAAGTGAAATCAAGCATTTGACAAGTTGTCTGTCTAGTTGAGAGGCGGGAAATGGGCGTGTGCCGTCACATCAAATTGCCTTTGGGGGTTTGGGGTGTGGCATGCAACAATGTCGCTTTATGGGTCAACGGCTTGGCTGCACTTATTGCTGTTATTGTTATGGTTAGCACTAGAGTTGTTACGGGTTGAGGGAATGGTGATAATAAACCAAACATATGACGGCAGTGCCAACAACAAAGGCGGAAAACAAGAACAAAGTTTTTCCGCCTGCGGCGCAAGCAAGCAGCCAATAAAGTCAAGAACAAAGTCATGAAAAACGTTGCCAAAAAAAAAATAAAATGTATAAATATAAAGAGAGAGAGAGAGAGAGAAAGGAGGACGGCCATATACGAGAGCCAAACAAGGCAGAGTCACAAGTGTGTGTGTGTATGCATGGTGTATGTTATTATTATTTTTACTGCAAGGCATTCGCATAAAGGACATAATCATATTTTTCATCAAAGTCAGCAACGGCGATAAAAACTACAACAAAAGCGCACACCGACAACAATAATACAAGCCACTACACGAAGCTGTAAGTATGTGTGTGCCTGTGTGTGTAAATGTAAGACATTGACTGTATCTCGGTCTCTGTGATGCGCAGCATATCTATTTTGCAGTTGCTGTCAACATTTTTCATATCATAAACACTTTTAGTGTTGATATTACCAACAATAACTTTTACCCAAACACACATGAGACTGTAAATGTGTGTGTGTGTGTTTATCGGACACGCCTCCTTGTCGCATTGTTGTGGGCGTTTCGTTCGCCTTTTTGCCTTTTGCCCCACATCGCCGAATGCCGGCCATATAAGAAGAATACACGTTTCTTGCTAGTTTTCCCAAGTGTGTGTGTGTGAGTGTGTGTGTTAGTATATCGATGTCCAAGATTGAATTGTGTGCGTACTTTTTGAAAAAAGGAAGAAAAAAAATATATGAAGTGTTATTCCCTGATAGCTTCAAAAGTCGCTGTGACCTACAACCTAAAACAAAACATTGACACAAGCTTTAAAAAACTTTATAGCAATTTAAACTGAGACCAAGAGATATCAAGTAGTAAGAAGGAATCTTAAAAAAGGCTTAAGGCTGCTCTTTAGCTTTTAAATTTTAAATGTATTTTAAAGCTTCAATAATTTTTATTCCCAACAAAATTGTAAAAGAATTAAAAGTTCATGATACTTTGATCAATATATATTTTGAAAATATCTGCTAATTTTGACTTAAAGATGCCTCTGAATACAGAGAAAACTTTCACAACAATATCAACTCATCAACAAGCCATTTACTCTGCTTGTTGACTTAAAATTTATTTTTAATAAATGAAAGCAAAATCTTAAGCCTAGACCGTAAGCTACATATAAATGTCTATTTTATAAAAATTTAAAGTTGCCAAAAGCATGTTTCCGAAAAGGCTGCAAACAGTTTTTATTAGATATTTTAACATTTATTAGCTTTATGATATTTTAAGTCAGCGATTTTTAGTTTGAATCAAAATTTAAACATATTACAATTGGATATTTCATATATTTCAGTAATTTACAATTGCGGATAAAAATGAAATGTTGACAGGAGCTTAAACTTAAGAGGCTTACAAATTTATGAGTAAATATTTGATGTGTAAATAGCCAAATAGCAACATTTTATCTGAGAGACATAGCCGTCGATTGAATTTCCATTTCCATGCAGAACAATGAACAATGTGTCTGGTTGACCACAGCAACTAATAACCAAGCCAAAGAACCCAAAACCATCATAACGTTCTCGGGAATATCCCAACCGCAAGATAAGCCGTCGTGAGGCAGGATGTTTCTTGTCGTTGTCCTGGCAACTAGGATGGGAATCGCCTACGCAACTGGCAGCTTCTGGCTATCTTCTTCCCTCACACACACACACACACACACACATGTTTGTATATGTGTGAGTGTTAAATCTTTGCCTTAGTTATCTTTGCACAAAGATGACATTTGTGTTGAAACAGGCAAATTAGTATTTATTGCCTTTGGCTGCTGCTGTTGACATATTATTTTATTTGTTTAATTAATTTACAAACACAAAAAAAAGAACAACAACAACAAGCGACCACAAAACAAAATCATCAACAATAACAACATCAACAACAACAAGAACAACAGCTGCCACCCCTCGCAAAGTACCGCCCACGTTTAGGTCTCCCATCCATGCCATTTTGTGTCATATGGCATATGGCAGCTGTAATAAATAAAGCGTCTAGCAACAGATAACCAAAGACATTCCATATTAAGAGCTTTCTCTGCAACTCTCTCCACTTTGCCTAAAATTCCGGTTGCTCGTAAATTTTATGTGTAGTTTAGGTTGATATAATGACCATTCCCCTTGGTTATGCCGCCAATGCACCCCTCACTCGACCAACTGTCCACATAATTAAATCAACTAAATATTTAACGGCACATTTATTTGGCTTTGCTTCAGCGTCCAGCCCCGTCCCTGTCCATTTGTCTGGATTTTTATTACATTGCTTGGGCATTAAGTGGTCGAGAGTTCGAGTTCGAGTTCCACATTCCATTACAGTCCATTCTTTTGGCCAGTATGTCCAGCGACCATAAATTAGCAATGGCTGGCCAAAATTGTATTAAGTAAATCATGTGGCAACGTCAAGAAAGCCCAAGACTACGCCCACTTTCCTTATGACCCTAAAACTCTCCTCTAACCCTCCCCCAACCATACTGGCCCATTCCTTTGCTCATTGTTCAGGCTCAAGTTTTGGTATTTGTTTGTTGGCTTTCGCTCAATAATTATGAAGTGTTGATTTGACAAATGCTTTAAGAATCAACAAAATAACTAAACAATAATATTTGTGAGTAAATTATATATTTAACTTTAATAGCAAACAGCAAAAGTATAATAGCATTAAGTAATGGCTGGCAGTTAATAAACTTAATTAATCTTTAATATAAATAATACTAAGTTTATTTGTAAAATCATAAATATATTGTAAATTATAAATATTGTTTAAAACAAATTCGTTTAAGCTGTATTTAAGCAGTCATTAATTTGTTGTTATGGCATTACATTGGTTTGAACAAACGTTTCGCTTGTTATCTGAGCTATATTGTTAACATTTTCCACAGCCTTCATTTCAATTGTCTTTTTGTTTCTATTAATGACAATAGCCAGGCCAAAAAGGCAATATCTATGTAGGCACGAATTGTGATGGGAATTCGGGCGGATTGGTAGTCGGAGGGTGCATTTGTTGAAGGCCATTTGGTAGGACACACATTGTGTGGCAATTCTTGTTGGATTTATTTCACGGCACATTTAATTCGGGCACGCGCTCGACGGCACAGAGAGAATATCCTTGACGATGCGACTGACAGCTTTGAGGACAATTCGACGACAGTCGAGACAATTTTGTATTTTTTTTTTGTTGATATTTTTGTTGTGGGCTCTGTTGTAATTTGTTTAATTTTAAGTAGCTGTAGGGGCACTATTTGGCTTGTCCGTGGGTTTTTCCAGCCGATGGCATTATATTGGATAAATGCAGAGCGGGGGCAGGCGAACAGCTAGCTATTCCCTCAGCTCACTTATCAACTGTCCAGAGAGTTGTTGTTGCTGTTGCTTTTGCTGTTGTTGCTGGCATAGCCATAAAAATCAAAAGAGCATAAAAATACATTTGATAACACAGCGAGTTCTGTTTGTTGTTTGCCTTTGCTTTTGCCTTTGGCCCTTGGCGTATTTGGCTTAAGTGCTCATTTCAATGTCGCCAAGTGTCAGCCGCCAAGACGTGGGCCACCATCGGCAGCAGCTAACGGTAGTAGCCATGGCTTAGGAAATTGGCAATGTCAAAGCCAAGACAGAGATAGATAGCAAGACAGACAGACAGAGAAACAGAGAGAGAGAGTGTGAGTAAAAAAAAAATAAACACACAGAAAGCAACGGCTATGTCCAAAAGTGAATTAAAATAAATTTGCTAGCGGGGATTTGGGGATTTGTTGTGCTGCGCATTTTTAGGATAATACTAAGGACACCATCGCTACGATTTTGACTTTTACAACCAGGGCTGGGCACACATAGTTTGTCTAAGACACACGAGCATCAAATGCTTGACAGCTTAAAAGTATTAAGTTTGATATTATTTATTTAAATTAAACTAAATAATATGGAGCAAACAAGAATCATCAGTAGTTTCTTTTAAAAGGAAATTTCGAAGCATGAATGATTTCCAGCTTCCATTCTCTTAGCTGCCAACCCTGATTTCTTGAAAACTCTCCCCATTCTTCTGTTGTTTTAAGAGAAACGTATCCGTAATAATAATTCGCTGCACTTAACAAGGAGGGGTATCCAATGTTTTTTTGTGCCTGCGGCTATTATTTCTACAGCAAAGCAAAGAAGCAAAAAAGATGGGCAAGAGACGACTAAGCCGCTGGCCTTGTTATCGGCTCTGGGTGTTTGTCTATTGACATAAGCATACGGCATTTATATAATTGTTATATCAAATATCAGACATTGTTGAAAACACACTTTAAACGCTCAAAATGCCATCAAATTGATGGCTTTAAAATTAGCGTAAACTTGGCGTCCAACACAGCAAGAAAACGAAAGTGAAATGTGCGCCATGTGCGAGCAAACGAGGGATGTAAGATGGTTGGTTGAGGGTTAGAGGTTTGGGTAGCACAACAATGTGCGGTTCCAAATGGGCTGGTAGGAAAGCGCTTGGGGTTTGATAGGAAGTGGCCGCATCGCATTGATAATGACGCCATGGTGGCTTGAGTCTTGTGGCTTTTTTGGTGCCTTGTTTTTTGGCCCAGTTCACAAAACTTTACAATTAGATTTGCGCGCGCGACTGAGCTGTCGTATAAGACCTTTCGGTCAGAATGTGAATGCCCCCGCTGTCCTCCTAGTGATTTATTGGCACATTGTTGGTTTATTGTGGCTTGCACATAAATCAAGTAAATATGTTGCGACTCCGTTAAGAAAATTCAACAAATTCAACACAATGGCTTTTTACGCAAATAGCAAAACACTAGAAAGAGAAAGACAGAAAGAAGAGCGAGAAATTCTGTTGCAACTAAAATAAATTCAATCCTTTTTTTGCATTTTTTGCTGTAGTTGTTGTTTTTTGAATGTGCCTTGTTTTTGGGTCAGTCAACGGCTCGTCCTAATGATTACAACATAATCCAATTTTCATTACGCTTACATCAATTCAAGAAGATAAATGAAATGTTCAAATAATGAGACCAAAACTGAAACCATTTTACGTTAACCCTTTTTCCTTTTTTTTACTAGCTCCTTGACGTTTTTTTTAACATTAACCAAATTTCTTGTGAGATGAGCTTATCTACACTAACTTAATAAATGTATAACGATTTAACAGTTGAGTTTGTTTCGCTCACTGTTTATATGTTTTGATAAAACTAAATACTCAAATTGAATGATAAAAGTGTTACATTTATGAATTTTCATTTGATGTTTCAGCATGTAAAATATGATGAAAGTGTATCAACATGTTTTTGATGGTCGTTCACAATTGTTTCTTGGCGTCTTTTCATCATCAGTTTTTTTTAACATTTGCATAATTTTCTACAGATTAAACTACAATTTATCATAATTTTTTTTTCTTTTCTTCTGACATGTTGGTACCCTCCTTTTGAGTTACGGCTGAATGCTCAAAGTGATTTTTAATAGCGGGACAACGTTTTCGTTTTCTTGGGCAGCTTAAGCTTACTAGTCCCATTACCCGAGCAATCATTTGTTTATGCTCGCAAGCTGAGAACACAGGCATGGAGATTTGCGCAGCAGGGCTTTTGGTCCGAGCTGCAGTTCAGTTCAGTTAAGTTGAGTTGAGTTGCGTTGAGGGAGAGATTGAGATGATTTCAGAATACACACAGTCAGCGAAAAGGGATAAACATACATCAAAGGCGGCCATAAATCTGTAGACTATAACAGCACAGTCCTGAAGTCCCGAACAACACTGAACTCCCGCAGTACCGAATGTGAAAATCACTTTGCAATATTAAGCAGCATCGGGCGAGAAGCACATAAAGAGCGTCACGCACGATAACTTGACCAAACAATGAGTAAAAGACACAGATATAAATTCAGCTTGGTAGTCCAGAGACAAGAAGCCAAACAGAGTGAGTAAAAGAGAGAGAGAGAACTTTTGAGTTGAAGTCAACACATTTTCACACACAATAAATTTTTGCTAACGTTTGCAGGAAAACCATATACGAGAAAGGAAAACGGAAACGTGCATTGAAGACGGGGGCATAGATGTTATGCGTGGGCTTGTGCAACGGAGAGGGGGGATAAAATTGCTAGAAGGCGTGTACAGTTCGCTTGCTTTGCCTATTGATTTTAGCTAGTGAACTTAAAGCACAAAACCCGTGCCACACAACACATGGCGTATGCGCAATTTCGCAAATTTCACAATTTCACAAATTTTTGTTCAGGCACGCAAACACAAGAAAACTTTTCGGCGTGGACACAACAACCTTGAAAGTAAATCCAATGCGCCCCGCATTTGCCTTCAATTGAAAGATTTATGAGCCAAGCGAAACGTTAATCCAAGTCAATTAGTTTCTTTCTTCATTTCGGACAGCGCCAGCAGCAGCAGGCAGCCGCCAAGAATTTGTTCGCTACTTAACTTTATGGCAAAGTTTGGTCTTGACTGACGAAAACTTTGACAACGACTTTGATGACCTTTGCACCTAAGCGACCCCCAAAGCCCAAGGGCTTGCATGCAAACGGGCTGCGGGCTGAAAGGTCAATTATGACCACTAATTTTAGACAAGTATGGCCACAAAATACGAGGTGATGCGATATTTAGTGGACTGAATTAACTGAATTAAAGTGAACGATTGTAGATCTATCATATATATGAGTTTTTCGTTAAGAAAAATAACGTCTTTATTTTGAGAAGAACGGCGCAGTTAGCAGAATCTTTACCATCCGATCTCCCACTGTTTTCTGACACTTGATGTCTTATTTGTAATTTACCATGAATCAAATTCCCCTCAGCAACCCCCAACCCTGCAACGCTCAACCCTTTTTGTGGGACTCTCGCCTACGCCTGATTTGCTGCCATTGAATTGAATGATTTTGTTTTTCAATTTATTGGGATTTGCTCGAGTCGGCTGGCAGGCTAGATGGCTGGTTAGCTGGCTGCTTGGCTGTTTGGCTGGCATGGCCAGGTCCGGAAGGAGTACATCCGTTCGTCCGTTCATCCGTACTGGCATCTAAGCATATAAAGCATTTTTATTATAAAAGGGACGCACGATATTATCGAAGTTGATTTATTTGCCTGTTGGCTTGTGTTTGGAAATTTTTGGCTGTTATGCAACTGTTTAAACCCTCTTTCGTATTAAAGCTTTTGTTTCTTTTCATTTGAAGACCAAAACACGTTTCATGGATATCCTCTTCGTTTATTTGTTTTTTTTTTGGTAACATAAAACACATTTTCAAATGAACCAAATTGTTTTCGCACGAATTTATTTAATTAAAATGCTTTTGTTACCACTTACAAAAGTCGACGAGGCACGCAGCGACACTAAAAAAAAATTAAAACACTGCGCAACAAAATTATTGCGAATTTTAAAATCTGAACACAAAGGAAACTCGTTGCTAAAATAAACAAATATAATGACATTTTTTTAGACATCAAATTTTATTAGATATTTTAATAATTTCATTTGTTTAATTTAAATACAAATATTTTAAATTGGGTCAAAGTTAGAAAAAGATATAACAAAACAAAAACATTTTAAAAATATTCGATTCATCGAATGTTGACTTATTTTATAGAACTAAACTAACATCATAGTAAAAATACCAAATAAAGTAATGATAAAACAAAATTAAGTATTCGACGACAAAATAAAATAAAATTAAGGTGAAGTATTAAAAATATGATATTTGTATAATATAATAAACTAAATAAACAAAATGTAGCAACAACATTTCTTTAGTATATTTCATGTTTTGTTGTTTAGTGCCACAATTTCTTAGCTCCACAATACTTTTTTAGTACTTTTTTTGTTTGCTGTTTTCTGTTTTGTTTTTTATTATTTTTAAAAATCCGTTAACCGCATAGCTGATGGCCACAAGCGGCTGGTGGTTCGTTTTGCTATCTGACTGGTTATTAAAAATAAAACAAACGAACGAACAAACGATAAAAACAAAAAAATCGCAAGCAGAAGAAAAAGGCAACAAAAGCTTTAGCTATGTGCCGAGTGTGGAGGGAAAGAGCTGCGCTGTAAATGTGAATACGCGGCGTCCATAAATCCCGCAAGCATTTCACATGTGTATAGGTTTTTTATTGCCATGCATGTGTATGTATGTGTGTGTATGAGTGTGTGTTGTGTTGTGTTTTGGCTAGAGCTTCAAGGCAAAACGCTTGGCGCTGCTGTCGTCTTTGCAATTGCCACGAGTTTGACCCCTTTGGATAGGAAATAGAAACAACGAGCGAGCCAGAGAGATGAAAAGAGAGAGAGAGAGAGACAGATGGAGAAAGAGTAGAGCGCAGGCAGTGTTAGCAGAGAAGCTGGCAGCGAGCTTTGCGCTTAAGTCTAATGCGAAAAGTTGTGAATAGGCTCAGTAGGAAATCCTATTTTATGGCGCAAAGTTACTGCAGTCATAAAAACGTTGAGCAATACTTTTTCTCTCTCATGTTGAGCGCGAATATAGCATAAGACAAACCAAAAAGAAAAAAACAGAACTGTTCAAAGGAGTGAGATGGGAATTGTTGCTTAGAAATTTGGTTTGTTTGCTTTTCTGCTTATGCAAATATTTATACATATATATTAAATAAAGATACCATAAACAAAACAAATCATAATTACATGAAATATACCTACTATAAAAAAATACTTTATTTCCTGCTATCCATTAGTTGTTTTATTACAATTCGATTGTCATTTAACGGAAGTAAAAATATGCCAGAAATTAAGAGCTTAAAATGTCTGCATTTAAATATGTACTAAATATAAAATCACTGTAGAACAATTGGCATCAGTATTAGTTATATATTTATGGATAAGTATAATATGGTTATGATTCAATTAAACGAGTATTGTACAATAGCATTTTTTTTTAGTTATTTATTTTTTTTTTTAATTAAGCAATTGTAAAATACAAAATAGATTTATAACAATTTTATGTAAATTTGACTAAAGCCGCCACTATAACAGTAACATTTAGCAGTTACACACACATCTACTGTTTTCAATTGGCTTGAATGCGGCAATAAAAATGTATTTTATATTGGCCGAAAAGGCGGACACACGCAATTGCCATAATATGCAAATAATTTGATTAAAATGTTATTGCATTTGAATGCACATATTTTATTATGCATAAACATGAGCAATAAATGATTGGCCCGCCCCCCGTTCTGCTTCTTTCAGCTTTGAGACATACGCTGGGGAAAACTGGTCGCACCTCTCCGTTGCTTTTCATTTTTGCAATATGCCCCAGTGCATGAGGCTGCGTGACACGCAAATCCGACACGTAAAATAATAAGCGGAAATGTTGAAAAATTCAAAGCAGATTCACCATCTACTACCATCTGTTTTCGTTTTCGTCTTCGTCTCATACTCCAACTCGACTGGCATACCTGCTGCTTCCATTATCGCATTGACGTTAGCTGAAAGTCAAGATTTGTGCGCATTAATGGCAGCGATTCAATTTTCAATATCTGTGGCACGTGACTGCCGCCCGTCGCCATCGATGTCATTGAAACCTGACGTGCCCAACATGTTTAATTGCCAAACGAAACGCATATTGAAATGTACATCCGAATCAGGAGAAATTTTTGCATGTACTGATTGAGTGAAAAGATGAATAAATCATCAAAGCAGCAAACTGATATACAATAAGCATTGTTGCTTTAAATTAGTAGTCTGCTATCTATTTTTTTTCGTTAAGTTTTCTTAACTACAAAGTGATTAGAGACTCAAGAGAATTGTTTGCATCTATATAAGCAGTTCTATATAAAAGAAATTTATTTGAGAGCCTAAATTAATACCAAAATCATTTGCCATAACGTTACATACTGACTCTGTTGATACTTTGACTGAAACAAAGATTCCAAAGGATTTTCCAAATGATTTGTCTTCCTCTCACAAGTTTCTAAATTGATACAATCTCCAGCCAATTTAATTCATGTTGCAACCAAACCAAAGCTCTTCACTTTTAATAGTTGTCACATAGCTATTACAGTAGATAAAACACACTAACCACATTAAAGTGTCAGCCAAAAAGAAAAAAATACAGAAAAAAGATAAAAACTCCTGACGATGGGCATTTGGCAGATCATAAGTTACGCGGAGATTAATAGCCGCACTGAGTGCTTGGCACCTATCAAATTCAATCAAGGACATTCATCAATTTTCAATTTGGCATTTGGACGGGACCAAAACATCAGCAGCAACACGGATACGACGTTCAACTCCAATACAAACTAAACTACCCTAAAAAAAAAAGAAAATACTAAAAGCAACAAAAAATAGAGAAACGGAAGAGCGGAAGCTTGGTTTGGTATGTGCTAGCTGCGACTTGGGTTCGATTTCTTGCCAACGACAGCAGACATCAAAAGCGAGTCGCCAAGCTGGTCCAAACCAAAAGGCAAAGCGCAAAAACGAATGAAAAAAATTATTGGAAAATAATAAAAAAAAAGAAACACTGCAAAATATGAAAAATCGTTGCTGACCGCAACAACAACACACACACAAATATACACACACACACGCCCGGTTCGAAATTGATTCAATGTCATAAATTAGATTTGAAATACTCAAAAGCATTGGGCAAAAAGCTTGCCAAGGCGCCCATAAAAATGTGTGAGAAATTTGATTTTGTCGTTTTGACATTTTTGCACGCTCTCACTTTGATACCGACCAGCGGCAAGACTCTGCTGCAAGTGGGTAGAAGAAACCAATGAAGCACCAAACACACACACATATATATAATAACACATATAGAGTAAATTATATTTACGGGGATTTTGCATAGCAATTGGCGATGGATTTTGATTTTTTTTTCTCTACCTCGCTTTTCCTGTAGTTTTTTTTTTTTTAGTGTTTGTACTGTGTTCTTGTTGTAATTTTATTTTTTGATGTACCACATGGCGTGTGCGCAACATTTTGTTGTTTACACTAAACTACATTACCAAAATTATGTTTAGAGTGCCAGCGCATGCTTTATAAATGATGTACAATCAATTAATTTGCGGCCTGTTTACAAAGCGACTAGGCAATATAGAATAGAGGGCAGAAGGGCGAGTAGCTGGGATGCAGAGCACTTATAGCGCCAGAGCAATAACAAACACACAAAGGGCGTGGGGTAGGTTGGGGTAGGTTTTGTGTAGCACCACAAATATTTTGCGCAATTTAGCATCAGTTTTTGTACATTTATCACACTTGAAGGCAAAGTGTTTTAGCTAATGATGCCAAAATTTGTTTGATTTTTGATTAGAAAACGATTGGCAAGCACAGTATTTGCATTGAGTGCATTTAATGCAAATGAAATAAAGTAAATGATCTTAAATATATTATTACAACTTATGCCAACTTATTAGAAATGAAAATAAAATATCATAAAAATACATTTGACAATAATGTGATTTGTCAACTATATTAAAATAAATAGATGCACTTTAGACTCTGCCACGTACATACGTTGAAAGTTGCAGGCAGCCAGCCTGTGATAGACCCCTCGATTGGCAAGGAAGCAAGCAGTCCATGCGAATCCCTTTGGCAACAATCAACAAGCAATCAATCACTCAAGTTGTCCACTGCTTGCCGAGCAGCACTAAGCAGCAACATGTGACGACAGCTCCTCGCTCAACTGACCAACGAGTAAAGTGGATTGGAGAGTAAGAGAGAGTTCAGAGCTCTTTGCAAAATGCTGAAATGTCTTTGACACTTGGGTGTCACTTTAATTAGTGAGCAAACGAGAAGCGAGAGCATCAAGCAATAAGCATTGAGTATCGAGTAAATCGTGTATTGAGCACACATTAGAGCAGAAGACCGTTGCTACTATCTCTGCCAAATGGGGCATCCATCATTTGGGGAGCTATCAATATGATTTTAATGCGAAACGTTGCACAAATCAGAGAATCACGGCATGAAAGTGGCTCCAATCATAACATCAGCGTTGAGTATGATTAATCATACACACAAAACTGGGCCAGACAGGTGCCAAATGATTGTGTGGGCAATGGCAGTGAGTTGGAGGAGTGTGAGTATACACTCCCAAGGGAATGTTGCCTGCAGTTTTAATATGATGCGGCAGCGGCTGCAGCAGTTTTTGTTCATATTTAATTGATTTCAACCCAAAGCCCAGGACTTCAGTTTGTATGCCAACTTTTACGAGTTGAAACTTTTGACCTTTTTATTATGCGGGGGCTACAGCAATGGCAACAACAATAACAAACGACAATAAAATCAACACGTTTCGACAATCGATCGATTTCATGAGCAATCAAACGATGTCACATGCGGCAAACAGCATCCAGCAGCGGGGTAAACAGAGAGAAAGTTAGGCGGCAAGGCGGCAACCCTCGACCAGAAAGTTGCGGCAAGCTCAAAGTTCTTAACACCCCCAAGGCGATTGAAGGGGACTTTTAGCTCTGCTAGAGTCGGACTAAAGGAAAAAAACAAACAAAAACATAACAAACACAATGCAGGACCAACAGCAGCCATAAAAGAAAATCCATTTACCACCCAACCTCACAAGCACTCAATCTCTTTTCCCTTCGTTGACTTTCTCTTTCTGGCATCTCATAGACAGCAGCGCAAGGCCAAAAAACAAGTTTAAATTAAATTTTGCGCCCTTTCGAAAATTTGCAATTCTATCAATATTTTAAGCAGCAAAACAATTCAAAAGTTAAAAATTGCACTCTTCTAACCACTGTTGAAGAGATAATAGTTTTATAAATTAAATCAATAGTCCTTGTATTGTTCGGTGAAATCTTAAAGCTGCATCATAAACTAATCATAACCTACACACAGCACACATCTTAAAAAGCCAAGAGCTTCTTGTGAAAGGTGCAGTTAAAGAAATCGTTTATACCTTGAATCGTATGGCTGGTAAAAGTTAACAAGAACACGTAGTAAAGATTTTGCCGTTTAGGTTTTAATGCGATTAGAGTGGCATAGAACAGAAGCAAGCCGGAGACTACCATCTAGAGCCACAGTTGTGAGTCGTTTTGGGTCTGTGATTTATGGCAAGCTACTATCAATGCTGTGGAACAGAAAGAGCGAGAGAGACAGATAGAGGTGACTGAGATGTAGGCTAAGTTGTTGCTGTTCCCATATTTAACTTAAAAAATGTATCAATTGGATTTGCAAACTGCTTTGTCATAAGTTCTGCGGCCTTTTTATGCCCTTACCAAAAAAAAAAAAAAGAAGAAGAAAAGGAACAGCCAACGAAACGAAAGCAGCTCGCAAGTTTTCTGATTAAGCTCAGGTCAAGGCAACTTGCCTACGAAAAGCTGTGACTATCAGAGCACGTGCCGGTATTTTGTATTTGATTTACTGTTGAGAGCCCAGATTCCATGCGGAAAGCTTGACAGCAAAGCGGGAGTAAGATGGTGTGTAGAGCTAAGCCCGTGGGAATCTAGTTTCCTGGCTTGACTTAAAGATTTGCCATGTCGAAGTTCATATCTAAGGAAACGTGTGCCTCATGGCAGGGCCACAACAAATGTAAACTTCGGGGATTGACATGAAAGCCAATCAAAATGGCAGCTACTGATTAAATCAGTCCATAAATTCTAACTTAAAGCACTAAATAGTGCCGATAACATAATTATAATACAAATACGAGCTCAATTGTGGTCCTAACAATGCTTTATTTTCATTTCAAGTGTTAAGCATTTACCTATAATAAATAAATACATACTTATGCATCATTAAAGTTACTTATTCAAGGGGAGAAAAACGCAAGAACATAATTCCCACAGCAGTGGCACTCAGCTGCAAACAGATTGATTTTTTCATGCAATACAATTTCGTTAAATACATCGTCAACGACATGAAATTTGTGCAACTGTCAACGTTTTTTTATCGCAATTTTTTTTATTTTTGTTGTTGAGTTTTTTGCTGTTGCGCTAAATATTTCAATTAAAGAAATAATTATATTTAATGCATGGGCGCAGTGTCAGACATATGGCCACGCCTACAGTTGAACGCCTACAAGCATATTATGCTTACATTTAACTTTTGCATACACTTCCTTGATAGAATCGTTTACCTATGTTATGTGTTGTGTAAGTTTTGTCAATGGCTTATATTATTTATTGTTTAATAATGAAACAAAATTACAATTGCAGTATATTTTTTTTTGTTTCTTTATAATACCGTTTTTAAGCGTTATTTTTTCATATTTTTTTTAGTGTTAAACTTCATTAAGCAAATTTTTTGCAAGGCATTCGTGGAAAATGCAATTTAAAAATAAACAATATAAATTGTGCGTGCAACAAATACGAATGCATTTGAGGTGACTGTGTGTGTGCGTGTGTGTAGGTGTGGTTGTGCTCGCTCATTTAATTATTTCAATTAGTGCAGCATATTTATTTTAAGCACTGTGCTAAATGTTTTATTTAAAGCTATGTTAAATATATTTTCACTAAACTTAAATCATCTTTAAAGTATTATTGATAGTTAAATAAATAGAATGATAACTTTTAACTCTATGTCTCAGCAGTTGGTTTTTTTTAAAACTCTTATCGAAAACTGGATTTATCGATATTTGAAATAAGTCTTAAGTTTCTTTTGTTTCTTAAATTACCGCGTTCGTGCAGACAAAAACAAATATAGATAATTTTAGGTATTTATCAGGCAATTAAAAAAAAATGCCAGTGCTATGTACTAATATCTGGATCAATGCTAGTATGAAAATCCAACAGTAAGTTAGTTTAATTTTGTGATTAAAAACCATAGAAAAAACTCAAGCAAATCTTTCTTTTTTGTCAGCTCAATCAATACTCCATACTACTTTTAAAACCATACATTTCTTGGAATGCTGCATCTATATTGTCTTGTAAGGAATTTTGTTTAATACAAATACTTCCATAAATTTGATGTTTTCTATTTGAAGTATGCCTCTCTTACAAGATATTTTGATTCTAGCATTTTATTTATTCTTTCTTTTGTATGCTGCTTTGGCTGCTTTTGTCCCTTTCAAATATTTCATAAGAACGCATTAGGATGCGACACATTTGCAGTCAAGTCAACAAATTGCCGACAGCAAATCCAGCATTCTGCGTTCCAACAATATTTCAAAAGCCCAGACTTCTGCCTCTTACCTCTACCGTCCCCCCTCTTTCTATCCTTCATTCACATTGCTTATTTTGAAACTGGCAACCTGGCGACGTGAGCGCTTTAATCTTGTTTAAAAATGCGCAGCTGTAATAACAACAACAGCAAAAGAGGGAGTTGCGTGACTGCGCGTAAAAAACGAAACACACACACACACGCACAAAATGGTATGAAAAAAAAGAGACGTGAAGAGAAAACGTTGTTGCCTGCATTTAGGCGAGCTGCCTTGTCAAATCTGCGCTGTGAGCATTCTAATGAGAAGTGCTTGCCAGTTTCCTTAACTTTCGCCATCTTACAAGAAAACACCGACAACAGCAACAACAAAGTGCCGCTATCACAGTCACATAATCAAAGAGCCAAGGCGCAAGGAAGGGCGAATACTCATCTGCCACTTGCACCTCACAAGCCAAAAATCCAAGGTTTGTCTTTTGTTGTTGTTGCTGATACTCTTTATGATGGCGTTTTTTTTATGTGCGATACATATAATTTCATATTTTTTTTAAAGATAATTATGTCGATAAGTCGGAAAAGGCAACGCACACCAGTTAAATAAAAAATAAAAAAAAACAGGTAAAGTGCTGCTGTTGCCTTGCCGCAGGCCAAAAGCAAAATGTAGTCAACGAAAAATAAATACAGCCCAAGAATATGAAAAGGAATATCATTATAGTACCCTGTTTTACTTCAATATATATTCCAAGCAAGGGTATATAAATTGCAAATTGGTAAACAATTTGTTAAACTTTTATTGTATAAAATATATACTAAAATCGAACAGAATAACAAGAAAACCATCATTTATTCAATACACATTTCTCTCTTTCCAACAGGATATTACTTTGTCGAACATTGTGCTAACTTCACGTTACCTTTTCGAGCGAATTGTACAATCGAAAATACCCAATTTACAATTGAAGCTACAGACAAAGTGAAATCTTGTTGTTTCCTGACCCAAAATACTCTGCAAATCGGCTAAACGAGCTATGCTACCACAAAAATAGCAAAAGCCATAACAATAACAACTGCGGGCATTCCTTAATTCCCTGCCAGGCAGCTGCCTTACCAACTCACGAAATTGTACAGCAGCAGTATATTCGACTGGCATTGACTTTCTTCACTTGCGGAGAAAACAAAATTGTGCATAGCAGAGCATGGTAAATTGGAACATGTACAGGTGTATAGTAAAAACTGAAAGAATCGAGTTATGGCTTCTGTGGCTGTTTACAGATCTAGTTATTCGAATCATATGGCACTCAATTCATTCATTCGTGTAACTGTCCGCAGATGTCACGTTTCAATGGATTGAAATCAATGACAACTTAATGACTTCAGATGGAATGAACATCTTTTTATTAGTTAACTGTTTTTAATGGTATTATGAATATAGCAGCCATTAAAATTAAACTAAATACTGATTTGCAGCTGCTTGCAATGAATACTTAATACTTTATCGTTTGCAAACAAACTGGTTGGAAAGCAAACAGAATGAAAATTATGTTTTGCACACATTATTCTGTTAACTCACTCGTTTTCAATTTCGTAAGAGAAATCTTGTAGACAAATTCTTTTTCTTATGCAGCAGTCATGGAGCATATCATCACATATTCGTAAGCCTCTCATTCAAGTGCAAAGAGCGCTCCACATGTGAGTGTTCGCAGTGGCACCCAATTCCCTGTTTGCCAACACACACAAACACACACACTCGTCTCATTCACCTTTTGCAACTGGTGCTTCTTCTTGCTTGGTGTAATAACTTAAAATCCCATAATAAAGCTACTTACTGCTGCCAACTTAGCTTGGGGTTTTGCTGCTTTCTCTCTCTCTTTCTTTCTTTCTTAACTTCACTCTGCCGTTGCCTAACAATAACTATTTTTCTTTGGATTTGGCTGTGGCTCGAATTGACTTCAAGACTTGCAGCCTTTGCCACAAATGTGCAAGTCAAGTCAAGTGCATACGTCAACGGTTCCATTCATATATGGTACATGACCCTCCCCTCAAACCCCTTTTCCCTATCCAACCATCGAAAGGTTTTAAGTGCATGGCATACATTATTTTTTTTCTTTTGATTTTGACTACTTTTACTACCACTGGGTTATTATTACTTTCTTAAAAGATATGTAACGCTAATGTTATATAAATATATTTGCTTGATTTTTTTTGCAGCTTATAAACTTAAAATACTCAAAGCAAAATAACCAAAACATTTTTTAGTATTTTCAACTTTAGTGCAAATTGAAAGAGTATTTTACTCTTCGGTGTTCTTAAGTGTTTTCTCCACTTTTCACATTTAGTTACTTTTTAGTCTATGTGCATAAAAAAAAAAACGAAGAAAAATTCTTGCTGAGCGACTGGATTAAGATTGAATTTTTGTCGGCTTAGTTTTCTTACATTTTTCACATATATATTTTTAATATTTTCTTTTTAGTTTTTGTATCTTGTCGTCGTCAGGTGAAGAGTCGTTTAGATCTGAACATGAACACACTCACACATACACACACACACACACACACACAAAAGGCTGATAAAAATATTTTTATGTTGAAAATAGAAATATTTCACCATTGAAATTGAAAATGTATTTTTTTTTTTGTGCCATTGTCTGGCTCAACCGGATGTTGTACAGTTATTGGGAATGTCTTCGCAGCCACTATGACAATGGACTATAGCTATTAGTTGGCATTTTTCTAGAGCTTTTTGCAGTTATTTATGTTGTTGTTTTGAGTAGTTGTTGTTGCTGCTTCTTGGTCTTGCCATTGACAGGAAATGGTAAACTTATTTCTCTTATTAATTTCTGTTGGCAATTTGTGCTGCAATTGCAAGCAGCAAGCACCTTTTCCAAAATTTTGTCCAGATAAATCAGCACAGCAGTTGTTGCCTTCTATTCCATACCCCTTACCCCCATCCCGTGCCTACTTTCACAATTCACAATTCTCAACTGCAATTTGTGTTTTGTCTGTCGTGCAATTGCTCGCATAGTTGCTTAAAAAGAATCATTTTGGAAATGCTTCTAACTAAATTAACCTGATACCAGCTACCTGCAAACTTTCAGCAATCTGCTATCTTCAATATATGTATGTACACTTTCGCAACGGGTGGCAGATGTTTAGCTCAGAAAGATCGGCTTTCATATTTGTCATTGCATTCAAATTCATAATTTTAGCATTGGAATTGAAATTCCTCTTTGACTCAATAAGCTTGAGCGTGCAAAATTTTCATTCAAATCGCAAAACATACTAGGAATATATTTGTTTGTGTACAATAGCCATAATAAAAACAATAATATTTAATGCGAGTTTGGATGTGCTCAAATAAATGAATATTAGATTTGCTTGCTTATTGTATTTCCACGAAGTACACAAAGCTTTTGGACCGCATTAATTTGACAAAATATTTGAAAACACAACAAAATCTAAATATTGCTATGGTTTTCATAAAAAAATAATGAACATTACCTGATTGTTTGTTTTTGTACAGCATGCTAATTCTAATTCTTACCACGAAATAACAAACGCTCAACATTTTAATTTTTGAAACTTTGTTGCTGGATTGAACTTATTTTAATTGTGTATAAAGCTGTGTTAACTAAACTTTACAAGGAACATATATTTAAAAGAAACGATTTAAAATGTATATGCTTGACTGAAATAATCTAGCATTAATCAGTTGTAAAAAAGAACTGCATTTCGATTATATTATATTTCTAAATGGGAATAAAAATAACAAGTTTTTTAAAGCAAAAAATTTAAAATTGATACACAAAAAAAAGGGAGTAACTAATGCCATTTCGGGGTGTGGCCTGATGCATAATAGATACAGTTTTGTGCATAGAGAGTCAGCTTAACTAGAAACATGCAAAAGCACTCAATATGGTGCACACAAACTAAGTCAATTATTACTCGATTGGCGCCTAATTCAATGCATGACCACGAATTTGTCGTTTTTTGGTTTTTGTCGTTCGGTTTTTGGGCCAAAAATGTAGCAGCCGCTAACTGAATGCCAACCAATATATTTCATGTCACTTAAATTAGTTAATTTTGTGCATAATATTCCAAAAATAAATGTATGACTGCGGTTACAGATGCAATTTCTCATCCCGCTCTCTTTTTCTCTATCTCTCTCTGCACTCATAATTATTATTCCGTTTTTCAATATTTAATTTGTTGCTGCCTCAGTTTCAGCTCTTGGCCCCGGCTCATTTAGAATGTGGCAATATTTCTAATTAAAGGTTGTAAACCAAATCAAAACAACCGCTAGCCTGTTACCCAGCACGACAACCAACCAACTAACCATCCAACCAATTTATACACATGTTCATTCGTCTGTGTGTGCTTTTGCTGTTAAGTATGCTATGATTTATGCATCGTTGCTAAATGTTGCTGAGGTTTTTACGTTGATTTTATGCAATTGGTTCTCACCGCGCTGCGTAGCACTGCATCTCATTTCACTTCGCTACGCAGCTATGTTGTCCCAATGTGTGTGTGTTTGTGTGTGCGTATGTGCGGCCAATGTCAACTATTTCACATTCAAATTGCATATTCAATGCACGCATAGTTTAAGCCATTGAACAGGCAATGCCCCAAAACGATTTCACCTCTTTACCCGGTAGACTACGTGACAATGAATTCAACCATTTTACGGTACCCAAAAGCTATGTACACAGCAACGTAAGGTATAACGTACACCATGGCATTGTGCATTAAATCGAAGAAAGAAAAAATATGAAATTCCTTACTTGAATTCAACTGGAACCTAGAAACTGGAAAGCTAGAAACGGCAAGCATTTTCTAATGTGACACATTGACCCACACATTGAACTTATCTAACAATAAAACATCTCCAACAAAAGCTGAACTTTACACTCTTGCTCTGGTCAACTGACAAGTTGTGACAATCGCGTGATTGTCTAATGTGTGACTACAGTTTAGACCTAGTTAATAATTAAGTGCAATAAATGGTTCAGATGAGTGTCAGCAACATTATGCTCTGTCATATTTGACACTAAGACTAATTTAATGGACAACCGTCAGGGCTTTGCTTGCTGTTTCTGTTCCTGTTCCTATTTTGATAACTTTTTCATTTTCTGCTTCTCGCATATCTCTTTCTGTTATTTGCCGGCAAAAACTTTTACAGCCCGCAGGCTTGACGACTCGCATGTATTCACTATTTAAAGTGACATATCTATTTATATGCAAATGCCACGCCTACCAGTTATGACCCCCGCAGCTAATACCTGAACTCTGTGTGTGCGTGCCAAGGCGAAAAGTTTTCCTTTGCTTAAAAATTCCCCGCACAATAAATCACAACACATATGTGAGAACGGAAGATTCTCACTTCCGAGTGAAAAAATATGAAAAACTAATAAATCTAAAGCCAATTAATTGACTTAACTGTGTGTAAGGGGCAATGCCCCTTTAAAAACCCCTTCCGCTGCCCTACCCCCACGCTCTGTGAGGTGCCGCAGCAATTTATTGCCCAAACATAAACTTGAACTCGCATGTAATAAATCATAAACATTTTACAGATAATAGAAAGCCTTCTAGCATACACACATGAAGTCTTGAACAATGAATACCAAATCTCAAATTCTTTCATCCCTTCGACGTTCCTACGTTTAAACGTGTATGAGTGTGTGTGTGTGTGTGTTTTAATCGCAACGCCTGCGGCTGGAAAATACATTTCATAAAACGCTGCATAAAAAATTGTTATAGTGCAAAATGAAAAGTAAAAATATTTTAGAGCCAGACACATAATTTATATCCTAACAGCTGCCTCCGACCCTTGCTAGACTTTAACAAGGACTAAATCTAAGTTGAAGCCACATACCCGATGTGCCTTTTATATCTGCCGGCTCCGCTTTAGAGCCTACCACAATTCCATCCATTCACAAATTATTGTATATAAGAAACATATGATTTTTATGAAAAACCACACAAAAGCTATTCAGAACAGTTGTTGAGAACTCTCCAGCATTTTAGGCAACCCACTGGCTGGGGTCGAGAGAAGTTAGACGACATTGTTGCCACACCCCATGACATGTAATGACGTTATTTACATGGTGCAACAACATTCATTACAATGAGAGCAGGCGCCCAAAACGATGTCTATGTGCCCAGAGATACCGCGACTGTAATGCATAAATCAAGCTGTTAGTAAAGACATGCTTCAAAGGCAGGGCAATGTTTGGACTTTTGAAAGCTATGCAAATATTATGTTCATGTGCAAATGATCCTGTTTAAGAATAAGCCATGTGTCCGTATAGTATAAAAATAATTGTATATTAGTTAAAAAATGCTGCTTACTGAAGTTTAGAATTCTTGAACAAAGTAACTCGTTTACTGTGTTTTGTTTAATAATCTGCCAAATGAGGTTAGCCAAATAATTCGGCCACTAGTAATATATTCAACATACCATTGCCATAAACTATATAGATATATCATAGCACAAACGCGCTGTGATTGAATAAACTTTTTATCCTCTCACATGCGCCAACTGTAATAAGGACTGTAAGAAGTGAGGGGTGTTTGTTCGGGATAATGTCGAGGCAGCCGCTCGTAAACATAAATCCAAGTGACGCTAATTGTTTGTTGCAATTACTGCTGCAGTTGCTGCCACCGTTCAGTTACGTGCGGCAGAACAACAGACAACAGCAGTTGACAGTGCGGCAAGTTTCAATATTGTTGCTGCATGGGTTTGGGTGCCTGAGTGGGAATGAGCCAGGGCGGGGAGAGAGAGAGATGGGTGTAGATGGCTCAATGCATGCAAATTTTGTGTTGCATCTGTAGTTGTTGATGTTGCTGCTGCTGTTGCTGTTGCTGTTGCTGTTGCTGCTATGGCTGCATTTGGCTGATGTTGCAGCAACAGCAAACAATTACTCAAACATTGTTGCAGCTGCACTTTGTTGCTGCCGTTGTTGTTGCTCGTTGTGCGTGCTAAATGGCAACCATTCTGGCGGCTAATGATAATCACTCAACGCCCTCTGCACCTTACATTTTGTGCCGCAGCGTCTCTCACTTTATACCCTTTCTATCTACCTCATTCCCTGACTCTATGTTTGTGTCCCTTATCCGCATCTAGCTTGTGTTTGGCATCTTCAGGTTGAATGCTGCCTGCCACCTGTCAATTTCTTAATCAAAAGCATAAGCACTCTGATAGCTGCTACACTTTCTGTTTTTTTTTTCCTTTCTTATCTCACTTACATTAGCAGGGCACGTGATTCTAGCACAAGTTGCTTTATTACAGAGCAATTTGCTTAGGTGACTTTCTAGGAAGTAACAAGCATCTGTTGATGCCAACAACAAACAGGAACAGATACAAAAGGTGTGGTTGGTATAAAGGAAAATCTAAACGATGTTGGTAAGACGACAGAAAATGCAGCTTAAAGGCAAGCAGAGAGTTGAATGCAAATTACTTTAAATAAAATGCCCATTTAACACTTGACAAATTGTGAAATAAAGAGTACAAATAACAAGTACATACGCTTTTGAGTTTAAGAATATTATAGTTGACTATGCACTTTCTTTTAACAAATTAAATAATAAAATATAAAAATATATATATAACTTTTACATTTTTGCTTTAGGAATATCGAATATTGAGCAAAATCTGCGCCAGTCATTGAACTTTCATTAATGTGATTTCGATGAGCTAATGGCTTAATTGTATGGAGCCAATGAAATTTATCTAACCAAAAGCTCTTGTTAATGGTAAGACACTGGAAAAAAAAATGTATTCCTCTTAGTCAATTTATCGACTAAACATCTGAAGAACCACTTTGTTATTACTTTTAGCTGGAATAGGTTATATTTCAAGCTAACAGTCGTTTTATTTCTTTCCGTGTAGGCCAGCTCAGTTATAAGTAAACAAACCCCTCCTATACACACTCGCATAACATTAGTATTGTGGCAAACTGAGCTGAGTGTCTGTCTGATGCAGTCGGAGTATGAACTACCTTCAAGCATCCAGTTCGTCGTGCATTGTGTGCTCTGGCTGGCTGTTGCTTTGTTGCCTGTCAGCTGTCAGCAGTTCCATCAAATAGACCAGCAAATCCCCTGCCGGTCGCAGCATAATACTATTTATATGCCAGCATAATTGGCACTGGGGCAATATCGCACCCGCCTCTCTCATGCCCCTGCTCTCCGATAACAAAACCAAACAGCTTAACAGCCAGGGGATAGATTTCAACTTTGCATGCAGTCAGACATACACACACACACACATACACACAAATAGATAGCACACTATGGTTAGAGAGCCCACAAATGCTAGAGAGAAAGGCACAATGCACAGCTGGGCATAAATCAGAATTAATGCATGGTCATAAGAAATTATATTAAAATACATTTTTGGTCAATGCACTTGCAATCCATACTAAGTATAGTACAAAGCATAACCAGAGCTGAGATAAATTATTATTATTATTTATAAGTATATTTAGTTAATTACGGAGCACATTTCAACAAATATTGTTGCATATGCAAATCTAACCTTCTGCTGTTTCTTATGTTAAGAATGTATTTGCCAGCAGTATTATAGAAATACCATGCAAACATTATTTAAAGTTATAAACATTTGCATTTGACCAATATTTAGAACTAATAACTCAAATATAACTTTTTACTACTTCTTTGTAAGTTTGTTCCCAAATATTGTTAATCTCTACCGCAGGTAGCTTACAGCCTGGCAGTCAAAACAGCCTCAACAATTAAATAAATAGTTTGTAAAGCTGCTTTTAGCATCTAATGATCAGTCTTGCTTCATCCTGCTGTTTCTCCGAGTGCTCACGGCATTATCTTTGTGGCAGTTTGCAACTGTGAAGTGATATTAATTATGGGCTTTTGTAGCTTGCGGCAACTGCACTCGACTTGACACAGTTGCCAACTAACACTGTCCACAGTAAACTGCACATTGTGAACTGCCAGTATGTCCTTGTGCCCTGTGTTCCCATCTGCTTATTCTCCTATCATCTCGTTACTGATTAAGTGAGTTTTGGGGCATGACGCAGCTCTGTGGTTAGGGCTCATGTACATCATGTAGCTAGACAAACAAAATTTATTGCAATTAATGGATACAAGCGCTTTGTGCCACATTCTTTGTGTGTGTGTGTGTGTGTGTATCCGAGTAATTTTGCATATCATACAGATACAATTGCATTTAATAGCAATTACATCGGAATACACTTGTTTTCAAGTGTTTCGTCAAGGCATCAGAAATGCAATTAAAAAACTATTAAATATACATGTATAAGTTCGTAATCTACTTAATCTAAATAACTAAATGTTATAAAATCCCATTCAGATTTATTTCTCACACATTCCGCGTCAAAATCTAGCATAATTGTCAGTAAGTTCTCAATCAGAAACCCCAAACCCAATACCCAATAAGCTAACAGTTTAATGACTTTTAGCAAAACTCACATTAATGCGTTTAGTTAACGGAGTAGGGGAAAGTGGGAAACGAACGATCGCGTGAGAATAAGCTGCCTAGTGCCATGCGAAGCTTAGATATATTTGTATCTCACGGCAGACAGGCAGACTGACAGACAGACAGACAGGCTTGCTGGTTGGCATCACGTGTAGCTACTTATGCATTTGTGCAGGCTTGTGGGCCAAATTCAATTTATTATTCCGCCATATGAGCTTTCGCACTTAACTTGCATGAATATATAATGAGCTGTATGTTGTGTGGCAAAATTGATAGGGAGAACGGGACAAAGATTCGTGCAAAGAAGAGAGAGAGAGAGAGAGGAGTGTGAGAAAAAGTCGACGGGTTGCGGGGTGCATTTTACGCATTGTGAATCGTTGCGTGTTCGAGCCTGCTGTGAGATGTCCAAATTGAATTATTAATAACACGCAGCGCGACTGAAACAATCTATAAATAATATATGTATGTAAGCTTGTGTGTATTGTGATGGTGTTGCCCCAAACAAAGTAACAAAAAAAAATCTAAGGAACAACCAAAAAAAAAAGAGAGATGAAAAGAAGATTGAAAGTGAAAAGGCGACAACCTTGGGATGGATACTTGGCCAGAAAAACTAATCGTGCCACTTATGACCATAATTTGTCAATTTTCTAAACAATTCCCCAAAGTCGCATAAAGTGTCTCTTCATGTCTCTTTGGCTTTTGGCACCCATTACGCTTATTTCTCTTCTTCTATCTTTCTTCGTGTCTATCTTTCTTCTTCTGTGCCTTTCTGCTGTTCCTTCGACTCGAGTGAAAGATACACTCTGGCTGCTGTGAAAAATGAAAGTGAACCCAAATTGCCAAGCATCGCCGTCTACATTCTAACTGACAGACAAACTGACTGTTTGACTTGATTCAAGCCTCCCGCCTCTAGGTCGTATCCCTTGACAATATTTCTTACCCTTCGCCACTAAACGCATTTAAATGCCGTTGTATGCATAAATTACTCAGCGTCCCAACCGGTTTCAGCCTAAGAGTGTAAATGAGTTTGTGGCTCTGCATTTCTCTTCCCAACCAAGCATATGTAATTGAAACAAATGCGTGGGCAACTCTTTGTGTTTGAAGCGATAAGAAGGAAACTTGTTGCCAACCGTTGAGTTTACTAACTGAAATATGTGTGTGGCTTGCAAGGAAAATGGCGAACACTGATTCAAGGTAAATAGTTAAACATTTCTGCTAAGTTGTGAAGGTATTTATTTGTCTAAGTCTTGGTTATTTAAATTGTTTACTTTTGCCCTTAACAACAATGTACGATCGTGTGTAGAAATCGAAAAAAAAACTAATAATGATAATCGAATTGAACAAAAAAATTTATCGAAATGAAATCAACGATGACTAAATGTTATTACAACTACCAAATTCACTTAGTCAGGTCAAAAGAAAACCAAAACGTTAAAAGCATTGTGAAGTAGGTGGAGGATAATTCGAACGTAAATGGAATTCGAGCGTCTAAATTGCCAAACGGTCGGCCCTTTGTTTTAACGCCCAAAAATTACCGCCCCTTTGTGTATTTGGCCGCAGATAACTGCCAGCCAAATGATGCACATTAGGCCAAGGTATACGACCATTGGAAATACATCTGTATATATTTTTGTTTGTGCTTGTATGTGTGTGCAAAATCAATTCAAGCTCAATTTCCTTTGATGAAATGTGCGGCTGTTCAGGGAACCGTGTTGTACGTGACAGTTGTGCTCAAAACCGATATGTATTTGATATAAGAGAAAAATTATATAGATTATATCCCTACATACACTTACTGGCATATGTGTATGTGTATGTGTTTGAGCATTAAGTTGTACTTGTATGGGTTTTGTAAATATCGTTCAATTAATAACGCAAATCCTTTACGGCCCAGTTACCAGAGTTGCCATCGTTAATTAATGCGCTCCACGCCAATTTAATGCACTCGTTGCCGCTGTAGCTGCTGCTGCTGCTCCTGCTGCTTTTGCCGCTGCCTTGGTGCTATGATTAATGTTTAATTAAATTTGCAACATTTATAATAAGTAGAACACCAACAACAACAACAACTTAAAATCAACCAAACAAACCCCAAACAAAAAATATGAAGAAAAATTCGAACAAGCGTAGTCCGGATAACATCATAATTAATCGCAGTCATTATTTATAACGATATCACCAAACGAAGTATTACTCTATAGACAGTGTCATTGCAGTTGCATTTTCAGCATAATACGCATTGTATATTTCGGAAAAATCAAAGGTCATAAGGGGTTTTAAATGTGCAATAACAGCAAAAGATACAAGCGACAGTTTAAACAAAAGAATTTTAAATCACTTAACCCTTATGATTTTAACAAAACTTAAAATGTAATTAATGTATGCTTTAATCACAAATATTCTTAATTGTGCTGTGCAAGTGATACAAAAGAAATCAGTTCAAGTCGTTTGAATGCCTTTGCCTGCAGCTGCTTAAAGTCAACCTTTGAATAAAGTTCAAGTAAGTTATTAAATCATGTTTATGTTTGTCTTATCATATTGTATTGAAGCAATGTTGCTTTTGCCCTGGCTAACCAGTCAATTAAGAGTGGAAAATAATAGTAAAGATACATATGTCTTTGTGTGTGTATGTGTGTGTGCTAACCATTATTTACACATGTTGGTAAATTGAATTAAATGATTCTAGTTTGATTTATGTTTATTTGCCTGCAATCGAAATGCAGTGCAGCTGATTTGTTAGCAAAATGCAACAATCTGATAATTGGTAATTATAAACCATTATGCAAAAGACCTGCGGCCAGCTGCTCTTTATTAAGACATTTCATAATTGAAATTGTCGACGAGCAAATGGAAATTAATAATGCCTGAAGGCATTCACAATATAATGAAGAAGTTGCACAAGCTAAGCAGCAAGGCAAGTATGAAAGTAAAACAATACTTTCGTTAACACATTACATTAATGTGAAAATGTTAGAAATAATACGACAAAATTAATCGTTTCAAGCATTGGTTTTATAGTCATAAACTTCAAATTAGGTTTTATTCAAAATTTTCAATACAAGTTTATGTGCATTATGGTCGATATAATGCTTGAAGGCTTAATAACTCCCATTGTACTGCTCTATCAGCTAATCGTATATGTGGTAAGAAGAGCTTATAGTATTTCTTATGATCACATTCTGATGTCTGCTTGACAGCGCTCAATACATTTTTTTAAGCGGGACGCCATTCTGCTTGTCATGCACAATGTTTTAATGTACTACGTTATAAATAGTTTTAAGCATTTGGTTCAAGGTAAGTTTTTTTTTCTTAGTATTCTATTGGTAAAGGTTATAAATTTGGAATACTCTATTACAAAGCTTCAATTAAATCTTCGGGACCAGTAAACACATTTTACTATGTGCCCATAGTCTATGAAGCACCTGTTGTCGACGATGCACACCTTCATGTAGTGTTAAAATCCGATCATTGGCAATTTTTCGAAACACTTTTCCAACATCATTTGGCGCTATTGCTACCATTTTCACTTGCTCTAGCTGTGCCGGTAAGTAGACAAAATTGGTTAAAATTTTTAGTGTATAATTGCTCTAACAAAAGTAAGTTGAAATATAATAATTAATTTTATTCAAATATATAGCGTTGCAAACTGGTTTATGTTTGCAGTCTGGTGGTTCTGTCAAACATGGCAATGTGCGTTTGCTTCACCTACTCCATGTGGTGCTGGCTTATTCAAAGCCGTTACGTGCTGTGCTATCATATGTTGCCCATGTTAATTATGGGTCCCTTTCTGCAAACGATTCTCATGTTTCGTTTCATGTTGCACCTTGTGGTAAGTCTTATAGACAGATGCTATTCCTGTATTCCGGTATTGAATGCGTGCACTTTCTATCGGCAGCTCGGACCATGGATTGCAGCATCAAATTGACTGTTCGAAGCCGACAAAGTCGCTGTAAACTATTATTGGAGAGGTATAAGCGGCTGTAGGGGAAAGCAAACAATGTAAAAGTTTTGGCATCAAATCAAACCAATAAACCAACAAAACTGAGCAACTTTGGACACTTGCACAAAACAAGAAACACTTTCGCTGCACACAACAACTGCCAAACTGCAGGCACTCATGACAGCAACTCCCTCAAAATGGATTTGTGGGCGTGACTGGCAGGCAGGCAAATCGCATATCGGAATTGTTGCTGATAAGTTGAACAAATATTGAGGTCAGCAACATTTTTGTGAGACAAACCCTGCAGGCTTGTGCCCTTACAGTTGTTGTTGTGTAAACTGTTTTGTAGCCTTTGGCACAAACTTCAGACACGCTCAGAATACCCCACACACACACATATATATAGGCACACACTTGACTTGGCCCGACAGGCGCAAATATTCAATGAAAATCGTCGTCAGTCGCCCAGTCGACAGTTCTTCATTTTGTCAATAAAAATGCGCTTGCCTGCCAGCCTGCCAACCTGCCTGTCTATCTGTTTGTTATTGTCCTGACTTGGACCCACTTGGTAGGGGGTACGTAGTCAGAGCTTATGGCGCATTGCAGGCGTCCACTTTGTCCCCCCCCCAATACTTCCGCAATCCCTTTCACCCGATGCTCATTGAGAAATTGACGCAAATGCCCTTCGATTTTTCGTTTTCTGTATCTGTATATTTTTTTTGTCCGTGGACACGACTTGGCTTTTCGCATTGCATAATTGATTGTCTCTCCAATACGAATGTATGTCCCTTTGCTTGCCCTCATTTATGCACCATTTCCATACACATATATATATATATATATATATATAGAGTTCATTCAGTTCATTCCAGCACTGATTTCACGTAATTGATAAAAAAAAAACAAAAGCTCTGCCATTTATACTCATTTTTTCAATTTTACGTTTATAAATTTATTTATTATCATCTTTAATGTTTCAAGTATTTTCAAGAGCTTGATTGGAAATAATAATTTTCATTTTCTTTTAAAGTAATCTAAGCAGAATCTTGCATAAATGATTTTGAACATACTTTATATTGAAAAAACATTTTTTATAGAAAAGCTAATTCAGTGTTTTCACAAATTTATGCGAGTGAATAAAATTGAAAATGAATTTTTCTGTATATATTTTTTTATAAAATCAAATTTAATTGAAATACAAAATGAAATAATAATTGTTCGATACGCATTTTGCCAATTGTTCTTGCATTTTTATAGTTTTCTGTGTCGTTAGACTAACAATAACGAGATTTCAATATGCCAAATACACATACGTACATATAGTATAAATAGACATATAGCAGATTCATAAAGCTTTTAAAGTATTTAGCTTGCATTTTTCTGTTTTTGTTATTGAAATTATTTTTAGAGTTTGTTCGAAAAAAATATTTCAAATTGCATTCATTTGCACATTTTTGCAAGCAGATTTTGACAGCTGGGCACTGCAAGTGCAATAATATGAGGACATGTGCATAAAATACAGTTTCAGTGTGTGTGTGAGTGGGTGTGCTGTGTGTGTTTGGGTGTGGGTGTGTTCGAATTGGACACATCAAATGTCACACTTTGTTGATTTCATATGTAAACTGTGGAAGTTGGAAATTTGAAATTCATGTGCAATAAAATGTTGATATGCTCCCCTAACACACACACACGAACAACCCAGGAACACAGGCCTCATTACGCCTCACCCACACAGCACCCACATGCACATAGATACTAGATGGCATACTCTCATGTATTTATGTTTTCATTTGATAAATATACTTACACAAAAACTGTCATGGCACACGCTCAGGGAAAGATTGCAAATTGCATGTGGGAAGCTCCCACGAGTCTAATAAAGAAGTAAAAACAAGAGAATTCAAGTGAAGTAAATGAAAAAAAGACGACTATAATTTGCCCTTTATATATGACTAATATAGATGCCATATATATTGTAAAAAGATTAAAATGATTATTTATTGAGCAAAATCTATAAGATAAGTTTTGCTATAAATGTTGTAAGATATCAGAGCAACAAAGACTTACACACATATATACCATCTTTATATCAATTTAACCGATACAATGTATATATACTCTAACGCAATAACAGTGAAGCACACGAGACGAATCTGAAGTCGCAATATAGCCATGCATAGTAACAAGCTACGGACCGTGCCTGACTGTATAATGATGAGCAACGATATCGTCGTCTCTTAGCATAAAAAATTTAATTTTTACCCACACACCACAGCCGCACACTCACACAGGCACACCCATCTACCATGAACCACATAATTGTGTACTCAAGTAAGAGATATGGGAGTTGAAAGAAGCTCTATCGAAGAGAACTGTCAGAGGGCTTGGGTTGGTTCTGGTTCTAGCTCAATTGCTGGTACTGATTCTGGTTCTTTGGCTGTCTTAAATTAAGATAATGACACGTGAGAGACGCAACGCTGGCGGGTGCTGGGGAAAAAACTTACCTTTCGCTTTAAAAGTAACCCTTCTTGGCAACCCCAAGTACACTGTGTAGTGTATATGTATATGTACTACAATAAGTGTGTTAAAGGAAGCGCTTGGTAAATTGCGATAAGGCTAAATTGGCCCAGCACTGGTTCACATTTAAACACACTTAACCCTTGAGTTAGCTGCAGAGCAGCAAAGGCAACAAACGGGGCATGGCACGGCACGCACTTTAAAGCCGCCAATCCACCAATCCGCCAATCCGCCAGTTTGATGGCAAACTGCCAAAGAGCTGACAATGATGTCGACGATGATGACGTTGGTGACCTGCATGCCAATGTGGTTCGATTCTTCTTTGAAAATTGAATTTTGTTCCTAGCTTGGTGGGCGGCCAAACAGTCAGCCTGCCAGCCAATGTCCATTGTCCTAGATCCAGTATCCTGTGCCTCGTAACTGACACAGATTACAAATCATTATTGGCCGCCATTGTTGGGGCTTAGGCCAATGGAATTGCAACCTAGGCACTGCTGGTATTTACCAACCGTTAAAGGAATTTAATTATTTAAAAATAGGAAGAGAAAAGATCAAGTAGAATAAGTATGCCAAAAAGAAAATATGAAATGCTTATTCACTTGCTAGATCGTTAACATCATAACATTATATGTACAATTTTAAAAAACCTTTTAGCATTTTCTTTTTAAACCGTTGTGTAGGTCAAGAAACACAGTACAAAACAAAAACCTAAAACTAGATATACGCATCTTATCAAGCCACAATGCGATGATGAAAGAAGCGGAAAAGAAAGAAAACTTGGAGCGCAAATTTGCTTTGATTGATGCGCAAATCAGCAAATCAATTGGAATGCCACAAGAAATAAACTAACATGCGAAAATTGAGGCAGCAAACGAACACACACACACACACACATGAAATACACACATGCAGACAGCTGGATAGATAGAGAAAAAAAAGAGTGAATAAAACGAGCAGGTTGGGTGAACTTTTTACACTAAATTTGCATTTCCAATGCCCGCAGGTGAATGTGTTAGTGAGCATGGGCGTGGTCGTTACCGTTACCGTTACATGTGATTTTGTTAGAACTGCGTGATTTGTGCAATGCCAGGAAACAAAACAAAACACAACAAAAAAAAAATAAAAGAAGACTGGCAAAAATAAATTATATGCAAAGAAAAAAATGCTGGCAACGCTGAAAAAGCATCGTTTGCCACAAAGGGGAAATGCGGTGTCTACAAATTGAGATATTCGTAGTCCAAGTAAATAACAACGTTAAGGCAAGAGCTGAGCTGTAAAGTTGGCCCCCAAGGCAGCCACAGGGATGCCATTTCAACTGCTGAACGCACCTGACCAGAAGCGTCACGATGCTTGCTCATACACACTTAAACACACATACACACATCCGCACACATGCACACACGAAAATCCCTCAGCTCAGAATTTACTAAGATGCTGAACAGTGGGTCAGGTTGTAGGGAAAAATACTATTTTAGTTGTAGTAAAAATATCAGAAATCTCTTTATTACCAGTTGTTAATATTATTTTTAATATAATACATAAAATAATGTTAATAATATTGTTGGACATGTTAAGCAATAACCTATAATTACATATTACATGTATTTATTATAAAAAATATAAAACTAAAAATTTTATTTATTCAGCAAAAATATACATAAAATGGCTGACGAAGTGAATTTATTTTGACTTATTTTTAGTGAACACTTTTTCCACAGTGCAACCGGGCCTGGGCCTGGGCCTGGGCCTGAGCTTGAGCTTTGTTTTTAAATGTAATGGCATTTTAATTGCGCGCTACAACTCAGCCAAGTGTCTCTCAATTAAAAGTGTCTGCTTGGCTCAAAAGGATGTCGTCGCCGTGGGATCTTCGGTACGATGTGTCGCGACGAAGGGCAGCAAGCAGTTGGCTTGGATGAGTTGTAGGAGATGGGGATAGGGAAATGATGTCAGGCACATGTCGTAATTTGCCGCACAGCGCATCACAGCACGCTGTGGTGGCTCAGACCAGGACCACAACATGGCCCAGGCCCACAGCCATGTAACTGTTAATTATGCAACGCAGATAAGAAGCCCTGGCAGCTGGGCTAAGTAGCAGGAGAGGTAAAAGGTATGTGAATTCCACTTAAATTTAAGCGTTTTAATTTAAGCCTCTGCTTTGCCCCAGTCATCAAATTGAAGTAAAATTTGTGTAGTTTGTAGAGAGAAAAAAACAGAAAATCCTACGCTTAAAAGACGCTATAGATGACTGAAGCCAAACAAGCGGAGGTACTGAAGCAGGAACCTCTTAGCCTAAGACAAGAGCTACATCCAAGGAGTATTGGACTTAGTCATCATGCACCAGAAGACTTCCATAGATCACAAGTAATGCTTAGCAGTCAAACTATTGTCAATCCTTTCAACTCTTTCATTATTCGTTTAGTGGCAAACAGGATTCAAGTCGTGTGGCTTTCTCATCTATCGTTGGATATTGGCCACATTCTTTGGCTCTGGTTTGATCAGCTATTTTGTGATCTATTGTTCCAGAAGTCATTGGTTTATCTACTTGACTCATTGGGGTTTTTCATTGTGTGCCGCTACTAGCATAAGTGCAGCGATTTTCGTAACTATATTTCATAAAGATCCTGATAAAATATGTCAGTATCAAAATAAAAGCAGCAAAGGTTTAAACGAACCGTTTTAATATAATTTACCATTCCACAGTGAATCGCAGCTGCTTGATCAAATGCTATTGGGCTGTTTATTGGACAAATTTAATAATTGCGCATAAAATATGCTTCATCTATTGGATTTTTTTGTATGGCAAGGAACAATCGCCCAATGATCCATTTGGGGTGTCTCCGCTTTACAACGTCTGGATACATGCCATGCCAACACTGATGTTCTCAATAGATCATTTCATAGTAGCGCATCCATCACGCCTTATGCATTTTATCTATCCATTTGTGTTTTCACTAATTTATCTGATGTTTGCATATGTCTACTACTTGTCAGGAGGCTTAGATGCGTATGTAAGCATTGAATTTAAAATCGAATTTTTAATAATTTTATTCTACATCTCCCAGTCGCGGTTGTAACTATATCTATCACATATTGAATTTCACTAAGCCTTTGGATGTACTGAAAATAACTGCATTCGCATCAGTTCTTCTGGTATGCTGTTCTACTCTGCAGTACGGACTCTATCGCCTGAGGGTCTTTATAGCACGCAAGTTGGGCAAACTGCAGTAGATCGTTCATACATATGTCTCCAAGTTTTGCTTCCTTGTGTTGCTTTTTGTGTTGTTTACTTCGATGGCACGTGTCTAAAATGTGTAATAAAACTGCATATCCCCTTTCTCTCGCATCTACCAAAAACAAAAAAACCAGTCACATTTCCATCTTTACCACCACGCTTTGCATTTATTATGTAAAGCAAATTGTTATGCTCAAGTTTTTGCTTCCATTTATTTCTACGTATCACAATTTGTATTTATTTATTTATTTGTCTGTGTATTTTCTCTTAAGAATATGTAATTTATTTTGATATTTTTATGTCTCGGGGACATTTTGCTGTAGGTTTCAATGTGTATCGATATTAAGTTTTATACACGAACATCAATTAAACAGCCAAACATTGGAAAGTATTTCTGATCCTTTGTCCTTGTTTTTTACAACAATTAACCACTTTATGAAGTTAGTCAAAGTCAAATGTGCGACTCGCTTCATCCACAAGCATAAAATTGACGTCAGTGTTAATGGCATTACTAAAAAATTTATAGAGTAGACAATAGACAGGCCAACCATGTTGCTGCAGTGTTGCCATGCGGCATCAAGTTACTTAAGTGATTTCAATTTCAACAAAACTTTACTGCTCGCAGCAATATGAGTGCATGAGTTGATGGATACACACATATGGTCTGCAGGCACAGCAGTTTTTAGAGAAGAGTGTGTGTGTGTGTGTTGAAAAGAGAAGAGAGTTTGAGGCGAGGCACATTTGGCAACACTGTGAGTGCAGCCACTTAGCCTGGTTAGTTGCAGCTGGCGTTCAAGCGGGCGGCAGTTAAAACATATCGAACGTTAACGTATTTATGGCTGCACTCTGCCTGACAGCCGCCAAATGGTACTGCCAAAAAAGGGGGCGTGGCATTTGTATGTGTGTGAGTTAAGAGCACACTTAAAGCTGCATCTTAAATTGACGTCAGGCAGCCGGCAGGCGGCAGGCAGCGGGGAACGCTGCAGCCACTGATGCGTTCTGTTTCGTAGCTAACAGGGCGCAAAACAATTTCAACATTTTTTAACATTTCCGCCTTTTTGCATTCAATTTAATTTTGCATAAACATTTATATGTTTTATTATTGTACGCATACGCTGAGCAGTGACGCCGATGTCGACGTCAACGTCGAGCGCCGCTGTTGTTCATTGTGCATAAGAGTTTTATGCTTCAAATGCGCATACGTAGCGTATACGTAATATGCATTTTGTAGCAATATGCTGGCAACTTTAGTTTCGAGCGAGTGGTTCGAGCAGCGAAAGGGGTAGCAGCGTAAGGGTTTGGTTTGAAAAAGTACTCACTATAAATTTGTGCACACACTTACAACTCGACGCTCGTCCAACAACAACAACAACAACAGCAACTTAAATCTTAAGTAGCTCAACTTGTTTATTTATCGAAGCAGAAGTTAATGGCATACCGCGAAAGAGGGGTGACAGAGCTGCCGGGAAAGTGAAATGCAACGAGCATGAAAATGGGGCAGAAGAAATATAATAAATAAATTGTAGCAATGCGTTGCCATAATATTGTTACAGGCATGCTATTGTTGTTGTTTCAATGGCAACTATAAGTGGAACAAAAAGTTTTAGTGCAAGTTTAATGCAAATATTTATTGTTATGTTCTATACTGTATTGTAAATTGTTTAAATATTTTAAATGCAACAGAATACCAGCATTAATTAATTAAATACAATTTAAAATACGATTTTAGAATCTCTTTATTCGGTTATGTTTGTATAAAAATATTTTTTGTGTGCTTAAAAGAGTTTTCCTTTAGGGTAAACACATTTATTATATTAAAAAAAAGTCATATATTAATAAAAAGTATATTTTTTTTAAGGTTGCAAAGAACGTTAAAAACTAAGTATACGTGTGATTGGGTGTATGTGCTGGGAATGATCAAAAACTATTTTGCATAATCAATCTATTGTTATGATTTATCATAAAATAATATGTAGCTTGAGGGCAGCTGTGGCGGAGTATGGAATTTGATTCTTTAGAGTGCATTCAAGTGGTAAAATATGTATATGAAATTGATTGCCTGATTAAACACTCTTTCACACACACACACACACATACTCAGCTATATACGCAGACAGGCATTCACACGCTTTCATAGATATATACTCTAGTATAAATTTCATTTAAAATTTTGTTGCCTTTAGGCGCTTTTGTTATGTTTTCTATGGGGTTGTCCTTGGTATTTTTGTGTTGTGTTGATTTGCTGCGGAAATGACGCAAATAACGCAGCAAATTTAAGCCAGTCACACGCACTTACTCACACACACACACACACGTACATACGCACTCTCCCGAATCTACACCTTTTCCTGGCTTATTTATGGCAACAACAGTCACAACGACAAGCAGCAGGCAGCCAGCTGGCTGTTAACCGGCAACAGGATGTTTTATATTATGCCTGGAAAATAAAGGCATCACACAATCACATACACATCCGCACTCACTCACAAGCAGACACACATACATACATTGCAGGGATTTGCTGTTTTAATATTTTGCATATATTTTGTTCAGTGTCCTATGTGTGTGTGTGTGTTTTTACCTCTTTTATGTCACTTTGGAGAATGAAATTTAATTGTGGTGCTCATTAATGGCACGTCGTCTGGCTATAGACCCAAAAACCAAAAGGAAATATGTGATTTCCGGCAATAAATATTGCTACGACATACATACACATATTGATAAATGGGGCATTCAATGTTGGCAAATGCCACTGGGAAAATATGTTAAGGAAACTTGCGAGCGGCACTTAACAAAAATGCGATAAGAAATAATACAAAATATTCTTACGCTCTCACGCACAATTTATGAGTTTCAATTTAAATTTATAACTTGATTATCACATTTGCATTTGATATGGACGATTCGATTTTTGTTATGGACATTCTTATCCTTGGAGCATTTGGGGCCGAGAACAAACAATCATTTAAGCATAAAACCATAAATCTATGCGCCAATAAGAGGGATTTCAACCAAGTAATACAAAATACCAGCAACCAAAATGAGGAAGGAATCCAGAATACAACAAGAAGGAGAAGAAGAAAAAAAAACTGTAAAAAAGTGAATGTTGAGAGAAAAAAAGGGCAGGACATGAGCCAGCTAAAATTTACAAAAGGACAGTTTGCTGTGTATTATTCACTTTGATATGAATTGAAAAATACTCCATAAAAATATATATTAATAAATAGAAAAATATAAATTTTTTTTATGGATATTTTGATATTTATGTAATTATATGATTTAATATAAATATTCGAAAAATGTTTAATGTTTAACAAATTGATCGTTGTTATTGCTACATGGTATACCCGTATTGATGTAAAATTTTCATAATATACGGAGCATTGGATATGCAAAGCCAAATACCAATATCAATACAAAAACCAAAAAAAAATACCAAAGCCATTGCCAAAGCCCCAAACCAAAGTCACCGTGGAAGCCAATCAAAGGCAAAACAATAAACAAGCATGACAATAAATATAAATAAATAAATAAATAAGCAGAAAGAAGCGTACGTCAGGCAAATGCAAAGATTGAGTTGGGCACAGCGTATACTATATAACAAATATGTATGTATATACCCCTAAAGAGAGAGGGGGTGAAACCGTGAAAGATGGAGGCATAAGGCACCAGGCTGGAGATCCTGGCACGCAGCATCATTCTGTTTGTGTTAAAAGGATAATGACGCGACTCGTTTCGCAATGCAAGCGACACTATTGAACAGAAGATGGAAAAATGGCAACTACAATATACAATATACAAAATAAAATAAAAGCATAAAGGGGGAATCGAAGAAATTGATTGAATGACGCATTAAATACACACATACACGTATATATTTACACACACATACTGTATAAATATACTCAGGCAGTCTGTTGGCTGACTGAGGACCGCAAGTTGCGCCACGTCACGCTTGGGTCTGAGACTAAAGTTGTTGACGTTGCTGTTGCTTTTGTCATTATTGTTGTTGTGCTACCCACTTCAATTTAACGGCTACTTAAATCCATCATTTCAAATTGTCTCTCTCTGAGCTCATACTGATTCCACTCAGATCACTTGAAAGTTCCATCAATTTTTGACAATTTTTGTCAGTGCTTAAGATTTAAGCCAGCAAATGTTACCAAATAAAATCAGCATATTACAGCTAAAAAGATACACAATTTGAGCCCGCATAAGCTATCTGCGGCATTGCGGCCATACGAGTTAATCTAAAAAGTCGTCTAAACATTTTTAAAGGATCTTCGATTTGTATGGTATTTATTTAATATAGTGGTTTGGCCGAATTCGATCAAAACATCGCCTCTCTATTCACATCTACTGGAATTTCTTGCTAACTATCACCCTGATTAAGTGACTAAGATTTATAGAAAGCAGCTGATGAATTGCTGAGTAGAAAAAGTTTATTGTTTCCTTTGCTGTCATTAAATGCTTTCAATGTAGCATCACTTCAATTTAATGGCTACTTAAATCCATCATTTAAAATTATTATCATTTGGTGCTACAAACTCGGTGAGTCCGAGAACAACCAACGTGCTCACTTGGCCACGCATCAAATGGCCTTCAATGAGCATTTACTGCCATTGGGTGGTGGGTGCCAAAGGGTTGTAGTTTCCAGGTGCAGGCAGTTGGCTGATAGTTGAGAGTCGAGCTTGCAGTGTAAAGAGGTGGGGAATATGAGGGGCATTAAAAGGCCACCACAGAAAACTGCTGACATCATGACTGGGGTGAAAATGCTGGGAACGGCGCGAATTAAAAAGTTGCCTTAATAATCCTTTTGCAAAATAGACGGGATTAAGTAAAAGGCTGTGCCGGAAATTTATGCAGCCAACTGTAGCCACCAGGTGGACTTTGGCCAACAGCAGCAGGTGCTCCTCTCAACTCACCCTTTCGCTTTCTTTGCACCACTTAAAAAGTGCCACAGTGTTGCAATAATTACCGTTAAATGGTCGCTGTTTAAAACACTTAAGAGCTGTGATGCTGCCGCGGCCACTGGTGCCGCTACTGCTGCTGCTGCTACAAAAAAAAGTAAAAATACCGCGCCGCAAAAAAAGGTTCAATCTGCCACAGCAGGCCGTCTGTTATTATCCTTGCAGGAGCAGAAAGAGAAAGACAGGAAGAAAGAGAGAGAGAGATATACAAGTAGACCAGAGAGAAAGGGAGACCAAACAGAATCATCATCATCAACATTATCGTTGTGAGTTGTCCTGCGTTGTGAATTGCGTTTTGGGCTCGTCCTTTGGGCGAACACTGATGTCCTGCTGATTGCGGTGATTTGTAATTTTAAGCAGCGTATGATTAACTTTTGCACGAGAAACTTCAGAAACTGAAAAGTGAAACGCAGTTCACGGTGCTCTCTTTGTGTGTGTTGAGTAATGATTGTGGCGTGTCCTTGACAGTCGCACCGACAAGTTGGCATTTCCTAATGCGCTTACCTATTATTTTGTTGTTTAATGACTACCGCCACCCGAGGAAAGTTCTACACAAGGAGAGTCCACTGTTTTCATTGCCAACTGGCAATTAGTTCTTGTACGTCTATGAAAATGTATGTGTGATATATAATTTGATATTTACTTTATTGCTCGAAGCTTATTATTTTTCTATTAGTCTGACATATAAGTACAACACTTTAATCCCATGCCTTAATAAATTAATATCTAATTATTGAATTCTATTTTGAGGTTCAGTTTTGAGATGATTGCGTTGAACGTTGTTGACGTTAGCTAAACAAACAACCAATAATGAAGGCAACATAAATAATCTTTCGTTTAGTTAATGATTTATTAGGCCAACTGTTTTGTACAAAACTAAATCCAATTAGCTAAAGGTCAAGCGACTAATGTAAGGCAAAAAATTCAATTATCACAAATAGTATGAAATAAACGTTGCATAATATGCACTAAAACATTTGCACTTACATTGTAAATTGTCTAATTTAATTCCCAAGCTGTTCATATTAAATATGTACAGTGAATACATTCACACACACACACACACACACACACACTCGTATACACATTTATTTAGTTATGAATATTTAATGCAGAGAATGTTAGTGGGTGCCATCTGACCGCAGATTGCCTTGGCCACAAGTCATAAAAGTATTAATGCCATTTTAAGTACTTCCGTAGCGAAAACTAAACACACATGCATACATAGTGGAAAAGAGATTTCCACTTCCTCTCCTTTCCTTAGGTTTACACACACACACACACACACATTTGTATGCACGAGACAGCGGCGAATGGCGAAAAATGCAAAGCGCACTAATTCTAACTGCAGCATAAATTAAAGCGCTCATGAATAATAATTCAAGACATTCAACCAACTAGGCAGCACATACCACTACCAACAACACCAACAACACCACCACCACCATTACCACCAACAACAACAAAATCTACAACAAGAACAGCAACAGGAAACGCAGCGTCAAAAGCCACTTGAGTAAATGCGATTGCATTGGACCATGTTCCCAAAATCAAATTCGCTTACATTTCAGTTTCTTTGAGAAACAGCAGCAAAGCTAAATCTTAGCAAGTCAGAGCTTTGCCAAGAATAATAATTCTATTCGTATATAAATGTATAAACAACTATAAAATACATATATTGTTTACCTTGCAGAAAATGCAAAAAACAATTAAAACTGCATAAAGATATGTAAGAATTGTAAAATAAATAATAAATTACATTATTAAAATACAAGTTTTTTAATTACAATACAACATAAAATGTATGATGCTTAATTTGAGGTATATTTTCATTTTTCTGTATGGATAAACTCTGTTTTTAAGTCCATTATTTGATAATTTTTCAAAGTCTTTTCATCTAAAGTTGCATGCTTTGAAATACTATTATTTAACTTAATCCAAAAACACTATTATAGTAGATATGATAGCTTAAATATATATTCTATTTTATCACTTAACCTAATACTTGCCAGTTAAACTAAAAAGGGTATTCTTCATATTTCTGGAATTGCGGCTTGGTTTCGTATTTAGCCGGTTGCTGTGTTTTGTCGCAAAAAGCCAACTAAATTTTATAGCCGTTGTCTTTATATCATGTGCAATGCGCGCAACGCCCACAACTCACAACTACACCTACCTACCTAACGCCACTGCAATGTCTGCCAGGCAGTAGAAACAGCCCCTATGCCACAAGCAGAACGTTGATCATACGCAGCGTTGTGCTTAAAATTTCAAATGCATGGCACTTTACTGCTTGGGGCAAAGCGGGTTGGCCATCCTACTCACACTGTCACACACGACGACAATATTTTGGTTGTTGCTGCTGCCATTGCTGTTGTTGTTGTTGTTGCTTGTTGCTTGCGGTGATTTTCATTTTCATATTTATTTATATGTTTTACGCTGGCTAAACTACAAGTACAAGTGCACACTTGTCTGCAGCAACAGCTACAGCTAGAGCAGCAACAGCAGCATTCAGAGGGGAATTTGCCGGGTTGCAGCTGTGCAACGAGGTCGAGCTCTGTGTTGGCTTTTAACGCTTCGCTTGGCATCGTCAGCGCCGGCACATGCCCCTCACCCTCACCCTCCGTCCCTTCTACTCCTGCCTGATCACTTGTACATTAATTTGAATTTAGTTTGTTGGTGCTTTTTTTTTAGTGTGTTGTTTTATGCTTTTTTGTTGGGATTTTGCTAATGTTTTGGGCAAGCCGATTTAATGGTGGCGCATTAGTCTAGTCTGGAGGCTCTTGTCCTGACCCTGGTTCTGGTTAGATCTACGTTTTAGTTCTCCCCCTCCAAAAGCTGGCTAAGTGAAAGCACATAATGTGTTCAGGCTGGGCAAACCTTAGTGTGTGTGTGTGTGTGTTTATTAGTACATTAGCCAACTGGATCTTCGTGCATATTTGAAAAGGAAAAATTAACATATAAAAATCTATTCACAAGTTTATTGAAGTGAATTTTAGTTTATGTTAAGAATTTAAGGGTTGCAAATGTGAGTTTTGGACAAAATTAGTTGTTATTGAGGAGCTTTGAATTAAATTTTAGGTTAGATGTAGAAAAGTCTATATGTAATATTAAGTATACAAAATATTTCTACTTCACTCTCGAGTTCTAATAAAACAGAAAGCTTTAATTAATATATATATGCAAAACACATAATTCCCAATTGCATGTGGCGATTACAAAGCGGGAATTAAAAAAAAAATAACATTGTTTAAGCATTTTGAATGTTACACAAATGAAACTGAAATTTATTTCAGTTAGCAAATTGTCCGCCACAAACATAAACTCATTAGGCGCCAATCATTTTTGCATAAATAAGAGAGGGCAAGGGTTGATTCTATACAGAGGGCACCACAATTATTCAATATGCCAGTTGGGAAACTGGGAGATAAAGAGGTAGAGGCTCAACGCATCAGACATATCATATGGGAAGTGGAGTCAACATCGCTTAATTAAGGTTTAGGAGTTGGCAGTTGGTGGCTGTGTGCCACGCTCCCACCCCAGAGCAACTAAGCTGCCCCAATACCATACACACTCTCATACACTTACAGCTCAATGTAATTATGTGCTAAGTGCCTGGGGCATGAGCACAATCCACTCGATATCGCACAATAGCCATAGTTCGATTTGTGAGAAGGTAAGCAGCCCTTTGGGCGTACCAATGTTAACCTGAATATGCCTGCCATCTGCATATCAATAAACCCATTATCATTATCGATTCGCCAATTCGTCCCGCTGCAATTTACAACTGCCAATTGCCCAACTGCCAACTGCAACGCGACTATTTGAGTTTTTGGTTGCATTGACATGTCATGCTCTTAATTCAAGGAGAGACATTAGATGAGATGCTACAAAACTCATAGGTGCAATTCTCAACTGCCATTTCGATGATTTAAAATTATGTATTAATGTTATTTTGCTTGTTTCGATATATTTCTTAGCGCTTTAGCATATACAAGAACTAAATGTTCAGCTAAGAGTAGTTTTAGATGAACAAATTTTTATTTCAATCAAATAGTTCCCTTGAGATGCTTAAATTAGAATATGAATCTATCGACACAGACAAAACTCGAAAAGCTCTAACGCATATTTAGCAAAACATATAAAGATTTGCGGATGACCTATACCATTGAGCTATGAGTGTAGGTATCCCAACGGGAAAATCAATGCGAAATGTAAGCCAAAAAAAAAAACCTCTTTTCTATTTTTGTCAAACATTTTTGCCTGTTCCTGACGCTTATGTAGCTATATTTAGCAGCCATCGACATTGCTTATTTTAGAATAGATTAATACATGCCACATTTGAGATAGGATAAGGTGAGGAGTCTCAACCCTCACCGGAACACAACCTTCGTCTCAGTGCGTAATGACGCACAGCGAATGAACAAAGAAAGAAATGTCAAAAAGATAGAATAGCAAACGGTGAAATGTTATGTAAATAATAGATGTGATAATGCTTCAGAACAAGAAAAATAATAAATGTTTATATACGTAAAACTACAATACTAACTGCTGTACCGCTTCTCATACCCTTAATTCCAGTTACTTTGCGCCTTAATTATTTGTTGCTTATTTGAAATTGGCATACTGTTTATTGTTTTGCATGGTTTCAACACGAAACTCAATAAATATTTAAAAGAGCTTTCCCTGTCACAGGGTATAGACAAGTCTAATGATTGAACACAAAACAGCGGATTTTTTTGTCTACTTTATCTACTTTGTCCGCATGCCAATGTTAAAAAATTTCATTTTTTACGTTTCAATGAACTTTTAGTGCGACATTAACAAAGCGCCGAGTAGCCAAAAAAAAAAGAAACAATGGTAACGACGTTTTTTTTTTTATTTTAACCAATTCTTTTCAATATATTTGTTTGTTGGTGTTCTCTCTCTCTCTCTTTCTGTTTTTCTCCTTTTTTTTATGTACAAAAACAATAAGTTTGATTATATGTCCTTTCTCCTTGTCAATTTGACTTTTTTTTTAAAATGCAGCAAACAAAAGCAAAAACAACTTGTTATCGATGTTGTCACAGTGCCATATTTTCCGCCCCTAGCAAGAAGGAGCGCAAAATGGGGATAGGGTCTGTGCCATAGCCATTGTCCTGTTGCTGTCGTTCGTCAACATTGCGCGTGATTGACTTTTCGGGTTAAATTAATAAAGCGTGTACGTTTTTATTGTTGATTGAACGCTTACGCAAAATGATCGAAAGAACCAGCAGCAGAAGCAGCAGTAGCATACAAAATTTGTGCGGTTTCTTTGATTAAGTATTTAATGAAACTTAAACTTGCAAGTTGTAAAATGCATTCATTCATTTGTGTGTTTATATAAATAGTGCTAAAGTCAATGAACCTAATAAATAAAATTCAGATCTCTCATGCCTTATGCAATGATGCCAAAAAGTGTGCCATACATTTAACTAATATGATATAAAATGGCAAGCAAACATTTATTTCGACGCTAATTACAAACATTTAAACTTTTAATTAGTTTTCAAACAAGCTTCAGCTTCAACAAAAACAGCATATGAGATATTAAGAGATGAGCTGCATTTGCTTATAGTTAATGTGAATGCTGCAGTTTTTCTTGTTTTGTATGCAAATTTTATAATTTTATTTTTATCTAGCTGAAATGAAAATGAGCATTTCATTTATAGCTGCAAAGTAAGAATAAAAACGTAAATGCAAACAAACGCAAAAATAAGCATAAAAACGCTATAAACAAATCCAAGCACTGATTGAAACTCAACCCAAAAAAAAAAAATGGAAACACTAAAATGAAAATTGGCTAAAAGTGAATGGATATAAGCAGCTCACAAAATGATGCTTGCCAACTAAATCGGAGCTAATCAAATCACTCGACATTGCACATCAAACGTCAAATGTTCTTGTTGTTGACGAAATTCACTCGGACGGATGCTAATTGAAGGAATGAATAAATTTTGTTTCGTTGCCAATGCCTGGCAACTCTGCAAATAAGTTTCGGATAAGCTGCTCTTAAAAGTAGCTAGTGCTGTGGAAAGAGATGGGGCACACTAGTTTATACTGAATAAATGAAGCGAAAGCAAAAGCGTTGCCAAAAAAATTACATTTAAATGATAGTCATAAAAATAAGAACGCCTTGGATAAGAGTTATCAAAAAAAAAACCATACACTGCCTTGACTTAAATATTCAGCTGTTTTGTTTGTATGTCGATTTGATTTACTAAAAAGTATATGTTTGTTTTATATTAAAGAATAGAATAATCTTTGTAAATGAGTTGTATAATTAAGTAATTTGGCAATAAGTATTATCGTATTATTGATTAAGTAAAAGTTATTTAAAATATTTTGTTAACTTATTTTCAATATAGTGTGCATTTATTGCGTGTTACATGAGCTTAATGATTAAGTTTTATCTTGTCAACTGCAAAACATTCTGCTTCTTCTTCATTCTCACACCTCCCAACTGATGCCTGCTGAAATTGAACATCTTTTGCTGGCTCAGCAGCGAGAAGCGAGCTGCGGGCGGGTTAAATGTCGCTGTGTTGACCGGAAAAACGCGGGAAATTAAGGATAATGTAATTTATTGATGCATTGTAAAAGTTAAGCTCCAGCTCGCCGTTGCTGCTGTCTCGTATAAATTACAATTTGACAGCCTGGCGGTGGCGACACAGCCACGACAATGATACAAAACGAAAGCTGTCGAGAGAGTGCAGCCAGTTAAGAGAGAAATGGAAGAATGAGAGCTGTGCTGAACTTTTGTTAAGTCATGCGGGTAGAACAAAATGTTCATAAAACTTTGTACCCACAATTTTTTCGCACAATTAGCAACTTTGTTGTCGCCACACCTACACACACACACTCTCTCACGCGTACACAAGCTCGATTTACATAATTTTTTATGCCACGGATCATGCAGCAAATACGAAATTATATTAACTTGTTTTTGTATGGCGTTGCGCGTTTCAAAATATTTACACATTTCGAACTGTTGAGAAGCGGGGCAAAAAGTCCAAAGAAAAACATAAACAAAAGCAATCGAGTTTGTGTTAAATTAATTAGAAAGTGACGCAAAAGCGGCATACCAGAATTATTGTTTTATTAGCTTAAAGTAAACGAGAATTCAACACTTAACCATTTAAATCTCTTGTTGAGCAGCGACAACACCCAAAACTGGCACCACAACATAAGCTCAATGTGAAAAAGTAAGTTTAAAACTAGTTACTTTATGCCGCAAAGTTTTGCTGCCGACTCGTATGGAACTGTTTTTATGTGTGCATAAATATAATTTGTTTTACGCACATTTTTTGTTGCTGCTGTCCTTCACCATAGCAGCCAATTATGTGAGACAATAAAAACAACACAAAAAAAAATGTGGACAGTTTAATTTGCGAGAAATATTTTTGCTGACCTCTCCCACACACTACACTCCCCCTTCCGCCCGTGATTCCCTACAATGTGGTAGTTTGGGAGTTTTTTGTTTGGCTCGAAACGCGCACAGAAAAAGAACCTTTTAGTTAGCTACGACATTCTTGTCGTTTCTGACCAAACAATCAACACTTTGCCCAGGACACACACACACACATACAGATACAGCTACAGCAAGTATGTGACTTGGACCAACATATTTGGCCAACTGCCTTTGGCTTTAATTTCGAAATATTCGAAGCGCTGGCTTTTATTTTGTCTATTTATAACATCCAAAACCCGACCCGCACCAACCCGCACTCGCCGTCGTAAACGCCTTCAAGTGTAAGTGTTCGCATTCCAAGCATGTGAAAACTGCAAAATGGATGCTCAGCTCTGCAATGCCTTCGTATTTTACAAAAACACCTTACTTAACCCAAACACAAACCCAACCCTACCCAAACCACCCACACAACGTTTGTCTATCAGCTGCAACTGCAACTTTCTACAAAACCCGCAGCGCACATCCTTTTTGGCTGTTGGCTGTGTTGGCTGAGTTCACATGCTGGGACATAACTAACAAGTCGGCTGCTCGCCTTCCCCTCCTGCAAGCAGCTCGTATTTCAGTTGAAATAAACACACACACACACACAGACACACACACACTTACTCAATGAGAGATACTCAGGGTTGGCTGGCTTAGCAGCGAGATTTATGTGGAAATTCCTAAAAGAAATCCAAGTCAATTACTTGCTTAATTATTTCCTTTGAAATTTATTGATTTTTTACTAAAAGAATTTTCTCAACGCTTTCGCTGCTATGTTGTATTTGTTGCTTATGTTGCCTTTATTGTTTTTGTTGTCTCGCACTCAACTCCTGACTGCAATGTGAAATGAAATCAAATGAAATGAGATGGCAACAACAACTGTAAGATATAAAGCAACAACTTAAAGATACAACACGAAGCAAATGAATCGCATTTGATGTTTGAGTTTTGCTTTTAGCTTGGAGCTTGGAGCTTGGAGCTTAAAGTCCATGAAAATAATGCTCGTAATGCGCTTGGAAATTTATTTTATACATTTTATACTGCTTGATCCAAAGCAGCTTTAGCTTTAATCTTTTATTTAATAATTAAAAATAAAGGTTTGCAATCATTAAAATAATGTTAATTGCTAACTGTAAGCTTGTGTAGTGAAGAAAATCCAACAAGCATTAACTAATAGAAAACTACAACAACAGCTTTTGCCGAAGTCGTCCTTGAAGCATATAAAAAAAAGTTTTAAATATTTTTAACAGTTATTTATTGCACTTAGCTGTTTTTGCACCTGGTTAAAACATGTGTATAAAAAAACAAAAACGCAACAGGGAAAAAACATTGTAAATGATTTTTAGCTTACTTTTCGCTGGTTTCAAGTGTGTGTTCAACAGTGCGTATGAGTAATATGCATATGAAGTAACGCTTCAATGAGTTTTAGTTGTTGAAAACAATTTTTTATGTCGATGGCTGTTCTTGTTGTTGTTGTTGCTGTTGCCGTTGCTGTTCCTGTTATAAATTATTATTCGGAAATTACACCCACGGCTGTTTTGTTTTTGTTTTCAAGTTGTTGACGCTTTCAAGTAGCCTTTTCATCCACTTGAGAGGCCTTTTTGGGGAATAATCGAAAAATGTTGCAAACATGCACAAAAATAAAAGGGATGGACTTAAGCCGTCGCAAGCACATGCTAAATGTTTTCAACACAATCAATCTTTCTCTCTCTCTCTCTCTCTCTTTTTTTTGTGCGTTTTTTCTGCTTTGATATTGTCTGAGGGACCCTTACAATTATTTCAACGCGCTGCTGATGACATTCCCAATGCGCTGTTTTGTATTCGTCGCGATTGCAGCCGGGATTCCCTGAAGCAGCTCAACTGATTTAGCTCAACCTCATGAATGCAAATAGTTTGCACATTGACAATTGCATGAATTCCACAATACGATTTCAACATTGCTATTGTATGTAAATCGAATTGCAATTTTCCATAAACTGTTTAAGATCTGATGTTTAAGACTTTGCGCAAAAATATATCATGGTTATGTGAGTTGTAATTTATTATGCCATCAAAAGGGGTTTTTATTTGTTCTTCAACAGAATTGCCAAATTAAATTAGTTTGCAAGCAAGCAACATTTTTTTGCTCTTTGTTAACTGTTGCAAGTATGCAACAGTTTCGAGCCTTGACGAATGTCATTGGAAGAGCCGTCTAGAAAACTTGCAACGAAGAAAAACTTTTATAGTTTCATTACAGCGGCGCAGGCAAAACCACAAAACAAATAAAAAAAAACAAAAAATAATACAAAAATAACGATGAATACATTTTGTGGAGCAACCCCTTTGAAGCAGGCAGCGGACAGGCAGAGCACACATATCAGAGCCAGTGCCAGTGCCAGCTCTAGAGCCCAAACCCGTGGCGCAAGCCAGCGAGTTGCGACAATTGTTTACAGATTCAGCCAACTTTTACAAAAGCGTGCAGTGTGTTCTTGCTGTTGGTTTTTGTTGGCTCGTTGTCCCTGGGAAATTTTTAGCAGCGCTTTTGCCAACGGCCACCGTCAACGGCAGCCACAGCGCGAATCTCTTTATTGGATTATCCTGCAAAATTTACGCGGCATTAAAAGCGGCAGCCTCGTCCTTCGTCCTACGTCTTTCGCTCACCGGTTACAACCCATCCCATCACCCTACACCATTTCTGGCGCTAAGGGGTTAAGCACAAGGTGAGCCACGACCAAGAGCCCAACACACAAATAACAACACCAAAAGCAACATCAAATAAAAAAGCTACCAACACGAAAGCAAAGAAACAAAAAAAAGCCAGCAACATTTATTTACATTTTAAAGGTCGACGCTTCCATTAGCCCAAAATCCATTAGCGTGCCGCATATTTTCGGCGCATTGCCTACTTACAGGACATTTAAAGTTTAAGCCCCTTCCAACAGTAAATGCAAAGCAGCTGCAAAATCTGTTCGGACTAACCAAAAAATATAAAAAAAAAGGTAAAACGCGCCAAAGGAATTTCCGCTAGTTGGTCCAAAAAAAAAAAAACAAGCCGCAGACGCGGATTCAATTTGGTAACTATAGCCAAAAAAGAATCAAATTTGTTGAGCAGCGCCAGAGCACATGAAGCTATAATGAAATTCTAGAAAGCTTTTTGGAAACTTGCCTTTTTGAATACCATAAAGGCAAATGGGTTTCATTGGTCGAGTTGCTAGCAGTATTTTAAGAACAGCAGCTAGAGATTAAGATGGGTTCTACGACTAATAAAAAAATATGCCTCAGGTATGCAATGCGGCTATAACTCTGTCTGAAGTGAAGTTCGCTAAAATTGGGTAACGCAAACAACATGCGATTTGCCTGCGTCCATTCAGCATTCAGCATTTGCAAATTGCTTAGGAAGCCGAGCAATGTCCGCAATCGCCACAGGCAGCTTCACTCAAGGCTCCAGGGACCCAAAGCGTCGTGAACAGATAACGCCTAAAAAATGATAAAGAAAGAAAAAATGTTGATGTTCCTGTTGGCTGTGAACATGTGAATTGCAAAAAGTTCGTTCTTTTTTTTTTGACATTTCAATGGCTGCCTCAAATTGAAAATTTAACACGAAGAAGCCGCATCAAAAAAACGGCACGCGTTATTTAAATTGCCATCGAAAGAAAATATATAAATACATATGCAAATGGGGTGGACAGAAAATTAAAGTAGACTACAAAAGCAAACTAAACTAGAAAGCAGGAATTTAATAATATTATGAATATATCACAGCATGAGTATCATTATTAATTGCACATAAGCTTCGGCTTGCCCTAACCTTAGGGTACATCCTTTGACACACAACATAAATTATTAGTTGCCATAACTACAGTAATTCAATATGACATAGAAATCGAATAAATGCAAAAAGAAATCACAAATGGCATTGACAAAGTTTGTTTGTGTGTGTGTGTGTGTGTGTGTGTAGCTGAAGGAAATTCACATTTAAATGCTTGCTATTTATGATTTTTCTATTACAATACGAACAGTGAAAGAAAACCCCTCCACTGAGGGAGCTGTAGATATGTGAGCATTTTGCTTCGCTTTCAGCTCTCATGCTTTCATTCTCTGATATCAAAATGCAAATGCATGTTTCGCATATTTAATGCGTCTTCTATGTGCGTGTGTGTGCGAGTATTGCGATATAAACATATATAGAAGAGGACTACTACTACAAGTAGTATATGAAAAATTCTTTTTGTTACCCGCAGCTGCATCAACACAATGGACCACTGCGAATCAGCAACAAACCAACCAAGCAAGCCACCCATTCGATGCTGCCATCCAATCCATTCGTAAAGAGCCCTAAGAAAAAACCACGCATGACAAAATACCAAGTGGCAAAAAAAGGGAAAATATTTCAAATTAAGTTATTCTTCGGCTTTTTACATACCCTGCAGTGGAAATTAACCAAAATAAACATTCATTACCCACTTTTATTTATGATTAAAGTAAATAAGTTAACTGTCCACAGGTTTCCTAAAAATAGTATGTTGTAGTATACTTAAGAGATATCTTCAATTCTAACCAAGCATAGTTATTCTTATGTGGTTTTTTTTTCTGGGTAACTCTTCCCTACGTTCTTTTTCTGGTATTTTACTCTTTCGGCCAGCATTGACTTTTTACAATTTTCATATGAAATGAACCATTAAATTGAATTGGCATTAAAATTATGTGGATGTGTGTATAGCTGCATCTAGAGAAGCGAAAGCCCAGAGAATGAGAGAAACAGAGGGAAAGAGGGGAACTTCTCTCGCTTTTGGCACTTTGCATACGCCGTCGTCGACAACGCAACCCATCCAACTTATTTGCATTTTTATTACAACAACAATGAAGCAGTTGGTAGCTTTGCCACATGCTGAAAAAAGAAAATATATAAAAAAAAAACGAAAGAGAAAATATATGAAAAATAAAAATAAAATAAGAAAATTCAAATAAATGTTTGTTAAGTATTTTTGAATTGAGTTTCAAACACACACACACACACGCACAGTCATATGTGTATGTAACGCATTAGGCAAGTGAAGAGTAGAAGACTGGTATCCTAGTAAGGATTGGCACACCTGCTGCTTCTCATAGCAGCAATAACTGTAAATCGCAATGACTGCGACAGCTGACAAGCTTCAAAAAAACTTAGGCTTTTGCCGTATTTATTTCTTAGAAATAAATGTACATATAGTTTACCTTTGATCATCTAAAATTTTATTGCTGTAATTATCTTTTAAGAATGCCAAGAAACTAAAAAAACTTTAAAGCCTTTTAAACTGAATAAAAATTAAGAGTTAAGTCACAAATATATCTATAAAATACCCTAAAGCAAATTAAAAGAGGTAAGGTAAAAAGGAGATAAGTATAAGACCTTTTAAAGGCATCTCTGAGTACAAAAATGTTGTGTTTAAAAATATTTTTTCTTAAATCCTTGCCTACAAAGTCGACTATTGAAATCACACCAAATATTAGTTCAAAGCCTACATTCGTTTTGAGTATGTTAGCCTGTAAGTATTTAGAAACTAATCAGAAAATCTTTTATTTAATAATTTTTTTATATGTCTGTATACCACTTAATGTTAATACAAATTCAAATCTAATATCCAAAAATGTAAGACAAATAGCTTTTAAGAATGCAACCCTTGCAAAAACCGAATTTAAACTCTCTTCTTAAAATCACACCTAAAACCCTAACTGTACAAAAATTAATCTACCCAACCTTGAACCTATACTGTCCAATAAATCATCAATTTAATGCTAAATATCTTAAAGAAAATTGCATAGTAGTTTTATTTATTATTTTCTTGATTACATAATTTATATTTATACACAACTTTAAACAAAAAAATAATAAATACACAAATAATTTCAAATGATATCTTTCACATTAACATATTACCAACTTATAAAATTTTAAAAACAAGTAAGATTTAAATCAATAATAAGATATAGAAAAAGTCTATAAAAATATTTCTTTTAGTACCAGTTATTTGCTGCAGTTTTTTTTTTTTTTGCAATGTGTTTCAGTTCTGAAGTTCAAGGGATGTCCCTGCAATAAAGATAGAAAGAGAAAGCTTGAAAACTTGAAAACTTGCAAGCTGCACGGCACGCACCACAACCGGCAGCTACAACAATTGCAATCAGGACAATAAGAAGCAGAATAAGTATTACATTACTCCTCGAGACTAACAACCAGCCATAACAACTACCAGCAACAACATTAGCGTTATCGCCAGGACTAGTTGCAAGCGTAAAATGCATCCTTAATATATATATATATATATTTTTTTTTTTTGAGTCATCGTTGTGACGGTCACGTGCCGTGCTACTTCCCTTGAGTGGTGCAGTTGCCTCGCACGAATAGACTAAATGCCGGCCATGCTTCAGCTCTGATGCTCTTCATGTTTTCCCATGTTTCCCGCAACAATTGTCGCAAACAAGCCAGAAAAATGGCAGCTACTTTTGCAGCCACTTGGGCTTGAAAAGCTGCCGGCGCTGTGATAATTCGGCCATTGATAACATTCGGCACTAAGCTAAGCTCAACTGTGCCAATAAACAGTTACTAATCAGTCAAAGCTATGCTTGATTTGAGACTAAGTCAGCTTTGGTTGCCTTGTAAAAAGCAGAAACCAAGAAATAAAGTTTTACAGGCATGTGCGTAAGGCAATAAAAGTGTAGAAAACCAAACGAAAGTATAAAAGAAAATGTAAAAGTGTTGGTTTGGTTTTTGCATGTGCTTTTTTTTTGCTCTTGTGGCAAGAAAATTGTAAAGCAAGGCCACACAATGAATGAACTATCTTCAAATCTGTAAGGCAAGAGGAGATTTGCTTTTTGCTTTGACACTACTTGAGAATGTCTTGAGTTTCATTTGGTTATCAAGTTATCTTCAATTAGTGAATGAATCGGCTGGATACTTTGGGGCAAGTGCCTCAATTGGCCCAATTAAGCTGCTGTAGCATTTTCATTAGCCAAATGCACATTTTATGGCCCAAAGTCATTTTCAATTAGCGCATCTCTTGCCAGAGAGACGACATCTACAATATAATTTGGGGCAAAAACTTTGTTTTATGACTTGTGGCTTCGCCGCAAAATAAACATTTACGTAATGCTTACAGTTTGCCACACTCTCTCCTCTCTCTCTCTCTCTCTATCTTTCTCTACCTCCGTCTACCTCTCATTTCGCCTCTGTTCTTTGCATGTTATGCAAAAGTTATAAATGCCCTGAGACAGTTCCAGTTTTGCCGCCACTCTTGCGGCACTTCTCAAGCCACCCCAATCCCAACAAATCTCAGACCCGAAATCCTGTTTTATGTCGCTCGGCCCCACAAAAAGTTGCCGCAGTAATAAAGGAGATTACCTACACATAACATGTGAGTAGCCTCTAAAGACAAAAATTATTTTTTCTCTACTTTTTCTCACTCACTTTTTATCCCCCCGACGACACCACAAAAGCCAAAATTACTGAATGGAAGCCGCCTCTGAGTCGAAAACTGCACTTGCAGCTGCCTGCAAGAAAATTTGAATTGTAACGGGCTGTTGTCGTTGTTGTTGGAAGAGCAAGGGATACTTGAAGGCGAGAGAGATAGCATTTTTGGTCAGAAATGCATTTAAATGTGTCGGAAAATTTAAGTGAATTTCTTCTTCTTCTTTTTTGGGTGTAAGGCTCAAGGATTAACCCAAATAGCAATGGATAGCCGTAAAATGCTTTTGGATCAGCTTCTGTTGGGCTGCCAGCGCATATATTGGAAGGTAATCCCCGCAGAGACATGCCAGATGAGACCAGGCTGAGATTCTCTCCCTGGCAATGCCTAAGACAATGGAAATTCACTCAAGGCATTTAAAAGAAAGCGTTAAGTGTTTGTTTGTGTGTCTCTGGATATAAATTATTCAATTTATTTATTTTAATGTTTATTTTATTTAAACAGAATTCCTATTTTCCAAATTTCTATCTATAAAACTATAAGTTTTATGTAATTATAAATATATATTTATATAGTATATTCATTTTTAGAGAGCGATAAAAATTGCTGTTGGTTGGCAAAAAGTCGTTGGCTTAGTTTTTAATTGCAATTAAAAAGTTGTGACAGCCGCAGGAGTAGACAGTCACATACATACTCCGCTCAAGCCTCCATTCTTGGTGTTGATAGTGTGTCCCCAAAGTCCAGTGGCAGTCATAATGACAATGGCAAACAGCATGGATGGGTGTGGATGGGTGTGGAGGGGTGGAGTTGGGTTGAGTCCAAGACTAAGGATGCAGATGAAAGTCAATCCCGCCCGGAGGAGCCACAAAATGGTCATGCAACAAATTTGCTAGCATAAAACAAGCATAGCTAAAGTCAAGTTTTTCCCTCTCTTTCACTCTAGCTCTATCTGGCTCTTTCTGTTTCTTTGTGAGTTTCTTGATTTTCCATTTTGCGTGCAGAGTCTCGAAAGTGGAAACTCTTTTAGTTTAGTGGCTGTCCTGTCCAGGCTGCAGACTTAATGATTTTTGGCTTAAAGTTTACCAGTTAGCAGTATTTTTGCAAGTAGTTAAAATTTTATGAGGCAGCTCCGCCCCCAAAGGCATTGTTTTTGCATTCAGGCTACCCGGTTTCTCGACTCGATCTTTCTCTCTTATCTGTATGGTATATCAACGGTTCTGAGAATAAGTCGCCAGACGACAACGTACACACCAAAATAAAAAAAGAGAGTGAGAAAAACCACACACACACACACAAATATGTATAGTTACACAAACTTGATAAAAAGTTTTATCATAACAATTTGTGTTGTACTGCGGTTTGGAAACAATGGACCAAAGTGTGCCACATAGTCGAGAGGCTTCTTGGTATTTTCTTTCTCTTATTTTTCGGCCAGCGACTAATGAGAAAAGTGTAAGTGCAACTTGTACAGAGTAACCAAGTCGAAGTCGTTGAAAGCAGAAACAAATACCGGAGCTCCATTTGAGTTGAGTGAACTTGTCAAACAAATAGTAGTAGAAAGAAAATCTTTAGATTTTTGGTAAGCTTTGCTTTTATTACTAACTTCAGGGTTCATTGTAAAAACTCTTACGTCTTAGTCTTACTTTAGTTTTCTTAAACAAAAATGGATTTCTTGCAATGTCGCATTTGTAATATGAAATTGATTTTTCAAAACCTAATATAAAATTTGTGTTTAAATTGTTAATGTAGTTTACTTAGAAACACTTTTGTATTTGTTCGGCTTATGCTGTTAATTGAATGATATGTTAGCGAAGACACCTTATTAAAAGACAGAATTTAGCTGGTAATCTCACCACAATTGCACTTAAACTGTAGCGTATAAGATCGGCTACCCGCGTCAAACACCCAAATATAATTATTATGATTTTTTGAGAAAACACAAAGTAAAAACAAAACACAACTGAAAAAATGTTACAGTTTCTTTCCAATATACAATTGATTTTCAACTTCCTTAATATTTAAAAAAAAAATACTCATTTAATAAGTAAGTTGCATGATTTTTTATTAACTTTTTGTTGTTTTTTGTTCCCCGACTCTAAAAATTAATATCGTATATTTCTATTCTTTTAGCAAACCGACTTCGTTAAAGTTGCACAGTCGCCTCCAAACCTTTTTATCTTCGATCAATTTAGCTGAGACTCGCACACCAAAGCACCTCAAACCTTTGTAAAGCTTTCACCTACTTTTTGGGTCTGCACTGCCTTCGCCATTGAACCCAACAACAATACTCAGCTGTCTACGCAAAGCAAAAGACAATGGGCCGAATATGCAAAAACGCATGTTTAATTTTTATAATATTTAATTAATAAATATTATTGTACACGTTTTATCTTAACAAAATCTATTGGGTAAGTTAGTGTTATAAATTCTTTGCCTTCTTTTAGAGTGTTATAATTGGAATGAGGCCCACTGTACAGCGCTGAAGTCAAGTTCGCCATAAAACCCTCCAAACTGCGCCTTGGCTAACTCAGTTGGCTGCTGGCGCTTTGCCCAAGCGATCGTCGGTTCGTTTACTCAACGGCATTTGCTATTGTAATACGCGTTAACGTGCATAATTATAACGGGTTTTTATATTGGTAAGCGCGTTTGCTATCAAATTTTCGGTTTCGCTTTTCGTGTCAAATGTGTGTTTAGCGGAAGCAGAATATCCATAACCAAATAGTGTAAAGATTGTGCTTGTGTAATATGCAAATTTGGCCAAATGCATAAGATCTTCCGAAAGAGTTAACAGATCAGCCTTGAAAGTGCAGCTCCAAAAAATTTCAATTTAAAATAGAAAACACAACGAAGTTGTTTTGATTATTTCGGTTACATTTATATTCGGCTGATTCAAAGCGGTTACAACTGGCTGCCACTTACAACAACACAACAACAACAACACAGCATAAGCTTAATTGTCGCCTAACAAGTGAGCCAAGTGGAGAAAAACGAAGACAACGAAAATTGTAGGCAGCGGAAACTTTTGTCAGCAGGCGCAATAACTAGCAGGTAACAATTAACAGTTAACAGTTAATGACCAGGTAAAAAGCCCAGCAAGTTCTCGACGGTCCAATGCAGCAGCAACAGCTGTGCAAGCGCGTGACTCGTTGCCACATGTTGCAAACGGGGGTGAGCCAGTGGCAAGTGAACGGGTGGGTGAGGTGGCAATTTTGTGCTGCAGAAACAGCTTACAAATGCTTTCAAGACAATATTTAAGGTTAACAACAAATTGTGTGTAATAAAAGAGATTCATTTTTTTTACTACTCGAGCAGCTTCATTGAGGTGTTCAAGTCTTCTTCTTATTATTTGATGCTCTTAACATAATCATAGTTATAAGTTGGAAATTCGTAAGAGTTGTAGGTTGTTGACTTTTTTTAAAAACATTTTTAAATGCCTATATTGCTATGGCAAATAAACAGAATTTTAATAAATTTTGTATTCCTTTTATGCAAATATTGATAAACAACTGAATATTAAATACCTTAGAAGCCAATTTTATTTGTTTGTCATTGTTAAAAATAAAAATAAACACAATTTATGTACATATAGCCTATTTGTATGTAAGTTACTAGAGTTAAGTATATATATAGTATATGAAAATGCAAAGCATTATAAAAGTATGTAGCTATTTTTAAATTACATGCATCATTTTTGAAAGGTATTCATAAAAATACCAAAGTTAAGATTATTAAGTGCGCATTAATAAAAAGAATTATGCAATAAATCTTAAAACATACATATAATTAAATGACTTGGCACAGATCTTAATTTGTTTATGAAACGTGCTAAACACTTCCTCTTACCTAATCACAAACAATTTAACTTAAACTGGAATAATCTATGATTCTAGATTATCATAAATGTTGGCAACCAGCATGGCTACGAATTGATTTTTTTTATTGAACTTTGATTTTTAACGCAATATCACTTTTATGTGATTCTAGTGACTTGCTTAAGATAAATAAAGATTCGGGTTAAGGAAAAAAATATATGTCCAATATTAGTATTGTTATTTTTTTCTCTGTTTCGTTTTATCTTGTTGTGCGATGACATATGTATATATGTATACATATATATAGTATACGCAATGTATACAAGACGCTCATTAATATTTGCATTTGTAGTCTGTCGGTCTTTTTCTGGCGATCTGTTTTCGGCGACGCGCGTAACAAGCACGCCATGAAACACGTTTTTGCATACATAATATATATATATATATATGAGACTATTAGACGTTTGTTCAACTGGTTTACGCAAACCAAATGGTAATAGTTATTAAAACATATTATTTTTATTAATAATAAAATATAAAACAGCTAGTTAACAAGACTAACATAATCGAAAACAAATTATAAGGATACAATTTTAAATATGTATATAAGAATATATTTAGCTGTAATATTGCTAAAAAAAACTTACATCAAATATTCTTCTCTGCTTCCGTTTCAAAAGATGTTGAAGGAACATTCAACTCTTGTGCCTGAAACTAGTTTGAACTGCTTGCAACTGATATTTGGTTGCCAACTCTGATGTCTGACGTCAGTTTTAAGAAACTCTTGAAGCACACTTTATGATCATCGAAATCCCACATAATTTAACATAATTTTTGCCTAGCTGACTCATCTCAACTGAAGTTGGTTAAATAATATTATATGTGTTTCTATCTGGTTGTTCTTTTGTTCATTATACAAAGCAGAATTGTAAAACCAGTTTTTACGCCGTACTTCAAGTTGATTTTGGTACTTTTTTTTGGTTTCTTTGTTTTGAGTTTAAAGGGGAATCTGTTGGATTTTAAAAATGAGGTTTCAGATAGCAACAGTCTGTATGATTTTTATTGTTAAGTTATTATTAGCTTGTTATTTAGCAATTTTTTGGTACTTTGCCTTAACCCTAATTCACTTATAATCGCTCTAGGCAATATTAATTTTAGTGTGAGAAAGTTTTTTTTTTCTTTTATTGTGTCTGGGTACAAAATTTCCTTCAAACTGTTGAACTTGAAGGTGTTTGTCTTATAATAAGGTTGTAAAACAAATTTCACGTACAACCATATCTTTAAAGTTGGGTTCAATAAAAGCACTTTGCTATCTTGGCAACAGCTGATATCATTAGCTACCAAAATATACATACAAATATTACCAGACTGCAATTTGGCGTAAGACCTCGAGACATCTTGAACTTGACAATTGCTTTGAACTAATTAAATACTGCTCATTCAACTACATAATATGACAAAGATAGTATCTAATAATAGCTCTGCCATTTTAATCAAACAAATTAGATTATCTTTTACTAAAACGCCATTGCTTTGAGATCAATAAACGTTTAGAAAGTTTTAAGAAATTAAAGCAATAACAAAAACCGGTTGAAATTAGCCGTTCCACATCCGTTCCATATCATTAAGCTGTTGAACCTCAACAAGTATAATAAATGGCCTTTTGTCTGGGCATACAATGGCAATAAATAAAACGATGTGTAAATTGTTTAAACAAATCTCCAAATACAAACAGAGAATCAACAAAAAGTGCAACATAGTCATTACGAATCGTTATCTTTATCAAAGTATTCGTATCAGCGAATAAACGATTCTTTTGCGTGTCGCAAATACCGTATATTTTACCATTAGACATTGGTTAAACATAGATAAAGCGTTTGACTGCATTTTAATGGGACACTAATATGAGTTCTCTGATTTTTTTATAACATTCTTAGACGGCTATAAAATGTTATCAGTCAAATGCATTTTATTATAATATTTATGATACCTAATAATTAATTTTGATAGACGGCGGCTTTTCAAAAAACACATTTTATTATTGTTGGTAAATATATTTTTGCTAGCCGCTAGACTATAGACTATTAGTTCATAATAAACACAATTCTTACTCAAATGAAGACTTAGTTGACAAAAAAGTATTTTCTTTTGCACAATTATTTCATAATTGTTTATCTTTACTGTGCGGGCATCATAATTTCTTTATCAACAGCTCTTTATGCTTATGATAAGCAATTGCATTTTAAGAGATGTGTGAATGCAAAGTTGTTTTTACCTATTATCTCATCTATATCGCTTGACAACAATTCTAAACTCGTGACACTGACATCATTTTAAATACCCTATTATTTATAAAACAAAGAAGTCAATGCCTTTTTGAAGTACTCGCACATCGTGAAGAACTAACAACTTTTACAAGTAGACAATCTTTCTAATTTAAGAATGCCTTAAACATATTTAATGATGTTGGTTCAATTTAAATATTATTTAATAAGCTCTTTCTACCATTCTCAAAGTCGTGCACATTATTTGCGTTTTTTTTATCTTCAAGCGCTTTGCTTATCTGATTGTCAGTTTTATGGTTCACCTTTGTTTAGATTATCACAATTCCGCTGAAATTCGGTGCCAATGTTAATTGTCAAGCCGCAGCTAACACAGCTCCTTTCTCTCTCAATTTATCCGTGTAATTCTCACATGTGCTCTCTGTTTCTGTGATTTTCAGCAAAGTTTTTGGTGGTGCACAAATATGAAAACACTGCAACAGAATCCGGCATTTGTCGGCGACGATGGACAAAGCACAACCAGCACGTTGGCCATGTCGGTAAGTGGCCAAAATCTCTGGCCGGTAAAACTGTGACCTTAACTAATCGCTTGCACACACACATACACATAAACAAATTTAGTCGCTGCCAGCAGAGATGAACGGACAGTCAGATGCCGACCAGGATCGAGAGGTGGCAACAGACAACAAAACGACAGAGGGACGTGGTGAAAGAGACACCTGGGGCAAGGGTGTTGAGTTTCTAATGTCCTGCATAGCAATGTCTGTGGGATTGGGCAATGTTTGGCGATTTCCCTTCACAGCGCTGGACAATGGTGGTGGCGCGTTTCTAATACCCTATCTCATTGTGCTGTTCCTAATTGGCAAGCCAATTTACTATCTTGAAATGGTAATTGGACAGTTTTCGAGTCGCGGCTCCGTTAAGGTATTCGATTTGTGCCCAGCCATGAAAGGTAAGCGATACTTTTGTAGAAATGATACCTTTGGCCAAGTTTCGGCTATGCCGAAGTTAAAATACACTTGCAGTTTGACTTTTCTAATAACTTAATGATAAAACAAAATCTATAATTCTAATTCTAATTAAGCTTATACTCGTATATCTTAACAACAACTGCAATTTTATTAAATTTGCCTCTGTCTTTGTGCATTTTTCTTAATGAAAAAACAAATTAAAAGTTAAAAGAATATTCTTAAAGTAAAGAAATATTAATGTTTAACAATGCACAATTACTCAAATTATATGTATATTATCATTTTCACAGAGATAATCGAAACATCCTTAAATTTAAATACATTTACTGATTCAATTACAAAAAGTATTAAGTGCTATTCAATGTTTAGGGCAATTTTTTTGGGTTCTCGTTTTCTGGTTCCACAAAGTCAATGTTGGCTTTTCCAAAATGTCTTATACAAATGTTTTCGAGAATCCAGAAATTCTGTAACTAGCAGAAACTTTTAAACTAAAATCATTAAGCTAAATATTTTGTTTAAGAAGTTTCAAAAACGTTTGTTGATGTTCTTGGATCAGTAATTGTTCAAACGCATAAGAAATGTTCAGTTTATCTCTGTACATTCTCATATTCACATATTGTATATCATAAATATTCATCTGTTCATCCGCACATGCACACATCCAACTGCAGGCATCGGCATTGGACAGGTGATCTCGATATCGCTTGTCACGACGTACTACGTAGGAATCATGGGTATAACAATGCGTTATTTTTACGATTCGTTTCGCACACCGCTGCCCTGGTCCGAGTGCCGTTCCGATTGGGGGTCGCAGTGTGTGGCCTCCAGTATGGGCAACACTAGCAGCACCAACAGGCCCACTTCCAACTTCAATTTGGAGCCGCTGCCACAGCCTGTTGCATCCGCTGAACTGTATTTTCTGTAAGTGGCTTTTCCTAGCACGCATTGTTAACCCTAGTTTGATATGTAGTTCATGGTGGTTTATTTTTTGGTGTATTAATTCATTTGATTGGTTTTGTTGGTAGAGGTAATCTTATCGTAGCTAGAGCCACTCAATCGCACTGCCAGATTCAAGTTTATGGCCGTTCAATGCTCGCTTTATTGACATGCGTCGTTAATTGAATGAGTCCACGTTGTATACCCCTTTGCCAACCCTTGTGGCGCCTAAATTGATAACAATTGATCGTTGAGGTTAGGATGCTGCAATAGCTCGTAGACGATTGCAACAGCCAGCCAAACGATTTGTTGTGTCACTTGTTGCAAGGCCAGTTCAATTGGCATTTATCAGTGCGGCGAGGTAATGGTCGCAAAACACAACCCATGTGCCTAAGAAAATAAAGAAATGTTTAAGAACTAGCAACTATTTTTAGACCAATAGGATCCTTACAAACAGATAAATAAAAATACGAACCATTTCATTTTAAAATCTTTCTTCTAATAGTGTTTTGTGTGTGCCAATGAAACTATAACGTCGAAAAACGAAATATCCTGCACACCTTTTGCGGCATTTCAGCATTTTGCAACCCTAGAATAAGAATTTTTATTGAGAAGTATATTTATGACCACGATTTGGTTAAATTTACCTGTAGTCGATATATGTCCTTTGCCCATTCAGGCATCATATTCCATGCGGACTTATACCGCAGTTTTTGCGGCGAAAAGCGCGTAAAAAGTTCAAGAATCCATTCTTCATGATTGAGCCAGGACGTTGGCATCGATGAGTGCGACAGCGCGGCTTCCTTTTCTTGACCGGTTTCGATGGACATGATGGCTTGCGCTTGCGTTTACACTTCATCTTGTGAAATCATAAAATATGCTTCTACCCTTGAATGAAAAGAAATGTTTTCAAAAAAAAAAGAAGAAAAAACAAAAATAATATTGTAAATTCTTAACTTATTCCAAAAATGATATGTAAACATTGTGTGTACTTTAAATGCTGGAAACTTTATGAGAAAACTACGATTTTGATATTATTGAGATACAAATTTGATATAAAATAAAAACATTATCTATATTATTGGAATTTAACATATAGCTTAAGGTTTTTTGATTAATTTGAAGAGCATGCCCCTTAAATATTTGAAAACTAATAAAGCACCTCTTTTTAGTTGGGTTTTTCCACTTGACTAACCGCACATCATGTTCCTCATCAAGTTCATGCTTAATTACATCTACCTCATAAATCTATAATAAATCATAAGTAATCTATTAATCTGGTACTGGCATCAATCTAAATTGTTATTAACTTTTCCCACAATCATCAAGGTGTTGGCGTTGGCCAGGCATTCCAGGTGTTCATGTTAAGCACCTACTACGCTTCCCTGGTGGCCATCTTTTGTCGCTATTTCGTTGATTCGTTCCACAATCCGTTGCCCTGGGCAACGTGCCGTGCCGAATGGGGCGAGAATTGCATCAACTCTTCGCCCGATACTAAATTGTTAGCTGGACCAAGTAACGAATCAGATCGTGTTATTTCCAGCTCGGAGCTCTACTATGTGTAAGTTTTGTAGCTTTGGGAGCTTCAACTCTGTAGGAAGTGAAAATGATTAGGTGTTTAATTATAAAGTATTTGCTTTTTGAGTTATTCAACTTAATCAATTTATCACCTGGAACAACTAAACAAATCGAAACTGTAATATATCAAAGGAAATGTATGTTATATGCACAACTTTGCTTAACAGGTTACGGATTAATTGTATTTTAACCGGCTAACATTAACTATTTTGAAATCTAATTAGAATTGCTTGGGTTTTGGCATTCGTTCTTAAACATTTCTCATTCAATTTCCAATGATATTTTTGTGTATTCCACACCCATACAGCAAGGAGGTGCTGCGCGAAAAGGAACAGATTGCGGATGGCATTGGTATGCCTAATTGGGAACTAGTCATTGGCCTCTTTGTCTCCTGGGCATGCGTCTTTCTCATCATCCGTCGCGGTGTAAAGAGCTCCGGCAAAGCATCATATTTCCTGGCAATCTTTCCCTATATCATCATGGGTGTCTTGCTAATTAGAGCCGTAACATTACCAGGCTCCATTGATGGCATTTACTATTTCATCAAGCCCAACTGGAGCATGATTCTGGATCCCAAGGTCTGGTATGCAGCAGTCACACAATGCTTCTACTCGCTGTCCGTTTGCTTTGGCAACATCATCATGTACGCCTCGTTCAACAAGTTCGGCCACAATGTGCATCGGGATGCAACAATTGTGACGGCTCTGGATACGGCTACCTCACTGCTGGCGGGCTTCACCATCTTTGGCATCTTGGGCCACTTGGCGCATGAGATTGGCACAGACGACATTGGCTCGGTGGTCAAGGGTGGCGCTGGACTTGCGTTCATCTCCTATCCGGATGCTATAGCCAAGTTTAAGCAACTGCCACAGATCTTCTCGGTGCTGTTTTTCCTTATGCTCTTCGTACTGGGCATTGGTTCCAATATAGCCATGACCTCCTGTACTGTGACGGCCATACGTGATCGTTTTCCCAACTTTAAGCAATGGCAATGCTCGCTGCTCATTGCAGTTGTTAGCTTTTGCATTGGTCTCATGTACATAACGCCGGTAAGCACTGTTTTGAAGAAATATTAAAAATATTTAATAACATTTACTTAAATAAATGGATTTCCCATTAGGGTGGACAATATATGCTTACTTTGGTTGATTTCTTTGGCGCCTCGATGATTGCCTTGGTACTGGGCATTGCTGAGCTCTATACAATCGGCTGGATTTATGGCACAGATCGTCTGTGCAAGGACATTGAGTTCATGCTGGGTCGCAAAGTGGGTCTCTATTGGCGCCTCTGCTGGGGCATCTTTACGCCGCTGATTATGACCGTCATTCTGATATACTTCTATGCCACCTATGAACCATTGACCTACAATGATCAAGCCTTTCCAACCTGGGCCTATGGTTAGTTTATTATATTTCTGTATATTATCACACAAACTAAACAATCTGTTTTTGGTTTTTAGCCGTTGGCTGGACTATCACAGCGTTTGGTGTAATACAACTGCCTCTTTGGATGGTAGTTGCAATAATTCGCGATCCTGGTGTTACGTTGGGCGAGAAGATACGCGGCGCATTCAGACCTAAGAAGAATTGGGGACCCTCCGATCCGCTGTTGAGGGAGCAGTACAATAAGAAAATTGAGCATGAGCTTTATCCAAAACGTGGCAGAGGCTTTTGGTCTAGCATTAAGCAGAATATCTTTGGTTAAATATCAGATCTCTCTCTCTCTCTGTGAGTTGTAAATAGGATGTGAAAAGTATTTGATTTGTATAACTTATAAGTGTGCCAATAAAATGTAACGAATTTATAAAAATCTTAGTTTCATTGAGCTATCAAATTCTTAATTAACCCCATAAAAATGTCTTTGTTATTATACTCAAAGGTAAGCTCTATCTCTTAGGTAAGCATCTCATTATTTTTCATCGCGTTTCCTAAGGAATTCTTAAGAATTTTTGTAGCAAACCACTTGAAAATTTTAATTGCCAACTTAACAATAATAAAATTTTATAATGCTTATTATTTATTATTGCCGGTCATTTACCTCAACACTTATCATCTATCAGTTGGCTTTATTCTGTACTTTCTTTTTACACCGTACCGTATCTTACGCCCACTCTCTCCTTTTGTATTTGTTCACTGTTTGCTCTTGGCCACAAATTGACCACCACACGAACAATTTGGAACTTGGCAAACAAAAAAATATATGAAGAAAAAAAAATGTTTCCTATTCGAAGAAAATCAAGAGAAATGTTGTGTACTTTGTCTCTGTTACGTTTTCCAGCTCAAACAAAGACTGTGGAAAGCCAAAATACTTTTGCAGTATTTTTTTTATTCATTCTTTTACTTTTTTTTGTGGCTATGAACATCTTAAAGATAATTGCTTTGATAAGGACATGCCGGACCCGGACCCGGTCAGAGCACGGTAAGCGTTTTGCTTTTATTTCATTTTTATCTTTTTTTTCTTCTTATAAATGTCGCCAAATATTTACATGTCGCGGCATTGTGAAGCGACCCAACTTGGGGTTTATTTTTTTTCTTTTTAGTTTTTACGCTCAGACAAAGGATATTTTATTTTTGACGTTAAGTTTGTAACGTTAGAAAATATTAAAGAACTTCATTATCCTGATTACTTTAAATAATTTCACATTACTTCACAGGGAACGAGTTATTTTAAATAATTGAACTCCATTTAGTAAGAGTATGTAATCTTCGGCTAAACTTTGGCTCCTCTTTCTTGTTTGTTGTATTTGGATTTTTTTGTTTTGTTTTTGTGTCGTTCTATACCCGCATTTGGCTTGCGGCTTGACTTTTTGTAACTGTCCGGCTTCCTGGCCGCCAACTGAGCCGTGTCCGGGTGTGCGGGACTCCGGATGGCGGTCGCGTTGCTGCAAAACCGCATAAAAGTCATTGTCAGAGCAAATGGATTAATTTTCGCGGCACGTTGTCATATGCGCTCTCTCACTCTCTCCCACTCTCTCTCTCTCTCGCTCACAATAGTTGGGGGTATTTTTATAAAGAAATTAAAAAGCACGGCCTCTGTGGTTTCGAGTGTGGGCGTAGCGCCACCCAGAGGCAGTAGTGGGTAGGCGTGGCTGGCGTTTACCGCAACAATAATTACGTTTTGGCCGGTTTTTTGGAAGCTGCACGGAAGTGTATAATGTTGCTAAGTAGTTGCGGTTATTTGTTGTTGTGCGGCATTTCTTTTGTTGTTGTTTTTATTGTTGTGTTTGGTTGCGTAATTATCATGAAAGGCAACAGGAGGTTTATTTCATGTTATAAATGCAGCATAATTAAGTTTCCTCAATGCGAAAGTCAACCCAAAACGTAATTCTCTTTTTTTTTTTATTTCATTTTCTTTTTCTTTGTACGTTTTTTTCTTTTTGTTTATGTTTAAGTCAGGTACGGTTTACACATTTAATTAGCACTTTCAAATCAAAATACAAATTGATATGAACTAAAGTTAATTAATTGCATGAATATTTCTATATTTGTTTTCTTCTTTATTTTACACTTTCTGCCAAGCCAATCCAATTAGCTAAGTCATTCGATCGGTAACGAAGAAGAAGAGAACGCCTTTTTTTCTCAATGTTTAATTTCAACGATTGTCGAAGACGTTTTTCGTATCTCTGTTTTGGTTGTTTGTTTGTTTCACTCGGCTAACACCTTGCCAATCAGCAGAAAGTCCAGTTACCCAACACACACTAGCATACGTGCATACATATGTACATATGTGTGTGTACGCTCACTCAGGCGGAACAAATCCAAATGAAATTCTATTTAACTAAAAGCTAAAAAGCGCGCCAGCATAGAGAGTGCTCAATGCCCTGCTCTGCTCTCGCCATACGAATTCCTAATATTCCACTCACACTCACTCACAAACTACCTTACTATATCTTTTTCTCACTTTAACGCCCACACACGCATTTGTCTTGCAGCAGCACCGAGAAAAATAATCGCAAAAAAGCAGAGAATGTGCACGATGCAAAGAAGACACAAAAACATAAACAGTTTCATTGGAGATGGCAAAGTGTTATAAAACTATCGCGGTACCCAAAAACTTAAGAAAAATCATCGATAAGAAGGATGAATTAGGTAATATACAATCTTGCAATACACTTAACTTAAGTCGAGTCACAAAATGCAACTTTAGCATTAGTAGCAAATAAAAAACAGGAAATATTCGGAGTGTTAGCAAGAAAAGTTGTTAGCTTACGCGAAGAGCTGCAGATGGAGTCTGCACAAGTAAATACATATGTATGTGCTTTTTATGCTGCATTTTCTGGAATGTTTTCGTCTCTGTTTTTTGGCTAACTGTGTTTTAGTATGTGCCAGGCAGACTCGCACATCGAAGTTTGTGGATGTGGGCGCGAATATGCTTGCCAAATGCCTGGTGCTTAGTGAAGCTGACAGATGACGTCACTATGCACGTGCATTTGTGTGCATCTTCACTTCCCATGCTAACTGCCTGTGGGTGTGTGTTTGTTTTGTGGCTGGCAGATGGCGCTACTACAAGAGTGCACTGTGTAAGTTCGTATGTATGTTATGTATGAACGTGTGCAGAAATGTCGGGCAAAAAATAAAGTAATTGAATTTTTATAGTGCAAGCGTACAAGACTTGACTGCGATTGTTCTTGTTGTTGTTTGCGAATGAGTACGTTAAAGTTCTCTCTTTTCATTTCTCTTCATTTCGTTTTGCGATTCAGTTATCAAAACGTTTAAATCAAAGGCTTTCTATTTCTATACTGCTTTCAGGGCCAAATCCTAATTTCGTTTTCTTCGAAAATTACACACACCAAATAAAATCTCAATTTTCCAATTAGCAAACAATTTGCAACAGCTTGTCGCTAATTAGTCGCCCATCAAAGGCGACGCGTTGAGAGTCATCGATGCGTAACTTTTGTTTCGTCCCATTATAACCTTTGCCCTTAATTTCGCTCTTTCACTTTTGTATAAGACACGCGTCAATTTGCACACTCGACGTGCCGAAAACAATTAAAAAAGGTGATGACAAATCTTTGTCTTAACTGCCTCGGCGTATCCTTTCAAGAACAGAATCAAGTCAAAGGTTAGAAAACTGCGTTTGGTTTTTTGGGTGGGGTTGTTGTATATATGAGACAAATTTCACAAATGTTCACGATTTACTTTAATGCGAAACATTTTCCACTAAGGATTGAAATAGTACAACGAACTTACTGATATTACATTAACATTACATTTAAACGGTGTGTTGAGTACAAAATGAGACAAAAAGCTAAAATGCACTAAATTTAGTTACAAATTTGGCACCTTGATAAAAGTATTTTATCCAATCCACAAACGTAGCATTAGGTATTTTTCAACTTTCTGGCAGCCCTGATTTATATCGCAAGCAATCGATAGGCCGTGAGCGCGTATGTTTACTGAAGCGATCGCACAGTTTGAGGTTAGGTAAATATCAAAACCAAAGATGGTTTTTTCATTAACAGCGAAGTTATTTTAAAGAGCGAAGTTAACTAAATGGCTGGACAATAAGCAACGACAAGTCCATTCAGCTATATGTGGCTAATGCTTGGTTTTAATTTTTGTAAAAAGAATATGAACATAATTCCCTTAAGCATATTTTTAAATGAGTTGCTAATTAGATTTTTTATTTTGTAATTTATTTGTGCATTTCTTGGACTGTCAAATTGTACTAGTTTAATATGCCTAACTAATTTAAAACAAAACTTTGTATTTAATATTGTTGCTACTCTATTAGTTCAGAGAGTATATTTTCAAAGTAAAGAGTAATTTTTACGTTGTGGTTTTTGTGGTTTAATAGAAAAAAGCATGAAATTTACATTTACATTTACGAAAATTGTATCAAATTTAACTCAACTCTAGCTGTTGTTGCAACAAAACAAAGCCAACAACAGCGACAACAAAGTTGCAACTAAAATTTTACAATTACACATTTAGCACAAAAAGCAGAAGGTATTTTGTGACTAATGCCAGGCCACGCCCCGTCAATTGCGCCCACCTTCGCTGGAACTAAAACCAAACCGATGGCGGCGACCACAGTGAAACAAATAACAGAAACGGCAGCACACAACAAAAAACAAATAACTGCAACATCTGTTTGAACAAATATCCAAAACAAGGATGCGAATGCCACAGCAACGACTGTGCGTGGGATGAGAGGGGCAGGGAGAACGAAGGAGTCACAGGGGAACGCGAAGACCACAACGAACCAATTTCCGTTGGCCCGCTCGTTCAGGCCAAGTTATGTCGTCTTCCATTGGCGTCTGTCTGATTTGGTTTTGTTTGCTTTTTATTGTTTGTTTATTATTTTTTCGAGTCAGTTTAATTTAGCAGCTGGGTTTAATTATGCGGGTCAACAAGATGTTGGCAATATAAATAGTATAAGTATTTATTTAAATATAATATGGCGTTTTAGAATGAATTTACTTAACAAGACGGATAATATTCTATCTTGAAGTAAAACCTCGTTTAAAGCAATTTAACTTTGTCAGTTTTCTTTCAAAAGCATTTCACAACGTTGACTTTATCACTTTTTCCGATTAGTGTTTTGATATGAAATGGAATTCTGCAATAGCTTAATTTCGATTTTGTTTTAACTCTTGCTTTTCAGTTCAGGCAAAATCTCATTTACGTTGTAATAACAAATGCCACACAAAATCAATTAAAATAATTTCCTGCACAAAAGACAAAACACAAAAAAAAACTCAACGCAAACAAAATAATTGTCAATGGCAATTGCGCAGTGGCGCTATCTAGCGTCAGCTAACCGCATTATACACATTCAGAGCATCTGTTGCCGCCGTTGTCATTTAATGCCCGCATTTACTCTCTCCCTCTCTCTCTCTTTTACTGTTTGAGATTGCTCTGCAACCCGAAGAGCCCACCATTGTTGTTGTTTTACATTTCCGGTAATAAATATACATTTGAAAAATAATAGAGCAGCGCGTTCGCATAGGTTCGGTTTCACTGTGTGTGGGTGTGTTTGGGCGTTGCGAATCGCATTTGGCAAATTGGCGAATGAGGCGTGGGAAATTGGAATTTTCAAAATCATGCGCTAGGTGAGAAACTTTGCGGCATTTCATTTCCTATGATTAATTAATCATAACACAGAGTGTGATGATAGCTATAAACTTACAGAGCAATTTCACCAAACTGTCATTGTAATTTAAATGTACACCTCCGAATCGTTGTTGTTTGGCATTATAATAAACAGAGACATATTCGCTTTATGCTATTGACCATTTAATAAGTTTAAGCTATTATCTGTTATTAGGAAAAGGAATATTTAAGTTAATTTTCTTAACATTACAACACATACAAAACATAGTTTAATGAGATGCCGGGTGTGCTGTGAGTGTATTCAACAAATTATTATTGTCACATATCCTGTTGACATTAACCTGACAGCGCGACTGCACAAAGGATGGTTGGGCTGCAACCGGACCCAAGTAGAAGAGCAGCAACTGGGAAGAAAGGCATATAGTTGAGAGGCATACATAGTTCACCTGAGTCATAACCATGACCAAAGTCACACGACAACGGTGCACACAGTTCCACATCCGGTGACATCCGGTATTTCCTGCCTTGCCTCTGTGCTCTCCCGATGTTGTTGTCCCATTGACAGAGCAAGTGCCAGCGCCAGAGCCAGAGCCAGAACCAGACCCCGGCTTAGAGTAAGAGACAGTTGCTGGTGCCGGCAGCATTCCTGTGGCCTTGTCACACGTTTGCCGTGCTACTAACAACAACCAAAAACAACAACAACAATGGCCACATCATAGTTTATGCGCTAAGGCAACACTATTACACCATAGACAGACGCCAGCTAGAGCGAGATAGGGCGCCTTCAAGCCCCTTACGAGTTGACTATGAGAGGTCAGAGATGCCAAATTCAGTTTTGCTCTATATACACTATCTCTGCTTGAGTTGTCTGAGCTTTGCAATGAGTTTAGCAGAAAATTAATTAAGCTTTTAGTTGAAATAGTGTAGGTTTAGTGTAGCTTTTTTTCTACAGTCTTTTAGCTTGACTAAACAAAAAGTCATTTTCAGAGCTTCAAAGATATTAGGCGTGGTATTATTTGAATTGAAGTTTGGTTATATTACCTAATCTTTTTTGGTGCTAACTAGACAAACTGAATAAATAAGTTGAAAATAAGTTTTTTTTTCTTGATATAAAATTTATTTTTTCTGAAATGAAGTACAATAAGCAAAATATGAATGAAAATATAAAAAATAGTTTATAAATATGGTGCTTACTGATTTTATAATTTTATTTCTTGTTTGTGTTTTAGTTTTTATTATTGTATTAGCTTCTTTAATCTCTGTTCCCTATTTAAATATTATTTTTTTATACCTTTATATCAAACTGCTCTACGAAAGAGCATTCAAACATTGTCTGCTTAGAATTGAATCGAGCTTTCTTACTTGTTCTAGATGCGGCTGAGCTCTTCTCCCTTTCTCTGCATCTCCATCTTCATCGCCGTCTACCTCTCTTTGTCTCGCTTTGGTTGCTTGTGTGTCATGCATCCGTTTGCAGGATGCACGAAATAATTCTGTTTGTTAGCTGTGCACACGATGTCCTTTCATCAGACGAGTGCCAGCAACTCCATCTCCGATACATCCCACCCCATAGCTCTGCCTGACTGACTGACTGACTGACTTATTACACTAGCTAGTGCTGCTGCTGCTGTGGGTGAGTTTCTGTTCGATTTTTTTTTTTTGTTGCAGCTAACAGTAAGGGAGCATTGCCACACCTAACCCAACCCTCTTAGTTTACAGTGCTGATCCAGAGCCCTGGACTCACGCTTGATGTAGTTGGTGGTTTACTACTAATTTGCAACCACATCGTTTGTTTTGTGTGGCTTCGTCCGTCCCTTTGTTCGTTCCTCCGTTCAACCGTTTGTTCGTTCTGCCCTGCTGTGAGTGTCCTTTGTGTCTGACAGTGCAAAAGCAACAACCGCTTTGGGTTTTGCGCCTTACCCAACGCCAACGCCAACGCCAAGTCCCTCACCATTACCAGCCACATCGCGCTTTTGCAGCAATGTGCATTAATTTCTGCATTGCTGCAGCAGCTGAGGCAGCTGGGGCAGTGGCAGCGGCAACATCACAAGATGCCATCACAATGGGGCGCTCGAAGCTTCCCAGTGTGTCAGTTTCTGTTATAAATGGTTCTCGTGTTCTCGTGTCCTGGCCGTCTTTTCATCTTTGGAATTTTGCATCTTATTGGGCAGCAACAATAAACGCGTTGCATACTTTGTGGCGCCACAATAAATACAGCTAATACCAAGTAGTTATTTCTTAATCGTTGCAATATTAACATATTATTTTTGAATATCGAAAGCTGAATTAAATACAAACAAGAAATAATTCTATATTACTTTATGCAAAACTACTTGGCAACAATTTTTGGCGATAGGCCAAAAAAAAAACCATTTATTAGAGGAGTGGAATATTTTTAAGTTTTGAAATTTGCAAGTAGTATTATAGTAAAATGAAAATATGTTATTTATACACATAACTTAGCTTTGTCTGATACACTTTATTCGCACACCCTTTAATTATTAAAACGCTTTAGCGGGTATCTTTATTGTATGCCTAAGAGTGTTTTAGCAATAAGTTAAATCAACTTAAAGGGACATCTACAAGTCGAGTAATTTTTGCTAACTTGTTATTACATTTTTCTTATGTATATATACAAGGCTCAATTTAAGCTTGTTTGTGTGCCTGTTTGTCCTCCCTTCATATTAAAACATAAGCCGATTATAAAGCCAATTTCTATAACATACTCGTATCGTATAGATTTTAATATTTATGTTCTGTCTGTGTGTGTGTTTGTGTCTGTGTTTTTTTTAAGCATCTGCATTTGAACTTTGTCTCATATCAATTTATGCTTTTATTATTTTGATTTTTGCGTAGGAGTCGTTTACCTTCATATACCCCATACCCTTAAGACATAATCCTCCCTTCCCCCTGCCAGCCCCTTTCTTGCCTTTCTCGCCCTGCACAGAGTTGGCTTGTTAACATGCTAAATACTTTTTAATGACAATTTAAAAGAGAGAGTGAAAGAGCAATGCTGAAGTACCTGAAGCTTTTTTGATTTTTCCATACACAACATTCAGATAGGGTAATAGCAATTTTTATGAGACTATTGAATTGGAGAATCTCTATCGTTGTCATGGAAAAGACATGTTTTTGTGCTTTGGCATTTTGTGTTATATATTTATTTGTAATTTGTATGAGAACGCAATGTCTTTAACTACAAAATTGAACTTGCCTAACTGCTTTAAACCGATACAAGCTACTATATCTAATTAACACGCATCGTTCAACAATATTAAGGCCTTTGAAGTGGGTGTGGGAGAGGAAATCGTAACAGTTGAACAGTTAAACTCTATGCAGTGAATGCATTTACAAATTATAAACACAAGTCGTTGCTTTATCGCCGCGTCGGATGTCAATTCACATAAATCTCATTCACACACACAGACACACACACACGAAAGTATATATATGTATTATGTATAATAGGGTAAGAGAACTCTATATTCATCTTCCGCTTCGACGCGCAAAAATAAAAGCCAAATTTGCAGATTGCCGAAATAACGAAATACCGAAAATCCAATGGCAAGTGCTAAATGGTAAATGGTAAATACTAAATGCTCTATTTACGCTTCACTTAATTGATAATCAAAAATTTATTGATAACATTCACTACTTCTGTGCCATTTGTTGAATCATTTGTAACGAGTTTAATTTCTCGTTACCAAATTGAAATTACACACATTTCAAGCTGCCGCTTTAAAGGCACATTTCAAGTTTTTCTCGTTTTCAAGCTTAAGTTGAAATGAAATAATATGCTTAATCCTGTATCGAATTGCACTATCCTTTTTTTTGTTTTTTTTTTGCATTAGTTCCCTCTGTTGTTGCACTAATTAAACGCTTTTGTCCCCCTTCTCATTCTATCTGTTTCAATCGATTTCTGTTTGTGCTTCTCCACCTTATAGCAATTACTGACTTCAGTCTCTCTCTCATTGTCGTTGTCATTTGCTTTGTCTATCACATCGGAAAGTCATTTCACTTGGCTGTTGTTATTTCTGTCCCGTTGTTTTTTTTTAGTGGCTCAACTTACACAAATCAACACATTAAGTTCAGGGTTGCTAACAGCTTTGGGCGAAGCTACTTTTTTTTAATGCAACAAAGCTGCAGCCCAGCAGTTTAATGAACTTCTCATTCGCTACATTGTCAAGTTGATTGATTTGATAAACTTTTTTTAACATTAAGTGCAGATCTAAATGGAAACTTTACTCTTAGCAGGTATCATTCTTCATTGTTTGTTAATAAATTTGTTTGAAATCAGTTAAGGTAACGAAAAGTATCATAATTATTATTATATTCCAAATTAGGTTCATATCTCTGTTATTTTATTTGGCTTTTTAAGTAATCTATTAAATGAACTTTACTATTTTCATATACATATATAACTACAGTTTATTTTGCAGTTAGCGTAGCGCTCTGTGGCATCCACATCAGCTGGCTTAGTGCAATTTAATGCGCAATTGCTTGGGTTTATTTGAGCAACAGTCAGGCGTCCGTTACCCAACACTAGCAACAGCAACAGCAACAGAGTTGCCATCACACTTACTTACTTGCCCATCCACTTAACCAGAAAACCCCTTCAACAGACCCTCAACATGTTTTGCCTTTGCTGCTGCTCTTGTTTTTGTTGTCCTCGTTGCTGTTGCTGTTGTCGTCTAGTCACGTCTGCTGTTGACAAGCGTCTGTTAAGCTGCGCCCAACTGGCACCCATATTGAATGTTCCAACTCCCCCTTTCATGCCGTTTCCCCTCTCCGGTCTCTATCTCTCTCTCCCTCGCCTTTGTCTATCAAGTCCATCTCCTTTGCTGTTTGCTGTTCGCTGCATGGCGCATTTTCAACGCCATTGTCCTGTTCTGTAGGTACTATTTTTGTGTCGCACAATTTACTGCACTTCCTGTCCAGTAAAAACACACAAAGCAAAAGCGAGAGAGAGAGAGAGAGAGCGAGAGAGCTTGCAAACTTTGGTATACCCAGCGCGCATTGTCTCAATAATTACCCATGTCCCTGGGTGCAGCAATGACGATGGCAACCATGTGCCATGTCTCTGTTGCATCATCCTACTCCGCACGCCCGTTCCCCGTTTCCATTCTGTCTCGCATTCTTTGTCCAGTGACCCTTGTCCTCGGCTTTCTTCTTTTGTTTTTATTTTTCCTGATCTATCAACAACTTTTCGACAAAAGTTGCACACGTTTTGTGGTCAGCTGAGTGCCGTTTCCTCTCTCTTTCTCTCTCTCGGTCTCTTTATTTCTCTTTCTAATGTGGCATCTCTTGTTCTCGAGTGGTTATCATTGCGATACTGATTTTCTTTTCTTGGTTTCATTCAAAATTGAAGCTACTTCAAAGTGCAACAGAATGGAAACCAAAAATATTTTATTGTAAAATATTCAGATTTGTGTTCCCTACAATAATCAACTTAAAAGACAAAAATTAATAAGAACTTCACTCAAGCCTTGCCAATGTTCTGGTGGCTTTAAAAACTAAACGCTTAGAGCTTTAATATGCCAATTAGATAAGCTTTTATTGCTATGAATATTCTTAAGTATCTACACCAAAAAAAATAGTTGTTCAAAACATTTCAACATCATTTATTTTTTATTAGTTTCAGATTGTGATTGCTGCAAGTGCTTTTTCAAGAAATTCTTTGGTAATTTCGTATTTAATTTACTTTAAAGTGCAGCTGTACAAAATATATCAACATATATATATAATATATATTTTCAAATTGAATGTGACATGGTCCAACATTTAAAACACACACACTCACACACACATGCGTCCAGCCATCAACATAAATCTCGGCCATTTAGCTGCAAAAATAAAATTGTTTGGCCAACAGCCCCGAACCGTCTATAAAAGGCCAGCTTACAGCCAGACAATACAGGCGGGCCCCAAAATGCCAACAGCCGCTGATGAAACACGGCACAAAATTCAATTGTTTGCAGCACAACAATTTAATTTGACACGTACTTTTAATGTGCAGCGTCAGCTAATGCCAGGCCAGTGGACTAGAGCAATACAGGATGCCGGATAACCACACGCACATACAAAGTGCCATAGCAGAGAGGGAGACAGCAGGCCACACAATAAGAGAGAGAGAGAGAGAGAGAGAGAGAGAGAGAGAGAGAGAGATACAAACATGTGACTGAGGCACTTTGGGGGCAGGTTTCAGGCGCATAAATTGAATTTAGATACAATTTCCTGTGGCTGCGTGGCTGCCTCTGTTGCATGCTTCCCGCTTGCAGCTTATGTAATATTTTGCTTTTAGAATGTTGCATTTAAAGAAGCATAAAGGCTTTATGTAAGTGTGTAAAATAATATGAAAATTTCACTTAAATAGTTGCCTGATATTGCAGCTTATAAAGACGCTTACCAACAATCAACTTACCAACACAATCATTAGGGAAAAAAATCAAAAATCGAAAACTTTCAATAAATAACCAATTTATATGCGCAACTGCATTTAAAGCAATTCGTTTTTTATTTTCTCCAATGTTGCTATTAATTGCATTTGTCATTTGAGCAGGCATCGAGTAATCGAAAAATAATATTAGTGTTCGAAAAAGAAGTGTTACCAAAAATATGAACATAAAATAAAATTGCATTAAACAGTGAAAGCTCTTTATAACAATTTATTAATGTTAATTTCTTGATATATATGAAGTGTCTATAGTTTATTAAAGCAAAACTTACACTACAGTAACGTAGGAATTTTCTCATTTGATGACCCTTTCAGCCAGATTATTGGATAGTTTTTAAGCCTTGACACTGTGAAATATAACTGAACAAAAACTTAAGTACTGTCCTTGCCCCAAACCAAGGGTATTAAAAGTTTCCATGCAACATTGTTGAGCCAGCCAAACGTACTCAAACCTCTGGCAAATGAATATGTTTTTTTTTTCGCCATGGCATTTACATTTTTATTTTGTATTATTTATTTATTATGTATTTTTGTTGCTCTGCTTGTATTCTCTGCTTTTTGTTTATGCGACCCGGACAACAATTCAATATTTGACTAAAAAATTTACGAGCCAATACCAAAGGGAGAATCGCGACCAGGGGCCAGGGGACATTTGCGCGGCTTGCATGTAAATGCGGCACATTGCGTTAATAATTCCAGTGCTGAGTAGCCGTTGAGTCGCCAATGGCAACCCGTTACTCTTCGTCCTTGTGGCAGAGTTACTTTTTTGGTGCGCATCGCGTGCGCCATGAAAATTTCAACGGCGATTTTCGATGCCAAAAAAACAAAAACAAAAAATAAAATGCCAGCCAGCAGTTGGCTACAAATTGGATTCGAGTGGAGTTCAAAAAAATAAATTGAAGATATATTTTTAATAAATATATGTACAATATTTGCTATAAATGATAAGCACAGCAATCCGATGGTGAAATGCACTGCACAAGCTTGTCAAATGGAAAATGTTAATTAGAAAGCTAAATTGTATATTAACTGTATTGGGCTTAGGGCAGGAGTTGAAGGCAATTGATTGATAAAACATGTTAATTGCATAAACATAACTCTCTCCATTTGAGCTCTTCAGCAATATAGGGCAATCAAAAAGTCACTTGTTTTGTTTTTATCAGACGTTATGGCTTTCATGTTAATTACTCACGTTTAACGGCTGTGGAAGTGGAAAAATTGATTAAATACATATAGGCAATTGAGTTAAAAGCTGGTTTGAAGTTGCATATTTTCAATAATTATATGCAAAATGCAGCTTTCTCTGTGTTTTTGACCCAAAAAGTTGTTGTTTGCACATGAACAATGACATTATAGTTTCTACTTTAAGTGATTTCAAGTTATATAATTAATTAGAATTAATTAAAGATTGAAGATAGAATTGCTCTATAATGTTTTTATACCAGATATTTGTGTATTTGGCTCACTCAGTTCAAATGTCAATTTAGTTTAAGCCACACGTTGACACATGTTCTGTTCTACACAAAATAAATATTACAATTCTATATACATGTACCATATATCGTGTTTAATTTAAGGTAAACTCGTTGGCAAATTTTGAATCTAAATTTGTGTTGTTGGAGTAAACTGTAAACTTTAACTCTACTGTACACTTTTGAAAGCTGGCCAAGTAAAATATTAGTTTTTAGGTGTGGCGGCAAATGGTGGGGGGGGGGGGAGGGGGGTGTAAACAGCGAACTCAGCTGCTTGCGCATTGCAATATTAATCACAGCGACGTTTTGTCTGACATTTTCGGGACTTTGAAGTTGGCACAAACTGTTGGCAATTTGTATTACGACAAACTGTGACGCCAGATGGCGCCACGCGTGTCATGCAAATTATGAAACTTTCGGCCACAAACACACACACACGAACAAAGCATTGGAATGTATAATAAAATAGATATATATATATGATAGGCATTGCACTTATAAGATGTTGGACAAGTCGCAGTTTTATTTTACCAACTTGTCAAAAGCAAGTTTTATTGTTTATGATAAACAAACAAAAGCAAAGAGAGCAAGAAGAAGAAGAAGACGAGAGAAAACAACTAAAGTTGGACAAACTCGCCACGCGCCAATGAATTTGCAACGTAAAACGAGCTGGCAAAAAGTTGTTCCACTTTCGTTTTCCATTTGCCATTTGGCATTTCGGCCACTATGGAAACTTTTAATTTTCCGAACACGTTTCGAACAAATGAAAATAGTAGCAGCCACCAGTTAGGACAATGGACTTTGCTCACAGCGCTCGGTATCTTTTCTCTCCGTGTGTGTGTGTGTGAGTGAGTGAGTTAGTGTGGTATCAAATTCATTCTAACTCGTATACTGCACGACTTGCCTGGGCAAACATATGTATGAAGAAAGAAGATATTTGCGATGCTTCTTCTCCACTCTTCTGTCTTCTACTTGCTGTCGCTTTTATTGTTTGTTGTGTGCTTAAGGCACGAGTTTCGGGTGTCCGAAACGATTTACACGCCTCGCATTTGCGACAGATAGTAAAATGAGTTTTTGTGTTGTTTACTCCAAAAGCATTTAGACCTCTGTAGTTGAATTTTTTCTGTACTTTTACGCGAATGAAACATACCAAGTTAGACCAATAAGAAATGAAAATAATATTAAGATTTGGACTTACTTAACTATATTTCCCATTTGTAGTTCGAAGAGAACTGGAAATATGCAAACGATTTGCCTTTGAGCAGCTGTCAGGGCTACTTGCTAAACAAATACGCTCTTGAACAAACACTGGCAGTAGGCTGGCCTAAGCCACGCCCATATTTTGCTGTGTTTGTGTGTGTGTGTGTGCAAAGCGCAATATGCTCAACACGTTGGTAAACTTTTGCAACCGTTTGGGCAAATACTGAAGGCAACAAAACTATGCTTAAAATAACAAAACGCTCCGCGAAGTGAATGCCAGGCAATGTGGCCTAAAGCTGGACGTGGGTAGCTCAAAAAGTTGTAATAAATTGAATGTATAATATGCAACATTCCAATACTAACTTCTCACACTCCATTAAATGCACATTTAATATCGTTTTCACGTTTTTGTGAGCACTTTTAACAAGTGGCCCTCTGTAAAAAGGTTTTACAGCTAAAAATGAAGTTGAAAGTTTTCCCTTTTTTCTTTTATGGTTTGTCGCACAATTTAGCCAGTGACATTTCTGCTAATCACGTGTATTGGTCGACATTGGAAATGTTTCGAGCCATTTTCGACTAGAGCCTTTGGTGCTGTGCAATATCAATTCCATGGCACATTCAAATTCAAATGTGCTGCCATTTGCCAATAGATGTCCAGAGGTTAGAGGCTGGTGGAAGCATGGGGGTTTGGGGGGAGGCAATATAGCAAAGGTCACGAACAGCAGCTTCAGTGGCAATTTGAGCAATTTTCTTTCTCGCTCTTCTGTGCAAAATGCTTTCAAAGTGGCTGTTCGAGGGTGGTGGTGGAGTGATAGTGGTTGCACATTAGTATGAAGCTGTTGGAAAACAACAACAACATCAAGAAGAAGTAAAATACATAAAGAGAGTGTGTAGTAAAAATTGAAATGCTTTTTAGGCAACAACAGAAAGCACGCAAAAGCAGCTGGGTGGTGTTCTGTCTCTCAATAACAAACCTCTCCCCCGTCCACTGCTTCCAATACAATTCAGATTTGATGCATTTACATTTGCACCTGTGCCAAACACACACACACACAGAGAAATAGAAAGAGACTGAAAGATTGTGTGTTGTAAGCTTAAGTGCCATTATATGCAATAGAGTTTTGAGTCGAGTTGAGTTCAGTTTTGTACCATCAGTTGGCCAGTTCTGCCAGCTAACCATTGCTCCCCATAAGCGCATAATGCATATTTAAGCATATTTTGTAGTCTACTTTTATGGGCAAGCTGCAAAAGCAGCTACATTTGAACTTTATCCCAAACAATTTGTTGAATTTGCCCAGCTGCTGTCTTGGTGTGTTTTTGTGTGTGCGTGTGTGGGTGTGTTTAAGGTAAATGCGTAAATATTTAAACTATTTGCTTAATCATCTAATCAAAAAGGGCAATCACATTTAAATATAGATTTAACACGCATTTTGTTTTTAGGGAAGTAACATTTAAAACACGGGATCAACTATAAAAATAGCATCAACAAATCGGGTTGATTATTTTAAAATGTATTTAAACTCTTGATTAAGCAACTATGCAAAAGGTTAATCCAATTTAAATGTCAATGTATTATGCATTTGATAAGGGGCATTAATCAAAATGTTTTGTATCGAACTTTACAATAAACATTAAAAGAAAATTTTGTTAAAGTGACAAGATAAATAAAACTTTATTAGTTGCCACATAAATCAGATAAAACCCAAACTAAAAATAATACATACAAAAAGTTATTTCACATTCTTGCTCAACTTTCAGCAACCTGATGGCTTAAGTAGTACTCAGCACTTATATCTTATTAGATCAGCTTTTACTTACTAAGAACACAACTTAACTGATGTAAAACATATATATATTTATAGATATACATGTACTTCTTTCTTTCTCACAGCAGGCAAACGTTTGCTTAGGGTTAGGCTCTGGGTTAAGTAGTAATAGTCTATAAAGGTAGTGTAGTAGCAGTGGCAGAGAACTTAACTCAACCAACCTGAAGCATGACTGAATAAATACAATTTTCGTTTGTTTTGCTGCTTCGTTTGTTCATTCGTTCGTTCGTATTAATTCTTTGGTTCGATTCGTTCGCTCGTTTTGTTTGTCAACAATTCAATTCATCAAGCGAAAGTTTCGTTTTGCCGTCGAATTTCGTTACATTCTGTTCTATTTTCTTTAACTAAAACACCCTTGAGAGTTTTTTTCTCTTCTTTCTCGCCTCACTATTTTTATCTTCCTGTTTGTTTTTTTTTTCTTTCTGTTTATTTGATCATCTTAGCTGCCACTTGCAGTGTGCACGAACACACACACACACCGACAGACAAACACAGTTTTTGGGCAGAACGTGAAGCGACCTTCTGACTGACATTCTTGACTTGCTGCCGCATAGACTTTTACTTTTAGCTTTCGCAAATATGGCAAATATTCTTCTACTCTATATGTGTATGCGTGGGTGTGTACGCGTGTGTGTGTGTGTTTGTGTGTGTTTGCGAGCTGAGCAAAAAGTTTACAAACTTATATTGAAAAATGTTGTTAACACGCAAAAGTTTTTCGCAACGTTTACACAGCAGCTACAACAACAACAGCAACAACAACAACAGCTAAACAAGGGAAATTCAATAACTGGACACACTGTGCAAACATATACCTAAAACGTAGGTCAAGTTAAAGTGCTTGGAAGCAGAAGTTTCTTCATGTTCTTTTTTGAGACTTGGTGTGAGATGAATCAACCTGGTATTGAGTCCAAGCACTGGGATTCAACTTATTTTCGTTTTTTTTTTGGTGGACGGGCCTAAATTTGAATAGCATGCGTCTGTATTTTGTTTATTTACTTTATTTATTTTTTGTATATTTTGAAGACGTGCTTACCTTTTCGGTGTGTGCCTGTGTAAATATTTATTTGAGGTTAAGCGCAACAGCCATTTGTAGGTACAAAATAAAAATACAAAAAAAACAAACCAAAAAGAAACCTATAAGTATTTGTCTGTGTGTTAATTCAATTTGAAGTAAGTTTTGCTTGTTTGCGTATGTTGTTGTATAGTTGAAAGGCATGCTTTAGCATGGGCAATTTGATTTGGTTACAAAGCTTACAAAGAATGCACTCAAAGACATCAGTCCCCAAGCAATTTTGCCAATCTAAGATACATCTCTCAAGCCGTATGGAAACTAAGGTGACTTTCATGTCGAAGAAAAATCAAGCTGAATGGAAATGGAATTCATAAGAAATAAATAATATTTAGCTTTTGAAATGTGACTCATTTACATTTCAAAGGATTATGCTATACGTATATTTATTGTTGGCTATTTGGCTATTGGTTTTTCCGCTTGCTTAACTTGTCAAATATGTTGGAAATTTAATTTTATATACAGCTTTTAATATTTTTCATGAACATAAAGCCAAGTGCCTTAACGAATTAAATAGTCTTAAAGAGACTGACCGCATAGAACATATATACTCTTGTTCAGCAGAAGCAATTGAGTCAGTAAAATCATGTTTTTCCTTTTGTATCTACAGGTAGATTGAAGAACAGTTAAAGCTAGAGTGTTAAATTAAATCAAATGTAAACAATAACAATTACTTCTGGAACTTGAACTTCTTTTACAAACTTAAGACTTGGACTCAGAAGTAAATAATACACTCTACAAATCAATGGTAGAGGGTAACTCCTAGTCAAGCTCTTTGTTCACGGTAGTCTTTTTCTTGTTTTACACTGTTTTTTTTTTATTGCAGTATGTATAAACACTGGTTGTAGCCGTATCAAAAAAATATAAAAATACATTGTAAAAAATGCACTGCTGCCAAGCACGTGCGAATATAAATTTCACACAAATATGCATTAAAAAATAACGCTATAGATTGCCTTTTTTGAATAACAAACCCAGCATAATATTAAAAAATTTAATACAATTATATGCATATGTGTAGCTGGCTTTTTTATATGATAAATAAATCTTTTAATTATAAGATTTAATTGCATACAAAGTTGTACATTGTCAATGGTATTCAATTAATAAGTTTTCAAAATACTATGCTAAAGGATTGTATGCAGTTCAAGCAATACTCTTTAAAGAGCTGCGAACTGCAAAACTGTGATCGAAAAACCACCAAAGCAAACCACAATTTCAATTCAATTGTTTTTTAGCAGCAGCCACAGCACATTTGCTGTTGTCTGTTTCGCATCGATACATTTATTGATGCTAAATAATTCACACATAATTTAACAAAGAGTTGACATCGACTGTGACTGTGACTGTGACTGCGACAACAACGATGGCATTTGTTGTTGTTATTTGTCGCTTCTTTCCTTATTTAAATTATTTACCATATTATCAAACGTGTCACACGCAATATACACTCACAAACACACACTAACACACACATGCCATTGATGATGTGAATGCCTGCACGTAGCACCCGCAATGACAGAGCAATGGTTGGGAGGAGAGCACGATTTGTGCGGTGTTTCAAATGGTTAGCTGGAATGGGTAATGTTATTGTTGCTTGAGCTGGATAAGAGGAAAGCAAAGGAAGGGAATGGCAGGGAACACGACACATTTTTTTCATATGGATTTCAAGTTATTACGTTGCGCTCATACATAGAAAGTGGAAATCATAAATAGTTTGAACAAGCAACAAGAGGAGCGAAGTGAAATATACTTGTAAAGAACTTTGAATGCTCTAACTGGCAAGTCTACAGACTTGTTAAAAATGTCAGTTCGAGTTTGATAGCAGATTGCATCAAGTAGTGTATCAAGGACTCGCTTTCAGCTTTTGTTGCTTGTTTAAAATTTAAAACAAAGCCAAATAAATGCCGACAAATTCCTGGCAGCATATAAGAATATATGATTATATTGAAGTACTCCCACTCGCTCTTTTTATATGGCTAATTTTTCTGTTTTTTTTTTTTTGAATCTGTTGTTTTATCGAGTTTCAGGCAAAGTGGAAAGCGAAGGTTATGGGTTCTTCACTGTGAGCTGTGCGGCAGCTAATCATGATTTGCAATTTAATTTGTTTGCTTTCGCGTGCGTGGCGCAAATAAATTGATGGCACCAGCCACGCCCCACATGCCCACTCACACACACGCAGTTGGTGTTTGTTTGCCACAATGTTGCTGTGGTTCTTATTGCTGCTTAAATCCAACAACCAACAAGCCAACGACAACGCCAAAAAACAAAGAATCGCGAGAGAAAAAAAAATTGTGTTGTGTGTGTGTGTGTTTGTTTGAGATACTTTTGCGCGTAGCGCTTCGTTTGACTTTTGCACACACACACACACACATACACACACATATTCATTTCGCAATTATTTGCATATTTGATCACGTAGACACGCCCAATGCGGAAACACCCACAACTTTGCCATTGTTGCTAACGCTGCTGTTTGAGTGTGTGTGTGTGCTGCAAATAATTAAATTTCTTTGCCTTTTACACGGTGCTCGTGTTAATTTGGCAATTGCATTTTAACGCCATTTTGCCATTTGACGGCATTGTCAAGTTTTTATTGCCGGCTTAAAAATTGTTTTACTTTTTAAAATACTTAATGTATTTTATTTAAATGCTTTATGTTACGACATGCTTAAATGTATTCTTTAGACAATGAGAATATATATTATTTCCAGCATTTATGTAAATAAATTGCATAATTTCAAAAATTTACATATATTTTTATTCAATTTATTATTTGCTTAACAAATACAATTAAAATGTAAAGCATAAAATAAATATTATGTGCAATGTTTATGACACAAATTTAATTGAATTTAAATGATGAAATGATTGCCAAATTGATTTTCAATTGGTTAGGACATCATCAAATTAACCTTACTTTTAGCTTTATATGTAAAACTTTTCTTGAATTTTCAGCAGACAAATCTTGTTTTTTTTTTGTTATTTTTTGGGTTTTCTTTTTGTTTTTTTTGCAACAAAGTTATGCCAAGAAGCTGAGTAAACTATGAAAACCATAAAGCCATTTGCACATTGCCATAACATTTCCATAAGATGAACATATTTTTAGCCATTTAGTTTGCAGTTGTGCAGCCAAACCCAAACCTTCTTACATTTCGCCTTGACATCAACTGTTCTGCTATCAAACTGAATTTTGCTCTGCGAACATTTGCCGACAACTTTTATTGCATCTGGTAGGTAATCCTTGAGCAAATTTAACTCATCCGACAGTTTAGTTAGTTGCGCAAAACAATAAAAAGATGCTTACATACCACACAGCATTAAGAAGTTTTAAGCAAAGAAGAAAAAAAAAAGCAAATACTGTAATATAGTTAAATTAAAACTACATTTGGTTGGGAATTTTTGCCGGGCAAATAGCTACAAATATCATTTTCTTGGAGAATATTTTCAGTAAGGGTAAAAAAAATTCACATCAAGCCTTAAATAAAATATTTTTTGCTTTTTAGTTATTTAAGCTATTTATAAAGATTTTAATAAAGTACCAAAGTACAGTAAAGCCGCAATGATATGAATTCCAACTGTGCTGTTAGTTGTTATATCAACTCATTTAAAATTCTTCACATGCCATACAAATTTGTGTCACATTGCTCATACGCCCCGTCGGTCCAAACGGTCAACACAAGCAAGAAGCAAAAGAGCAAAAGCAAATTTCTCAGGTATCGCTGAGTGCATGCGACACAAAGGGCAAAAACAGCAAACAAAAACAAACAGCGAGACAAATGGACAGATGAATATCGAGAGCCTCGATGCCAGGGCCATTTACGAATGCTCAAAAAGCAATTGAGAATGATTTACGTTATTTTACGTTACGTTACGTTACGTGTGAGTGTGTGTGTTTCTCTGTGTTAGCTGGACCATAGAGGGCGCCACACAATATCTAGCTGGCAGTTAATTACAATTGGTACTCGGCTCTCGCCGCTCTAATCGTGAATTAATAAAGTGAAAGATTTATGACGTTGCGGCTTTGAGTGAATATGAATGTGTGTGTGTGCGCGCCAGCCATTATGTTTGTGTGTGTGTGTGTGTGTGTGAGTAGCTGTGATAGAGTGTTGCACTGTGCTAATTCTTTAAACAACGTCGCGAGACAAGCAACAATGAAAATTGCCACTAGAAGTACACTTGAGAGAGAGAAAAGAGAAGAGGCAAGGAATGGAACGAAGAGAAAAAAGGCTTCATAGCAATCTATACTGAGAAAAATGGCAAGGCAATGCACTTGAGTGCCGCTTCTAAACGACAAAGAGCAGTGAAAAGTGGAGCTCCTTTTGTTGTTGGCGCCGCGGGAGCCATACAATTTCACTTCCTTATCGCACGCTCTCAAGTGTAGTAGCTGCACCCTTCCCCACCACACCCATGCTCAGCAATGAGAACTTCAATTTTCAGCGTCACAATGAGCTGTGCTTGAGTTTTTGGCCAAAGCTAAAGCTATATATATATATATATAAAGCTGATGCTACAGACTGCACAGCTTCAACTTCAATTGCGACAGCGACAAAGGCGACAGCATTTGATTTATCAAAAGCGAGCAGCGCGAGAATAAAGCACTAGCAAGCAGTTAAAAGTGGCAACAAGCAAAAGCGCAAATCACTTCCCTGCACAAAAAAAGGGAAGGAAAAATCCAGTAAAGATCGTAGACGATGCTTTATGACTTGCAGCTTATTGCATTAGATACGAGTATCTGTTAAAACTTCAGTAAAGCTAATGTGTAACAAAGAAAAGGCTGTAATTTTTTCAATAATTGGTTTGTGTAAAAACATTTCATTATACTTTGAATATTTATTTATTTATCCTATAATCAATTTAATTTTAAAATCGTTTTTTCTAGCATTGAAACTGCATTTTTCGATATATCAGTTCGTTGACTCTGCCAATGAGATTGAAGAAAAAAGAAGTAGAACGAACATTGGGAAAATTGCGCCACAAGAAATTTTGCTCAATACTCACGTATTTACTATTCTTATTGTGGCCATGTTTTGCTCTAGCTGTTGCTTGTTTTTGTTGTCTGCCTCTGGCAGCAATTCAGAAAACAACAACTACAACAACAATATCACATAAATCTTAATAAGCAAGTTGGGGGCAGCCACAGCCTCTCGGTTTTGGGTGTCTGTATCTCGGTTACTTCTTTTAGTTTACCTGTGCAGCCATTTGGTTTGAATTTGCTACCATTTCCCTGTCTCGTTTGCCTCGTTTACTGCTAATTTTTTGCACGCCTTTGCCTGTAAATAAGCCACGTTGCAAGTGGCACGCCTCTAAAGCAAATACCAACCAACACTCAAGAAACTCTTTCCCTCCTACACACACACACACACGCATGCAATTTCACAATAGCTGCCATAACTCAACATAAAATAAAGCAGATACCTGGCCAAAAAAGCAGACACTGCAGGTGCTTAGCAAGTGTTCTACAACTTGGCTCGCACACCCCAGTCCAAAAAGTTTACCAAAGTGCTGTGTCGAGTATTTTGGATTTGCCAAAAGAACCAAATACCGTTTGTTGTTCTATTATTTGTAAAAGAAACTGATAAGAAATGTTTGACATTAAAAAATTAAGAAATTCAGTTATGTGGCCTTATTGATTAACTATCAATAGAATATAATTTAAATAGCTCTAACAATCTGAATGTAGATATACTCTTCTCATACATTCCTCCCCGACTGACATGAATTTGATAATAAGTAATTTGTCGCTGCAAATTAAATGCTTACTCGTACAATTGCAAAGAAATAAGAATTAATGTAAGTTCATATCTAATTTACAGGCGTCTGAGCTGAAAAGCCCAAAAAACTACAAAACACGAAAAAAATAAAATCAGTGAAAATATACGAAAATAAAAAAAAAACATGAATAAATAGAAAGAAAGACCAAAAACTTTTCTTATTTCGCATGAAAAATGTAAAACTTTTTTAATATGCACAAAGTTAAATTTCATTTAAATCAAGATTGCTGCGGATGCTGAAGCTGCTGCTGTTTCTGTTGTAGTTGTTGTTGCTCTTCTTATAGCTGCTTTTACTTCTGCAGCAGGCTTTTGCAAAATCCTTTGCTTGACGTTTTACCGATTCTTTAACTCTTTTTATGTCTATGCCACCCAAATCGGAGTTCTCAATTGAACTTTAAGAGCTGCAACGAGAACTATGCAAAAAAAAATGTAAATATATATTTATATAATAATAGTTGTGCAAATAAAATGAGAGAAAAAATGCAAAGCATATAAAAAAAAAAAAATATTTGGCAATTTGCATTTGTTGTTATGTGCGTGTGCAGCCAAGCAATCGCAAATGGAAAGAGGCAGGTGGGCGTGTACTAAAAAGAAGGGGGCGGCGGCGACTGGCTGTTTATGCATTGGTTGCGCATTCGGGCGCATGCTGCTTATTGTTGACAATGGAATAACAACAATAACATCAGCAATAACAAAAACAATAAAGCGGGTGCTGCAGCTGAATGTTTTATGTGCGTGAGCGTGTATATACATATATATGTGTGTGTGTGTATGTGTGTGAGTACGTTGGGAATGCTTTAATTAAATTTGTCAAACATCTGATTCTAGAAATCAAAAACGCTTTATTTTAATTAAGTTGAAGCATAATTATAGCATAAAACCGTTTGAAAATAAGAAATTTTAACCCTTATGGCATATAATTCGACCATATTTTGGCGAAATCGTGGAGATATCGATTTAATATGCCACTTTGCATTTCGCTGAGCCCAAACGATGCGCGGCTTTTAATGGCATGCAACTGTGCAGTAAATTTGGTTCGTCTGTATAAACACATCGACATCCACAGTGCAGCACGTTGAATACAGAGTATGTGGATGGGAGCGAGAGAGAGAGAGAGAGAGAGAGAGAGAGAAGAAGGGAGTGAAATAGTTGGGCAGAAAGAGGGAATGATATAAAGTGCATGCAAAATGCATGCATGCATTCCACAACCAGGCAACCACAAATGCCAAAATTCTTTCAACTCCCACAGCAACCTCTTTCCTTCTCTGCCACGCACTGCTCTTTTCCCTTTCCCCCCCTCACTTCGCTGTCTGTTTCACTGGCTGTTTTTGGTAGTTCGTTGCAAGTCCATGAAATTCATTGATTGCAACTGGCTGCAATACAAATACAAACATTTCGCTTCCGCTTATTGCACAATAATTGGCGCACAAAATTATGCAATGAAAATTCGCTTGATACTTAGTTGCCTTAACCCTGTGACAAGCAAATGGATAAATGCCGCTAAACTCATTTTACACAAGAATGTATTTGAAAAATATTTCTTTGTTTGTTTGCTTACTTTGCACGAACAGAACAGAAAACAACAACTTACAAACAATTTAAGTTGCTGCTTTGATGTGCGATGCTTTAAGCAGGGTTTAACTAATTGCCATTGGCGCTGCCAACTCGTTGCAAATTGCGTGTTCGTGTCGGATTCGATTGAAACATCAAAGTGCGCGCTGCCCACTTGAGTTAGGTGCAAAAGCAATTACGCGCATTGACTTTGTAATTAAAATCGATTTTCATCAAGTATTTACTGCCACCCAAAAGCGCTTTTGATTTTTCAAACACCCAGGCACACTCACACATCCACAGTTGCAGTCTGTGAGATGCGGGCCAACAATTCGTTTTTGTGTGCCGCTGCTGCTTTGTGGCAATTTTGATTAGAAATTTGGCACGTTCCCCTTTTGTCTGTCACACTCGTCAATGGAACTGCTGCTGGTATCTGCAGCTGTAACCAATCGATTTTTCTTCGTTCAGTACAAGGATATTGTATTAGACCACTTGTTGATGTGCCGTATTTTTATTTTAATCATTTAATAATTTTAATTTGTACTTAAATAGAAGGGAAATTGATGAGTTCAAACTAAAAATTGCTAAATACATATTTTCAGTTACCTTGATAATGATAAGGTTGTCTGGATAATTCCAAATCCCATGAGTATGCTTTAATAACAACCATTTCGTAGTGGCCTGTAATAAACTTTAACTGTGGCTTCATTAAGGCAACGGCAGTCAACAGACATTGCCTTGTGTTTAATTATTGGCAATCTGTGACTGCAACCGAAAGGGGAACAGTACAATGCCAAAAGTAAATACAAAAATGAATGCATATGCATATGCAATTGTATTTTATTTTACTTGGGTGATTTCTTTTATTTGATTATTTTTAATCGAGGTAAAAACAAAACGATAAGAATAATGCCTGCCAGTTGTCTGCGAGGCGCACATCTTGCCGTTGCATTCGCTTTTGATGCATTGTGGCAACAACAATTCAATTCAATTGAATTAAATTTAACGCCATTACTCGAGTGCTTGTCCTCTTGTCATTCTGATGTCCTGCATGCGTCTCCTCACACACACACATACACCATACATACAACACATGTAGTACAGTAGAAGTCATGGCTTCTCCGCTGTATTGCCATTGCCCATATGTGTAATCTGTTTGCCAATATTAAAATATTCATTCACCTTAATTGTCAACGGCCGGACCCCAGACCAGGCCAGAGTCAGAGTCAAAGCCCAGCATACAGATCGCCACAACCGCGCCAAAAGCTCTACTCATACATATACACCTACCCTCACACACAAATACAAACATAATAACTTGATCTCTGTTGAGTTGTCAGCAGAACATCACGAAAATTGTAACGAGCAACATAAAAAATTGTTTCCTTTTTGTATTTTGTATATGAATACACTTTAAACACAAGAGTTACTCGAATTTCTAACTGATTATGTGCTGATGCACAATTTATCACAATTAAATGATACACGAAACAGAAAGGTATAAGAAAAATATATTTCCTTATATAGCTTATTTAAAGCGTATTTAAAATATGCATATACCTTGAATTGTTTTTCAATTTTATACTTTTTTCATGTTGTTTTTGATTTTTTTACATTTTGTTTTTGTGTGCGAAATTTTTGTGACGGCTGTGTCTTGTTGTTGCTGTTGTTGTTATTTTTATTTATCTGCTTTCGTTGTGCTTTTTACGGCATCAGGCCAAGTGGTGGCCATGAGGGTTTTCATTGCTATGGAAGGTGGGTATGGTCCTCGCTTTGGTCCTGGCTGCCCACAGATGCAACAGCAGCAACGGCACAACAATTGTAATCACTGGGAATCAGCATGTTTCACATACCAACACGAAAATCTGTCGAACATAAAAAGCAAAAATGTTGCCACCCTTATAAAATGTAACTGTATAGGTGCAGCTCACGTATGTGACTTGTCGATGAGTGTGTGTTTGTGTGTGTGTGTGTAAGCCCAATTCATACTGGCACAAAGTGCTGTGCTTGCTGTACAAAAACTGAACGTATCCAGGTCCCTTGTTGTCCTTTTACATTCCTTCGCTTACATTTATGTATATATTTTTCTTCGCCCTTTCATTTGTTTTTTTTTTTTTTGTCGCTAAATGTATAAAGTTGCGCCGTGCCACAATGTGAGGCAGCACAACAGCAAACGCACCAGCCAACAACATCGCATTTCACCTCTTGTGCCACACATATGAAAATTCAATTTGCTTTTCAATATTTGTCTCACTTATTTTGTATTTTGTTGTGCAAGGAAAGAGGGAGAGAGAAGCGTGGCGATCGCCATTTAAATTTCATGACAAAGTTGTTGTAATTAATGATTTTTATGCGCATGCAATAAAAGCGCCAAATGCCAACAACGTCCAATTCAAAAAGGGTTGCATAAGACAGAGGACGAAACGGTTGTAAAAACGCAGTTATTTGTTATTTTCAATTAGCACAGACAAGTCCAACAAACCAAATGGTAATTACAATCTCTGCTGGAAAATACGTGAGTACTCTCGCTTGCATGATATAAAAGAATAAAAATTACTGTTAGAAGGAAAAAAATAATATCACAAAATATATCATTCAAGTCGAATAGTTCTTGGTGCATTTGCACCTAATGAACAAATAGTTAATTCTCTGATGTACAACTTAAAGACTTTACTTGGTCAAGTTTACTGCACATAGATTCATTATTTACTTCACATAACAAGCGCTTAAATGCCAAAATTTATAATTATGAAATCAGTTATGCCGCATTTATATGTTTTTTCGAAATAACACAATTAAAATGAATAACTCCATTAAATTAACGACCATATTTGTTGCAAGCATTTTGTCTGGTGATTTATCCGTTTGCGAAATGTCTTAATTGCCAATTCGAATGTGTACTCGATGAGCTTAATTTCCGATAAGGATTATTTAGTTACACACCCAGCGTTAATTTTCTATGTTCATCTATTTTTGGTACACGATTTATGCCCGCCTTTGTTTGATTCTCCTTAAGGACTCGGCCACTTTTTGGTAGCCCCCAATAATATAGACACAAACTCGCCCACACACACACACACACCCTGGTGGCATGTCAATAAGCCATTTTGTGGCACTCTCGCTTAGTTTCGGAAATATCGCCTGAATGATTTTCGTGTTAAATTAATTAAATTCAATGCGTGCTCGACAAACATTTGACCAGAGCCGATAGAGCCAAATGAAGCAGCTGCCGAACGCTTACCAAATCAAATCGTGCCATAAATTCGCAGTCACTCTAAATTGGCCATATACATGTACATCGATATGTATATTTATACATATGAACGTGTATGTATAAGGTGTGGATTTTGTGCTTAAGTCTTAAGCTTAAAGCAAAAAGACAATAGCAAAAATGTTGTTAACGGTTAAGCTTGTTTCCTCAACGAATTAACCAAAATATGATTATATGATAACTATACAATACCAAAGAAATAAGTTAACTAGAAAATCATAATTTTTTACCAACCACTTTTCTTATTTAATTTCAATTGCAGCAAATTAATTTGTCCATACATATCGTTTGGCTATCTAAATTTTATACGAAATGAGATCAGACACATATAAAATTATGTACATAGTTAAGTGAGTTGCATGCAATGTAAAAAAATATTTTCTCATATACCTTAATTAGTACAGAAAATGATTTTATTTTAATATAATATAATAATATGTTTGTTTGTTGATTTCATTTGTATTTTTTTTAATGGATATAAAACCCGTTTACAGGCAATTCTTGTGTGGTCAGCACTTCTTTTCCAATGTTTGTATGCAGCAGCTGTGCAAATATCTCTTATGCTTCTGCCCCAGCTGCCCTACCTTACGCCCTGTGTGTTGCAGTCTAAAACAGAGTATTTTTTTATATATATATAACCACATATTCATTGCTTTGCCACCCCGTTGCTGAGTAATTAAATTTAACGCTTAAAACAACAGCAACATATACACGTTAAGCGAAAAGAAAAAACGACGAAAATCGACCACGCAAACAGAACAGAGTTGAAACTGAACTGAAATGCAATTGTTAACGGCCTGCAGTTGGTTTTGCAAATCGTTTGACAGCATTGAAAAAAAAATAAACCGTAAACAAACAGAAAACAGGACAAACAAAAAATTTCATAAAAAATAGAATAAATATTTCTGTGGTCGTGCGAAGCTAATGGAACCGCGAGAAATATGAGACGATGATGATGTTTATGGTACTAGGAGCTGAATTTAAATTGGCTGTGAATTATGTGTAAAAAGCATCGATTTTGAAGCATTTCAAAATTGCGGTTGCCACAATAGTTTTCTCCTTTGTATAAATAAAATTTCTTGCAAAATCCATGTATAAATAGTTGTTATATTGCAACAATTTTAAAACATGAATTTGTGTATCACAGCTGTTGTCTTTTGGATAAAGCGGATTATGTTTTTGGCATTACTGACAGGCGTTCTGTATAATTGGAATTTATGGTATTAGCGGCATTATTTAAATAACATTTAAATCAATTGTAAGCAACACTCTAAATGATTTTTCTAAAAAACTTTTGATTTCTTTATATGTAATAACATATGTTGTTATTAGCTAGAAAGAATTCATATGAATTTGAAATATAATTCAATTAATCGAAATTGAATTGAATTAAAAACTAATTGAAGCCAAGTAGATAAGTATTTGAAACAATAGAAAATTATTTGGTTAACATAACTTATTGTTTGCATTATGCTTAAGCTAAGCTATACAATATTAACGAACCCATTGTTGACATGACAAAAGGCTAAAATGTCTTGGCAAATACTTCATTAGTTCATTGAATCAATCAGCATAACTACATTTTTCACAGACCACACTCATTATGAAGCAAAGCCAACCAACGAACGACTTCGATCGACACCCAATAAAGTGAAATGAACTGGTGGCTAAATAAATATAAATTGCTTGACATTAACTAAGTAGTTGGAGCGAGAACAAAAGAACAACAAATGAAAGTTGCCGCGCTGAGCCGCCGCAAAATAAACAACGAGTTGACTAATTAAGTGGCATTTGTCAGAAAGGCCTTTGCCTGCAAATTGAATGTAAAGCGAATAGATAAGAGTCTGGCGTAAATGCAGCAAATGTAATCAATTCAAGTCTCTCTCTCTCCCACTCGTTCTCTCTCTGTCTATGTGTGTGTGTGCGGTTATGAATGATGAGCAAACATTCACAATTACAGCAATTTCTCTGTAATTTTAGGGGATTGTGTTTGCAGTGACACACGTTAAATAGTTTGGGGAGGGTTGGGGATTCAATTATGGCCAAAGAGACCAAGCGAAGGCAACTTTGTGTAAACGTGCAGCGTTATTTGTGGCAAACGCAACGAAGCGTCGCTAAACCGGATGAAGATGGCACTGAAACTGGCCGTAACCAGACCAACCGTTGGCTCTGCTCAATACAGAATGAAAAGGTTGGGGTTGCGGAAGGGGCAAAAGAAGATTCGATGCCGCCGTTACGTTGCATGTAATCAAACAGTTTGCATAGCAATTTTCGATTATCGTTTGACTGATTTCGTGTTAAATCAATTAAGACATTGCCCAAGTTGCCAGCCCAACGCAATGGAACGTGCGGTCTCGGCCTACGTATTCGTGCCTGCCATCCATTTACCTAAAATCCCTGGCCAACACACACACACACACACACACAAACCCCCAGTGAAAGAGTGAAGGAGTGAGAATAAGACAAAAGGACAAGTCTTGCGGCATATTGATTGAGCCCACGGTCTTGGGCAACGTTCAGTTTTTGTTTTTCCACCGTCTGGATTAAAGCTGAGTGTACAAATGCTCTTCAAATTGTGCAGTTTTCAATTTATGAAGAACACCGCCTCATCTCTTTGGCAACGCCTGAGTCAAGCTGACAAGTGCAGAAGTTGTTTGCCGCTGTGGCTAAAAGTTTGTCAAAAACTTTGGACTTTGCTTTATTTTGCAGCCGCATAAACACTTTGAAATAGACCAATTCGAAACGCCGTCCAGAAGAGAGGGAAGCGAGGTAAAGAGAGATAGTCGAATGGCGAACTTTGTTTGACACGCTTGTAGCCGTGCCATCCGTCCGTATAAGTGTTCGCTAACAATCCAAAAAGATTGCAACAAAATTCAAATTGAAATTTTGAAATATTTCAAAGAAATTGTTGTTGCAATCTGTCACTTTTGAACACTTGTTCAAAACGGGGCCAAACTGGCATTTAAAATAACTCCGAAAATCAATTCAGGTTTCCTTGTCTAAGTTTAATGAAAGTTGATTAATAATAAAATACTTGTAATTATTAAGAGATACACAAATGTTAATAATATTTATGCTGTTTCGTATAACAAAATCTATAGCATACTTTTAAGGGCAATTTCATTTTGTGCCTCGCAAGACGTATGACTGCCTAAGTAACTGTAGCGGCTTGTAAACAACAATTATGCATGCATAATCGAAACAAGGGACTCACAATGAGTGTGCAATTTGGCACTTAACCTTTTACTGCCGGTGTGCCCAGGCACAGTCAGCACACGTATGAGTTCCAGTACTCGAAAGAAAGAGAGAGAGACAGAGAGCGCTCGCATGAATAGCCAATGAAGCAAAGTGCCGTCATATGAATTAATGAGCAGACGCTCTGCTCAACGGCAATACCAACAAATCAAGAGAAGTGTATTAGTCAGTATATACTGCAATGAGATGACCTGTTTCAAACTCAGATTAAGTCTTAAGCAAACCCCAGGAAACATAGGCTTGAAATCAATATTCAAATTTTATTTGGAGATTGTTCCTATTTAGTCAGACTTTTGTTTAACTAAACAATGGTCTAATATTATTTATTGTATACATATCCAAGCCTACAGGGTATTACCAAAGACAACATTTTCAAGAGGGACAGCAGAAATTTGCTCTACCTACATATCGAATGGTACTATTGAGTGTTATAATCCGCAGGCCTTTTGCATTTACTTTTACTTCAGTCCAATGCCTTTGAGCAGCGTGTGAAATATTCATGTGCCTCTGTTGTGTGTGTGTTGGATTGCTTAGGTGCGTCCTGCGAGGGTGGTTATGTGTTTGTGTGGTGCAGCTATTCTTTATCATTTCTGGCCTTTGTGTATGCAGCTTGAGATAAAGAAATTATGTAAACCTGAAAACTAATCAGAAATATTTAAGCAAGACATGCAATAAGAAAAACAAAACAAAATGTTAAATGATAAATTATTTGCTGTAGGTAATTTGTTTGATATATTTACTTGTTAATATTTTTAATAATTATTCCGTCATTAAGATATTTTTCGAATTTTGTACGAGCCTTATGCATTAATGAATATGCTTTTAATATTTAATACTTTTAAGGCCGTTTCGTTAAACATCTCGTCGGATTCATACACAAGTCGCGAAGATTAAATAGCCGAGCATTTAAAATATGCAATGCAGTTCATATGGAATGTCGGTCAAAATGATAGACTGACATATATATAGTGAACGGTTGCAACACTGCGATTTGGGTTAGCCAAAGGGGGGGAGGCCGGTTAGCTAAGGGAGGAGCGTTGCTGTTGTTGCGGGGAAACAAGCGTTCATGTGGCAATGTCAAAAGGTTGGCCACTGCGAGCTCATTTTACCTAGAGCAACGCCCACCACTTTGCACAGATTCATGCATAAAATTATAATAAATCATGGCACGCAATAAATATGGCACCCACATCGAGTCAGATACAGTCTTGCAGCACCACCGATTCCTCTTTAGCAGGCAGCTTGTGCGTGGGCGTCGATAAGCTGTCCAATGCCCGCCACTTCGTCTCTTAGTGTTTCCCCATTGCTTCACTCAACAAACAAAACAAAAAAAAAAAACCAAAAAAAAAAACATCTAAACATAATCGAAAACGCGTTCGCATCTCTGCGCTGCTTTTCTTGTATTTAAATATAAATGAAAATGTTTTGCAGCCTGATTGCGGCATATTTTGACGCAGCCGCTGGGCGCTTGCTTAGCTCAGCTGGCTAAGGGAGGTTGGGCAAGTCGGATTTGGAGTATGTTTTGCCGTTTTCGCTTTTCTTTGATAAAATCACGTACAGCTTCTGGCCAGAAGAACTCACTCAAAAAGATGCTTTAGCACTTAAGTTGAATGCGCCATAAAGGACGCTTTTGCCGCTTTGGCTGCTGTTGTTGTGCTTGTTGTTGTTGTGTGGCCTCAAGTGTTTCTCTTGTTGTTAAGGATTCACTTCCTCATTGTCGCACTTGTGCTGGTTGGAAAGTCACACCCACAGCCAAACAACCACACACGAATGACATTTGCCTGCTTCATAGATTACAAAGTGCTTAAGTTTACTATTTAAATGTTGCTTAGCCTTTTGGCTGCTTATAAAAATTCCATTTCAATTTCATGCTTTTAATGCGCTATTACAACGACTACCATAAGATCTTAAATATCAACAGTTGCCTAAACATATTATCAAAGATGAAGTTTGTTTGCACAATGCACTTAACTCTCAGCAGTTAAGATATATTTTCTTTTTCGATTTTTTTGTGGCTCTTAGGTAGAACTTTGAATTCAAGTCATTGTCACAATTTGTACTTAAAGCGATCAAGCCATTGTTCTTTCTGTAAGCCACTTGACCGCCTGAGGCAGGTTGCAAACAACACAAATGGCCAAAACCCGACGTGGAAATTAGAGCAGGCCTTGAAAATGTGTACACACCAAACACTTAGTATATCAGTTAACAAAAGTGCTGTTAAAACCCTTCTTTAACTAACTCTTGAGACGCACACATGTGATAAGTAAAAGATATGCACATTATATGCATATCGTGTAGAGCCAATCTCTTAAACGCATTTGCAAACAAAAAATGTCGCATCTCGTTATCTCCTGTGCAGCGATGAGTAAAAGTTAAACAGAGTTGTGAGTTGCGACTTGTTAGTCAGCCAGTCGGAGTTGCTTTGTTCTCATAATGGGTCGCATAGCTGAACAATCCAACCAGCACCAGCAGCTCAGGCACACCACCAACGGCAAATGCAAGTCAAACAAATTTAAGTACTTTCATGCGCTATAAGAGCCACCTGATAGAAATCTTTTATTTGAACAGGTCGCCCAACAAAACCAGCTCATTCCCCGCTGCCACTTTCAACCCATATTCCTTACTTCAATCACATGCAACACACGAGTCTCTTTCCATTCCCCTCGCAAATGCCACCACGCTTTTATCTTAGATACTAAATGCATTTTGCATATGGCTTTTTTTTCTCTAAGAGGGGTGTGGGTTGGTTTGGGTTTGTGGTGGTTGAGTGCAGGGGGATTGGGCGGCCATCATGTGCGTCTTTCGTATCTGTGCGCTTTGTGCGATTTATGAATTAACTTTTTTGAATGAAGTCAACTTACAGCACACACACAAATGCACAGAAAAATCCTTACAAATGCTGCCAGACATATGTAAAATGTTGCGCTGCAATTGCACAAAGTAAAGCCCCACACCACCCCCTCAATAAGATTTTGTAAATGGCGTACAAATAATAAAAAAAAAAAATAGAAAGAATATACACAGACAGATATGTATGGAAAGCGTAGAAATTTTACAGATTGCTTGGGCGCTGATAAATGGCAGCTCTTTCGTGTCTTTGACGCGATTTCTCAACAATTCTACAAGCGCCCCTTCCCCTTCAACACACCACACCACACCACAGGCCCTGCAGCGTAGGCAACTCGTGTTCTTTTACACACACATACTGCATATCATATTAGTTGAACTTTTGTGCTTGCCTATAATTGAAATGCCTGCTTAGCTTACTGACTGAATGACTGACTGACTGAACTGAACTAAACTGAACGAAATGACTTGAGTTGAGTTGAGTTGCTTTGCGTTTGTTTTGACATAATTTTCACTTGCCGACAAACTGCAAAAAGTGGCTGCATTATGAATGGCATCCGGCCATATTTGCTGATTGCATATAGATAGAATTTGTCTCACATGTGTGTGTTTGTGTTTACACACAGACAATTGGTGCCTCAACTGACATTTTGTGTAATGCAGGCGATTGTTTGGTTTTAACATTGGTAACGCCACTTTAAGCATTTATTCATTTGATATGCATAGCATTTGAATTAATGCAAACACAATCAAAATGAGAAATAGAGAGAGAAAAAGGTCTTAGCCTGAATGCAGATTATGTTCAAATGCAGATGCTCAGATTAAGCTCAAGGGTATAATTTAAAATGCATTGCATTGCAATGATGGGTAACAACTCTAAGCCTATAAACAATGTAGTATTTGATTGACTTTTAGTATTTAGTTAAATCGCCAAAATAAGTGTTGCTAGATTGCTATTTGGTAAGCTGGGCAAGTTGTTCTTTATACCAAATATAAGGGTAATGATTTATTTCCCTGGTTAGTTTTTATCTGTGAATAATCCAAACAGGCGTTACAATATTAGCTTATAAATTAATATGCCTACATATTGATAGCCAAGACATTTCAATCAAACGATAGGCAGTGTAATTAACAGTTATGGATCGGGCATAATCATAATGATGCTTATGCGCAATGGTATGAAAGTAATAAACTAAATCTTAAACAATTTATTATCGACATGCGGCAGCATTAAATGAGTTATAGTTTAGCGTGCGATACGACCTTATTGAATGGACGCCTTATTGAATTAGGATGCAGATACAAATATATATATTTTATGTTTATATCAGCCTGTATGTATGTAGCAATGAAGCGATAATGTGCAATGTGCGCTTAAAACAATAGACCAACATAAATCTGAGCCGTGTAGCGAGAAAAGCAATTCATACTCGCATCATAAATAAAAACCACTGCAACATAATTTTTATGTTTTTACCCCCAGAAAAAAGCAGCAAGAAGATGAAGATGAAATGGGGGAAACCAAAATGACAAAGGATAAGCGTTGAGCGCGTCAAGGAACGCTTTTGTTTGTATTGTGGAGCAGCATTGGTAAGGCCATAGGCGTCAAAGCACTTAACCGCTAGACACAAAGACAAATCCTCATTCTCATCATTTCACCCTCTCCCATACTCTATCTACTAAACAGAGTTTGAACTGCGAACTTCATACTCTTGGTTCAAATCGAATGCCCGACAATGACAGCTATAAAATGTCTGGTCGTTGTTTTTATTTTATTTTATTTTCTTTTCCTTTTTTTCTTGCTTTGTTTTGTTCTGAATTTAGCTATAGGCCTGGCCAAATCAAGCACTTCCACAGGTCTCTAGATATCTCTTTTTTTCGTTTTATTTACTTTTATTTTTTGTTTTGTTTTTTTTTTTTGACAATTTGACATTGAAGCGCATTAACTTTGACATTCGCGTGAGATTCCTTTCTTGCACGGTGCCACAATGATTATGACTCTTGAAGAGTTTTTCCCTTTCTTTCTCTCTTTTTTATTCCTTTGTTCCCAGTTTCTCTTCGCCTTTTTTCACTCTGGCATGACTTTTGCACTTTGCGCAAGTTGTAGAAATTAATATTAGCGACTGGCGCAGATACTTTCAGTAAATTGCAATCTCATCGCATTCTTATCAGTGCAGCTGTTGAAGTTAGCAAACTAAGTGCCCTGCATGACTGGGAATCTATCTGGGTGGGTATATAAATAGCTGACGATTGAATAGCCCACTCGAAACACTTGACTCTTGCCATGAAATGTGTTATAATCTCTAAGTATTTGAACTTGAAGGAGCTTAAGGCGGAGTCTTTTAAAGGTACATAAAATATTGTTAAACTTTTTTATAGAACCGCTTGCCAAGTCGTTTAAACAATGTAAATGGATTAAATTTACCAATAGCCATTGCAAGGTCTAATAGAAATTACATTTGCAGTAAGGTATGACCGTTTTACTAATTACGAAAAAATAACAGTTTGGCAACGCCAGCTTGCTTTTGTTATTGCTTCGTTTAACGACGGGCCTGTTGATATATATATATGTGGTTGGCAGCACTTAGATAATGATAGGAGAAAGAAAATTAAATTAAAATCAGAAGCTGCCTATTAATGCAGTTGATCTTGATTATTTTAGAATATGTTTGTTTGAGAACAAAAATTAGGTATATTAAGATATATTTAGCGCCACTTTTTGTGCAATCGCATAATATTGGTTGAAAGGGATAGATAGATTTTACATGTATCCCTTAGTAAAAAGTATTTTTTGTCATGTTTTTAATTTGCATATTTATTTGGTTTTTAGGCACACACACAGAATGCAGCTCATGCTAAGTGCTGCTTTGGATTTGGTTGGCTGTGTTTAATGAACTGTACATGAGGCAAGAGGAAATTATATTTTGCACAAACAAGCAGAAGATACAAAAAAGGGAGATAGACGAAGAAAGAGAGATAGAAAGACAGAACACGTCTACCCAAACATACATACTATCACATGCTATACAAATGCACAGTTTAATTTTTGCTTGTCAAGCTTAATTTGCGCTTCAATGCATTGCATGTCTGGTTTGTTTATGTATGTATGTGTGTGTGTGAATTGCATGCACGAATGACAGGACACGGCAGGCGATGCCACAAGAACAAGAAACAGAAGCAGTGGCAGAAGATAAGAAGAAGCAATTTCATTACCCAGCTGGCCGTAGATGTCCGCTCCGTCAGCATTTGTTTTGAGCATGTTGTCATTTTGGGTTTAGATGACAGCAATATAATTACAGTGTGCACTAGCTGTTGATGCACATTATTTCTACATACAAATACTTATTGCTTTTGCTTGAAATTCTTTCAATTTTTTAATAAACAATCATTTCTGTATATTTGTAACTACATGCCTCTTGTGTGCACATTAGTAAAAACAAAAAAAAAAATAAACTCTATCCCATAAAAACTGTAGCTCACTTGCTGAGCAATTGATTAAGATTTCAATGTATTTCAGCAATATTATTGAAATTGATGAGCCCTGCGGTTGAGCCGGGCGTATTTGGGTGAATTGGCAGTGTTTTACCACTACCACCGGCTAATGCAAAATGCTTCCTAACTCTATAGGGGTATGTAGGGAACATCCCCTACTTGATATGCCAGCAGCGCTGCGGCGCTGCCGTCTCGAGCGTAGAGAATAAGATGAAATAACACCAGCCACTAATGCGCATTGATTTTCACATTTCCACTGGCGTCATTTTCCATTGTTGCCATTTGGTGTAGCTCGATGCTCGTCGTTCATCTAATGGCAGCGGATGTGGTTAAAAGCATTTGCCCAGCTACCTTTTACATAGACCATTAAATTTGCATTTGACGCTGACTGGCGCGATTGGCAACTGAACATTTTCCAGCTATCCGCAAGGTAAAATCAGCTAAAAAGGAAAAAACTTTTCTATATTTAATTAGCTGAGCAAAATACTGCGATGATATAGATATTTCCACAATATATATATATACTCGGGTAAAGTAAATAAATAATAAAATCATGAATTTCAAAACATGGCTTTGGTTTGTGTAAACTTGTTAATAAGTTTTCGACTCTTTTAATTCATTATTGTTTTAAATTTGGAAATTATATTGGCATTACGAAAAGTTGCCTAAAGAAAAAAATTTAAAACTGAATAAACTATTTTGAATACATAAATTACAGGCAAGACCAGGTATCGTGCCCATTTAAGAAGCACAGGCAATTGGGTAGAGACAAGGATTGCAATCACCATTAGGAAATATACAAGTATCCAAAATGGTAGGGTACGTTCCTTTGAAATTTTGGATGCATTTGATTTTGGTGATATCAGCTCACGTTCAACACGGCAACCAAATATATCTCCCAATCCAATTCGAGCAATGTTGGGTTCTTCGAACATTTGTTGTTCCATGGATACCCAGTGAACATCTGGGTTTTGCTCTGGAAAAGCTTAAGTTAGGATATTTAATTTTAGACTTGTTTTGGAGCTAACTTACTGCGCTTATTTTTCACGTATAGCTTGTCCTGTTTACGAATATTTCCCAAACGCTTATTGCGTTTCGATTGTTTGACCACTTTGTTGAGCTTTGTCAACCGGTTTTTATCAACTAGTTTGGTAAATTTGAATTTATGTTTTAAATTGTTTCTATTTATCTGCTGAATATGTTCATTGCTCAGAATTTTCTTGACTTTAAGAACCTTTAACACCTTCGAGTTAATTCCGTTTAATTTCGATATTTTCTTATGAAAGCGTTCCCAAACAAGCGTAAAATTAGCATTTTTTTTTGACACAGTTTTCAGCTTAAGCACTTGATAAACATATTTAGCATTAAGATGTTCAAAAACCTTAGCCGGTAGAACCTCCTCTTTGGTCTGCAATCTGTCAAAGCTCGGCTCCGTGAAATTATATATATCAATGCCCAAGCTATCGATATGTTTCTTTTGTAGACCAATTCTTTCCCCCTTGACGGTTAGCCAAATACATTTGTCATCATTGCGCAAAGTATAGTATTGTGTATTTAATACACCAGCATCAGCTAGCTGAAAGCTTACACAATTTTTCTTATAGTTTTGTCCAATGCGTTTATACTGTCGCAACGGCAACTCTTGCTTATTTGCTATCTGAGTTTGGGCTATTAAATTATATCTTGACATTGTTATTTTTTTTTTTAGTTAGGCTAGCTCTTGAAAATGTAACAAACAATCCCTATGCAGATAAAAAGTTTACTAGTTTAAAAATTATTAGATATATTCTATTCAAGTAATGACAGTTAGCGACATAAATGCTTTGTTTTGTTGCCTTTTACTTTTTGCATTTACTTTCATTTACCCAATAAACATAGTATATAGATATATTTGTATGTGCTAGTATATTTAACAAGCGTTGTTTATATGTGAAATGCTTTCAGTGTCGAGTCCTTGTAACATTTGCGCCATAGAAATCGAAGCATTGTTAGCATCTGTTTGGGTAATACTCATGAATCATTCATGAAACGTTTGCACAAATGCAAATCGGACACAAATCTTTAAAACAAACAAAAGCCTCTCGCATTCGCAAAAACACGATAAACACACAAAAACGCGAGCTAAACAATGTAAAATGTTAAGTAATTATTTAAAACATCTGCGCCAGTTAACGAATGCAACAAAAACAATGAAAACATTTATTTACTGTTTACTTTTTGCCCATAAATTTATAACCTAATGCAGCTGACTAGCGCCAATCGACGTTTTTTTTCTTTACGCTTGTTTTTTGTGTTGCTATTTTGCCAAACACTGCGCAACAAATTAAACAAAATACATATAAATGATTTAATTTATTATTATTAATTGGCAAGCAATTCAATTAAAAGTACATTTTTATTGTTTGTTTTTGGGTAAATAAATAATTTCTAACTTATGTATTTGATTAATATTTGCTGTTTGAATAAACCCAAAAGTAAATTGGAAAAATGGAAAAACTAAAGGTTAAATATTAATTAGAATTATTAATATATTAATGATAAAATAAATGTGTGTTCGATAGTGAAATATTGAAAAACAATGTAAGACAATAGCGACCACAATAATCCTTGCAGTAAATACAATGTAAACTGACAAATCGAGGCATTAAATTAAATAACACCTTTGGCACACACGCACACACACACACAGTGCTACTATACACACTAAGGAACGCTTTGTGTTGGTTATGGGCAGTGGGTTAAGGGATAGGTATATCTTTAAATTGTTGAAGCAATCCGATGTGCCAGTACTGCCTGAGCTGGCTGCCCCAACTGGCAATTATATTTATGAATGTACCAAGGGGCATTCTCAGTGTTTACTTCAAAGCAATTAAAATCGGACCAGAAGCAGCAGCACTCCCCCTTCCAGAATACGAGTGCTTTATCATATTTTGTGTTGCGAGTATTTGCTAAGGTTTTTGACTAGCGGGTTGGGCGAGTGGGCGAGTGGCGCCTGCGGGTTGGGAGAACATATGAAAAGCCTTGCATTAAAATGGCCACTCAGGAAACGAAGTTCGTTTATATTGTGTCAGAATATACATATAGTAGTACCAGCAGTAGCTTTGTATGTTAGTGAATGCGAATGCGAAATGGAGCTGGCCAAACGGGGATACAAGAAATACAAGGAATTGTGGAAAAATATAGAACGTAGCTTCGTCTGCAGTGTGCACAAATAAGCTTGGAGCCATAAAAGAAATACGTTTACTATGTACTAAAAAATTGAGTAAATGCTGCCATTACAGGCTGCAGTCAAGCTGACCCAACAAACAACTGCCCCAAACTGCTCATTGCACAATAAATCCTCAACCTTTGCAACAACCCTACGTACTTGTCTTCTATGTGCTATGCTATTATTTTGAGTACACAAACACACACACACAGACAGATTCATACACAAACAACTTGTCTAGCTCAGCAGTAAAAAGACAACAATAGAATAGCCAAGCACCGGGCTTCAATTGTTTGGCAATAAATGTGTATGTGTAAGTATGAGTGTGTGTGTGTGTGTGGGATTTGGGAGCTTCTATTGCATAACTGGCCCATTGAGCCTCTGGCCAAAGACTCGGCGTTCAATTAATCGTTTGCAGCGTTTGCTAAAATCAATTATCGCCTACTACTGCTATTGATATCGATAATCGAATTAACCTCATTCGACATACACAGTATCTGGTAGCATAATGCTAAAAGCCCCGAGCCCCATCTCATCCCTTACGCTGAGCTCCTTTAAGCCTCTAGCAGTGATTTCAGTCGGAACAGCTGCAGCGCAATATAATTGGGTTGCTTTTAAAGATGGCAATCGAATGCAATAATCAATTTTGAGTATTCTTCAAACTATTACCCTAAGAATTACTAATGTTTTTCTATCAGTTTGCATTTGTAGATTCTTGCTGTAGAGTGTAATCAAAGAAACCAAATGTCAATCCAAAAAATATATCTTTCGTACCTATACTTATGTATTAATGCATAATTCAACCGCTTATTTAAACTTTACTTCTTCAGATTTATTTCTCCTCTAGCAATTGCTTTGAACTACCCTCGCAGCTGCATGGGCAATATAACAACTGATGCATTGACGTGCGTTCTAAATTTTGTTGATTTCTTTTGCCATTTGGTCATAACAGAGCCAATTGTTTCTGTCGGCAGTCAAAAGCTAGTGGAAAATCTGTTCAGCATATTTCATTGGATTGGAATATGCGAATGCAAATGCGAATGCGATTAGCCTATGTATGGAATATGCCTTGAAAAGGCAGCCAAAGGCAGCATATGAATGTTGTTTTTTTTTCAAGCTTTAAAAATGCCATACCTTAATTGAAGGAATCGCTTTGAGCCTGAAAGTGGCAAAAGGAGCTAATGGCATGGAAGCGACCCGAAATTCAAGAGACGAACCCAGAACTGACTTGCCACTTTGGCAACGCTTCGTATGCAAATTTACAAACTCACACACACACATACTAAGAGAGGCACACTTAAGAGATAGTCGTTGAGATACAGATACATTTCAGGTAGAAATCAGAGCATTTTACAGTCAAGTATTCGTTGTTGATGTATTTTTCTTCTTTATTTTTCTGTTTCGATTGGTTTACCACAGCAATTTGCACTTTTGTATTGTGAGCAGAGCTCTTGAGATACATGGGGCGCCTTTCCTTCTCGTTCTTGATGTCGTTTAAACCAAAATATTAGCTTTGTTTCTGTTTTGTGCAGCTTTTTTCAATGTTTAATAAACTCTCAACTTCGGAATAATGGTTCTTGTTACGATTTAGCTTTAGCGAATAATTCGATTTCTTAGCCACAATCATATTGGTAAGAAATACTTCTCTTTCGCTTTTGGAAGCAGTCTCGCTCTCATCATTCCTTTCGTCCTCAGCATCAGACAATTCGTTTAAAGTTGGCAGAGAACAGCCTGCCTCAGTGTTGGCAACATCATTTGTTATATAATGCTTGGATGACTTTAGAAACTCCCGAGCTTCACTCACTCGTTTCTTGAACTTATTTTCACGTGACAGTTGTGTTGTGTTTTTCTTATCCAACTTATCCAGCTTTGAGTAGATATTATGTAGATCCAAGAAGATTTCTGCAATATCCTCATCCAGCACCTTGGAATGATGCACATATGAGTCAAAGGATTGCTTCATGCTTGCCACCTCCTCTCTTAATCGCTCAAAACCATGCAAATTGAATAGTACTTTTGGCACCATAAGTTCCGCCAATGTATCAACATCTTCAAAGTTGTAAATTTCTTGCAACTGTTGCAATGTCTTCCTCACAATGCGTTCCACTTCGGCTTGATCCAATTTGCCTTGCGCTGTCGTTACTGTAGCTGAGCAAGATGTAGAGCTGCTTATTTCCACAAGAGATTCGATGTAGTTAGGGCACTTATGATTGTCTTGTTGCTGAGCATTCTTTTCGGTTGATAGCGTTTGGGAGTTTTGAGTTGTCTTTGAAAACATTTTCTTTTTATTTGTACCAAAAGCAATGAATCTGATAATTTTTACCAATTCTTGGAAGCTAATTATCTTCCAAAAATATACAATTTGAATTTCAAATAAGTAAACGTTTTTTTTTCGAAAGCCAATAAAGCAAAGATAACTTGGACATTTTATTTTTATGTAAATCAAGCAAAATATAACTTTTTTACATAATTAAATTATTTAAGGAAAATACAAAAGCAATTATTTACTAGGAAAAATATGATTTTTAATTGATGTGTTTTTTGTCCTATAAAATAATTAGCTTTGAATTGTGATTTATCAGGACTTCATTATAAAACTAAATATAAGTTATTTTATTTATTTATTTCCTCTTTATATTAATAATATAATCAACTATTAAATGCATTTTTTTAATTGAGTTGTCCTTGCAATCTTCAATAGAGATACCTGAAGTTCAGTGTCATAGCTAGCTGTGTATTAAATTGAAATTGTGATTGCAAAAGAAAAAATCATATTTATGAATGTTTATTTCATATTTTCTTCTAAAGGAATGTGTGTACTTGCCATGGCCAGGAGCGCTAAATCAATAGCCAAAACAGAGAGCTGCGCACTATTTCCTGCCTGCCAGAACCAAAAATTCATGCAACCAGCCCCTTCCAACCCGAACATAGCATTTTTATGAGGCATGCAAAAAATGCCAACACACGCACACACATAGAGGGAGAGTGTGTAGTAATTGGGAGAAAAGGTTGCTTGGGGTACCGAACTGTTGGTGTACTGGGCGATTGGTCAGAACTGGAGTGTTCATGGCATTCCACGCGATGCTGTGCACTGTCAACAATCACGAACCAATTGTCTATAAATACCAGGCAACGTTAAGGCCCAAACTCACTCGCAGCGAGAAGCCGTTGCTGTACCAGCACCAATTTCAATCTCAATCCCCAATCCATGCGCCCACTACTATCCCCCGGGCTGCCTCGTTCCATTCCAATCCCCACAGACTACGCACAAAACTGTCCACGGCTATGCCATTCTCAATGCTCAATGCTCGACGAGTGCTTGGTGCTTCGGTGTTCAGAGCACTGGGCTCTGGTTACTGGTTACTGGTTACTGGGGTGCCCCAATGCTACTTCCGTTCTGTCGTTTTTCATTACATCGCATGTAACTTCCGGTTTGTTAAAGCGACACGCACTGCGCGTCCCAGTTCGATCCCCCACCAAACCTCCCTGCACCCTCTGCTCTGTTCGTTGTTATGGCTGCTGACATCCGTGCAAACAAACGAACCATCGAACGAATGCCACTAGCCAGACTCGAATAGAGCTCTGTTTGTCCACACGTTTAGACTGGAAATGACAAATTCACTGTAGGTGGGCTCTTCGTTTCCCACTTTGCTCTATGTCCCCATGTTTTTGGGTCTCTTGGCCGCTTTTGGTTAACTCCTCCAACACGTTTGCGACTCAGCAAACACCATCATCAATTTCCGTGGGGAAATAACACAAAATTTTTGCACAAACAGAATGTTTGCTTGCTTTTCGTAGCGGATAACCGATTTTTGCATGCCACTCAAACTCTTGGCTTATCTGTTCAAATCGACAAAACGGTTATGTTTTCTGTCTTTATTTAGTTCCGTTCCAATCGAAAAGATAATTTTAACAAATTAGTACACATTTGTATGGTGTATCGTGGATTGACATGCAATTGTTATTTGATTTTACTGCTCGTCGGTTTTTAACATTGAAGAGCGCTTAAGGGAAAATATATTAATTGAGCTGATTTGTATTAAATTGTTTAATGAAACGGGTATGACACCCAAAGACACTCAGATCATATTTAGAAAAAGTAAAATACTTTTAATTATAAAAACCTGTTCGATTGAAAGAAACAAATATAACTTTGTTTCCTAATTAGTTGACTAATCAAAGAACCTTTCCCTGTTTAAAGTCTGACACGCATATCGTGAATTCAACTGAAACACACTTTTTGTGTAGCTTTTTACCAGCTAATCTCTCAGATTTCTTTTTAGAGCTGAGAAAACTAACACAGAGTCTCACCCATTCTCTCTCTCTCTCTCTCTCTCTCTCTCTCTCTGTCTCTTCGCACTATGGGGCAACAAATTAACTTAAAGGCAATGCGAGAGCACGGTGAATACTTGAAGGAGAAACAAATCCTCTCGAATAGCAGCAGCAGGAACAGCAAAAACCAGCAGCAGCTTTGTTGGAGCAGTGAATGTAATTACTTTAATGTGACCATTTGCCGGCACTGCTGAGCTGGCCATGGCCCAGATAAAGATAAACTTTTGCAATTACAACGCGGCGCAAACGAAGCAGAAATACAAAGCGCAACTGACCAATAGGGCCGAGTTGAGGGGTCGATGGTAAGTCAGGTTAGTAGGGTGTTGTAACAAGGGTTTGTTGGGTTGTAAAGCGCAGCTCGATAGCATCGAATCAGTTTATTTTTAGTGCATTTTCCTTTTTGGTGCCGGCTAATTAGTTCGCACTATAAAGGCGCACAGTTAAGAGCGTTGAACTTTAAAGCCGTGTCTCATAAAATTATGCTTGCTTAAATGAACTCGAGTACACTTTAAAACCAAAAAAAAAACAGCCAAAAGAACAAAACTTTCCCCAGTTGCCGTTGCGTTGAAAATTTCTGGAAAATGTATAACGAAAAAGAAAAAACATGGCGTAGGAAAAGTGAAGTGAAGGAAGAAAAACATATGCAAGAAAGCAACGTAAAGGCCGGAAGGAATCATGTCTCGACTTAGGTGGTCCTGGGCTACACATAAACTTTTGATGACTTTTTGAAAGTTTTACGTTCTGAAGTGGAGCACAAATAACGCGAAACAGGCCAGTGTGGCATAGAGGTTGATGTGGTGCTGGTGGCCGTGGCTTTCTATAGTGCCAATAACAAAAGCAACAACTGCAACAATGACGGCGGTGGCATTAAACCGTCAACAGATTGCCGAAAATTGTGCGTCCAAGAAAATTATCCATGCACGTTACTTAAAGCTTCAATCAGAATGGAGTAGAGTTTCTTGCAAGTAGACGGAGCAAAAAGCTTTTTGCACTTTAGCTGCGTGCGTACAGTTATGAGAAATTATATATGAAATTTAATTCTGCATATTATTTTAATCTTGATACATTTTGTATTAAAATCAAGTATGCCTGATTTTGTGCTGTTTGGTAGGTAGCATTTTTAATAAAATGTTTGAAGCATTTTAAAATAGCTGTTGTCGAAAGAGCCCTAAGTATATTTTATAAAAAAAATTATTTCCAAGTAATGAGGAATAAAATTTATTCCAAATTATTTGATAAACAAAAAGCAAAGTCCGGATGCAATGTCTATACCTATGGTTTGGCCAGAAAGAGTTTTCTTTTAACCATACCTGCACATTTAAGAAAAGATAAAAATCATCATACTGTGAAAACACCAACAAAATTTTGCTTGGATGAACGTCCAATGATAAGCAAAGTTGAGATTCAATCCTCAAAAGATCTGAATAAGCACTGGAAACTGGAAAAAATATTTAGTAGTGAGCAAGTTCAGCTAATTAACATTGAAGAACTAAAAGTGAAGATAGAATCTCCCCGTAAAGCTTTAACGCCCCGGTCCAATAAAGTGGCTAAGATCAAAGGCAAGGCTAAGGAAAAACGAAAACCACAACGAGTATTGCGTGCTCGCAATAGGCCCAAGATTATACATCAAATGGAATCAAAGTTGGCATTGGCGACCTCAACAATCAGCCTTAGACCAATTATTAGCGAATCGTACAACCATTGGTTTAACATAATCCGGACGCCAAAGCAACTAGGCTTAAAAAGAATGAATGGAAAAACAAATAATAGTAATGTGCGATCTTCAAGGATCCCTAGAAGAATCCAAAAGAATACTCCTATGCAACGCGAGGCTTCAACTTTAAAGGAACCTGAGGTTAAAACAGATTCTATGAATCGTATTTTGCAGGAAGATTTAAATACGAATAACCTAGGAAACAATAATTTGCTTGAGAGGAGCGACGAGAACAGAATCTCTTTGTTGTCCAGCAACATATATGATAAGAGGAAAAAAAAGAAGTTTACATTATCTGTGCACAATCGAGCACTTATTAAGATCAGGCAGGAGAAAAGACTGAAAAGATTTTGTCAAAAATATATTATTGCAACAATGCAGCAACAGTTGAGTACCTCAAATCCCTGTCAAAGTCTGGTGCAAGAGAGTAAGAATATTATTATATGCTTATGTATTTCCCCTTTTAATTCGTTTATATTCTATTTCTAAGATCGAAATCGTTTCACTGCTGTGGATAATTATTTGCATATTCAGCCTTATCAAAAGACACAGGATTTTGTTATTTTTATGACATTCATTTGTCTAATATATGTTAGTGTTGCTTATGTTGATCCATATTTTTGGCCATGGGTAGTTCGTAGATTGAAATATTTATATTATAATTATTTGTCGTTAAGAAACTAATAAAATTGTCTTTGCAAGTTTGAGCTGTACTTTTTTCATTAAAAAACATTTAACAAAGTTCTTAGGCCGGTCGCTGAATGCCATTCGAATGGTTTTTAGTTCTAAGCCATAAGCCATATTGGGCTCGTTGCAGCTTGGCGCAGCTGGAAGCAACTGTGCCGATAGCGAAAAGAAACTAAAATTGATGATTGCAGAGAGAGCAGGCTGTATGAAGACTTTGCCGCACTTAAGAAGATTAAAGACCCATTTCGTTACTCTCTACACGGTTTTGCTTTCCATTTGGTACGGTTCTCGCGGTCAGCTTATGCATGGGTGTTTTCTGGTCTGGTGTGAACTTTCTTACAGACCGACTTAAAAGCTAAAGCACAAAGCTGTTTTTAGTCTGACAAACACTCATTCGGCTTTGGCTGTTTGCAGCTTTCGGTAAAAAAATCGTTTTAAATTTTTAATTGTTGATTAAAAACATATCCTTCTTAATCTCAAGGTCTGTGCTTATGCTGTTCACCTCAATCGATTTCTTGTCTCAATCCATTTGCATTAGTTTTGAGTGTAGATTTGCGATGCATTCGTCGCATCGCCGTGTTGTTTCTCAGCCAAAATGCAAATATCGCTCTAAGCATAAATCGAAAAATGTTCAATAAATCTTCCAAGACGCCACCTTGGTGACCCTTCAAACCCACCTTGCGCCCACTTCAGTATCACTGTCTAAGCAAAGTAGAAAACTAAAAAATTGTCAACGAAACTGTGAGACGAGAGAACAATGTGTTTTACTATTTTCAATTGAATTTGCTGCCGTTTATTTGACACATCTTCCGGTATCCCTTCAATCCGCTCAGTGCCTGCTATTTTACCCCTCTGGCATTTTATTGTGAATTTGTATCTGTTGCTTAAAAAGGTGGGGCAAGTGTAGAGGATGTTATTGAAACTTTAAATAAAAATAAATAAATGGGGTACGTATCGGCTAACTATAATATTTAAAAATAAATCTTAAAACGTATTTGTTAGTTTGTCTCTTCTTTGTCTGTTTTCTTTTTAAAATAAGCAAACTGTCTTTGTACTTATTATGTTATTTCGTTTCATTTTAAGTCAAAGTAGTTAGCAAAGACACAAACCATATAAGAAACGATACGCCATTGTAAGGCTTAAATATACCAACACAAAAGACAGTAATTGTTTTAAAGAAATATATTTATTTTTCAAAGAAATAGTGGCTGTTTTACATTTAAAGTCGTAGGTCTTACCATTGCTTTCTGCATACTTTTTATGCAGTTTTCGAACCGTTAAATAACAAGCTTATGCCTTTATACCTATTTGTACATTCTATCATTTCTGTATCTCTTTCCTTATTTTGAATATAAATTTAGCTCTTATACAAAAATATATTTGCCGGCTTTTGCTGCTGTTGCTAGTGTTCCAGATTCTGTGATTTTGTGCTCGTTTATGCTTCGGCCAAAAACTTGTCCTACCGCAAGTTAAAACTTGGTCAACATGTCGCGCCGCTCTCTTGCTCTCTCGTTAGCTTTCGGAGTGCCTGTTGGCGTATTCAGCGCTTTGTTTGCTCTCTTGCTAGGCTTTACTCTCTGGCTTTCTTCTTTATTCTCGATTGTGTTTGTTTTTTTTTCTATTGCTATGTTAGAGCTTTGATGAGCCTCGTTTGTAGTTTCGTTTTGGGGCCAGTCGAGTTTATGTCTTCATCGGTGGGTCGCATTTATAAATTTATTTGCATGCCGGTCAGGCCGGCGGCCAGCTCTATAAATTAAACATAAATCAGTTGCACGGCAAATCATTTGATTTCATTTTGGAGACCCTTTAACCAAGTACAAGCCGCTCTCCATTTCTCCGCATAGTTCGGCCTTTTTAGCATGGCACTCGCAATTACACAAAAGACGCGACTGTCACGTATTTCCTTTCTATGCATGAGCAACTTACCCAAATTATTTTTGGCGATAAACAACAACAATGCGACAATTGCTTTTGTATAGCTTGGGAAACTCAATGTTTGGGTTAAAATAGTTGCTGAAAAAAAAAGAAAGAAAAAATAAAAGCCTGACACAAAAATTGATAAGCAAATAGCCATTTAATGGACTTGAACTGAATAGCAAAGTACTTTCGATGATTAGCTGCGAATGAGTACAATTTTCTCTCTCTCTCTCTTTCTCGCCCTTTCTTCTCTCTGGCTTGCTAACACACTTTACATATGTATGGTATGTATGTGGGTTACTCGAAGTTTGGAAATCGATAAGAAATTGAGCATTTTTAGTCCCATAGCACGCACCTCAATAAGCGCTTACCTCCCCGAACGCAACGCACAGTTCACCCATTCCCTTCCACCCTCTGGCTCACACATTTGTTCTCATTCACATCAATATATATTTCTAAATATATATATATTTTACGACATATTTTCGACTAAATTTACGAGTTGCCGTGCAAAACTTTAAAAGAAATTCGCGAACTGCTGCTCAGAGTGTGGCTGGTGCAGGAGTGGAGAAAGGGTTTGTAAGGTAAACAAAACGCACGTGTGGTCGTAAAAAATCGTAAAGGGTTGTCTTGTTTGCCGGGGTGCGGGGCTGCCTGGGGAGTAAGGCAAGTTAAGTTAGGTTAAGGCACGTTAACGTTAACATAGCTTAAGAAATGGTTCGTTTTTGTTAAAAAGATTTTATGAAGCAATGGTTTTTGATATAGAAAAATTATAAGCTGATATTTTATTGATTTGATTAAACTTAATATTAACGTTATCCTAATAAAAAAAATGTATTTTGATTATGTAAAACACTTACATAAGTGGCAATAATATAACGATCATTAAATATAATTTATATAAATTTTAAATCTCATATATTGCACTTTTTGTTATTTTTTATAATAAATTTGATATGGAAACCTCGAAAATTGCCATTTGCCTTAAGGTACTTGAACAGAAAAATCACTTAACTTGTATATACTTATATGATAGAAAGAAGTCACTGATACAAATGATTTACAAGTGTGCGTTGTAAGCATCCCAATAAGCCAGCTACATTGCCTTTTGTTGTTCTTATTATACGTTGTTGTTGTTGTTATTATTGTTATTGCGTCTGTTGACGACAGAGTAAAATACGCAATAAAATCAAATCATGCTCAAAATTTTATGAATATTCATGACATTAAAAGCTCTTGAATTATTAACAAAAGATTTTTGACTAGCAAATGCGCACTGGAAACGCACTTGAATACACACACACATACACAAAAAGAAAGGGAGAAAGCGCGGGAGGGTAAAACTCCCCCTCCTTTAAGCCAAACTGTTCAATTATGAATTTTGACAATGTCTGACTGCAAAAGGTGCAAAATAGGCGAAAAACCAAAAGGGCTAAAGCATGTTCGTGCCAGGGGAAGGGCAAGAGAGGAGTGCCGAGAGCTGTTAACAAACCTTAAGTGGGCTGTGATAAGAGGCCAGAGTTGTTTCTTTTGTGTGCTTGTTGTAAACGTGTATGTGTGATGTGTGTGTGTGTTAAAGTGTCATTGAAAAGTGCAGCATGCAAAAAGAGACAAGTGAAAGTGCAAACAAAGGCGCTGATTAAACGATGGATATAGGCAAAAGGTACATTCACACAAAAAGGAATGAAAATGCGATAAAAGAGGGCTGCATTGAATGCATGTTAATTGGGGAGCCAGTCTAGGCGCATAACTCACCCAACTCCCACTCAAGAAGAAGGAAAGAGAAAGAGAAAAGTTGATGTGTCTGGCCGAAAAACCTGTGGGCTGGAAAACAACTTCCGGGCCTGAGCTCTTGTCTGCATTTGAAATGCAAAGGCAGAAATTGGTCGAGTTCTCGGGCCAAGCAATTGTATTGTCTAAAAACAATGGCTAAGGAAACTATAGTTTTCACAAGTCCATCTGAAAAAGGGACCCAAGTGCTTGAGGCCAGGCTAACTGCTGAGCCAGACGCTGCCCTTTCTATGCTTTCTTTCCTTTTTCTACATCAGCGTCTTTTGCTTGTGTTTGTTGCTCTTCTTCAAAGCCGACGCTGCAAAATTAGCTGAGAATACAAAAAGCAAACAGAATACCCCAATTGCAAGCAAAACTGGGACATTGTGATTCACAAAATAATAAAAAGAAATTGTCTAGACTTAAAACCTTTTTTTTTGGGAATATTTAACAAATGTAAGAGCTTACACAGTTCTTGGCATGCAAAAGAAGAAGGCTAATATATTTTGACACATCCAGCTATTATATATAAATATTAATTCTAATGAGTTAGTCTAGTTTTTTTGTAGCTTCAATCATAATAATCTCTTCGTTATGTCATATTATATATTGAGGTAAGGTGTAGGTAAAAACCATTCATTCAATATCTTTGTGACTATTTAAAATAAGGTTAAAGTCTACAAAAAACCACACAATTTAATATTAAGCTTAGTTTTTGCCTTGGCAACGGATTCAAAACTTGCTGGTTGGTAAATTTTGAACGAGAACTGCATCATCTGTAGGTTCTTTTTCTTTGTGCCGTTGCTCTTGTTTTTGCTCATGTCCTGGCTGCTTGCAGTTGGCAGTTGGCACTTGGCTGCTGAAGCAAATTAACGCTGATGACTTACAGATTAACGAGCATGTTGCCAGCCAAGTGAGACCAAGTGTGAAAATGATTAAGACTCGGCATTTACTGTTATTGCTGCAAGTGCAACTACGACTGCAACTGCTGTTACTCTGACTCTGACTGTGACTGTTAAGTTATTGCAGGGGTCACTTAACTTGTACGTATACTTAATATTTATGCGTAACTTTTAACTTGTGCAGCGATTGACATTACAAAATATAATATTGTTGGTCTTGATTAAGATAATCAATAGCGAAATGATTATAAGTTATTTTTTTGCCTTTTTTCTTTTGATTGGGGTTCAGGGTCATGTTGCAAATTAGTCAAGAACCAGTCAAGAATGTTGAAATGATGTTCGGTTCGCTGCACAGCCAGAGGCTGCAAAATAACAACCACAACAACAACAACAATAGCAATAAAAGCAACAACAGCAACTTCAATCAGCTGGCAAAATCATCTGCAAACGACTATTTTGTATCTGCTGCAGAGTTGGAACAAAATTTGTTGGCATTTGTTCATGATTGTTGTTCTTGTTGTTTTTTTTATTGCTTTCGGCGTTGTAGAGCAGCCAATTTTTTGTGACCTTGAACGAGCTTTCGGGTGAAAAAATTTACTATATTAAAGAAAATATTTATAAAAACAAATAACCTTGCAAAAACGGGAAATTTCAAGGAAAAAATCTGTTAAATGTAATTTAACATTATTTATTAAAATCAACAGCATTATCATTAGAAAGCTGCTTCACCTACAATTTAAAGGGTGTTTTAAATTGTTTATAAGCACAAACCTAGACACAAACCAATATAAAAACGATTTTATTGTTGCTTCTTAAAAGCTGATTTCACTTTTATTTTGTATAGTCCTTAAACTGAACAAGTTGACAATTCACAGCTTGATGCAACACAATTTGTAACACAATAATAGGTCAACTTATTAACTTAAAGTCCAGTGACTTATTTGGTCTAAGCACAGATCCTTGGCCAGAGTACCTCAACTGTTTGTGCAAAATTTGTCTCAGGATAAAGTTTCGTTTTGTTTCGTTTCGTTTCGTTTCGTTATTGTTGCCCTTGCTATTGCTTGTTGTCGCATATTGCAGCACATATGAGAACGTGCAGCTCATTCTCGTTGTGGCAATTATAGTGATACTCTCAGCACTGGATGCCCTCGCATCTTTCACTTGTTTTATCTTCATGACAAGTTGTTGTTTTTTTCACAGTGTCCTGCGACTTGTACTTCTTGTTGTGATTGCGATTGTCATGGCAACGGCGATGGTAACGCTCATATCCCTTGGCTAAATCAGAAACCAGCGACCATTGTCGTAGTCATTGTTGTTGCTGCTCTTATTTTTTGCTCTTTCTGTCCAGCTTCCTACGTGATGATGTTAGAATTTCACTTTTGTTATACTCGCTGCCAGACAATTGCAACATATTGTTGCGCTTGTTTCGCCCATACATACCTATGCCGCCGCCAATCCCCATCATACAGCAAACTCTGCTGCCAGCCAACCAGATGCCCATTTCCATTTTCGATTGCTTTTTGCTGTTGCTGTTTTTGCCGTTGCTTTTCAAGTGCTTGTTGACAGCGTCCAAATGGAATTCAATTGCGTGAAATTTGAAAAGACTGCCACGATAGTGTGCAAAAACACACATATATCTTCTCTGTTATATAGTTTGTTTCATATGCTTATTAGTTGTTTGTATTAAAGATGTATATATACATTCAAATGGAATTTTTAATTATAGAAAAGAGGCTTTTAATATATAAAATTATATGGTTTTGCAACAGATTTGAAGAAGTTTTATTTCATTTATATACAAATCTGCCTAAGCCAAACAGCTTAAAATATTTATCAAAGCCATCATTATTCGTCTGATTGTGATTTATTTTTTATTATTTATTCGTTTGAAACTGCCACTCGACGCCATCATTGCGCATTCAATTTGGCAGAGCTTTAATTTTGTGGTCGCCTTTGAGGTTCATTTGAAATTTATTAAAAAAACAAAAAAAAAAACACAGAGCAAAGCTTTTCTCGTCGTTCTGTGTGTGTGTGTGTGTACGTTTGTTTCGCTCTAATCTGTCACGTAAATTTGTTACAATTTCTTGCTGAAAATGATGAACAGGCATTAGATTTATTTATTCCACAATATAAATGCACATTGTATATGCCGTTTCCATTATGTTCTTCCATTCCCTTCCACCCCTAAAGCTGGAAACAACAAATAAAAGCCACAAGCAGCAGCAACACAATACCAACAACAGGGAAAACAAAATGTTGAAAGAATGCAAGAAGAGAAATTGAGAGAGAATCAATTTAATTTTACAATATCCGTTTTATACCTGAGCACAGATGCAGCGACGTGACCAATTTAGCCAAGTTACAAATATTTTGTTATTTATTTTGTAATAAAATCGACGTGCGGACATCCGCAGCAATAAAGAGACAGCATCTGCACCTACAACGCCCAGCTGCTCGCTCAGCTCTGCTTCTGGTAATCGTCGTTTAAGCATAATTAAGTAATAATTTGATTTGTTTTTTGTGTGTGTCTGTTGTTGTGCTATTGGGGCATAACATACATTGAAATCTTTAAAGCAATCGTTTTGGGGAGCAACTCGAGCCAAATTGAAGTTTTTGTGCTGCCATCAGGACAACGACTCAACTACAGCTACAGCTACGGCTACAGCTTCAGCCTGTCGCCTGTCAAACGGCGGGTTTGAGGTAAACCTCAATTCGGGGCAACGCTTTTGGTTTTTCGGGGCAACGTGTTGACAGGCGGCGGCGACACATGACATCTGCAACTGACAAAGTGATTTGTAAAGTGTAGCATACTTTTCGGCACGTTTTCTCAAGCATTCTCTCTCTCTTCAGCATTCATTGTCGCATTCGTTAGCTTACTAGCCCAAAGTTAACTATTCAGACAGGAATTCCAAAGAGTTCAGTGCATTGATATCGACACAAAAGTTACGTCACACAATCGAGAGAAAGAGAGCCTGTTACTCAACCACAGAAAACGTGAGCTTAATTTTGCTACTCTTCTCGTTGTTTTGATTTTTTCTTTTGCCTTGCCAACTGTTAGTGAGACTGAAATTATTCTTTAGGCAATTAGGCAAACTTGTATTTATTTAAGCTGTTTTCGATAACACTTATCGATAATTCGAATGACTTATAACTAAAAGCTCTATCTGCCGGCAAAGCAAATTTACTTCTCAGCCAATTAGTAACTGCCACTTATCTAAGTATTATGGGGAAAGCCTCTTCAGAAAGCTGTTGTCATTCAAAAACTTAACTCTTATACATATATCTAGTAATCGGAGCTTACGCTACTTGCATTATAATCTAATTGAAAGCCAAGCAACTATTTCCCCTCTCCATTTTTCACATTGGCATTGTTTTTGTTTCTACTTACCCGCTTCACCGCCTCACCGCCTTCGAGCATGAGTGCTTGCCACGCCTCTGGAAGTAAGAAGCCGTGCTGCGCACAATGTCCCCAATAGAGAATAGCGTTGAAATGCCAATGCACTTAACAGCAGAAAAAAAAAATAAAAACAACAAACACATCAGCTACCGCCCACAAATAAAGGGTTCGTTGCACAGCCACCTTAAAACTTAAGGCCAATCGGGTGGTAAATTATTAGTTTAAATTTATTAATATTTTTTGTTGGATTTTTATGCATAGAAGTCTAAGCAATGAAGGAAGCTTTGGTTAACAAGTTCAACAAACTCTTTTTAGGCGCTTAGACTGCGTCCACAAATGATGTGTGAAATGAGTGTGGTCTCCCTAAAAGCATCTTTTATACCAAAAACAAAACACAAAACAACACAAGCACACACATGTACACCTACACACAAATGTTCGGGGGGAAGTGCTGCATCCGGAAAGCACATCAAAAACCGCATTTATCATGCGAAGCTAAAAACTTGGCAAACACAGTCAGCACAGTCAACGACGCAAAGTCTTTCGAGCTTTTCCGGTTTTCCTATTTTAAGTTCTAGTTTTGTTTGTTGTTGTTGTTGTTATTATTCTTGCTGTAGTTGTACTTAGTTTCAGTACGACAAGTGCTTCGTTTTGTTGTTGTTTCCCTTGCCACAACATTAAAATCAGTCTTTGTTTCGTTTCTATGCCATGGCTTAAATGCATGCTGCACTAGTGGAAAAATATGAATTTTAAAAATATATATATAAAAAGATATGAAAGTCAAATACTACTTAATTAAAATGTAAAACAAAATTGTTAAATTCAAGAATTTAATGGTATTCTTAAAATAACATAACATAATTGAAATTGGTAGTAACAAAAATATTTTAATTGATTTAAGCTGATTCAATAAGATTAATAAAATATATAATTATTCAATATTTTTGCTTATCATACTGTTACAAAGCTAACATAACAATAAAATACACTGAAATAAAATTTTATACAATTTTTTCTATTTATAGTATAAAAAGTAAACAATAATTAACATACCTTACCCTTTATCAATTTTTGTTTAAGTGCCAGCAAACAAAAAAATAAAAACGAATTACAAAATAAAAAATGCAATTAACTTTATTTGCAGTCGCTTATTATTTGAACTTAACTCGCTTTACAACTATCTTCAGAATAGTTTGTTTAATGGCACACCAATAATTAATAATTATTGCATGCTTTTAATTGCAAATTCGCGATAAGCGCAAATTATTGAAAATAAATGTTTAACATTGGCAGGCCGACGTGCAGCGACCGCCACATGGCCCCAAAATGATTCAATTAAAGAAACAATTTGCAAACGCATTTTTGTTGTACCTGCAACAACTACAACAACAAAAGCAGCTACAGCAATTACAACTGCAAATAAATTACATTAAAATAGGTACAGAAACGTTCACGTAAAAAACAAAGAAAAAAAACACACATAAAAATAAATGAAATAACAACAAAACGTAACGAAATTCCTGCGAGTGTCAATTTAAGTTCATCAGTCGACAGCAGGCAGCCAAAAGAATTGAAATTATTTTCAATAAAAATACAATTGAAAAGCTGCAGAGCAGCCAAATGCCAACCAAACTGAGTTCGCAGCCAGCGAAAAACGCATGCCAATAATAATAAAAGCACATGTTTGTTAAAACCCTCCCTGCACCCCTTAAGTTCGAAGTTACTGAGAGTCTGTTTAACTTTCTTATTCAATGAGTAACCGTATGCTATTTATAAATAACTTTTTATATAATATTTCCAAATATTTAATCTGTTATATTTAAGTATTTTTTTATTTTATTTTTTTTTTCAAACACACATAATAAATAATTTTAATTTTAAGATTAAATAGATGTTTTCAGGATCATTTATTTTCTGATGCTGTCAACAAGAGCATCACATAGTTAACCAACAAAAATGAAGGTAAGCTCCTCAACTTGTTGTTGTTGATGCAGTTGTTGCTGCTCGCACAATTTGCATGTCAATGGGCAGCAATTCGTCTCTGGCAGCCAGAACAAACCATTTTTCTGTCTCTGTATGCGTGTATGTGTGAGTAAAAGGGGGTTGGTGTTGCCCTGACCATCATCCATCAGGATATTTCCATATGTCAGCGTCCTTTTGGCCCATTGGAAGACAGGAGGGCGGCAATTTGTTGTTGTCACTTTGCACCTGCCACGCGCGATGCGCGTTTTAAATTCATTTAACCACAAAAATGTTAACCACAAAGCGTTAATGCCACGCCCCTTACCCACCCTTTCATATGTACAGCAGCGGTAGCAGCAGCAGCAGCAGCAGCAGCACGTCGCACGTCGCATTGCGTTGCGATGCGTTGCTGAATTTAATTACTCAAGTGGCAGGCGAAAAGGCGAAGTGGCTGCCGTTGCCGCTGCCGCTGATGCTGATGCTGCCTGCCATGTGAAATTTATATAAAATTTATAGCCAACATTCGAACATATGCATTTTATTGTGGTTTGCATGTTGGGCACGCACACACTCAAATACGCGAACAATTTGCATAACCAGAGAAACAAATGATAGCAAGTTATTTAAGGACAACGTATTCAAGAGTGTGCACACACACACCCACACACATCCATCTATCTATACATATATATGTACGTGTGATGTATGTGTGTTAACGTATTCATTTATTTTTATTCGATTTGTTCGTTGTCAATCTTCAACCTTTAACCAATTAATTAATGAACATTTTGTTCAATAGTATTTAATTTAATGTTATTTTAAATTAAATTAGCAAGCTGAAAAGACTTTTATTATAAATATACTTAACTTAACTTAAGTTTAGTTAGATTTTACCTGTTTTGTTTTCTATAATTATTCTGCATATATACTGATTAAAAATAAAGTTTAAGTACATAAAGAAAAGTTCTTTCTGTATTTTTTTACATGGTGAACATTCATTGCATAAGCCACAAAGCAAAAAGAAAATAAACTAAAACAAGTTCCCATATCAATTGCACCCATTCCAGCTCATGCCTATGCACTTAAGCAGTTTACCATTTTGCATGTGCCTGATGTTGCCTTCAAGTTTGGCAAGTTGAAGCCCATTGGAGTAGCCTACACTTGGCAGAGAACGAAAAGACTTTGGCTAAAATATTCGATTTTTGGCACTTGCCAGCCAACTCTTTAAATATGCATTATCTTCCTTTTGAAACATGTCCCGATAGAAACACACACACACACTCATGTGCACTCTGGCAACACACTGTATGGAGCCTTTAGTTTCAATGCCTAATGGCACTTAAGCTTAGACATCTACAGCATATGTGTATGTATGTATGTATGTATGAAAAAGCATACAGTCTAGTTTGTTTCTGTTGCAAGTACATATACAAATACATATGTATATACATATGTGTATGTATATTGCATAGCTGCGAACGTGATTCGTCGTACGTTTCGCATTTTTGCAGGTGCAAATGCAAATTCATACAATCTGATTTCGTCTATGGATGCCTCGTACATAATTTATACGCACTATGCAACAACAGTTGAAGGCAAAAAGACAAATAAACCAAACAAACCACGCTTAAAAGAATGTATGTGTGTTTGTCTTAGGCAACTTCAAGTCTTATTGATGTAATCGCTTAATGGAATGCATTCTCTAGTGTCTGGTGACCAGTTCTTTAAGATCTGCTTATGTTCTATTACCTTAAGCAAGCGTAGATTTACCAATGCGTGCAGTGCTTTGATTTAGCTTTAACTAAGAGCTAGCTAAAGACAGAATGCATCAATAAAATGTGCGAAATTGCAAAAGCATAAATATAAATGACACCACAAAAGACTGTGCTGCATAGCCGCGAGCTGAATTAACACACAATCCTTGTAAATAAGCTTTTATTCACGCCGATGCACGAACTCTGACGCCAACTTCGAACGAGACTCAGACGCATTGTCCAAATCCAGGAACATATTTTTTTGTGTTTGTTTTTGCTGCTTTGCTTGTGTTTTATCATTGTGTGCAAGGGCTTTTGTTTAAGTTGCTGCAACAACAGCAGCAATGCTAAAGCGCCAGACATACTACATGGCGTATGCTTAATGTATTTCTCCCTTAGCCTTGTGTGTAATTATTACATCAGCTCTCCTCATATGTCTGCAGCTTGCTTGCCCATATGCAAAGGCAGTCGGCTTCTCAGTTTTTTGTTTCGAGTTCTTTGTCAGCGGTAATTAGCACAGTTTGTGGCCTCTGACTCGCTGAAGATTGTATTGTTGCGGATATGTTGCAGTTGCTTGTTGCAACAATAACATTGTGCAACAAGACAAAAACATCTGGAGACATAATACTAAAGGGCAATAGCCTCGAAAATCAAACCAAAAGTGTCAATTCAGTAAAATGCAATTTTCATATCTTACTTGAATGTTTAAACTTTCGTCCAAAAATGTATAAAACAATCCGTTGAAAACTCTATTTTCTAAAACTAAATACATTTTGATGTCAATTACAAATTTGCATGTACGAACGTTTGTATACACACAAGTCTATTTGTATTTTATTGACAATCTAACAAAATGTACCAAGTGCTTGTATACATTTGTATTCAGAGTGTATTCATGCTCACATTCGCATTTGAATGCGGCTACGGATTCGTATTTGTATTCAGTAATGACCATAATATAATTTAGTGCCGCAATCAAGTGGTTGAGCTGGAAATGTTGTCGACTAAATGCTTAAAAGTTGAAATGAGCGTCGAGCACCACAAACTGATGAAGAGTAACAAACCAACAACAGACAGCACTCAATTTGGTGATCCCAAACTCGGAACTGGAACAAAACTCGGTGCGGCAGGGCAAGGACTTAGCTTGGCTTAGTCGCAAAGTCGACGTATGCAAATTTCGTATTCACTTTGTCTGCCAACCAACAAAGATAGAGGGAGTGAGATGTGCTGTCCCTTTACGCACACACACACGCAAACACACATGCATTCATCATCAGGCCACATCATCATTTATACATTGTATTTGTCTGTGCTGTTTGCTGTTGATTTTTTATTACTACATAAAACTGCTGACATTAGTTGTTTTCAATTTTAGGACACTGCAAAAACCTCAAATGCCCCTCTCTCTCACTCTCTCTCTCTCTCTCTCTCAATTTCGCATTTAGCTTAACATTAATTGAGTTAGCATTTGTCAAAACTAAATAATGTTGAATTGACAATTTCAATGAGAAAAAACTAGTCAAATGCACATAATTTTTGCTAAAGTTAAGAAATTTACATTAATGCTGCAATTGGATTATTTGGTATTAACAAGACTTGTATGCGAATTTGATGCTAGAATATATTCAAAATATATCATAATAATATTCTTTAATACACTTTCCTTTAAAGCAGTCTAATTTTTGTATATATTAATGTTTACAAAGTCATTATAGCTGATCTGTATTCATTACTAAAAGATACTTAAGTTTTGATTCAAAATATTACATTTCAGCTCATTTGATTCAGTAGCAACTACAATTTATAGCACTTTATTCCACACCAACTCCTTCTACTCCATCTGTCTTCTTTATTTGTATCGCCCGTCCGTCAGGTGATTCGTTGGCTTCCATTTTCACCTCAATTTCCTACTGTCAGTCTCAAAGAGCAAACGCAGCTCATTATGCAGTCTATTTACAATATGCTTAAGCGACTGCTTGCCTTACTCATACTCTGCCCCTTTACCAAACCAATCCAGCTGCTGCTGAGTGCATTGTAGTGCCACTTGGTGCTGCCCCACCGCCTGCTCAGAGTGCTGCACAGTGAAAATTAAAATTACTTTGGTTACGTCAAATAATGTTGCCTGTGGGTGCCAGCCAGCCAACGTTGATGGTACTAACCATCTGAAAAACCCGCCCACCCGCACAAACCATTCTCCCGCATCTTCTTTTCTTCAGAAGCGGCAGCAGCAGCCAACAATTTATAGTGGCGGGAGTATAAAGTGCAGGTAGTGATAAATATGACATGGCCAGCAATGCCACTGCCAAAGGAGCAGAAGGCGCCAACAACAACATCAAACAGCTATAGAACAAGGTGCTAGAGAGAAGGAGAGGTAGCTTTTGGCAGTGGCCAAGGCAGCTGTGGTAATATTTTTAATTATGCCAATGCAGACATTTTGTTCTGAAGCAGTTGAACACCTTGCTTGACAATCGCCATGGTAGCAGCCCCTTTTATTTACAACCATAATAAATAATTAAGATTAATATTGGTCAGCAAGTTACAAGTGTTCAGCTAAGAACTTTTCATGATTTTATCAACTATTCTAACTCTTGTCTCAATTATCATTTATGGTTAATAACTTTATTTCTTAAAAATTCTAATAACCATATACAATTGGAACCTTTCAAAATGTGTGTAAGTGAAATAACTTTAAATGATTTTGCAGTCAAAGCACAAACACAAATTGCTCAAACTATATTTATTGACTGTTTGATTTTGCCGAAAACTGCATTGTATTCATGGCAAAGGCCTTTAAAATTTAATCAATTCAAAGGCAAACATTAAATGCTCACCAGCTGAGACAAAAGCGACATTGCGTTGTGTTCATTTAACAATGCCCATCATAAATAAATTGTACATATGTATGTGTGTGTATTATATGCATTTTGGGTAATAACTAAACATTGATTCAGTTTAAAGAGCTTAAAAGCATTTGTTTGTCGTTTTCCCCCTGTGTGCTGCAACAATTTCTTGAGTCGATCACTTAAATCGCTAGAAAAGCTAAGAACGTAAAGCAAAAAAGATAGATAGAGAATTCATAACGAGCAAAAAAATACTTGCGTGCAATATTTTATGGTAATTTTATGCAATAAACGTTGAAATGTTTGTCATCAATTTCCTTAACTCATATTTCATGTGCACCATTGGCAAAGTGCATCACCCAACTCCTTCACGACAACCCCATTTTTTGCTCTCGCCGCGGCGCCACAATACACAAATGTCAGCTATGGAGCTGTAGTGAGAGAGAAGGAGAGTTGAGGAAAGCTGCTCTTATTATTTCAAACACTTTTGTCCAACTCGTTTTCCTTTTGTTGCCGCAATCGCTATCTCAATGATGTTTTCCTTACCTAAAGAGAAGTTTTTAAAGGGTGTTTAGCTTAAATTAAAGATATAGAATTTTGTTAATTTTACTAACATTCATTCATTTGCTTAATATTTACTTCAACTTATATAGGATAGGTAAAACATATATACTCTCAAAAAGAACACCCTTTATAAGTGATAGTCCGTTTAAGTGTTGCTGCGGCAGATCTATACATTTTTTTTCGTTTTTTTCAAGAATTTTAGCGCGCTTCTTTGGTTTTATGTGCGGCTAATGTGATTTCCAGCGCATAAAAGCGATAAATCTATGATGGAACGGTGAAGGGTAAAGGGTGAAGGGTGTATGGAGTAGGAAAAGGCCTTGGCGTTTTCGGTTTCGTTTTCAGTCAGAGAGCGTACAATTTTTATGTGCCTTCAATGGCCCAGGCTAACGAGGCAGTTAAAAGAAAGCAGCGCCAATGTTTGACGCCACTGCAATCGCCTACCATTAAATGCACATTTTTGTATGAATCGACAGATATTTTTCGATTTTTGAGCAATTTTTTATGTTTTACGCGCTTTGGCATTTTTTACTCTATTTGTCTGTTTCGTATTTTGATCTCTTTTTTCTGATTCTTTTGTGCAACCGCTTAAATTGTTTTGCATTTGTTTGAGCAAACAGATTTTCATTAAAACGGCAGCCAATAGGAGAGTTATTCAAATACACAGTAGACACTTAACTGATTCGAATGATGGCCAAACTATCGACTAAATTTGTATTTGATTCAAAACTTATCTATGGCTGGGATGAATACAGCCAAATGAAACTAAATGTCAACATTCAATAGCTTAAAATAGGCATGGTTAAATAAGAGTGAATTTCTAAATGTTTCATATTTTTCTATTGATTGCATTTATTTACAAATGTATTTTAGAATTTAGTTTTATTTGCTTTTCAAATGCCACAAAAAAAGCGATACTACCCTTGAGCGAAATATAGAATAAAGTTTGCCTAAAATCACTGCTCAAATGGCAATTAAAAATACATTGAAAAGGCAAATAAAAAAAAAGCTAAAAGTATCTGCATATTTCAATTATTCATTTTATCTTTTTTTTTTGGCAAAAACAAAACGTAAAGCTACAATTTTAGTTAAGAGTCTAAATGCAAAATCATTATATGGAAAATATGCAAAATTGTTTTAGATATTTAGGAAATTGTTGTTTAAATTTTGCATATAATTAGGTTGGACATAAATGTGTTTAAACAAACAAAAACATGCCAGTGTTTAACATAATTTCAATAAATATGTCAATTAAAATGAGAAAAACTAGTTAAATCAGTAAAGGGTGCTTTAATTAAGTATGTGCAGCTAACTATGTCTACAAAGTAATCAAATCACGCTCGTATTAAGTTAATTAAGCTATTTGACTGAATCATGAATTTTACTACAATTTATTAAATACTTTAAATATTCATTTGATTTTGCCATTTTACTATAAAGTTTTTAATGAAAATCAAAATTATATATCATTAAAATTAACATTTTTGTGGGAGTTTATAAAAAGTATAATGCCAGTTTTATCTGTGGAAAGTTATTGGTTTGATTTTGGATTAAAGTTAGTTACTTAAGTGTGCATTTGACATCATCACTTTAATCATTAATATCAACCGCTGTAGTTGCACTTTCTTGCAACTCTACTCCATCTTTTAACTTCAACATCTGTTGCCTTCAGCTCGGAACAGTTTGGTTCGGTTCAGTTCGTTTGAGTTCTGCTCAACATGAAACTAACGCAGCGCCATAAAATATGCATACGAATAGCAAATGCGATGTGTTTCTTGAGCCGAGTTGCGTTGAGTCGTATCTGATGTCTAGCAGTTAGTTAGCTTGGCTCACGTAACTGTTGAGTAGTCGTAGTTGTAGTTGTAGTTGTAGTTGTAGTTGTAGTTGTAGTTGTAGTTGTAGTTGTAGTTGTAGTTGTAGTTGTAGTTGTAGGTAAAGTGGGCTGTCATGATGACATGACAACAACAAACGAGCATAGACAACAGCAACAAAATATACAAACATTTATTATTTTTGTTGTCATGGGCCAGAGAAAAAGCAAAGCAAAAGCGTAGCAACTAATTAAACTGATGAGAGACAATGCCTCATGTAAAACACAAACAGCTGTAGCAGCAGCAACAACAACAACAGCAACAACTGCTGCTGCTGCTGCTGTGAAATACTAACTCCTGCCATGAAACTGGGACATTGTTATATCCGAAACAAGAACAATTCAGAGTTTTGTCTTGTTTTTTCACTGTTGTTGCTGTTGTTGTTGTTGTAAAAGCACATTTAAACAATTGAACACACAAACACATATTTACACACACTCACACATGGTCAAATGGACGCGACGGCTGCTGTTGTCCATATATGGGTGGATGGCATGGATGGGCGTGACAGCTGCCCCTTGTGCGAAATGTTGTCATGGCATTTGCACAATTTCCCACAATGAAAAATAAATAGGTGCAGGATTCATTAGGATTACAACATCGCACAACACACACACATACAAGCACACCAAATTCAATACGATGCTATAGACAGACACCATTTTGAGTGATGTAGCAGCCAAAGGCCGAGCAGAGGTTGGGTTTTGTGTTATTTTGGAGAGTTAGGTAATCATCAACTCTGTTCGGTTCGATACAAAACGTTGCCATTTGCACAAGTAAATGAGATGCAAGTATGCAGATGCACTCTATCGCATCTGTGGTTAGAGAGTACTATATTGTATAGCTGCTTTGTCATGCCAATGCCAAGGATTAAAAAGTCAGACTATAGAGTTGCATTCATAATATACTGAGACATAAACAAAGTGCAACTGCTGAATAAGCTAAGCAAATTAAAGATCCATACATAATAATCGAAATAATTTTAGCTTGAACTTCAAGGGTATCGCAATGTTGTATTACATGTGATTAACATGGAAATGCAATTTGTAAATGTTATTGCCATTGTTATGAGTTAGTGTTAGTGTTTTTTTCGCATTTGTATTTGCTACTGATAAATTTTACCATGCTCTATAAATAGTTACAACATTTGCATTCAGTTGCATTTGACGTTTGGAACAATCAGGTTTGCTTTGGCTAAACAGTATGCAAACGGTTTGTACCTGATTGTGCTCTGTGCAAGTCAGTTTATTAGGCTTCAACCGAGAGACAGAGTCGAATGCAATACAAAAATCAATTCAATGGGTTCATTTTGATGACTTTGTGAATAATTATACATGAATATTTCATGTATATGTGTGGAATAACACATTTTGCAGTGCAAGCAGTAAGCTTAAATTAAATGAAAATTCACAGTAAAATGGCAATGAAGGGAGAACTCATTTTTAAATAATACGATAAATGTTTAATGTTAACTAATTGCAAAACATTTGCAGTTCGTTAGTTTGTTCATATTAACTTACTGTCTGTCTAATTTATCTAATTGGAAGCTCTGTTTGTGCTTCCACACAACTTTTGGCCTTTGCCCGATGTTTGCCTCAACATTTTGGAACATTTAACGCTGCAACGCCTTCTAATTATGACACAACATATATGTTTGCATAACCACGACAACTGCAACAGAAACTCATATTTGTGTTCATATACGTACTCTCGTACTCAAAATATTAAGCAATTAGCCAACTTGAATTGCCTACGCAATTTAAGAGAGAAAGAGAGGGATAAGAATAGACAAAGCTTGTTGCCAAAATATTTAGCTAATTTATAAAATGCAGTTAGAAAATGTCACAACGTGAACAACATTCAAAACTACACAAACATTCATATATGCTGTCGTCTTTGACACATGACAAAAGTGCAAAGCAAACACAAAATGAAAAGTGCCGACATATGACAAATGACGAACTTTATGCTCTGTTTAATAATTAAAAATGGCAATTTAGAATGCTTTAGCCTTGTATGAGTCGGTTGAATGTTCCCAACAACGGGAGATTAAAAACTTGTGAGGTTTTTTTTTTAAACAATTCAACTCACAATGATATAAATCAAAAATATTACAATTTTTCTTTTACAGCATCAATCAAAGTGAATGCTATATTATATTATAATAATCAACAAAAAAGTAGTTTTATTTTAGATTTCCTTTGTATCACAATACAAAAATCAGTCATTTGCAAAAAAAAAACATTTCGTTTCGGCTTTAACATACTGTAATGTCAAAAGGTTTCGAGTTTATTTTTCCTCCGAAATATGTAATATATTAATATGCTTTTCCTTACACCTATTTAACGGAGAGTTTTTTTTAAATAAATTGTGTAGCCCAGTTTAAGGTTTGTGGGAAAAAAATATTGCAATATATGATGTGAAATAGAGATCTGACTTTAAGTTAAGCTGGATTCTGGCCTATGAAGAGGTAGGGTTGAAGGGAAGGTAACAACTACTTGTGTAAAGTTGATGTAGAATTGAGATCCGTACCATAGGATGGATTGTGAGATTAATGGAGTCAGGAAGTGTTTATAAACAAAATGAAAGAATCAAAGCCGACCAGCTTAGTTAATCTGAATATTAAGATAAAAACAGGTATTTTGGTATTGCATTGGCAATCTTCTCGAAAATATTTGCACATCAATAACATAAATTTAAGAATATATGAATAGTTCTATCTGTTGATGCCTATGGATACATTGATATTAGTTATACTAAATAAGTCCGCGTTTCAATATAACTAAAAATTATTTTCAAAAGAATCTCAATGCAGATATAGCGTGTTATGTTTATAGTTGCTCTGCTTTGCTGTTGCATATACATTTATCGGTCATATACATATATTGTATTATATGGCAAACATAATTCATTTGTCGAAAATCGATATATCCGTTGTGTGTGTCCTGTTTACTACCGCTGCCATCGATGTCGAAGTCTACGTTGGCGCCGCTGCAGTTTATGAGTTTATTGTTTACGCTGCTTTCAGCCATAAATATTTGCAAAGTGCTTGTAAAAAACAAACAAAAGGTGCCTCAGCACAGTGAAAACAGAGTGTGGGAGACTGAGAGGTTTTGTAAGTTGAGGGTTGTGGCATAAATTGAAAGACAGAGGGTAAGCTGGTGTTGATGATGGTCAGATGCAGCTGCAGCGGCTGGGTGGGATTGGGAAGGGGGTGTTAGGCTATTGCTGGCCAAGCTATAACTTTGTTAAATGCGGACGCCAAGCTTTGTTCGTTGTTCCCTCTTGTTTGGCTAGCATAAAACTTAACTTTTAGTTTGCATGTTATGCCATTAATGGAGCTGAAAGAAATTGAAGTATGCTTGGCCATTGGCCCAGCACAAATACTATAGCACAAAGCCCCTTCGCCCCTCAAGCCATAATTCTCCCCATTTACCACACAGTCAATAACCCAATGCTCAAGCCAAAAATCAACAAGCACCGAACATTAGCAAAAGCATCAACAAAGCGCAGCCAAACAAGCGACTAAATCCATAATTGCCAACAAACGGCAATCAAAATTGTATTGACGATTTGGCCCGATCGTAACCGCCAGCAACCACACTCTTCACCGCCTTTCACTCTCTTCCTCTACACCAGCGGCGGCAAAACGCATTAAGTAGTCATAAAATATTGGCTTACCCAGCTCTGCTAGTAGCATTGGTCTCGCTGGCGCCCTCTATTGTCGGCACCTTCAGTGCGCGCTGCTATAAAATTTAATTTATTTGTCTCTAATAATTTCCCATGGCAACTGTTTGTTCAGTGGCTTTGACTCCTTGCTCCTTGCTCTAGGATATGTATTGTCATTAATATCAGCCAAAATTCATGGGTGTATTAATTCGCATTGAAAGTTCTTTTGAATTTTTTGTGTTTACTTGAACGTTTTTAAAACTAAGCACTTAATTATTAGCTTGTTTTTGCCTGCTAAAAAACATGGTATTTCTTCACTCTTATAGACAACGAACTATCTTCTATTATCTCGTTAGCCGTTAAATTTAAAAAACTTTGTTTGGTTCTGATCGTTGTTATTATCAGTGAAGTAGTTTAAAAATGTAAGTAAGATTTCCCTCCAAACTTAGCTTTTTATTCGCACTTTCATTAAATTAGACATAAATTTTGTTTTAATATTCACTGGATAACCACAAGTCCATCATACAGTTAGTGTATATTTAAGCACACACTTGTTGTTGTCGCATTGAGCCACTGTTTGCATGTCAACATCAAAAGTGGCAACAGGAAGACGTGCCACACACCCCAAACCAACCACCCACTCAGACACAAACATAACTTGATTTAGCTTGCGTGCTATTTTGAATTGTTCCATAACAAGCAAGAGGGACAGGGTGAGGGAGGTCACAGTCACAGAGCGGCACCGAGAACAAGCCTAAGTTTCAATCCAATAGCAGAAGTCCTTGCCTTGTGCATGCAGCGAGAAAGAGAGAGAGAGAGAGGGAGAGAAGAGAGCTCGTAAAGTTGGGTCCACTTAAGCGCAATTGTTGGCCATAAAACTCGACTGGGGCCTTCTCTAAATGTGAGCGATATGTATGTGTGTGTGTGTGTGTGTGTGTGTGTGTGTGTGTGTGTGTGTGTGTGTGTCGGTGCTGGGCAAACACGGAACGCAACGGAGATGTCATGAACAATTAGATCGTCGCCACAAATTGAAACTAAATGCAGTTAATAATAGACAACCTCAAGGGCTCAAGTCAGTTGCAGTTTTTCGTCTTCTATTGCAATTTCTTTCCTACCCCCCCATCCCATTGTGTTGTGCCATATACCATATACATACATATATGTATAAAAGTTTCTCGTATTGCTGCAAACAAATTGTGCCATGTCAATTGTTTGCTTTGGTGAAAAACTGGGCGCTGTTCATTATTTTGCGATGGCAACGCTGGTCGTCGAACAACAAGTAAGGATTCCCAGACAACAATTGACTTATCATTCGACTTTGTGCGGTAGAGTTTACGCGTAATTCCCCGTAGAATTGTGCCCCAAACGCCGATTGCTGCAACAACAACAAACCGGACAATGGCAAATTCCACGCAATCGGCTTATGCTGACATTGCTGCGGTTTGATGCCACACAAACTACAACAACTCTGACAATTGTTAACCCAACACTTACAACAACAACAACAGCAACAACTACAAAAAGAATAACAACGAGCTTACACCAACAAAGGGCATTGAAATCCGACCACAAGCAAAAGCGAAACAATGAAGCGCATAGAAAAAAAGTATATATATAAAAAAAAAAGAAGAAACTCAACAATTGCGACAACAACAACAGTAGAACATCAGGGCAACTGTGGGCGTGGACCAGCCACAAAGTCCCTGCCCTGTAAATAATAGCAATTAAAAGTGTTTTCCCCATTGTTGACTCTCAATAAAAACGCCAATTTATGATTTCAGTCTTAGCGCCATACAAATTAACAATGCCAAGCCTTAAAGAAGTGCGTTCACATTTTGTTTGTTTAAAGATAACAATTAAATGGTAGTAGATTAGGCCAGAAGTTTATACGTCTGCTATGGAAAGACAAAATATTTGTTTGTTTAAAAGAAAATCTTGCTCAAGTCGCATATTAACTAAGCGTATAGAAGAGTTATTTTGGAATTTTAGTTTAAAATGATCTTTCAAATGCATACATATTAAAGAAATAGTTTTTTAATCGTATATTTTATACACTTAAGAGATAAAATATCATGTACTAATTGCCATTCTGATTGATTGTGTAGTCTATAAGCCTTAGATATTGTGATGCTGGCCACAAAGTCATAATTATATAAAAGTCTAGCGTTAATTCACCTCCAAAGTTATATAGAAATTGTGTATTTGAACTCTAATAAAACAGAAATCACAAAATTTGCACAAGTTTATTGAGCAATCAAAAGTCTGCAGCCGACATTGTTAACTGGCAAAGTTGAGTTCAAATTGAAGTCTTTCAAAGGGTTTTCGCTAAGAAAAAGCTGAGATAAAAATTCAATTAAGCCAACGAACAACACCTTTGTCAACTAATTACATGTCCCGGCAACGACCGACGAAAGGCCAAAGCAATTCCTAAGGTAGCATTTCAGCTTTTAATTGAGAAAAACAAAAAAAATAAACAAAAAACTAAGGCGCATTGAGTGACAAAGGTGTGATTTATTATTTGGATTGCTTTTTGGGTTTTTCCTTTGCTTTAGCCTTCTTCTTATTCTCCCGCTCTTTTGTAGTTCGACTTGCCAACATTTTTGTATTTGCACTTCATTTTGGCCCGTTACTTTATCAATTGTCTGGAAAGTTTTTTTTTTTGTGCCCAAGCGATTGGCATTTAAATTAAGCCCAAATTTGCTTGAATTCTTAAGGCAAATTTCAATTTCAGCCTCGTTAAGCAAATAGCAAAAGGGGTTCACAAATGGGCCAAGTTGGCTGCCAATTAATTGTACTACTGTAAAAGGCTTTAAAATCAATTGATTTTGGCTCTTTCAAAAGTCAATGGTTAAAAATCAAACAATATAAATTGTTTGGCTTGGGTTTCCAAAAAGTTTAGTGTTAAACAAATACTTAAATCTCGGCAATGTTCTTATGCATAGCAGACAATATAAATTAATTGGACAGCTGTCAAGCTGTTTAAATATTTAAATACTGCTGCAGGTAAAAAAATTTCAATACAAATAAAAGTGATTGCCAATCCATTTTGCGTAAGCACAACGGATATCCTTTGGCAAGCTGCAGCAATGATCAAAGCCTTTGTGTGTGTTGTATCGATAAGGATTTTAATTTAGATATCTAGCAAATACTGAAATTGATAACTTTAGAACTGATTTCCCGCTCCGCCCCGCCCTCCGCCGTTCTGTATTCAATACTTTAGCAGCGCATTTTCCGCCGTGTTAATTAGATTTCTGCAATTCATGCGCACCGGAATGGCTTTAATTTATTTTAGATGCATTTTGAATGAAAATGTTCGCGGCAAAGGAAATTAAACTGTCATTGCTACAAAAAGCTGTTTAATCAATTTGACTAATGTTTGCTTTATAAAATAATTTTGTAGCTTATTAATATTTAATTAACTTTATACTTTTAGGTTAGATTATTTAAAAACATAGTTTAAAAATTAATTTGGCATAAATATTATTGCAATGATTTTGAACCAACTCGAGTAGAATTTATGCCACAATTATGCTTGTCAACAAGCTGCTTAGAAACGTGCCGATAAACGTGGTGACACCAACAACCAATGCTCAAGCCAATTGCCACGCCCACCTAACTACCAGCTCATAAATTATAACATACTTGGCTTGCCTTTTGGCAAACCTTAATTGCTTTTGAGTTCCTAATACTCTTATAAAACAAACACGGTAAATTATCATGCGAGATTTCCTGTGTGGCAAAAGGTAACCCAAGCGAACATATATATATATATATATATATAAATATATATATATATATGTGTTTGTGCATGTGTTAGTGCGTTAGATTTGCCATTTCCATGGCAAAATTCTTATCAAACACTTGCCGCGCCAATTTGACTAGCATCTTTATATGTTTTCTACCCTAACTTCAAACGGTCTTAATTAGCTATCATCAACAGTTGATCCTTAACTATACTTTACACTTTTGTTGCAGTTACATTACCAAAGATTTAAGTATGAAACAAAACCAAATAAACAAGTTTCAACTTCATTTAGATGTTTGTGCTCAATCAACTTCAAATTGTGTGCTGTGGTCTTTCTCTCAATTCATGTCAAATCGCATTGAATATGCTTGAATGAATTTTGCTGTATGGCAAATAGAGTATAGCCATTGGAAAGTTTTGCTGCTGTATACATAATTAGTTAACAAGTTGCATAAGCACTTGAAAGTTAAGCAGTTTAAGTAGCCTGCCTAGGGCTACTTGTAAAGCAATTCGACCAGGAGTTACCTAGGTTAGAGCCAAGGATCTCTGACGTTCTGGACGGAAAGCAAGTCTCATATTCGTTGCCACTCAGTTAGCTTTAGCCACTTGTGTTACTAGTTGTCTCAACCCTCTTTGTCTGTGTGTGTGTGTATTTGTGTATTTGTTTGCTACATAAGGACATTTCATGCAGCTAATGATGTATTCATTTGGCATGTGAGAACACTCGACAGTCGTCAGTCTTTTCAGACGCTTCAATTGCGAGCAAATGAACCTTCAACTTTTGCGACTGTCAGAGCGTGCGACGCTTTAGTGCATTGCAAATGCTCCCACTAGAATTCTACTTATGAGCAAATAATGCGATTTGTTTAATGAGCTCAACAGCAAGCACATACATATGAACACACTCACACAATCACACACACAAGCATTTAAATACTCTGTGTCTGGTTGGGTAGTAGCTAAAAAGTAGGCAATGTGGTCAGTGACTGGGTCGAGTGTTATGACCTTGAACTTTGAGCTGGGCTTTTAATTCCGTTAATATTAACAAGTCTCCCTCTATCTCTCTCTCTTTTTCTCTCTCTTGCTGGTGGCATGGCACGTTGCCTGCTCTACTCTCTCCCAGGAGCACTATAAATAACCCTTTCGATAACAAACATTGCGATGTGTTGATAATAAAGGCTTGATTTATTTCTATGCTATGTTGTGATTTATGAACTTTAATGGCATCGTCGCACAGCCGAACGGCGAACGACTAAAGACGGCGTTGGGCACACTAGGGGATGTTATGTATACAAAGGGGGAAAATGAAAGGGAGTAACGAAACATTTAAACATTAAATAGTATTGAAATAAGTGCAACTTACACCTTAAGCATCTGTGGCCAGAACAAGTTAAGCTATTTGTCCTTAGGTAAATCATAGTTGCGTTTCAAAACAAGCTTCCTGTTTTTGCATACCTCTTCAATCGAATTTAATAAGCCACCGTATTAAATAATATCATAAGGTATTTGTATTCCCTAATTAAAGAATCTTAAATTTATTATGCTGTTATACTCCATAAATTTAGTCTGGCACTTTGATGGGCATTTTCGTGGACTATTAACAGCTCCACAAAACGGCTCTCAAGCTGCTTCAACAACTTCCCATTTAAAGCAATTAAAACACGCTTGTGTAGGAGAGTTGATTTTGGCAAAGCGAGAAACTTCTGCCTGTGCCCTGCTCACATTTTTTTTTATTTATTTTTGAAGGGGGAGCAACACACATTAACTACAAATTACATTCACATTAGTGTTTCGGCATTTCCTGCTCCTTGTTTCTAGCCACATTTTCTTCTATTTTTTCTCTTTAAAATAAAGCGAATACAAAAAAAAAATCAAAAAAAAAAAAAAACAGGAACCACACACCTAATAAATCAAAGCGGCCTCCCTGGAGTATGCTTGTTAAATGCTCGTAATAAATTAGCTGCCGCTTGCCAGACCGCTTTGCTTGTTCCCCCCGCCAACGAGCTGGCCATGATTATTGGCTTAGCTGATGGTTCTGGCTCTGGCTCTGGCTATGGCTATGGCTATGGCTCTGGCCAGCATTGAAACCAATCGAAGGCACCCCACCGCCCTCTCTGACCACTATACTCTCATGTCCGCCAGACTCATTCATTTTGCCAAGTCGTGAATTTGCTTGCAATATTTCCTTTCCTTTTATTTTTAATGAAGTCAGCGCTAAAAATTTGTGCTGTGTGAGCGCCTTTTATAAAGGGGGGAGGGGGCGAATATGTATATAAGGCCGGGTGAGATTGGTGTTGTGCTGGAGAATGGCTCGAAACTTTCGCGTATTTGGCTTACAATTTTCCCCAATTCATTTTTAATTCCGCTTTGTGTGAACTTTCGTCTGCTAATTCGAATGCTGTGCTATTCTTTTTTTTTCTTTCTTTTGTTCCAGGCCAACTAAATTAGCTGCTTTATTTATTTATTCTTTCGCCTTTTCGTACACTTTTGCTTAAACATATTTTACAAACAGCTTATGCCATTAAAAATTCACAAACATAATCTAAGTAACAGTTGACAACAACAAGATCGATATAAAATATTTAATTGCTGAACACAAATGTTAATTCTCTAATTTCTTTTGCATGTTAAGTCTTTAAGTAGCGAAATTTAATGGAGTGTTAAATCATGTTATGAACAGTACAAATTATGTTTACATTGCTTCACGGAGATGAAGAAAGATGTTTACTACGATGCTTACACATCCACGTACATGAAAATTCAAAAGAATTATGATGTTGCCAGCGTCAATTGGATGCATGCGCTTAAATGTTGCATAGTTGTTGCATGTGCGCCCATAGACAATGTAACATGCGAAGCTAACGAAGCATCCACTGTGAGTAGGAGGAGTAGAGGAGGAAGCTGGAGGAGCAAAAGAAGCAGCAGCAGAAGCAAAAGCTGATGCAACTTGCAGCAAGTCAATGCTAATTAGGACGCCGGGGAGCAAAAGGACTCGGTAGTAGGACTCATCACACACAGTGCTTGGCAAATTTGTAGCCTGACAGCACAGCTGATGACAGGCTGCCTCAAAATACTATGGCTGCAATGGGGCACCTTGCTAGCTATCCAAAAGGCAAATGGCAAACGACATGGCAACTGGCAACTGGCAACTAGATCCTCCCTGCCAAATGGGCATCCTTTGGATATGGGTTACGTTTTTACCGAGCGTCTGCAACTTTTGCCATTGCCACTGCTGCCGCATTGAGACAGTGAAAAATGCAACGTCAACGCCTCAAACATAGACACCAGTAAATTAAGCTGTGTGTGTATGTGTATGTTTGCTTAAATGTCACGCTAATTTCAACAGCAAGCAGAAAGTCACACGCAGCAACATGCAACTTTGCAACGCATGACAGGCAAAAATTAAAATGTATGCACACTTAAAAGAAATGCAAAATGCATATGTACATAAATGATAAGTACACAAGTAACAGTGGCTGAGTATTTTTGACAAAGAAATACATTTTAGAGCTTTTAAGTATTTTACATCTTAGTTGAAGCTCGAAATAAGATGGCAATACAATTTGAGTATATATGATAAGTTGATTAATTTATGTTTAGGCTTAATTTAATGAATGTTATTACAGAAAAATCATTTGATATATTATCTTAAATCTAAAAAAAATAATATTATTTATTTTTTCATTAAATAATAAACTTTAAATAAAAGATTTAAATTGCCAATAATATAATACATATGTGTACGGTTAATATATTAATAAAATAATTACCTTAGCATAGTAGAAAAACAACCCATAAAGCAATAAAATCCAAAGTAAAAACTCCTACAATCGTATTTATTTAACCAAAGTAATACCTAACATTATTTTTTAAAGTATGCCTCGCCTTATTTTTCACCTTCATTGTGTAAGTGAGTTTTTTATGGAGTTAGAAAAAACGTTCAAGCTGTGAAACTTATTTATTATTCATATGCCCAAAATAAAAAAAAAAATAACACAAACACCCAGAAAAGAAAAATAAAAATTGTTGCATGTGGCTAAAAGCTAAGCAAAATTTTTAATAAATGCAGCCGAGCGTCGACTGCTGGCCAACTTCGTGCAACTTGCCACTACACTGCTATTGCCCTATTTTTTGTGGACTCTTCACCCCTCTCTTAGGCACTTCACTTCTCTTGCTGTTTTGGTCACTTTTGTAGTTGCATGCGGCACGCGTTGGCTTTTGGCTCTTGCGCCTTGGCTGCCGTCGTTGACACAACTGTTGCCCCGGACGGCGTCGACAGCTGGACACGGACGGGATACGTGGCACAACGGATACAGAGATGGAGATGATGGCAGTCTCGGCCCGGTGGCCAAATGAAAAATCACAGCGCCGTGCCAGAGACTGCTCAGCTTGCCCATAACTATAAGAGGCGAATATTTTTATTGTGTGGCTGCTGCTGATTCTTTTCCTCTTGCTCTGCATATGTATGTGTGTGTGTGTGTGTGTGTGTGTTTGTGTGAGTGTGGCAAAGTCATATTCATTCATTCAGTTCAGTTCAGAGTTGCAACACATTTTTATGTCTCATTTTTATGCGCAAAGTGTGAATGCGAATATTCTTGTTGCTGTTACTCTTCTTGTTGTATCATTTTATATTATTTTTATTCATTTTGTATTTTATTTGTTTTTTTACTTCTATTTTTCATTCTGTATGTATGTTTGTGTGTGTGTGTTTGTGTTTTTTTTTAGCATTTTCATTTCCTATTTGCACATTTTTCACTTCTGTCCGTTGGCTTTTTGATGTGTCCCGTTTGTGTTTTGTGCAGTTAAAAGATTTATAAATATGAATATTATACATTGTGGCATGAAATATGCAAATTCCAGAAATGGCCAAAGGAAATAGAAATGGTCAAAGCGGAACTAGCACCTCCTCTGCCATTACTACCCCAACCCACACCCAACCTTCAACCCACACAATTCTGGCTACTTGCTGTTCTCAGTATCTCTCAAACGATTTTTTGTAGTTGTACCCTTAATTTTTTCTCTCTTGATTTTTGAATGTTCTCGCGCTGCACACAGATGCATTTAATGACCGGCAACAGCAAAGGACACGGAGTCTTGCAACTCGTTGCAACAAATGCAGTAAATGGTCCATCGAAACCATTTAAATTGAAAAGCTTAAATACCCTAACCAACTACTCAGATTTTAAAAGCTACTTTGAGTGTATAGATGTAATTTGAATACAAACATCAAGTGGTATATAGTAATAGGTAAACGCTATTTACTTCTTGTAGAGCATACAAACGTCGACTTTGTAAGCCGTTTGAAAAAACGTTAACTGCTAAATAATTAATTGCTATTTATATATTTTCGTTGTTGTTGTTTGGTGTGCATGCAGCTATTTTTTTCCATTTAACTTTTTTTAACTGCCAGTTTTTAAATGAACTTGTTGTTGTTGTTGTATATTCCATGCTATAAATCAGAGCATTTTAATGCAAATGCTGTTGCAATTTTATGGCTTAAATTAGCAATTGGCCAAGCGGCTATTGGCCATTAATATTTATTAACAGGCGGCGCATGATTAATGTGTCATAATAAAATTAGTTATAGAGTTACACAAAAATAAATGAGCGAGAAGAGGAGCAAAAGGCGAATGATATTTACAATTAATTATTTAAAGTTGGCAATGCAAAAAGGTTTAATTAATGCCAAAATGTCAGCAATTATTCTAAGCCAATGGAAAGCGTGTAGAATTGGTTAGGTGACTAACCGCAGCATTAAAATCAATTAAATTATGAATGTAATTAAAATAAAATTTAATGACAGTACTCTGCATTTTGGCCACTCGATGACAGCTGTAATATTCAATTTGATTACACAATTGGAGTTAATTAATAATTCAATAAATTGTGCAAAAGCCACTTAAAATTAGTTGCATACAATTGTCGGCGCCAGCGTCTCTATAAAGAAAGAGTTATCACATAAATAATACAGTTTATCAACAGCAAAGCCAAGGTATGAGTAATAAAACATAATTGAAAGCGTTTTAAATGTGAAAAGTTAAGTTTGTGTGAATTATTTATGTATTTGAAGTAAGAGTAATTGATGCAGGCTTTTCCTTTTTTTGTGTTTTGTATTTTTAAGGAGTCACTGACAAATTTAAACACAATACAAATGGAATGCCATGCAAAATGACAGTGTCGTAAACTGCCTGAAGAATTTCTCTGTCGATATGTGATGAACAATGGGAAACTTGTTGACTAGTAAAATTAATGTTAGTGTGCACTCGTTGAATAGCTAAATCATTATTTGGCTCTAAATGAATGTTGAAATGCGTTCATAAAATTTTGTGTCAGTAGTCTTGAAAACTTCTAAATAAGATCCGTGGCCCGTTTTTACGATTCTCTTTGTTTTATTTGCCACACGTTGCCCCTCGTCTTAAACTCATTCACATTCTCAGTCTGAGTCCCATGCTCATTCGCATTCGCATTCGCATTTGGATTCGTGTTCGCTATGTCAATCATCTTATCAGCATCCTCAGCTGCCTGCCAAGTGGAGATACTCAAAACTTTGATGGATTTCCTTGGCCCGCTCACTCGCCTGGGAAGGATTATGTTAATAGTCAAGTTGAAATTAGAAATTAGCCTGCAAAGGATTTCTCTGCGTGTGTTGCATTAAAATTTATCGACTGACTGTCGCGTATGTAAATTGATTGTGGCACACAAGCGACATGCCACTCAAGCTCGAGCAGCATCGGCATCAGTAATGTTTCTCATAAAGTTCGTCTTCAGCCACAATTATGACTTTAAGCAGGCAACTGAGTGGCCTCATCTGGCCAACGGGGTTTTCAGAGTTTTATGACACCAGCATAAACTCAAAGTGGCCACAATGCAATCGTAAATTTTGTGTCTTCAAATGAAATTAGTATAGCACTAAAGCTTACGCTTATATTCATAGTAAGAGAATTTATTATTGTGGCTTAATGGAGGTAGTGGCAAGAGTTTTGGCAAAGTTTTCATTAATGTAATTATTTGTTTCTACAATTAATCTGTTCCTATAACACAAATGCAAGTCGATGCTATGTAATTTTGTTGAACACTGCTAGAAAATGATTTTTGTCACTTGTTAGCTAAATAAAGAAACTAGCAATCAATCCTAAGAATCCTAAGGCTTAAATTACCATCTTGCAAATCGGCTGCATATTCTTTTCCTCTTCCTCATGCTCGTTCGGCCAGCTACATAAATGCAATTAACTGCATGTGGTTTTGACCGCTCGCAGCTTATTGTAGCATACTTTTCAGCGCTATGAAAACGTGAATATTTTGAGATTTGCATCGTTGATTTTCGATCAACGAACGAAAAACTTGACTTACCACCACATGATGTTGATGCTAGACCCTATATAGTAGCAGCAGTTGCTGCTGTTTTATTGTTGTTTGGTTGAGTGTTGCTGCTGTTGCTGGTTGATGCATAGAATTCAGAGAAATATGCGTGTTGCCCAGGCTCCGATCCTAGCGGCAGTCAATTTTCTTGTTTACAATACCACACATTCACACACACTCACACACACACACACACTATGACAAATAGCAAACAATTACAACAGCGCGGCGTTGTCTTTCAATTGTTGTTGCTTGCATTGCTGCTGCTGCTGCTGCTGTTGTTGCTTTTTCGCCGCAATAAATACAATTTGCATGACAAAATAGCAAACAACGGCAACTTTTGCATACGAACGTACGTATGTGTGTGTGGATGTGTATGTGTAAGCGTCTGCAGGTTCACTCAGCCAAACAAAACTACACACAAAAACAATCAACTGCCAGTGCCGACCAAACAACCAACCAGCAAGCAACAACAACAACAACTGAAGCAAGCAACAACAACAACATTAGCAGTTAAGCTTTATCCTGAGCTGCTGCTCTTTGCCTTCTCCCCTTCCATCGTCTATTCTCTTGCTGCTGTTGTTGCGTTGTGTGGAACAACTTATGAATATTCAATTTAACATAAAAGATTTTTGTTGTTGTCGTAGCTGTTGTTGTTTTGATTTCTTCTTGGCTCGTTCCTTGTTTTCTCTCTTCTTTACTCCTGGACGAAAGGAATCTAAAGAATATTGTATAGGCTAAAAGGCGAAACTGGTCAGCGAAGCAGGGAGAGCAAAGGTATACACTGAAAAAAAAATCAACGTTTAAAGCACACCATTTTATTTAGAATTTTTTACAGAACATATTAGACATATAAACCATATAATTAATTTGGTTCCAAATTTTGAAAACAATTCGCATAACAGAAATTGTTTTTGTTTTTTTCCAAGTATAAAGCGTTGATCGACTAGTCGAGATCAATACTTTTGGCCACATAGTCAGGTCTGACAGTATGCACCTTGGATCTATTCATGGCTATCAATGATTTCAATAGATCATCCATGCTTATGACAAGCTGACTTTCATCCACAATCTTCTGCTCGATGGCATTGCCCTCGACAACCAAAAGATTTCGCATGCATTGACGCATGCGATAGATGCTGGCATGTCGGCACAGCTCTCTCAGGTCGGAGCCTGAAAAGCCGACCGTTAGATTAGCCAACTTTTTCAAATCCACAGATGGATGTAGTTGCTCCTGCTGCAGTATCACTTGCAGTATAGCCAATCGCTGGCTTTCCAGCGGTGGGCTAATGTGAAATTGTGCAGGCATTCGTCGCAAAATGGCCTTATCCAGATCCTGTGGACGATTTGTGGCGCCCAGCACAAGCACCGAGCATCCATTTCTATTGCTGCTCATCAATCCATCCCACAGCACCATAAACTGGGTCTTCATCATAGCCGTCGCCTCATGATCTCCCGTTGCCCGCACGCGTAAAAACGAATCGATCTCATCAATAAAAATAACACACGGCTGCAGCTTGCGAGCCAGTGTGAAGACGGCCGTGGCCAACTTTTGGGACTCGCCATACCACTTGTCCGTTAGCAGTGCCACATCCAGATTGATGAAACGCATGCAGGCCTCCTTGGCAATCGCCTTAGCAATCAGTGTCTTGCCACAGCCTGGTGGCCCATGGAGCAGAACACCCTTTGGCGGACGCCAGAGCTGGGAGCGCTGAAAGAGATCACTGTGCCGCACGGGCATCACCACAGATTCCCGCAGCTCCTGTATGACACCATCCAAGCCTGCAATGTCTGACCAGCTGACATCAATGTCACTTGGAGCTACCAGATTCGAGGCTATCATCAGCTCATAGCAGTTGAAATCGGTTAGCTTCAATTGACGTCCGATGTTTGTCATTGCATTGATTTTTTGCATCTGCACTTTGGCCAGCTCTTTGGCCTTCTTTTTGGTCTTAGACGTCGGATCTATGGAGCTAACTACCCATTTGGCGCAGTAGTATGTAACGACAGCAACAATGCCAATTCTCACCAGCTGTATAACAAATTGACAGCCTGTCTTTTGCGTCGCAGCCATTGTCAATTTATAGTTGTTTTTAACAAACATGTCCCTGAGTTAAATTCTAAACAGCTTGACAGCTGGGACAATGCCAGAATTTTTCGAATAAAATGAATGTTTTGAGAATAAAATCAAAATATGTTGTTGTACAGTCAAAAGTTGTACATTATACAATGCTACTCTATATATTGATTTTGTTGGTTAAAAACAAGATTGAATACAAAATTGACTTAATTTATTTATGTATTTCAATTTGTTTGCCAATAATGCGCTAAATACATTTTTCTCAGTGCGTTTCTTATTCTGTCTTTGTTTAGTACATCTTTGGCCAGGCTGCGCTTAATTTCTGTTTAACTTTTCCTGTTTGCTCTGGCCCTGGATAAGCAAAAAAAAAAAATACGAGAAGAAAAAAATAGAAAGTATTTTCTAGTTTACCATCTTTTAGCGGAAGTCAATGTAACAAAAGATAAACTTGTCCAAACAGCTGCTGCTACTGCCTTCTGCCGTCTGCCCACTGTCTTTTGCCATCTTGTTTGCTGCGCGCGTATTGAATGCGTGCAGGATCCAACAAGTATAGTATAAAGTCCTGAATGCGTTTGGTTGGGCAAACCGTTCAGAAGCACAAGTATTAACTAAACACTGCAGCAATTTATCTTGCTCTCACCCCAAGCCCCAAGCTCTAAGCCAAACTCTGCTTTTGTCCAGCCAAGCGCGCGTAGGTCAGTTTTGTTTTAAAGTTTCTTAAGTCGCATCTTTACAATCCCCTTGCTACAATCGCGCTGCTTGTAACTGAGCGGAAGTAGCAGCGCAGTGTTGTGTGCTTCCTTCCGCATTACAAAAGAATTACTCAACACAAAATGTCTGGCCAAAGTTGGCCAAGATGAGATGCTAAATATTCGCTGGGTCAGCGGCGACTTGCCCAGGTGCCAGACAGATTTTATTAGCGTGTCAAAAGGTAAAAACAAAAATATTAAACATACATAAAAAAAAGTAACAGAAAATTAATCAAAGCCAAATAGAAATTCTAAGAAACTCGGCTTGTTTTAAGCTAAAGTGTCTTAAAGTTAATTTCTACCAAAAGAAAAAAGAATTTATTTGTGGTTTATATTTATCAAGTTTCGTTGGGTTCGTCACACTTTGAAAAGAAGCATACATAATTTTCATATTTCTTCAACTACTGCGTCTTTAACGACGTCTCTTGGTCCTTAGTCTGGACACTGTTCTTTGTTTGGCGTACATATTTGGTACTATTTCTATGCGCATTTGTTGGTTGCCTTATCTTTAAGCTCGTTAGCGTCGTCTCCTTATGCGTCTCCAGCTACTTTTGAAGAGTTCATAAAAATCACTTCAACTGTGCAATATTTCATGATTTTACGTCAATCTTTTGAGCGCCGCTCAACGGCATGCAGAAAAGTGGGCGTGACTGTTGTTCCCACTTGCTTGCTGCCTGTTCTTCCATCTCTTTTCGAAGCCTTATGCACTCTTTGTCAGCGTCAAGTTCGCTCGTTCGTTCTACTGAGCACACGAAAATTTAATTATGTAGTCTGTTGCTGTTGCTGCTGCTGCTGCTGCTGAAGCCGCTTTCACTCGCCGACTTTTGTCACAGTTAGAAAATAATAATACACAAAAATGATATAAAAAACAACAGCAACAAGGGAAAAAATACATAGCAAGCTGAAGTCGTGATACACTTGAAAAGCAATCAGAGAAAATATATAAAGCAATAAACAGACGTTTCATTTCAATTGTAAGACACAGTTTTTTTCTTAGAAATGAACCCAAACATTATATTTATATTATTTGTCAAAAATCACGAAAAACTTTAAAAATGCGTTTTTGCTTCACAGTGCTTAGTGTTATTTGCAAAAGTAAACTTCTTTTGATTGTTCTTATGATCTTAGAGCTTGATCCAACAAGCTTTCAACAAAACTTATCAGATTTTAAGATCAGCTCATTTAAGGGCATTCCACAGTTACGACTGCTGACAGTCCGTTGGAGATGTGCATAAAAGAGCAATACGAAAATCACACGCTTTTCATAAAAATATTTCTACTACCCTGTGCCATCATCAACATACTTATATATAGCTTCAACCCAAACCCCCTCCGCCAACCATTCCCATTCCCTTTTGTTCCGTTTCGCGTTTGTGTTCATAGTTATTGCCTGGCTTACTTTCCACTTTCTGTCAGCGGCAGCACAAAATATGCGAAAAAGGTAACACCCACCCGCCCAGAAAAACAGGCAACCATTTTCGTTGGCAAGAAAAGTGCCAAAAACTGTAAAAAGGTGCGCCAACACACAAGAAAACAACAAAAAACCTGCTCAGTGAATGAGAGAGAGAGAGATAGGTAGCTGCAAAAAGTTTGCATCATTGAAGTTCCAGCCAAAAAAACCCTCCGTCCCTTCATAAGTATTTTCACTGCTGTTTGTTTATTGTTGCTCAAAAGTTAGGAATGCAATATTTTGGTCCACAACTAATGAAAATAAACGACTGAGCCGAAGTATTTCTAGAAAAAAGCTCGGCACTCTCTGTGTGTGTGTGTGTTGGCAAATAATTATAATATTTTGCATTTCTAGGGCTTCAAAATAGCACATAATTATAATTATGTGTACATATTAAAAACAATCCACACAACAGTCATATAAACTTTTTTTTTTGGTATAAGAGGCAAGTTTTAAAGTAAATATTACTTATTTTGCATTATTTGATTCGTTTGGCTTTTAGCATGTGTGCGTTGCTATTTAATTCATTTTGGCTACGTTTATTCTTTTACTAAGCGAAAAAGTCAATTAAAAATTTTTTAATAATATTTCAGGAGTAAGTTGCTTGAAAAATCAAAATTTACCTGAAACCCATTTTTTTTTTTTGATTATATACTTTTCTATTATATTGTAGGTAAGCTTTTAAGGATAATTAAATATTGAATCTGCAGACATTTAAGATTTGAACAAAAAGACAAATGATTTGTACACAGCTCTTGGTCATAATGCATATTTATTAATAAAGTAAACATTTTATTTTTAACCCAAAAAATTGTCCAAAGAAAACACAATTCATAATTTTTATTTAAACGTTAAAATTTCACATGGCACACAAAATACCAAAAAAAAAAAAAAAAATAGGAAACCTTTCCAATTACGTATCACTATCTTTGAAATGTATACAAGTTTGCTTATCACTATCAAACGATGCCTCTGAGATCATCGATGAGCTTCTATTAACTGACAAGCAATCTGTGCGTTTTCCATCATATATTCTAATCATTATCATTTTATACAATGCAGTCACATGCGGCGCCAAGTAGACATCCAGTCGCACCTGATTCTCTAAGGCATACAACAGTCTCACGCACTCATCAAATTCGTTGCCAATGAAGCTTTCTATAATCTGATACATGTCGAGCGATAGATTAAAAAAGGGTCGAAATGTCTCCGAGTTAAGGCAGCTCATTTGTATCATCTCCACTTCTAAGGTGGCCAAACTGCATAGACCCGCATACAATGCCACATCCTGTGGCGCCACAATCTTATCGTAATCATAGGCACCAAACGGCGTCAAGAGGAAACAATGCGCCGCTGTCTTATATATCTTCAGACCTATATTGGCCAGACCTGCTACACAGCTTAAATTGGCCGGCACCGTGGCCATAAGATTTTGGAAGCCTTGAGCATACTGTTTGGCCTCGTCAATATAGCTAAGCACATGCCACCAGTTGGCCATGTAAATGGAAACGCGTATTAAATTGCGAAACATGTGTATCACATTATCGCTACTGGTGCAATAGGGTCGAGCCCGAGCATAGAACTTGACGGCCAACTGGAAATTGCCACTTTTCACATGGTAGTCGCCAATCTCTTCAAGTACGCGACGCACATAGTTGCTGCCCGAATTGGATTTCTTAAAGTTAAGCTCGGCATCCAGTTCCTGCAGCAGCAGTGTCGCTTCCATTGTATTATCCTCCACCCAATAGGCATCGTAATGATGTGCACTCGATTTGGACTCCGATCTCGAGCTGCATGTAGGTGCATCACTTGACTCTGGTGCATTCGTCGTGCTGCGCTTTCTTTCCGTGCACAGTGTACGATACAGCTCCTCATACATCTTGACATTGTAGGTCTTCTTCACATGATTGATGGCCAGCTCGAGGGCTTCCACACGCAGCTTGGGACAGACTTGCGCAATGAACTTGAGACGCATCAAACGTGCAACATCCGTGTAGCGTTTTGCATAGCTAATAAGCACGATTTGCGGCGCATGTACAATGGGACATTGGGAGCCAGCATTCGATAGAATAAGGCTGCTGGAATCGCTCAACAAGTCGGCGTCCCTGTACACACGGGAAACGTTACCGGAAATCATCTTCAACTAACTAAGATGTTGTGTTAGTAGAATTTTTGTTTTATACCTTGATTAAAACAAAAGCAATTATTGCTAAGCTATGTTTTTGTGTTTGTGATTGAAACCTGTTTCTTATAATACCCGAATGCACTTAAACTGACTGATGCTATTGAAATGAAGCATGGAGAAAATACAAAAAATATACAGGAAATTCAAAGGATTCAATAAGCTGCTACTTAACGCAAGTCAAGCACGTAAGCTGGCCAATCTGACCGCCAGGTGGCGTGACAAGCTGCAATTGCACGTGTATACAAAAAAAAAACTTGAGCTGAGCCGAGGTAAGTTCCAGCTGTAGAATATTCTCATGTATACACAGATGGGCAGCAGCTAACATTGTGCACAACCAAATTCCATTACATAGATACAAATCAAATTGCCAAATGGCATTTGGAGTGGAAGCAACGTGGTGGCAGATGTGATAGTGGCTGCTGGATGGCGGTTGGTGGTTGGGGGTTGGGGGTGAGTTCGTTAGCTATAGAGATGTATGCAAAAATCAAATTACCCAAGCTTGAAAAATCGCAGACATCAGAGACACATAAATCAGAGGGGCGGCAAAACTTCAAAAGGCTAAAACGAAACCAAAGGAATTGTTACCGCTATTTAACGGTTTATTGATGCGTCGCTTTAGCTGAATTTATTGGCTTGATCGTTGGCCGTTTTCATGCTAGCCAACGCCACAACACACACACACACACACACACACACTTTGCACAGCCACTAACTGTGAAATGGAAATGCAAATGCAAAATGTGAAGCTTCAAAACACGTGCAAAATGCTTGAAATTGATTTGACTTCTTGGTATTTGGCAAAGACGGCTGCCCAGGTAGCCCATTTCTCAAAAGCTTAACTGCCAGACGGAGGTGTTGATTTCGTTGCTAGCAACCAAAAGTGTACAAACAAAAAGAGAGAAAAAATATATTTATATATATTAAGCATAAAGTCAAAGAGATAAAAGAAAACGTCAATAGAAGCTAATACTTGCAATTATTATGATTCAAATGGTTCCACTGATAATATTCGTTATGCTTGAATAATGTTACTGATATTATAAATGATAGATATACTTGGGTATAAAAAGATTTACGTTTTTTTCTTTTTTTTATTGACGTCTTCGAGCTTAATTTCTGGGAACTTTTTCTTGACTGAACAATTCCTAATGAAAGCCATTAAGCCACAAGGAATACTTCTTAGTGAAGAACCAGTGATTCACTTTTACTTTAAGTACATTTAACTATTAATTGCTTAGAAACGTTCCAATTTTTGTTTAAACGTGTACATTCTCAGTGTATTATTATTTTACCTGTTTTGTTACTTTAAATATTTACAATCAATATGATAACTGTTGTCGATTTGTTTACAAAACAAGCAAAACTTTGGCGTCAAATGATGTTATATGGTCAAACTTTAGCCGGAGCCGTAATTTGAGCTTTGATTAAAAGTAACCGAGACTGGAGTCATGGCAACAACATGGATGGTGAAGTGGTTGACGATGCCGACGGCAATCAAAGTCACAAAATGTTTGCAATTGACATATAATGGCCCAACAACAAGAACAACAAAAACAACTTTCAAAGTTCAGTAGAAGAAGGAGTTGGAGAATTTGCTCTTTTTACCCTAGCATCGCTTTCAGTTTGACGCTTTCGACGCGTGCAAATTTCTAATTTCATTAAAATTTGTTCGTTGCGCTGATCAGAATAGTGCGTGGCAGCCACCAAGGGTGGCAGGGTGGTATGAAGAGACGTTGACAGACACAAATCGACAATAGACGTCAACACATGGAGGGGGGGGGAGGGGCAGGGAAGGCGTGGTCCATGCCGCGGTCGACAGCTTTGGCAATCAAAATGCGCCCCGATCAAAGTAGAAAATCGATTTTAATTGCAATCTAGCAACGCTTAACGTTCGTTTGTCGGTCGAGTGGGGCAATGGAGGCGTGCTTTGACCTCCTGCCTGTAGTCCACTGTGCGTGGCAATTGCTTTTAGCCAAATGACAATGTAACACACACACACACACATTCAGTCGAAAAAAAAAGAAGTACCCACTGAGATATTGAATCAAAATTTTGGATGCCGCTGCGCTGATTCACATTGGATGATGTCCCAACCAGACATTGTCAATGTTTTGACTAATGTGTCGCCATTTGTAGCGTCACTTGCCACGGGTGGAGTAGCTCCAACACAGCCCATACAACAAAACTCAAAGCCATTAAAACTACGCGACAATCGTCGCTCAAAGGCAGCTCAATCTGGCTGTCAAATTTCCAAGAGCCCAATTACGCCACGCCTACCCACATAAAAGTTGGCAGGACCAAAAAATAACAAAACAGAGCAGAATGTCAGGCGCGACATTAATTATCGCCTGTATGATGACGGGAAAAGAATGGACTTTACTACGGCATAAAAAGCCAACATGTTCTGTCTAGCCCCATAAATATTGTATTTGTCTGTTTAAAGTGATCAAGCACATCGAAATGGGTTTATTTTAAATGCAAATTTTGACAAACTTTTTTTATAGAATGATGTTTGGCCACATTTTACTACTTGACTATATGTATTTTCTTACTTTACAAACTATATTCAAAAGTCTGTTCCTGAGAAATACATTATTTTCATATTTATATATCTATCTTATATTTGTAAATGTTGCTATGAATATAAGTTTAAGATTATGTATGTCAGATTAAAATTTAATTATTATTTTAAACGCATCGAAACAGGTATTTTGCACAATAACTATATGAAAAAAAAAAAAACTTGAGCATGTAAACGTTGCAAAGCAGTTTCAAGATATTAGAGAAGCTTTTCAAACTATGCACAGAAATTTATTTAATATTTTATATATGCTATTTAATAAATCTAAGAAGGCTCTAGCCAAAAATGCTTGATTAGTTTTAGGTATTAACGTAAAAATTTATTCTTTATATGGTATCAGGTTTTAAAATGTAAGTCGAAAGCAGCATTTAACGAAAATTCTGTTCTTTAACTCTTTTATTTAATTTTTAATATATTTCTTTCAAGTTTAATTTCTGTGGAAAGATTTTTATTTAATGATTACTTTAATAAATCTCTTAAACAACAACTGAATTTGAACTTTAATATTTTTCAAGAACTGTGAGCAATTTAAAAAACAAGTCTTCAATTGCAACGAGTCCGGCATAAGTAACATTATAAAACGCTGTCATTAGTTCCTGTTCGCTTTGTTTGGTAGCTTCAGTAAGTTCTTTAATCTTCGGATTTGCCACATACGTAAATAATCGTATCTCTTTGTTAACGCTCTCTAAGTTCTTGGCGGTAATATCATCAAGAACACCATTTGTATACGTGTTTAAACGTGCCTTATTTGCCGTAGGTGTAAAAGATTTTAACGATAGTATGCGACTCATACTTTGTGAGACATTTTCCATATCCTCATAATCCAAGTTGCCTTTCTCAAGCAAATCTATTGAGTGTTCCATATGGTTGCGTATTTGTCGCATTTGAAACTGATCTAAAACGTTGGCATTTAAAATAGCATCATCTATTTCTATTGTTTGTTTCAGTGCTAATCGTAAAAGTGATTTTTCCGTAACTCTGGCAGCCTGTTTCACTTCGGCAATAAGTATGCGATCTTTAACAGGCACCGCAAGCGCAAGGCTCTGAAAAGAATAAACCAGAATAGACTGTTAAAATATTCATTATACTTTTATAGGTAGCGCACAATAAAAACCAAAATAGTTGCAATACTTAACACGAAATGCATCTTTCAAAAGTGTTTTCAATAGACTGAAGAGAACAAACTGTGACTTACTGATTATAACTAATTTCAATATGTCTTATCAGCATTGGGAGATGTATACCCAATGAACAAAAGTTCTACAAATGCAGATAAGAATTGTCAAGTTGACTTAGTTATTATAAAATCATTTTTTGGCCCCTATTCAAGATATTGTATAAAGGAAAATTTTAATGTGGTGAGTTTTGAATTTCTTTCGATTTTTTTAAATACATTTTGCACCATCACCATTAAATATCAGTATTCAAGCACATTGCCTTATCACTAATTCCTTCAACTTGCGAAAGTATTGGGAACTTCCGCAATGTATAGCTATGAACATTCAATATATTTGTGTTGATAACACAGAAAGTAGAATCTAGCTATTTTCGCTTTATTTGTAAAATCTTTCTCTGTCTATTTTGCAGCACTGTAATTGCATTGAATTATTTATTTTATCATACACTTTTTGGCCCCGCTTATGAACCTTTGTTGTCCTTGCACTTGACTTGACGCACAAAAGGACTACGCCTGCTGGCTTGCTTGTACAGCACTTAAAAAATGGTCGACCATCGACTGCCAACTGGCTCGGCTCGGCGACTCTCTTTCCATCTCCCGCTCCCGCTCCCTTACTCGCTTTCTATGTTTCTGTACCACTGACCACTACGGTTCATAATTATGATCAACAAAAATGAGCAACAGTTTTCGCCACACTTTTGCGGCAATGTGTGCCATTTAATTATATTTCAATTTAATTTCCCGCTGTGACCTCAACTCTAGCCGCAGGAAATTACTAGCAATAGACGAGCTTTTACCATGCTGCCTTTTGACGCGGTCCTCGAGCAGGACAACCAGGACATACCGCCAGACAATGGCTGTTACTACTGCGGCTGCTGCTGCTGCTGCTGTCGTTGCTGCAATGCGTCATTGTGCCACGCCTCCCTTTCACAAGCCGAAGTGCTTTTTGTTGTTGTTCTAATTAGGTTTGGTTTTTGCGTTTAATGTCAGTTGGACCGAGTTTGTCAGGCTCTGGGCTTAGGTGTAGTTTAGTTTATCGGGTTCCGCCCCTTTTCTTTGCATTTCTCTTTCGACTTAACAAGTTCTTTATATTCTTAGAATTCAAAAAAAAAAAAAAATTAACTTTTTCTTCAGATATTTCAAGCCTTAAGGCCTCTTGTTGTTGTTGTTGTTGTCTTTCTGTCCTTTGTGTTAAAGTCTTTTGCATTTTTTTTCCAACTAACTGCATTAATTTTTTCTTAATGTCTTTTCATTTTCACGCTCTGTCGAATCAAGTAAATGGAATTTAATTGCATATTCTTTTCGAATAAAAACATTTAGTAGATTTAATGCCAAGTTATGATGCTAAAGCTTAAGTAGATAGCAAATTGGTTTTAATCTAATGTTGCTATGTTATTACTATTACTGTGAATTCAAATTGAAACATACCTTAGGTCTTAACAAATATATTTAATTATTTAAATAGTACTTAATTTAATACTCAAAATCAAGGCTTTACACAGTTTTTATTCAGTATGTGACCTTGTTGCAGGGCTTAATTAAATACTAAATATTAACAAATAAATAACAATAAATGCAAATAATTATGTTAAAATGAAAGTGAGCAAATGCCTGCAAGCCAATGGCCCCAAAACAAACTCATTCGACTGTCTGGATATAAATAAATAATTGTTTATTTTCAACACAATTTATTGTTGAATGCACCTGAGGCATTGCCAGTCCCTGAACCGAACCAAAATTTCAGTTCCAGACACAGCTCAAGAGCCAGACAGTCTAAAGACATGGATCAAATTGCATGCGCATTTTATGCCTTTTCAAAATGTGGTTTGCCTTTTGGTCATGAAAATATGCCAACTGTTTGTTGTTGTTTTTGTTGCTTGTATTGGGCCATGTGCGAGTGTGAATTTTGTATAATTTGTATAGCAAACAGTTGGGGAAGAGTGCGAGCGGGATACGAGAGAATTTCAGTTCGGTTTGTTTGCCAGTTGTTGCTGTTGACCATTTGGCTCATGTAAATAAAACATGTAAGCCGATTGGCAAATATTTGTGTGTGCAGCAGTCGCTTAAAGCGACCACGCGCGATATATATTCGCACTTTAAGCGGGAAACGAGGAGAAATGGATATGTAACTGTAGTAAAGCAAAGCAGGCGAAAACCCAAAACCCCATGCTAACAACAATAACAACTATGGACAACCTCGAGCGGCAAAGTTCAAATTCAATTACCTTTCAAATATTTGCATTTTGCGACACAAAGTTCCGTCATAATGTGCACAATGGCTGCCACTCGAATGCCACTTGAAAAGCCAACGGATGGGCAGGGGCAGGGGCAGGGTAGGTCGAGAAGGGTCTGGGCCAGTTGACTATAAAGAACGTACCGACAACGGAAGGAGCACTCAAAATAGTTGCCGCTAATGTCGTTCTGCACGTCCAGGACGTCGTCCTTCTGCTGTTGCTGTTCTAGCTACTGTTGCTGCTGTTGGGATCGCAACAACAACAATGACGTTAACTTTTGCCGCCGACTGCCGTCCCCTTTCAAAACAATTACAAAACAAAGGCTAGCGACAGCGCAGCGAGGTAGTTAAAGTGGGACAGCCTGTGCGTGTGTGTGTGTGTGTATTGCGATTGTCGTTGGGATATATATGTATGCGTGTGTGTGTGTCGGGCGCATAAAAATACCAAATAAGCCAATTTCGAAACAGGACTTGCTGCAACATACTGGCCGCCACCTACAGAACCACCAAGCGAACTCCCCTCGAAACCTGCAAGCTGCAAGCAAGGCCAAAGCAGTCAGAGGTTGGGCAGGTTTTTTCTTGTTTTTATCAATGCCAACAGATAGGGTGTTTAAGGCACATGAGCTGTGTGTTTCATTTGGTGTGTGTAGAATAACTTTCTTAGAAGACATTCAAATTCGAAAAATACTTACTGGAATACATGAAACGAGAGCAACACAATAAAAGAAAATAATCTTAGAAGAAGGTAGAAAAAGTAGTTAATAGTAAAATCAGCTTATTGTAGTGTATGTTAAATGCCGTTTCAATATTTTGATTTGATTTTTGCTGTTTGTATTGCATTTGTATTAGTCGTGTTGGCTTGACTGCCACGAAAAGTTTTACATGCACTGGTCTGAGTGTATTGCACATAACTTTTGCTGCCAACAATTTTTAGTATTGCTTTCCCTATTGCTACTGGAGCACTTGACATCTCTTGCTGTTTTACTTTCTGCAGCTCTACTTTCTATTATTTTTGTCTATTTGCTTTTGCTGCAGTTGTTTTAGAATTGTGGGCGCATGTGTCTCGTTTTTATGTTGCAACAAAGTGCATTGGAAATAATTTCTTTTGTTTGTTAAATTTGTTTAGCGTGTTTTATTGAAAATGAGACGGAAATAGCAAACCAGTTGGTATCCAGCTTGTATCCAGCTTGTGTCCTTGGCCAGGACACGCACCTTACACACCCACACACATATGGCTGACAAATTTACCAACTGTGTGGAGCTTGTGGCATGTTTTATGCATGCGAACGCAAGAGCAACCACACCGGAAAATCCAGTTTCCATTCCTTGTTGCCAGCTTATTTACATGCTGAACTCTTCCACTCAGCATGCTCTAACAAAGGGTATTTGTCAGACCCTTGTCAAGATATTTAAATCGTTCTTCCTTGCAACGCATTTTATTATGCTTCTTATGCTAGAGTATACAAACTTCGGCATAGCTCGAATACAAAACTGTTTTTTGTCGTTGGCACCCATCAAATGAGCGCGTGCAGAGTGCACAGTTTTGGATTAAGGGGCGCAAAGAACATAGGGGCAGGAGTATGGCAAGAGAAAGGTGGATCAAAGGCAGAAATAAAAAGCGAACACTGCAAATGACAGTGATGAGTGCGTTGTAACCAAATGTGCGGAGAGTAAATGCGTCAGAGGCGACTTGCAGATTTGCATGCGAATATATATACATATATGCATACGCTAACCTAAACTAAAATATATCTATGCTGGAGTATATAAATAGTAAATGTATGGCCACTGGCAATGGCGTCATATGAAATGCATAGAATTTTCGCTCTATGCCATGCATTTAAAGGCAAATTTATATGTTATGCATGCTGGCAAGTCTAGAGCAAATATGCAACAAAAGCGCATATCAAAAGGTGACAAACAAACGCAACAAACACAACAAAATAACTGTGAAACATCGCTGACATACCACGCTCTATTGATGCGATTCGCTTTCGAATTGCTTCTTCCATAGAAAAAGCGTAGAAACTTTTTTTTTCACAGAAAAAAATAAAAAAAATATGATTATTAACTAAAGAAAAAGCAGAAAATATCTTGTGAATTTCTGCTGAACTTTTACGCAGAAGAAGAAATATTCTGAAAGTATAAAGAACTTTAGTTAAAAGAAATTGCAAATATTAAATTCTTTGTAAGATAAATCCAATTACCTTTGAGCGTGTGTCAATCAGACTTTGAGCTAAACTTTAAATAACGCGAACTTTTGCTGTTCATATTGACAAACAAATTAATCTAGCGAATGAATACCAAAATATTCCAATACAATTTTCAGTTGTTTGTGTAAATGAAAGGTCCTTTGCTTTTAAAGCAATATTAGCTATAAATCTTCTCAATCCGATTGCATAAACAAAAGCATACACAGCTATATACAATTCAGCTAATTCAGCTTTGCCACAGCATTTTCAATTCTTTAGCTGTAACTAAATTTTGTTAGTTCTTAAGCTGCAGCTTAAATTTGTTGCTAGTTTCGGTTCTGGCTGGATTTGTGTGCAATTTTGTGCTTTGCTAAATGAAAAGTAAATAAATACAATGCTTTAGACGAGTTGCGTAGCAAGCAGCGCATCATTTGTAATGCTGGCTCATAAATTTGCTTCAAATATATTGCGCATACGCACTGTGGCCCGCAGAAGAACTAAACAAATATTCTTGGTGTTTTAGTTGTTGTTGTTGTTGTCGCTTTTATTGTTTTAGCCAAGTTTGCTTTTGGGTCGAGTTGGGTCAGCATAGCGTAAACTGCAGTCCAAATTGCCTTGACATATTGCTTAAAACAGCCAAGCAACGAACCAGCCCAACTGAATCTTTGTCCTCAGAGTAAGTCTGTCTCTCTGTGTGTGTGTGTGTGTGTGTGTTTGTGTTTGTCAAAAGCATGCAAGTCATTCAACTCAATTTTATTTATTGTGCAACTGCTGTGCGTTGTGGTTGTATGTTTGCTGAGAGAGCATAAGCAACAACAACAACAACAACGCTTACAAAAACAGCATGCATAAAAACCAAAGACACATTCATCTATTTAATTAATAACAAACACTGCACAAATGGCATACATACATATAAACTAATGAAATCTTAGAAAAACAGATTTTTTTTGTATTAGGCCGAACATTTTATACTCTGAAATATTAATCTGCCAAGAGCATAAGATTTACTTAAATAATGGTATTTAATATTTTAGTCGAATGAAAGATTAAAACCTTATTCTACAATATTATGGCTGCTTATTGGTTTGGTTATGCTTTTACCCAACAGTTGGTCTAAAGAAATTCAGTAAAACCTGACAGCAAAAAAATCATTACCTATTACTATTTAGTATTTGGCTTTGGTATTATTACTCTTATTCTTATCAATATTGTTTAGAATACATTAAAATTGTAGTTCTCGCTTGCCCAATTTAAAAGCAGCTTTGGCTTATATTGTTTAAAATATGTAACTTAAGAGCTAAGAGCTAACATACAATCCTTTCCTATATACATACATTTATAGTACTTCAACATTTTTGGGCATTACTGACAGACATTGCCCTTGGGGTAGTTATTCAAGCCACACCCCTTTGGGTGCTGTTTGCTTGTCAGGCAATTGTCTGGCATTAAGTTAGTGGCAGCTTTACATAAATTAACTTTATGTATTCATTAAAAATAATGAAAGCATGTTACGTGAGTTATGTTGTTCTCTCTGTTGGCAAGGAGTTCGGAGTTACATCAGTTGCCAGCTGAAATTTATGTGAGATGAAGCTGTCCGGCGAGTAAAATCAAAGCTAAGTGCAGTCAGTTTTGAATCATGCAAGTATGTGTGTGTGTGTGTGTGTGTGTGTAGGTGACGGAGGCGGGGTTCACAACATGACGCACAAAATTCGAAAAATGCATCCGCCAACTCTCGGTAGGAGTTGATGCTTCTGCTGCATTCGCAGGACAATAGAAGCTGTCACTTACAATGAAGCCGTATTCGCTGGTAAGCAATTGTCAAGGATATTGGGGTTGTGGGAGGTGTTGGGGGTTGGATATGGAATAACTTGGGAGTAGAGAGAAGTCTCGCCTAGTGACATGTGCAGCCTGCATGCAGCAGGCAAAGCCGGGCAAACAATGAAGGATAACATTTACACAAGCCGCACACACACACACACAGACGGTCACACGCGAACACACACACATATATACGCGCATACACTAACCGAAAAGGGTCATCAAATGCTTTAGCCAAGTTTGCTTTTGTTCTTGTCATCCTCAACTTTCTCATTCTCTCTCTTACTCAAACACTTTTCTACTCTCACTCCGTTGTCTGGCATTGTCTTTATGCTGGTTTAATCTGTGTCAAAAGGCGTGAGTTATTACAAGCCAGCCACGCCCACAAAGCCACCCACATACGCCGCCTTACTTAAAGCTTGCCCCATTGTCTAGCCGCATCGCTCGGCAGGGGTGTAAGCGAATCAGGGTGCGGGTTGTGGGGGTGTCAAATGGAACTCGACCAAGTCAAAGGTTTATCTTTTGTCAACGGCTTTTGTATAGCCTGGCATAATCAGCTTTCTCTTTGATCGAGCTGTCTATGCGAGAGACACCGATGATGAGCTGCTACCAAAGGTTCAGCAAGTCAATTAGCTGCATCATGTGCAGGCAGCAGTATAGATAAACGATATATAGAACTTGGCTAACGGAATTAATTTAATTCTTCACTGGATTGCACTAAAAGCTAATAAGATTTTTTGCTAAAATAAACACAGCTTTTTCTGCGTAACCAACAAAGATATTTGCTCATCAGTTCCTAACACTATCGTATATATCAACTTCGTATTGCAAAAGCTATCGATGACTATCGAAAACAATTTCACTAAGTTCAAAAGAACGACTTTCGTTCATATCACCCACTCAATCGAACTAAGCTTGAACTCTGAGAAAACTATTAACTGGAATGCGTGATGAAACTCAAAATAAATAGACTTTTATGTTTTTGTTCACTTTATAAACTTTACAATTTATGTTAAGGCCTGAAATTTATTTATAGACATCTTAATAAAGCAGGAAAACAATTTTATTAAATACATTTGATATTTACCAATCAACTAGTTAAACAGAAACCAATTTGTTTTACTCTTATTGCATTTACAATTATTAAACTATATTTCTAATATCACTAGACAAACTTTAAGGTAAGCAATTCCAATCCAATGAGTATATTGCATAAGTTTTACACTCCAACTGTATCCTGCAAGTTCGTGACAATTTTTGCCCTTGATAATTGGCAATGTGCAACGCGCAGATACTCAAAGCCATTGGACATGCAATTTAATTGTGGCTTGGTTATTTTATTTTTCTTTCCACTCTCTCTTTATGCCGCTCTTTCTTCTTCTTTTTGTGTATGGTATTTGGGTTATAAAAACTTTAATGAATTAATGAGCTCGTTGGCTCTCGAATTGCAATTGCATCGATGTTGTAGTCGTCCCAGCCACGCCCCCCATTTTGAGTGTCCTTTATTTTACTTACAATTAGCGCCATCGATTGTTTAATGGCAGTTGATTGTAATAAGCCAATTTCGTAGAGTCTGCATTTGAATTCAAAATGCGAAATAAGTTCATTAGCAAAACGATGACGCCTGCAGTGGCGCCCCCTGGCGGCGACCAATTGTAACTGTGTGTGTGTCAAGCCGGAAAAGCCAGCTGCTCACTGTGTGTGTGTTCGTTCCCTGTGCTCCACATCCACCCGCTGCCCACAAGCACTCGATTTTGGAATTGCAATGTTTGGCCTGTCTGGCTGGTTGGATGTCTGTCTGTTTGTCTGTCTGTTTGTTTAATTTGAGTTTATGCAAGTTTTATGCTTATTAATACTTTTATAACCTGCTCGAACAAAGTCCCAACCGCTTTTACAGGTAATTGCCAATTTGCTTTGAATTTCAATTGGCCAATTTTGGCTTGTTTTTCGGTTGCATGAGAAGTTTTTTTCTTTACTAAGCGCGGCGCTTGAACAACACATTAGCAAGACCAATAAACGATTTTCTTTTTTAATTTACAAAAAGGAGATCACTCAACTTGAATTGAATTTCATTGTTGTGTATAAATTTCAAATGCGCTTTTTAAACTGACAATCGGACAAAACTCAACTCAAGGCACATAACTAAGGACCCATTCACTTCTATACACAGCAAAGGCAGTGAGATAGAGAGGGACGAAGGGAACACGGTTTAAAGATAACAACAAAGGGTATGCCTGTTCCGCTCTTTCTTTCCCCTCCTTCCCATGACTCTATATCTTCTGGTCAGTGGTCCAGTGCAGATGCAGCTGTAGCAGCTGGATTTTTATTATCCGAACATATAAAGCCATTTTAGTTGATATTTGTTAAGTGGATGCCTGGGTCAGTTTAGCCACGCCCATACATAACCTACAACCGCCCCCTCTCGCCAAGAGTACGGGGTGGAAAGGGCAACAAAAAATTGCAACTAACTAAAGAGAAAATAACCGTGAAGTTGTATGTTTTGCAGTTCAGTGCATTTTGGTTATTGTAGCAACATTTCTTTCATATTCCCACACACCAACCCTAGCAACCCACCACCACCAGCCCTCCACTAAACGAATCAAGCCATTGTTGGTGTTTGTTGTTGTTATTGTTGTGTTTGTGCATGGCTTGTAAAAATGTTTTGAAGTGCGGCTGGCCTGGCAAATAACCAAATGGATGCCCCATATTTACCCTCAATCCTGCAGCTTCTGGTTAGTAGTAACCTTCTAAGCCCCCTCTTTTCTCCTGCCGCCCTTAGTCCTCTTGGTTACTGCCCCTTTGGCCATGTTCGCATCGCGCTCAAGTAGCCCCATTCAGTTTTTGTATACGAAATGTACTTGCTTTATAGTGCCCGTAGACCTGGTCTACAAATTCAGTCAGTTATTCAGTCGACCAGTTTGTCTCTTTTAAGCTCCTCCCACCCTTCTTTGCGTTTCTATAAGTATTTCTTTGTTTTGCTTTGACTGTTCGCGTCCGAGTTTGTTAGTGTGTCTGAAACTTAAGCCACAGACATCGACACTCCTGAACCACTGGTTACTAGTGGAATTAGCCAGCTTTAACCTGCCTACTTTGATACATTAATACTTAAGCACTCAAGGAAGCAGCGCGAGAGCAGGAGAAAGATCAAGTCGATGGACCACTTAAAGTTGAGCCTGGAAAACAAAATACTTAGCTTTTTCTTAGTTATATATGTATCGGTAATCAGAACTCGGTTAAAATCACTTTAGCCAGGCTGTACTGTACTTTAAGTTTAGCCTTAGCACAGCTGCAACAATTGTGCGACAGAATTTAATGACAACGTCTGCCATGAACAAAACTTATCTCTATGTAGAGAGTTCTACATGTACTTTCTAAAACTGCTGCAACTAAAAAAGGGGAAAATGCCAAATGGCGGGATATGCGAGAATGAGGCCAATAGCAATGGCTGACAATTGAGGGCAGAGTTGAAAAATGTTTCCAAGTTAAATGAAGCGCATCAAACGTCAGTCGATAAATTTAAAAGCCAAAGCTATTGACTTGCAAAAACAAAAACAAAAAAATACAAATAAAAGCAAATAATGCCGGCCAAAAGGACAGACGGTGAACGACAGAGGGCGCCAGAAACACACACACACAGGGGCAATTCGAATGCATGTGCAAGATGTGACGATTCTGCTGACAGCACAAAAGCAGCGACGCCAACGACGACGCGTTCAACGGAAGTCGACGTGTTGACAGCGCCCTCTGTGGAGCCATGAGTGCAATGCAGCCGTCACATAAAAAAAGAACTGCAGCATGCCGAAAGCGCTACATCTGAAGTAGCAGCAGCAGCAGCGGCAGAGAGAGCTGTGATTGGCTACTTAACCTTTTGACAACTTGACTGCTCGGCAGAGAGCAGCAGCTGCTCTCGATAGGTGGACGCTCTTTTCAGCACCCATCTCACGGCCCCTCCCCTCTTTCCTCTTTTGCTGCCTTTCTTTCAGGCTCATATGTGAGCGTCACCAAAGTTGGCCGGCAAAAACTTTGTCGTTTGCATGCGGCCAAAGTTTAATAGAAATTCAATTTCTACTATTTTATTTTTGTGTTTTTTTTGTTCTTGCCTAGTCGGCATATGTTGCGTGTTTGCATTGAAACAATAAATTTGTTTCAAAGGGGTGTCCGTGTCCAGTTTGGATTGCTTTGACCTGGCTAAAAGTGGTGGCGAGGCGTGCAAAAGTTACGGATTTTTATTATTAGCTTCTGCTTTAGTTGAAAGTTGCAACTCGTCTGTAAAGTTTTGCCTTAGCAGCATGCCAATCGTACGTACATATGAATGTGCCGTTAATCAAGTAAAAAAGGCAATTTACAAAACTAATAAAAAAAACTTTTGGTATTTATTTATTTTAAATTTAATACATGATATTAAATTAATATTTTGTATAATATAAAATATATAATAAGCTGTAAATAGCATAAATTTCCATTGAATTAACAGTATGTGGTCGGATGGAAAAGTGATCACAAATAATTCTATTTGTCGCTTGGCACATCTATCCTTTTTAACGATCGTGCGATGAGTGAACGGCGCGCTTCTTGCGCGTCATCGTTAACATTTCTTAGTCTACTATTACATTTCATTCTGAGCATTACATTGTTATGCTATGCTATTAATGTGACCGTGTTAATATGATTAAGACTAGTATGCTGTTGCGGTAAGTGTTAGAGGTGGTCTACTACAAGTATTCTTTTCTGAACTGTGTTGTTAATAAATAAATAAATAAAATTGTAAGATTTAGTACATCACATGTTGATAACATTTTGCAAACCCAAAAAAACTTTGAAGTTCTTAATAAATAGTTGCATTAAGCATTCGATAAATCTTATCGCTACAAATTGTTGTATACATTCTGATTTTTCTTATTGTTGTTGTTGTTAAGCAGTTTTAACAAACTTTGACTTTGATAGCACTCTCGTAATTTTAATTTGTTATCGTTTTGCCAATTCTTAGGTATCAGCATTTTCTTCTGCTTTTGTCGCACTAACACGGATTCCCCCATAAGTATTTGCTTGCTCATTATGCTATTGTTGTTGTTGTTGTTGTTTTTGTTGGCAAACAAATTGCATATAAATTGCACTCATTGACGGCAGGGAATCTACATGGAAAATATTTTGCAGGTACTACATAAATTTCATATTTCACATTTTGCAGCCGCCCACTTTGTTGCTTTGGGGGGCACATCAAGTGCTTGCCTCCTACAACAACAACAACAACAACAACAGCTTGCTAAAGTTGTTCTCATAGTTGTTGCTGTTGTGCCAAATGACTTGCCATGGCAGTTGTTGGTTGGCATTTTTGATGAGCCAGCTGCACGTAGCACTCGCACTAGCTGGCAACCCTAGCCGTCAGCCCTAGCTGGCTGCTCAGGTAGTAGTAGCTACAAGTAGAAGAAGAAGAATGAGAACTACAGGACTTTATTAAAATTATATATTTGCATGTTTGTTGCAATTTGAGCGAGGCACGAAGTCAGCAACGTTGACGATGGCAAACAAAAAAAAATAAATTACAATTGCATATGCATTTATAAATATGAAACGCAATTTTGTCAACTTGCAACTACTTGCTACGTGCAACTTAATGTTGAAGTTTTGCTCGATTTGTTGAACGTTGGTGTTGATGGTGCGGCGTTGCAAGGCTCTGCGGCAGTATGTGTTGCGCCTTTCTCTGTCTCATTAACAAAGCACATTGACTGCCTTAGTTTCGGAGCAATGCAACCCAAAAATGCTCAACACTCTACAGCAAAACAGAGCAATTTAAAAAGCAATCAATTTTAGCCCAAAGGAAACGGTAAAAAATACTAAGAAAAAAGCATCAGATTATTTAACTTTGCTATTTACAGGGAAGGTATTTAAATGTTATATATATATGTACCATTAATAAAATTATTGGGATTTAAAAATAATAAATATAAAAGTTAATTTAAACATTTCTTTAGTAGAGAAAATATTTATATATGTTTAAAAAATACATATATATCCCAATTATGCTTTATATATTTATTATTCTTTATTTAATAATATTTTATCTCAACTATTTAAATATTTATTTCATATATTTTTATTTTTAAAACAATTTAAAATCAGGTCGAAGCAAGCAAAAATAAAATAAATAATTTTAGGGAAACGTTTTTGGATATAATAATTTAACTATATTCTACCTCTTAAGCATACCGCTTATATTTTTTTTTAAATCTTTTTAAGCCACAAATAGTTTATGAACAAAACACTCAATATCAGTATTATGTGAACTTAGAAAAAGTTGTATCACAACTAAACATAATCAAAATCAAAATCATCAAAAGGCAACAATATGCTTTTATATATTATATATTATTTTCAATAAACACTGCATTTTTTACAAACATATCGCGTTCAAAATACTGTTGATTCTAATTTATGTTTTAGTGAAGTCTTTTATCTCTCTGTGTAGGGCAAATATACTTGCACATTTTGAGGCAAAAAGACTGTCAAAGTGTTAAGGCTAAAAGCCCTCTTCACCTGTGTTTTTTTTTTCGTTTTTTCTTTTTTTTTGCTAGCCAACTCGAAGTGCTGCAAGTTTAGACGCCCTCGCTGAGTCACAAATAAGTCAAGCAGAAAATGCCCGCACACTAAAAAGCACAAGATGCGGGCGGGGGCAGAAAAGTGAGACAGCTGAGTAGATGCTGGAGTCAGCAGGAAGAATAAATGCTACGTGTGTGTGTGTGTGTGTGTGTGTGTGTGTGTGTGTGGGTGTGTGTGGTAAATTAAATTGAAAGGCATTGCAGGAAATGCGAGCATAATATTTGCGCCTTGTTAGTTTGTCAACGCTTCGCTGGCTCTGAATGATGAGGAACTTGAGCAGGAAATAGGGATTCGGGTTAGCTTTTTGTGGCTCGGTTTGATGTTGAAACATTTAATGACATTTAACAGGCGGCGCAACATAATTAAAATTCTAAATAAATACCATCTATACATATATATATATATATATAACTAAAGGAAAACAAACTGACGAGAGTGCTCTACATACCGCAAAAGTAAAAAGCAGTTGGCATTTGCCAAAGCACAACTTGTCAAGTTTTGGTTGAAGAGCGAAAGGTTAAACGCACCCCAACCCCACAAATACATATTAGGGAAGTAAAGGAGGCGGAAGAAATAGCGTTGGCTGCTTCGACTGCCAGAATCACGCTTAAGCTTACGATTTATGTGAGATTCTTTAAGCGAAATCCAAGTCAATTAGTTTCCTAATTCGTTTTGCGAAAAGGAATTTATCGATTTTATCTGCAGACGTGCAGAAAGTAGTTAAGAGCAGTTTCTTCAACGACTTTCAACGTTTTTTCTCCATCTACTTTGTGTGTGTGGGTATGTGTGTGTGTGTGTGTAAGTGCTGATAATGATTCCCACTGTGCCGCTGTGTGTGTGTGTGTTTGTGTGTCTGCCTTTCTTAACAAGGCAAACTGTGCGTTTTATGTTCTCCACTCTATTTCTCTCTTCATTTTTCCCCTCTTTTCCGCATTGCTCATACGCCATGTTCACCATCTGCATTGGCAAATTAAATTAGATTACAATTGTTTTGCCAGTCGATTTAAATGCTCAAATAAACAAAGCAACAACTTAATATACTGTATACAAATTCCTCAACATTCTCATACTTACCATTCAAATGAACTTTGTTTAATGTCTTTTACCAAATATCTTATCGATTTGTCTAGAGACCAATTATTTTCCTTGTGAGTGTTTTAGGTATTTAAAATATTTATTTTTTGTTGCCAAGTTATAAATTTATTTAACTTCTAAGCAATATTTCAGGTGTATATCTATATTTTTTTTTTTGTTTTTATGCCACGCACAGATATAAGTCTTATATATATAATATAATCTGGTCAAAGCTTTGGCACTGGTTCCAAAAGTGTTGTAAACAAACATAAATCGGTTTAAGATTAAAAACTTTCGTTATTACAGCGACTTGTGTTTACACTTGTAGCGGTTGCAAAGGGTATTAACTTGGTTGAGGTGGCTCGATGGCCGGGTAGCTGGGTGGTGGTAAGTTTTAGCCACGTCGATCATTGGGCGACAACTCAATGGAAAATGGCGAAAGGCGTCTTAAAGAATTTTTAATTGCTTCAAAAACAAGTTGACTGCTGTTTTATTTATATTTCCGTCCAACGACGAGGCAATGCCATAGACAAATTCCATTAAACTTTTGGCTTCTAAACTGTGTCAAACTTGGGGCGTAGGCAATGTGAATTGAGTGTGGGCAGGGGAATGGGGGTGGCGGTATGATGCAACGCTTCCTGGTCCGCTGGCTACGGATAATTCAGTGGCGGCAACCGCCAGAGACGCGAGAGCTCTCACAAAAACTTTTTCAACAAAGTAAACTCAACTGAATGAAATGAAAATGCCACAGAGGCAACCAAAAGCTCCTATGGGACGGGCAGAATGAAGGAGAGCGGTTCGGTTGGGTTGGGTTGGGTTGGTTGCGATAGCGAGCGTCGCTTGGTGAGCAATCAATTTCTGTTGACGTTGACAACAAGGCAAAAGTCCGGCCAAAGTTAAGGCCAAAAGACAACGCTCAATGCGTGTGGTGCGGGGTGCGGGGTGCGGGGTGGGTGGTGTTAGTGGTGCGGGTGGAGCAACAAATCAAAGTAGACATCCCGTTTTTAAGACACCGCTGTCGAATTGAGTGCTAAGGGGACACGACACGCCCACTTTTAGCTGCGTAAACGCCTTAAGTCGGCGACTTGAGCTGCGGCCGCTTTTGCTGCTGCTGCTGCTGCTGCTGCTGCTGTGGTTGAAGTGTATTTAAAAGTTTGATTAGTTTTTAATGTTTGTGAGGCAAGTTCTTAAGTTTCTCGCTCTCGTTGGCTCTCAGTTCTCAGTAATTTTTATAAACTTTGCATTTTACTTTATGCCAGTTTCATTTGCCAACTTTAACATTTTCACATTGAATACATATAAATATATATATATATAGATATATAATCACATAGCGTATCGCGTACTCTTTAAGGCAATATTTATGCATATTTATGCAAAAGTGAACTAATCACAAACATATTGCATAAAATAACAATTTCATAAATTGAAACAAAACGTCTAGACTCATTATGCCACCGAAAATGTATGCAATAAAATTATGCAAATTGTGCGCACACAACAACAACAACAAGAGCAACAATAACAACAATATGTTTATCAAATAATTTCTCATATTTGTTGTTATTACTGTTCGCCCTTTTGCCCCAATATTGTCTCTTTATCTTATTTGGCTCAGTCGCATTTCAAAATTCAATTCATTTATTTTAAAACTTGATTTTCATAGAATTGAAATGCTTTTGATTCTGGGTTTTGTTGTTTATTGTTGTTTTGTTATTGAATTGTTTACAAACTTTAAATGCCACGAAATAATTTTGATTAATATTCGTATGGAATATAAAGACAATGAGTTGCCTTAATTAAAGGGATTTATATATTCCTTGGCAACGCTATGATTTAATTAAATCTAAGCTATTTAATACAATAAATTATCTTAGTAATTAAGTTTAGATTATTTCATTTTGTATTTATAAATACAGAATACTGAGTATTAAGTTTATTACCAACAAATTTGGCCTATCGAAGCATTAATTGCATTTATTTTTATAAACTTAATAACTTAAACAAAAACTCAACTTTTCTTAAGACTTTAAACAGTTTGTTATTGCAAATGCTTTTGTGATAATTGCATGTTAACTAAAAGCGTTTTTGGCATCGTTTCTCTTCCCATACTTCTCTACCCCATCTTATCTCGTTTTGACTTACCGCACTCGTCAACAACAGCAGCAGCAATAATAAAAAGGCAGTCGGCAAATGCAGCCATAAATAATGAATATGAAAGCCAAGGTGTCTACGTGTCTAAGGCAATTCTTTCCTTCATCCCCTGACACCCCCAACCCTCCCCAGGGTCCAATAACCCAAAGAGTGCTTGGCAAAATATACGGTTAGAACAGAAACTGCTTGTGTCTGTGTGTAAGAGTGTGTGTGTGTGTGTGTGTGTGTGTGTGTGTGTAAAAGTTATAAACATTTATGGCAGCTACTTAAAAATGTCAAGCGAAAAAATTATGATAATGATACGTGACATTTGAAAGCCATAACAATTTAGTTAGCACGCATTTTTTGATTACACCAAAAAATAAAAACCAAAAAAAATGGAAGAAAAACAGAAAGAGAAAAGCTCGACCTGGTTTTATTTATGAGTTGGCAGCATAAAATTGAAAAATTGCCTCAAATATTTATATACATACATACATATATAAATATAAATATGTTTATGTGCACGTGTGTGTGTGCGTGTGTGTAATAACAATAATCATAAAGCACGCCATCATAGATTGTGGCAGTGGGTTACAACAATCAAAGCCATTCAAAGTCAACTCGACCTTTTAAATGCTCTTCAAATTATATATCAACGAGTATATGAGGAATAAAATCCAGTTTCGAAATAAAAAATCTATAGTTTTAGCATAGTAAACGTTTTTTTGATAAATATTTCGGTAAGTGGATTAAAAACATGGCTTGATAATATTTTCTTCTATTGATTATTTGATACCAAATGTACCAAAATATTCATGGCAAAAATCTTATATTCAATATTTTAATATTTGGGTTCCTTTTAACTACACTTTAGCTATAGGTTTAGCTGGAAGTTTCTTCATAGTTTTTTTTTTTTTTTAAACAGCTCATTAAACATAAAAAAAGACTTTAATTAAAGTTGACGCTTTTTATAAATTCACTTAAACTGATTCTAAAGCTTGCTATATATTATGAAATTTATGAAATAAACAACAGTAATAAAATGGGGGCTGGCTGTCCTTCAAGTGGTCAGGCTGCCGGATAGGCAGGCAGGCAGTCAGGCAGTCAGAGGCAACAACAAAAGCAGCAGCAACAAGAGCAACAACAACAAAGCACACATCCTGTATGTCAACTGAATAATTCGTTGCATGCACAAAAGGCATGCACTCACATCCGGTTTCCTGTCATTCTTTTCGCCACACACACACACACACACACACACAACAAGAGTGAAAGAACTGTGTGTTGGTAGATAGAGAGAGCAAGAGAGAGAGAGAGAGAGGGGTGAGTAGAGAGTGACCAGGCTGCAATTTATGTCTATGTTGTTGTTGCTGTTGTTGTTGTCTTTATGGCGTGTTTGGTATTTGTTGCAACTTTTGTTTTGAATTCCTGTGGCCTTGTCACACGCTCCATGCGCTTGCAGTTAAATTTATGTTTTAACGCACACACACACATACAAACCGAGAGACACACACACACACAATTATACATAGAGAGTCACACGAATAACTCTTAACGAACAATGAATGTAAAAAAGTGTTGCACACAACGCGACCTCTCCTCTCCCTCTCTCCCGCTCGCTCTTATTGCTCGCTAGAGTTGCAAAGGATGCATGGAAAAGAGGAGTGAGAGGGTGGGGAGTGGCTGTAGTGTGACGGGCAACTGCCAGCACCACATCTCTTGTAAAGCAGCGTATAATCCACTGATTGCTCCCAAGGTTCAGCTTTCAACAATGAAGGACACTGCGAAGGAGTCACGCTCCATGGCAGCAGCAAAGTTTGGACGGTTAAAAAGTGGTGTGAAGTGGGTTGGTTGGGGCTGAACTGTTGCCGTTGGGTCAACGGATGTGTTGCGCTTTTCGTAGGGCATTGCCTTGGGCATATTAGCTACACTGAACGTTATAATATTTTAAACTCTATTCTATTTAAGAACATTATTTTTAATTGATTGTATTTCACTTTTGTTATTTTAATGTCATTAAAAGATTCGATTAAACAATTAAAGTGTTAAAAAATTGCGACTTTTTTATTTAACTACAAAATTTCGGTTGCATGCTTGCCTTTTATTTATGCGCACCTTACCTGCTCTCGAGGCACAGTGGCAGGAATTCCCGTCCCAGGCGCAGTCTGTAGTTGTACGTTCGAGAGAGCAGAGATCCCAGAGAGGTTGGCATTAATTTTGCATATGAATACGACGGTATGGACAACTGGATTTGTCCTAGTGTGCCACATGCACACACCCACACACACACACAAGTGTGTATGTTTGTAAAGTAGCTGCTGCAGCGGTTGCATTCAACGCGACATGTTTATTGCATGCAACACAATTTCCAAGCCATTGCCCATGTTCTAGCATCCGTTTTAGCTCTCTTTCAGTGCCAGCATTCTATCTCTATCTGTCTGTATTGCTCTGTCTACCTTTGAGAAGGTCTGTCTGTGCAAAAGTTTGAGGTGCTTGCAAGCCGGCAAACAAGCAAGCAACAAGCAATCGAGTTGGAGGCATCAATTTTCACATTAATTTCGTTTGAAGCTTTGGCCATGCCCAATTAGCTAACACTGTCGGCTCATTAGCAACACGAGCCTGGTCCACAACCCAAAGCCAACAGCAGCACAGCCATGTGCTGCGTTAAGAGGCAGACACACACACACACACACACACACACACACACACACACACCCAGAGACACAGATGAAGTGAGTGAAAGCATTGCACAGCTTGTTGCTTACTTAACAACTCCCTAAACTGAACATTCGTAAAAAAAAGGTTTCAATTTGCATGTCATCGGCGAAAAACGTTGCTCTTATCTTTATCATACTTTGATGCGCTTGAAATTGTCATCAAATTTCTTATGCTTGAAACAGAAGAATCAAAATACAAACATTAAAGTTGATTTAAGTCTACAAAAAGTATAGTATAGCATAGTTTCTAGTATAAATCTGCTTATAATAAGTACTTTATTATACAATTCTAGAGATTCGAACTACTTACAAACATACACAACATAAATAACACTGTGAATATGAATAAACTTGCAGCCTAAAAGTATGCAATAAATTTGTAAATCCTTTAGCATTGCATTTGCCATACGACCGGAGTTCATTAGGCAACCTCAAAGTAAATCAGCAGAATTGCCAGGCAAGCGCAAATATTTTAAAATGATATACAACTTGTTACCTGACATATGTGTCTGTGTGTGTGTGTGTGTGCGTGTGTGTGTTTGTTAAAGTTGCCAACGCTGCAGCAGCTCATTGTCGAGTGGAGTTGTTGTTGCTGCATTTAAGTAAAATGAATTGCCTGCAATTTATTTTTGTTGCTTATCATATAAATTGCACTCGCCTGCAAGTCATTATTTGGCACATTTGCGCTCAATGGCTGCACATTGTTCTCCGCCCACAACCAAGTTGTGGCAACTGGGTGTGGCAACATCCATGTGTGTGTGTGTGTGTGTGTGTGCGTGACGAACCGGAAGCTCACAGATACGCTGGCAACAAACAATAGCAATAGCTACAAGAACACTCTTGGCCAAGAGATGCTGCCTGCCAGGTGGCCTTTGCACTTGGCTGCATTTCGAGGCAACTGATGGCTAGTAGAACTATACGAATACGAATAGTAGAAAGAAAAAACGGCTAGGGCAAAGGCTGCGAAATGTACATTGGGGGTATATATATATATGTGTGTGTGTGTTCGAAACTGCCACTTAAGCAGTTGTTGCTGCTGCTGGTCTTTTATTTACCACAAAATAAATTTCTGGTTTTGTTTAAAACGTGCAACTTTTGCCAGAGTACACAAAACTAATAAGAGAAAAAGTTTTAAAAATGTTAGATTATTCATTTAGTTTAGTTAGAAGGTCTATCAATTAACATAAATCGGAAACATGGATTAGTTTAAGACAAGCCTGCACGTACGATAAGCAAACATTTCGCTTGTAACAATGTTGTTTTAGCCACAAGTGCGTATATCTCATTTACATGCAAACTAAGGTATTTTGCTAGGGGTGCTTTTCACAAGGTAAGACTAACTACTTTTAGCGCAAGTTGCCAGTTTGGAGGGTAACCAAAACTCAAGTAAAGAATGCAAACAAATGGTTACAAAGCGACTGGCAAAGTGTGCAGAAATATTTTACAAATGCAATTGCAATTAACTTGTCCGATTATTGGGTCAGATAGCAGAGACATTTAAGAATTGCGCAGCAAACGAAAATGAAAACGAACAAAATGAAATTCCCCCCACCCAACAAACAGAAAACCGAGCAGCGATTGCATACAACTTAAATACATATGTACATTTATACATATAGATATATACATGCAGAGACGACACACATGGCCTATCAGCTGTAAATTGACCTTGCCCAATATAAGTGCAGCAATAAAAACAGTTTCGAAATAAATCTGGTCAAATTTAGTCGACTTTGCTATGCTCTACATTCAAGCTTAATACTATTCATACCAAGAATAAATACACAATTTGTCCTCACACAACTGGAAAAAAAAAACACTTTTAAATATATTTTAGCTAACGACTTGCAAAGCAAGCAAGGCAAATTGATAAGCTAGCTGACACATGCCGCGTGCGAGTATATAAAACAGACGAGTTTTGCTAAAATATTTAGAGCATCTTGAAATTTTGTCAGTGATAATGAATTTTAAGTACTGTGTAGGTATATTATAACAAAGCAAAGACACAAATAAAGAGCAAAAAGCTTTAACTCATGCACTTTTACTCTCTCTATCTCTCTCTCTCTCTCTCTCTCTCTCTCTCTGTCGTTCGGTGTAGTTGTTGCTGATTTCATTGCTGCTGGCCAGTGCGAATTGTAGTCCCGTTCGAAGTACGCCCACAACGCAGGGCTCCTGCACGCCCTGGTGTGCCGGCCAACCTCCACCGCCTCCCGGCGCAGTAAACTAAACTGTGATGTGGATACTATAATCAGCTGGCGGCACCGTTAATACGACTCCTCCGTTTGTACATACAGCAAACCATGTGTTGGTGGTCGTTTACTTTTCGTAATTATTTCGTGCCATTAACTAAAACAATTAAACTCACATAAAGTATACAAATAAGTTTCTTACTGGTATCTTCTGCTTGCACATGAGATTGGGAAGCTTTAGTAATTAGTATGGCTTTTTATGTACAACCAAATCACAAATGCACACACACACACACACACGCGCGCGCATACAGAGCGCGAGATTTTATTATCTGGGAATTGAAATAAAGCTTTGAGTTTAGCGTTGCTTTTGGGGTCAGCAAATGACTGTTAAGCAAAATATATACACACAATACCAACACACACACAAAAAGCTTTTAAAAGGATGCTGCTATCTCGCTTTCTCTTGCCTCTCCATCTTTTGCTTAAACTTCAACTCTACTAAGCCGTTTGTCAAAGCTGAATTAGAGAGGAAAAAAAAACAAAAACAGCACACAAACAAACAGCAGCAGCTCAAACGAAACCGAGAGCGCAACAATAACAACAAACCTTTTATGTGTGCAAAGACAGCGAACAACAACAAAGCACAAAGTGCAAACAATACGTAGGAGTGTGATCACTTAAAGCAAGAACAACTAAAAACGAACAAAAGAACTCTCAGAGCGAATTCTCGCTCAAAATAACTGTAAATGTGTGCAATGTAGAGAGTGACAAAAGCATTGCAGTCACTAAACAATATAACTGTAAATGTGTACCCTTTAAATTTTATGTAATCAGTATTTAAAGCATTTAATAATACTGTCGCTGAACATATAAATTTCTTTGCTTTGTGCATGGAGCAACTTAGCCGCGATGATGTTAACCCTGGTGATTGTGATGATGATTGTGATAGCCGCCACCGCCGTGATAACCACCGCCACCACGATTACCGCCGCTTCCTTCGCGCGAACGGCCAAATCTCACACACCAAATTGAGGCAATGCCAAAGCAGCAGCAAACAGCGCAAATAATATGATCTATACAAAAATAGAGAAACCAATTGTTAGAAATTCTTAACACTGAAGCACGACTGTTGTACTCACAAGTAATTTCAGAACGAGTGCGCTTTTAACAATGAACTCAAATGTTCCAAATGCTTGGCTTAAAAAGTTTCAAACTTCAACTGCAACTACTCACACACACACATACACACTCAAAAGCACAATCATAGACATAAATTAACTAAACATACTCAGAAAACCCAAAAGTGATTTTGGGCTACTACATATGTGATATTTTTGAATACCTACTTAAAGTCGATTTGTATTTGCTTTTTGGGTTCGAGGAATACGGAGATATGACGTCATAAAAATAGATTAGCCCATGTACTGATATGCTAAACTATTTCAATGTGTTTGTTCTTCTTCTTTCATTCCCAATCACCAAAGTCAAATTTACAAGATTGTGGTTTTTGTTTTTAAATTTTTTTGTTTATTCATTTAATTTGTTTAGTAGTGACCATGTCCATGCTGACCATGTCCACTCTGGCCAAATCCTTGCTGGCCATGTCCATTCTGACCAAATCCTTGCTGGCCATGTCCACCATGTCCACCGCCGTGTCCACCCTGGTTGAAACCCTGCTGGCCATGACCACCGTGTCCGTGGCCACCCTGGTTAAATCCCTGCTGGCCATGACCACCATGTCCGTGACCACCCTGATCATGTACACCATAGCTACCTGCCAACACAACGGCAATCAGCGCAAAGAATACGATCTGTAAAAAGTGACCAAAAAAAGAAAGATATTATTATTAACAGCACGTCCTTTGCACAACTTTCAAGGAAACTTACAAAGAATTTCATTTTGTTTGGTGACTTTTACTGTAGCACTTTCAAATAAGTTCTAATTGTACAGCATCCATTGGGGGGACTATTTATACCCAGAAATCGACTAGCTTACGCTTGCGAAAACACAAAACGATTTCAAAATAAAAACAAGCAACGGAAAAAACAAATCCAATCCGATTATGCACATAATATTCTTATCATTTACATAAATTAAAAAATATATATATATAAATAAACAAAAACATATAAAGTATAAAATAAGAAGGGTACTCAAATATCAAAATATTGTAGAAAATATGCATAAAAATTCCTATGTTCCAGAAGTCCTAGAATATGATTCTGATATTTACTTAATCTTAACATAGAGAAAGAGAAAATATTCAAGTGTATTTGAAATGCGACTTACCAATTTTAGTCGTGCTTATCTCTTCCAAGAGGCGCCTCTTTAAATGTATTTGTTTGTCGTTGGCATTTAATGGGAATCTAACTAATTTGTTTGTATGAATCAACAAAAATTATTTAACCTTAAACTTAAACTCTTACCGAATGTATTAATGTAGTACATGCCACATACTTTTCTTCGGGGAATAATCATAAACTATGTTTATGCATAAACAAAACCAAACTATACAAGATTCACTATAATTCTGTGAATTGTTTTTAGAAAGATAATTAGATTGTTGTTTGCAACATTATTTTAGCCATTTTTTTTAGTACTTAATAGTTTTGAGGATGGAAAATATGTATATTAATTGCATCAAAACATAAACCCAAGCCACTGTAAATCTATGTATCTTTGTTTCAGCCACTTTAAGAACTCAAAACCAATAAACCACATCTAAATTACTTGTGTACTCAGTGCAAAAGACAAGACACAGAGACTTGTTAGCTTTATTAGATTGATGGGCGGGTTTATGGAATTGCTCGATTTTGACTATTGAAATCTCTGGCCATAATGCTAGTAGTAAATAGTCGTAGCAGTAAGCATAATTAGCGTAACGCACAAACCAAGAGAGAGAGAGAGGGAGAGGGAGAGAGAGGGGAAACGGGCGAGAACGAAGAACGAAGAGCTTTCGAATAATTTCACACAGCTGATGCGTTTGCATAAATCTTATCAAGGCGTGGAAGTAGTTGAATGGCATGGTGTGTGTACTACTGGCTGTGAGCTGAGCTGAGCTGAGCGAGCCAATTAAAAGCATTGCCACTTAAATTGTAAGAAAATGTTGCACAGCTTTGTAAAGGATTTGGCAACATTCGTACAATCCGCAAAAATACGAGTTTGCCAGAGCGAAAGCGACAGCGACAGCGAGTCGAGTTTTTAATGTTAACGATTTGTTTGCTTGTCGTGTTGTGATTTGCTTTGGGGGATTTAGATGAATGCATTAAATATTGAAATTAATCGTTTCGAGAGCGCGCATTTTATTTGTTGCCAAATGACAAAACGCACTTTTTAACGCACAAATATACTTAATTGATTACAAATGTTAAATCAATCTTGCTTTTTGAATGCAAAGACACTCTTTCTGCTTCTAATCCTTACTTAACTTTAACAAAAAGAAACAACAAAAACAACAACAAAATAGCTCGCTTCTGTAATAACTTGTATTATATGCTGCTTGTGGCAGGCGCCAGCAACAGGATATAATGATGCAACAATAAACTTTTTTAATGCCGCCAGCAATGAAGTAATTAAAATATTTAAACGCAGCTCCAAAGTCAAACAAAGTTAAACACCAGACTGAGTCAGGCATACATATAGGCACTTAGAGATAGAGGAGGGAGCAAAAGCGAGAGCGCTAAGTAAAAAGACAAAAAAACAAGAGAAAGGGGAGAAAACAAAGAGAAAGAGAGAGAGAGAGAGTGCTTTTCGCTGATGAGCAAATAAGCTTCAACAACTTATTCACCTCCCATGCAGAGTCTAGCATAAAGATAAAGTATTTAAAAGTGAATTTAATTAAAAATTAACAAAAACAACAAGAATAACAACAAAATAGAACGGAAACTGTGAGCAGCAAAGCCGATGGCTACCTGGCTAGAACCTATATACTTACATATTTACACTTTTGCTAACAGCTATTTATACAGGAAAATTTACTTAAACACAAAAGAAACAACTTTTTGCAAATATATCCTGTAAGCATTTAATATAGAGAATCAAATAAATACTTTTAATAAATCTAGGGCATATGATTTTATAATAATATAAAATAATTTTGATATTTTATTGCTTATTAAATTCATAAAATGTATTAAAAAATTATTTTCAATTTAATTTTAATGTTTATTTATTTTTAACAATACTTTAAATACTCTTTATAACCCTGTAAATAAAAAAATGATGTTTAAAATAGATTAAAAACCATTTGAATTGAACTAAATTAAGAGGCTTGTTCCTAAAAGATTTTAATCTTTAAAAATAATCTTTAAACAATCTAAAGTATACAAAAAAATTACACATATTTTTTTTCTATTTAATTTTAAATCTAGAAACTTAGTGTATTGCATATAAAAATAATATAATAGTATTAAAATGTCATTTATTTAATTTTAATTCAAAAAGATATTTTTATCAACTGGAAAAATAAAATAAAACTGGTTACATTCTTTCAATATATTTATTTATAAGTTGACAAACTTGAATGACTTTTCATTAAATTTCTTGCCTAGTAGCTTATCTTTTAATGTTAAGTAAATGTGCAATTAAAATATCAATTATTACTTTTCGTCAAGCGAAAAAACTTCAAAATAGATTCCAAAACAATTGAAACTATCACATACGATTTTTGATGTCTGTCATTTGATTTTAGAAACTAGAAATTCCAAACGCATTCTCAAGATATTTTTCGATCATATGTTTATTTGCTAAGTGAACAACAAAATAACAAACACAGAACCCCATACAGACATTTAACCACTATCACTAATTCAATCGAGTTCGATCAAAAACCAATCGATGGGCCATCGAGATTATTGCTGCGATGGCTGTCAAACACACAATTTCAATGGACGTCGATTTCACTGTTTGCGCTGTGTGAACTATGACTTGTGCCGCGACTGCTACGACAATCATGTGGAGACACTCAATCATCATCTTGAGCATCCCATGCAGCTGCTGCTGGAACATCAAACGCCCGAACTGCTTCACGATGGCCAAATGGTCGAACTGATGCATTTGCCCAATTGCTACACATGTCCCTATTGTGCCATTATGGGCTATACGGCCAAAGAGCTTATAGATCATGTGGTCAGTGGTCATCGACAGGATGATGGGCATGTTGTGTGTCCCATGTGCGCCGGTCTGCCTGGCATTCAGCTGGTTGCCATACGAAATCTGGGCCGCCATCTGCTGCTCAATCATATTGAGCATGCGAATCTGCTTGATCCCCATACTCCACCACTAAGTCATGCATTGGCACGCCTTGCTCGACGCTGTCGACGTCAACGGCCGCTGCCGCCGCCATCATCGTCAAGTGCTGTCTACCAGGGACCCAGCAATAGACGCAGCTCTGCCAGATCTCAAAGCAGCCGCATGGAGTCCGAGGCAGGAAACTCTATTACCTATCAGCTGTCGGAGCTGCGCCGTCTGCGGCCAGAGCCCAACTACAATCCAGAGCCTGATCCTCACCTACGTCAGACAGCCATGCTGGCCATTGCTGCTAGCGATGCGGCTGCCACTGAAGCTGCCACAGAAACGACAATACTTTTGGCGCCACAACAATCGGATGCAGATCGCTTTTTGCTGCCGCAATGGATAGCAAATCAGCAGACAGAACTAGACCAAGTTGCTCTGCTCGAAAGCAGACAACGTCAGCATCATGCCCTCTTTGCCGAGCACCTGCTACTCTCCATGCTGTGCGAGGAGCAACTGGAGCTGCCAGACAAAGTAACTGAAGCGACAACTGGTACAGAACCAGTGGCAGTTGTCGAGCAAAGAGCTCTGATCGATGAGAAGAAGGAGAATGTAATCACCCGACTCTGTTGCAAGTATATTCCGTCACAAATTATGATGCTAATGTCGCTGCCTTGGAGCAGACCCTGGCTGGCACAGAGCAAGTTAAGATACATTCAGCTGCAGGGCGTCACACTGGATGAGAGCAAATTGACTGCTGACAATGGACAGCAGGAAATCGACTAAGTTCTGTTGTTCTGTCAGATCTACAAATTATTACGGCAGCATGACTTGCTTGCCAATCGCTTAAATGTATTCCGTGAAAAAAGTTACATTGCTGTTTTTTTATAAAAGAATATGCACATAAAAATTGTTTTGTGAAAATTGATCGATGGGATGATGCTAATTAATTATTTTTTTATTTCATATTGGCCTCTTCTACTTCATATAAGACAAACAAAATAATAATGCCTAATAGCTCGATGAAATTTCAATTTGTTTATATATAAAACTTAATAAATAATTAAATACTTTTTGATTGCTTATTCTTATCATTGAAGTATTTGCTTTATCATAAATATGAAAAAAAAAGTTTCGTTGTCTAAGCTTTGTTCCTGTCAGACTTCATTTGTAGCATGCTGAAAATTAATATTTCATATTTTACACTTTACATTTTTCCAACATTTTGCTCAGCTCAGCCTCTGCAAATATGTATTTTGCGCCTTAATTTCTTTCGGACTGACTTACAGAATAATTTCTTCCGGTTATGCAGTTTACCAACTGGATTTACCTGCCACCATTAACCCATTGAAGCCACACATATTTTATTATTATATTTTTTTATAATTTTTTTTTTCAGATCAAATTTTAAATATTCAACTTTTTGAAAACTTTCATATTTCACATCTTTATGCAGAGAATATTGTAAAATTTGTTAAATTATGGGTTAAACTCATCTCATTCGCAATGCTGGCTCTGACCTGCTTTTTAGCCATTGCCTTTTCTTACTACCTATCTCCTGTTGTTGTTGCTGTTGCTAGTGCATTGGTGTTGGTAATTATTTTATGGAGTGTTGCAGACATTCTGCCTCCTAGTCTTCCCGTATTCAGTTCCCTTAGCCACCCACCAACCACCCAGAATAACCACCACGTTGAGCTGTATGCGTGGGCAACTTATGTTTACCAAGTGCGAAAGTGGAAACGTGCTGCAAACACGAACTTCTCTCCAGCTGCAACATTACCATACCCTTCAAACAACCAGACCCGCCGCCCTACCTAACCCGCTGCCACTCCTGTTCCCATTGCAGTGCTTTGCGTTTTATAATAGGATTTGAATACAATGGCATTGTAATGAAATGTGCAGCAAACGATGGCGACTGCTGAAGTTTAGTTCTGCGGTTCTGCTCTCGAGCCACGCTGTGCTCTGCTGTTTCTCCATTCTAGATTTTCATCTTCTTGCTCCATCCCATCCTCCTTACCATCCCTTTCCATTGCTCGCGTTCGTTGTTTCTATTCTCATCTCCTTCATGTTCTCTTATGCAGTCGTTGCCAAGTACAAGCCAAACAGCTGTTCCAACGTTTTTGTGTGTTCCCTGTTGCAAAATAGCGACCAAATGTATGTATGCGAGTGCATGTGTGTCTGTGTGTGTGTGTGTGTGCGTGTGCCCCATTGTGTATGTGTGTCTGGCCATGTAATTTGAGTTGGTAATTAAAAGTAAAGCAAAAGGCAGGTACTACCAGAAGCTGTGCATTAAATGACCGGGCACTTACACACACACACACACACATACATCTGTATGCTTGTGTGCATTTGGAGCAGTTTATAAGACTGTTTACCGCTGTGTCTAATAACGTTGTGCTTTAAAGCTGCCAAAGAGCATTAGCAATCTAATAAAAAGCTAAGCAATTTACGTTATTTGCGTTTGCCAATGTTTTAGTGGATTATTTGAAATACAGAACTTTTCTAAACAAATAAGCTTGGAATGGATTTATGTTAAGTCTTAAAACAATTTGTTTGTTGTAGAGAAACGTATACATAGCGTATGAGTAATAATACAAAACATTTTTGATATAAACTAATTTGATTCATTGACAGTGAAATACGTAAAGTTGGCAAAAGCAAACCACGTTTAGTATATATGAATGTGTGTCAGCAATAATTACAAGTTGTTGGGATCCTTAAAGCTGCTGCTGCTCGGGTACAATATCAATTATCGAACGTCAAGTGTCGCTCAAGTGTCACGTCAACACCACAAAGACCAATGGAGGAGCACGCAACTCACACGATGACAATCATCGTTGTTATCCAAACTGGTTACTTTTGGGATGAGTTGGCTGCTGCAACTCAAAAGCCCTTTCTTCTTGCCACACTCACTGTCACTGTCACTGTCACTTTATATATATAGTGTATATATATGGAATATGTATATGTTGCTCTCTCTCTCTCTCTCTCTCTATCTTTGACTTTGATTGATTACAAAAGCAATTGAGCGAAACCTTTTTCTAAAATCGCCAGCAACAAAAAAAAAATGCTACAAGTGAAATAAAATAAAATTAACATAAATGCGGAAAAAAGAGGCAAATTTTCGATTGACAGCTTCGCAAATGGAAACGTAGCGTAATTAGCTTTAAAATGAACCCATTGCAACAATAGGTTAATGAGCCACGCCCCATCAATTTTAAGCGTTAAGAATTTTTTGCAAGCTAGACGGCGGCTGCTATTAATTAGCCAGCAATGGCAAAGGCGGCTTGAATGAAAAATAAAAATCCAATTACGTTTAATTGATAAATGAATCAGCAGCAGCGTGACAGAAGTTGATTGATGTGCGATTTTCAATGTTCCAGGAAAAAAGGTGAAAGGAGTAAATGAAGTAAATTCAATCTCAACTCAAATGAGAAACATAATCAGCTTAAAAGAAAGGGTATATTTTAATTACATAAGAACGTGAAAAACAAAAAGAATGTACTACCATATAAAAGGGAAATTAGTAAGAAGCAAAAAATTTTGAATAAATGCAAAACATTGTAATAGAATACAGATATACAATTTGTTGGCCCTGGTTTTTGTTCCTAACTTATTGTGATGTCGATTCTTTTCGAAGGTAGTACAAAATAACCCTCAATAAAAATAAACTTTTATTCAGAATCAGATGGTTGGCAGATCGCATTGACGTATTCACTTAACAATATTAATGTATTCATATAATAATAACTATGATAATTAACATTGCCCCAGTGTCTAAGGTATTTGTTTTTAATTGATAGCTGCAATCAAAGGCGAATCTTAAGTGCATTTTTTGGTAAAATGTGTCAACGGCGAGTTGGTCACAGTTGAGACAAAGTTGAAAATGACATCGAAGGGAGGAGTCAAGTCGACAAACAACTGTTGTCAGATAATTGTTAACCATCAAGTTGGACCGCAAATCAAGTGCAGCAATTGCAACTGGCCGACTGCAATTCATTTGTGGCATGAATGAGGAACAGATAAGGCGGTTAGTTTGGGTCATGGGTGCGGATGCTGGTGTGCGGGTGTGCGGGTGTCAACAATGTGAGAACTATAGCAAAAACCAAAGACAAACCGCATGCAAAGTTGCCAACGTAGCCAAAACAGTTAAAACCACGAGTCAACCCTGAAAGTGTCAGTGCAAAGTTGGCAAATGTGCAAACTTAATGGAGTTGGAGTTGGAGTTAGAATTGTGGTTGGGATTGGGACTGGGTTTGGGGTTGGGCGCTTAAATCTGCTTTCAATTCCATTAAGCATTCGACGTGGCTTATCAAACTCCAGGGACGGCCATTCATCAGCATTAGAGTGAAAGTGCGAAAGCGCTTTGAACTTTTCAAACTTAAGCAGGGCGCAACTATTTCACATTTTCCAGCATATTTAATGTACTTGTAGCAGATTTACAAAATATTTTCCCTCTATCAAAACAATATCTGTCATTAGTGTCAAATGTATATACTATGTATATTTAATGGCTGGCGCGTGGCAAAATCCTTTTAATGTCTTATCCCAAGTCAATCCAGTTCATAATGTCAGCAACATAATGAGCATAAAGAGCTCTTTCTACTCTTTTGCCTTTGACGTCGTCTATTGAACAACGGCAAAAGAGACAGATTTTATTAACCCCAACCAGTTAGTCGGAAGCGGCGGGCAGGTCGACAACATTAATATTAATTTATTTGTATATAAATTATTTATGAAATTTTGTCATTTTTGGTAATTATGATGCTCGTCGACCTATGACCTTTTAATTAAAACCTCGACGTTGACAACTGAGCGACAAATACCAAGAACGGCAACTGAAGCAAAATTCACATAAACAAAATATAGATAATTTTTTTTTTTTTATTTTGGTGGGGTGGTGTTACGGGAAGGATAAGAGGCTTGAAACGTTTCAAGCAGCAAAATTATTATCAGTGCATGTAGACGAGAGAACGAAGAAAAAAAATTAAGAAAGCAAAAGTTTTTTGGCGACAATCCCGACGCACTTTTATGACCCCGAATTTTCTTCTTTTTTTTGGTCTGTTTAAATGAAGATAACCATGGCCCTATCACATATGAACTTTCCTAGAGATGAGCTTAAAGTGTGTGAGGTATTTATCATAATAAAAAAATATATAAGATATGTTGACATTAGTTATAGAGCAACAAGTAAAATGATATTTTACTAATACTCAACAAAAATGATTAGAAAATGATTAAGCTTCATAAAAAACTACATTTGTATTTTTACAATGTAGATTTTGTGGTTTTATGACTTCTCTCACAACTTAACAAATTTGTCATCTCTAGTTTCATTGTGTATGTGCATGTGTGTGTGTGTGTGTGTTCATCTGCTTAAAGTATGATTGCAAGTGTGAAAATATATATGCTAAACGTGCCCGTCCCGTGGTGCTCAATGCGTTTTTTGTTTTTGTTTTATGACGCGGCGACGTGCTCGGAAAATGAAAAGCACTTGACTCGCCAAAGTGCTGAACTTGGCGGTACAAACCATACCATACCCCGAACCATTTCCTACCTTCGTTCGTCCGCCTCAAGTCCTGCCACACATGCCGAATCGTAAAACGTTTCGTCTTCTCGTTTTTTTTTTTTTTTTGTTTTTATATACCAACGAGCATTTGCTTGAAAATAATACTGATTTCGGTAGACATTTAATGCGGTTTATAGAAGTTAAATGAATACTCTTTTTAGCTTGTGTAAACTTAAACTTATACTTTACATCCTTCCAAACGCAAAATATCTAAGGACTTAACTATTTAGTTAGTTTTAAAGAACTTTAAGGTAGAGAAAACGTTATTCGATTAAAGAGTATAACAGAAAGAAGAGTAATCGCATGTCGGTCATGCACAACTCGTCCAGTTTTTGTTTTTAGTTTTTGAGTAACATACGCAGCTCGCAAGAAAATTGTATATTCTTGCTTCTATTCCATTCTCATTTGTTTGAAACATTTAAGAAATTGTCGCCAAGCTGATGTCTAACTTGATGTCACAAGGTTCTAGACTTTATAGAGTAAATAAAGTATGATTGGGTGTACATGTGCCTGTGTGTGTGTGTGTGTATTGTAAGTTCCTCCTTTGTGGTTTGTACAAATTCAACACTCTATTTGCTTGCTGTGCGCTTTGAGTTAATTTCATTTGATTTATGCGATTTTATGCGTTGTTTCTGCAACTGGAGCTGGAATTGAAGCTGGAGATGGAGATGGAGCTGAAGCTGATGCTGAAATTAAGCTTGTTGTTATTCGAGTGTATCTGTTGTTGTTTGTTAATGTTCTTGTTGTTGCTGTTGTTGCTGTTGTTGCTGTTGCTGTGGTCAATAAATTACCCGCTGTGCAGAGGCTTTTCGCATTGTTCCTTTTACATATTTGAAGTGCACTTTATGCTTTTTGCATACACAATTCGCAATTAATTTAAAACAATTATGTTGGCGCCAGGCAAAAAAAAAAACTGAAACCTACCCTTCCACCCATCCCCCTGTCATTTCACATTGCCAAGTTAAAATAACAACAACAAACAGAAAGTAAAAAAACAAACAAAAAACACCATTCTGCGGTGAAATGACATGTCGCCTGTCAACCACATATTTTCAGTTCAAGTGTTATGCAATTAAGGTAAAGCATTTTTACGGCTGGATTAAAAACACAGAAAAAATCAAACCAAAAATATAAATATGACAGCCAGCCGAGTTAATCGTTGCTTCTTGGCTGCAATTAGACCAACAATATAATTTCTTATGCCAACGAGACTAAAATACATTAAATATGTTCTTAATTTATTAGATAGTTGGGGTTTTTTTTGAAGGCTAATTATTGGGAGCTAATATTATAAAAAGCATTTTTAAGACAGCTCGTTTAGGAGATGCCCTGAACTCTAGTTTGATAACTTGCTTGTAGGCATCTTTGGAATTGTGTTATGCATAAAAACTTCACTTCAATTTTAAATTTATACAATGTTTCTCAACCCCAATGAGAATTTAATGATTAAAGGGTATTACTATTTTTTCTAAAGTTTCATTAAAAATAAACTTGATATACAAACGGACAGAAAAAAGAGATTTATTTTTAAATTTTTTTTTTTAAGTGTATTTTCATTAAGATTTACCCCCACAAACTCGTTAAATGTTTCTTTTACCCTAGGAATTTGATAAATTATTTTAAAAATAATGTTTAATAATATTATAACAGCGATTTTAAGTGTATTTCATGTGTGTTTTCAGCCTGCAAGGATTAAAAATAAAGGTTGCAACAAAAAATCCAGGTAGAAAAAGTTTTGGCAAACATATTGCATATGTCATTTACATTGACATGTAAGAGTGTAAAATTGTGAATAATTGTAATGCTTGAGGCATGCTAATTGCATGCGTCTGTTGCTTCAGGTGCTAACTGCAGCAGCTGCAACCAGATGGAGCAGGTAAAGCGAGTTGGGCTAATGGATTTTTCCATGCCTAATTACCATTACTTAGCAGGACACAACACAGAACAGTAACTGCAAAAAATTACATTAAAAATTTGACACTATTTTTTTCTATTCTTCTTTTAGTGTGCATGCTTATTTTAATTTTATAATATTTTATGCTGTCGTTTTTTGTTTTTTTTTTTTTTTGGCTGCCCGGCTAAGAGGAGTGTGGAAAAATGCAAATGGAATTTCATAGTCACCATTAACACCTTTTTGCACAGTCGCCTCTTGGCTCTTACATTCTCGTTTCCATTCATTTCTTGTGGTCCTCGCTTCATCCTTTCTGTGCATATTTTATATGTGACGTCAGAGCCAAAAAAAAAAAAAATAAAGAGAGAAGATATATACATATACAAAGAAAAAAAAACAGTGCATTTAATTAAATGCCACACAAATGCGGCGCGTAACATGTTCCGCTTGTGGTCCTTTCGACCCTTTGCCAGCATGTCCTTTAAGCTGTCCAGTGTGCTTAAATGCGCGTTCATAAGTCTTTTTTTGTTCGATTAGCTGTAACATGCTTAGAGGGAAAGAGAGCCAAAGTGAAGTTGACTGGAATAAAATGTAAATTAAATAAATATTGCGTTGGCTTAATTTACGGAAATTATGGCATATGATGTTATAAATCACATTGTTCATATTATTAACCCATTAAAATAATAACTTCATTTGCATTATTAAACCATTATGTGACATGTTAAGTTTATTCAGATCAGAAAGCAAATAGACATAACAGACCAAAGTTAAGCCCATTAAGTATTGAATTTCCCCAAGAACAACAATAGTTTGCATGTATGCAAATATTTCCTACAAATTTCAACCAATTTGTTGTCACAAACTTGCAAAATGCAGCTGAATTTGAGGCCAAGCATATTTGCAGTTCAAACAGTTCTGAAATCTATGGGAAAATGACTCTTCGTTTCTAGTTACTAAACTCACTTCCTGTGCTGCCTTATTGGAAACTCTGTTCCATGTTGCATCTGCCGTTGGCTAACAACAATAACAACAACAACAACAACGACGATAAAAGAAGAAGAGCATGCAACTACCACAAAACAGCTCAATCTGCAGAGCTTTAGCTTCAGTCGTTTCCTGGCCCTTGAGCTATTCCGTTTGCTGCTTTGTATTTAGTCAGTGCATTTTTTGTCTTTTTTTAGCAGTTTTTATGTGTGCTTTCAAAGCGCAACGGAAATTGCTCGCTAGGTGAACAGTAAACCGAAAATTTTGAACCAAAAACGAGAAACGAACGAATGAATTTGTCATCTGCAGTTGCCTGTTGTCTAGTTTTGGTTGTTATTATTATTGTTTTGTTGTTGCTCATGCCGTTTGCCTGACAAAATTGCCGCTCAAAAGTTTGTGTAACCAAAACGCAACACGATCCTGAACCTGAAACCGCTTCCATCCACTTTCTCGACGCTCTGTAGCCCATAACTGTTTGCATACGTGCCCAATGTGCAATTGCCTGGGCGCTTCCAATCATTGGCCCTGCTATGGTTGTTGGTGTTGTTGTTGTTGTTGTTGAGTATGCAACATGTAACTGACACAATCGAAATGGAAAACGACTTGCAACAGGACACAACTACAATTGCCACCAGCTGCTGTTGATGGTGTTGCAACAAACTATTTCTTACCTTGCAAACCACACACACACACCTACACACACGGAAATTGAAGTGTGAAATCTGCGGCAAATCTCCAAGCATCTCTCCGCCTGCCGGATTAGTTAAACCCCAACCCTCAACCTTATTGTATGCTGTGCAACCCATATGTCGTGTGATTTTTGAGTGTTTGATCGTCAGACAGGCGTCAGATTATGTCAGCCAAAAAAAAAAAGACTTCTGCTTCGTGTTACCCAAAGGCAAACAGCTAAGAAAAATATATGCGCCCAAAGTTAGCTAACGGAGCCAAACTGAAGGCGGCTTCAAATGTCTCGAATCTGCAACCTGGCAGCATGCGGCAAAATCCTATGGGTCTGCCGTTTGTTTACTTTGCAAGCGGCGAAACTGCGGCGCTTTAGGCAAATGTTGCAAGTGCAACAGCTCAAAAGACGACAAACAAATGCGCTACTCCAAAGCATATATATAAAACTATAAATATGTAGAACACCTACTCCAAAAAAAAAAACGCGTATGATAAGCTGAGTAGCTTTTTAATCCTGTTAAACTATATAAATGCATATCTTAGTCTCTATATTCAAATGACATTTGTTGCAGTTGCAGTGTATAGGCTTAATACTTTATGCCACTTGCAACTAGCGACAACCGCTCATGTGTAGCGGATGCAACACAGTTGCGCTTGTACTGATTGTTGTTGCTTATCAGTGACTGTGACTGTAGCAGTAGCTGTAGCTGTAGCTATAGCTGTGGCAAGGCACCGTTACGGTTACGGTTACGGTTACGGCAGATTGCACATACGCCGTGTGGTGCCGTGTCTGAGCAGCATTTGAGCTTAACTCAGTGCAACAATTTTTGCCTATGGGTTCGTTACCTGAGAGCGTTGTGTCAATTGTGTGTCTGTCTGCCTCGTTGCTGGTAAATATTTGTTTGCAGCATTAAATTCAGTTAGACAAATTGGCATTTGGCTATGCAAAAATCTTAAAGCGAGCCTCGCCTATTAGCAAATAAATAAAAACCTAAGAAAAGCGAATAAAATGAAATGAAAGAAACTGAAATAAATGAAAGAAAAGAAATGAAAAACAAAACAAACATGAGAAAGCCAACTCATCAAGTTTTGCCAAGTCTGCCAGTTGCACGCTAACACGGGGCGTATGCGTAATTTGGCGGAAGCTGCAGTAAAAATCCAGCTGCAGATGTTTCGAAGCACGAAATTAATTACAGAAACGCACACGCAGGCAAGCAGCTAAGCAAAAGAATAACAAAAACAGCGCCAAAATAATAATAATAATAATAATAAGGAAGAAAAATAAACTTTACACACAGAGCGAAGGGAAGAGCAAGGAGCAAGGGAAACCATAAAGAAGCATATGTTAAGGAAAGGCATAAAAATAAACTCAAGGAAGAAAGCACAACTTTTGCGATATTATCTACATATGTATGCGTATGTCTGAGTGTCTGAGTGTGTGTGTATGTGTCTTTGTTTATATTTCTTGTTGTTACTGATGAGTTGTGAGAAAGAGATTTGGAAAAGTTGTAAATGCCTGCACCAAAACTGAATGTTACTGCTGGTCATGGACATGTGACTGTCCAAAAACAAAAGGTCATCATTCCACTTGCCAGCAAATTGTACCCTAATAGAAAAGGTTATATTACATTTTTGGGTTAAGATGATAAAAAAAAATTTATTGCTTGGTAATTATTGCATTCTTTGAAAGTATTTTCATTATAATAAAGTTTACTAGAAGTTTATTAGAACTGAAACATTTTAAAGAGCATTAAGTATTCAACTTTCGTACATTTGTGGATATATCAATATATCATCTTGTTAAATTGCTGTTGCTTTTGACTCTAGCTAGCTGTTGTTTTTGTTGCCCAGAACTCGAGTTGGACTTGGTTTATTGTATGGTGAAACTTGAAAGGCAGCAATTAGTGTTAAATAAAGAAGTCATAAAGTGTAAATAACATTTTTCAAGCACAAATAAAAAGCAAGCAATAATAATACCTTGCATAGGGTCTGGTTAGGTGCATTTTAGTATGTATGCTGAGTGACTGGCTTGGTTGGTTGGCTGTCTGGCGATTATTTATGTGCACATTGCATTGTTTGGCATTTAAAGTGAAAAGCTGGCCGACAGCTGGCAATCATTTTAAAGCATTTGCCAAGCCATTAATTGTTGCATAAATATTGTTAACAAATTGCTGCCCATATATGTGTGTGTGTGTGTGTGTGTGTGTGTGTATACGAAACAACAACATTAGCAACAACAAGTCAAATCATACGATTACAAGTTGATTTTTGCATTGGTATGTCAAGTGTCGTTTACATTTTGATTTATGCTCAATTTGTCAATTAATCGGTATAAATGTCAAGCGGTATTTTGAAGAAATTAATGTTTTGCATAGAATAAATCATTGAGCAACAATTTGAAAGCAAATGCATTTATTTACAAACAGCTATTGAACTGAAAGTCTTTCAATCGAAGCCTGATTGTACAAAAAAGAAATGAAGTTAGTAAGAGTTTTTTTATTAATAAATAAAATCATTACCTATGACCTTAATACGTTTTGTGCTTGAATTTAAGTTAGCATAAAATATAATTGATGGCCCAATTTGCATTGCAAATAGTCAACTGAACTCAAATAGTAAAAAGTTAACTCACCCTTAAGTCATTTAACATTTTGTTTGGCTTGTAGGCCGGCTGGCTGCAATCAATTTGCATATTTTTAAATGCTGTCAAGTTGGATTTGGCAAAAGGAATTCAGTTTCCGTGTCTCGGAGCATCATTTGATAGACAAATTGAAACAAATTTTGGGCAAACAATTTGTTCTAATAGATATGCGCATTGCATGCAAGAAATAAAATGAATTTACGACTTACCCGCTCCCGCACCCGCTCTCTCTTTCTCTCTGGCCTTTTTCATTTTGAATACAAATAAAATATGACTGTGAGTGAAATTTTTAACTTATACAATGTTTGTAGCAAGCGGATCGCATGCATACCCATCATTGGTGCTAGGCACTGGAGATAGCATTCGTTCGAGTCTCCCCAGACGGTAAGTAACGGCAAACGGCAAACGACAACGAAGTGGGTGGGTGGGTTGGGTTGGGTTGGCAGTACGTTGAGGACAGTTTCGAGTGGGAATCACGTAACGAAGTGCATTGTTAAAATATAATAAAATCGCAATTTTGCGTTCATGTTGCAATGTGGCGTCATATCCTTTTTCCTTTAATTTTTCACGAATTCGCCGTTACGTAGTTCCGAAAAACCCCCAAGAACCAAAGCGAAATAGAATTGAGAGTGCAAGAGAGTGCATTTCCCCATCCCCTTCCAATGCTCGCTTGTGCTCTCTCATGCACTTCATAATGGGTCTCCATCTCAGGCAGGCATGGAATACCAGAGGAGAGGGAAGAAAAGTTAGGGCGGGGCGTTGTAATGGCACTTTCTATGCACAGTCCATAGATTTTAATGCAATTTTCTACGGGTTTTTATATGTTTTTATTTTGCTGTTGTTGTCATTGTCACAGCTGCCAAAGTCTTTGTTCTTTGTTCTTTTGCCTAGAAAGAGGTCCGATTCCATAGCGACGACCGCTGGCCGCTTCGTTGAGTTTTTGCTATGTTTGCTGTTGGGTTTGCTTACTTGTTTGGACCATGTATCCGGTTTGCAAGAGTTTCTTCTTTCCTTCTTGCGCCATCGCTTCATATTTTTCTCTCTCCTTGCACTCAATTGTCCTTCAGCGCACTTTTGCGGTTTGCAGCGGCTACTTCACCCCCTCCTCCACAGCTTCTTCTTCTTCTATTTAGTTTTTCCATTTTCTTTCTCCTTTTTTTGGTTGTGCTGTAAAATAGAATGCCTTTGTTTGTTCGCGCAATAAAAAATGATTACTTTAATTTCCGTGCACATAAAAATAATATTAAAAAAAATGGAAGAAAAACCACATCTAACATGAGAAATTGCTGTCGTTGTGGCAATTGTTTTCAATATTTTCTTTATTTTTTTGGTGCAATAAATGCATTTGACTATTTAAATTTAGAATCTTACAAACCCATTCAAGCAATTTCAACTAGGCCTTTAGCATATTGTATTTTATCTATTCCTTGAAAATATTTCACTTAACATTCTTCTGATTTTTTGTTTTTCTACAAACAATCGGAAAAATATGTCTGTCCAATGCAAAAAGGAACTTGTCTTGCATTGTCCTTTCGCAGGGTCCTGCTGCTTTTCAGGCTTCTTTTTTAGCTTCCTTGCAAATGTTTTGTGTCAAACCGCATGGGCCAAAAACAGAAGTCAGGCCCTGGCTGTGGATTGTGGCTTTATCCACCCTTTCATCCTTTTACGCCTTTCGCCCGCCTATTTTTTAGTCTCTGGTTGCTGCTGCTGCTGCTGCTGCTAAGCGAAAAGTTTATGGACCAAATTGTTTTCACCTGCTGTCCCAAATTTATAACACCTCTCGCCTGGCCTTTATTTTTATTTGTATAATCCTTTCGCTTATGGCATTCCCTTCGCTCTCCATCGTCGCCAACACATTTGCACATGACAGAAACCAGGCATTGGAATTTGCGAGCCCGCCACTTGGATTAGTGCAAAGACAAAAACCAACCCAACTGAATTCTCTCTCTCTCTATCTATCTCTTTCGCTCTCGTTTTCTTAATCTGTACCTATGCAAACATACATACATTCTTACCATTGCACAGTGGTCGAAAAGTTGTGCCTCCTACTCTCAAATGATTTTCTTTTATGGTCATTTCTTGTACTTTGCATAATGTTCCTGGTTCGCTCCAATTTTTACGAGTTTTTGCCAGCGGGCTGAGTTTAAGGCCCTAATGGCCGAAACACTTGTTGTGTCCGCAAGGTGCAAGCTCCTCCTCTCCCTCGCCAACTTACCAAGATTTCTGATGAGCTGACGCTAGGGAAAAAAACATTTTTCAATGGCCTCATTAAACGACCAGAAATTATATTAAATTTGCCAAAGGAATTCAGCTGCATAAAAATGTTGTAAATATTTTTATGCCTGCATTAATATGCAACGTCAACCACTGTGTTTTGTGTGTGTGTGCCATTGTAGGGATGTTGTGGGTGGGTTCTGGTGAAGCTGTCGCTGCTAATACCACCGCTAATAAAATCTTACTGCCGTAGCAACGCAGAGCCATGAAGCACAGCTGTGTGCAGTCATTTTTACTGCTGCAGTTGCTGCGAAATGGCAATGCCGAAAGGCAAAAGACGATGAAAGCGATGGCCAAAAGACCAAAAGGGAATCGCGTGAAGCTGAACATGCCAACACTTCTGTCTCTCGTTGTTTGTTGTTGTTGATGGTAGTGGTGTGAGCTGGCTCAAAAGATTGCCATGAATGGAAACAGTCTAGCTCTATATTAAGCTTATTGTTCGATTTATGATTAGCTACAAGTACATAGCTTAAACTGCTTTTAGGTATATATATATTTGATAGCCTTAAGTAGCATTTTCTATGTAATATCACCCTAACTTTATTTATATATAATATTGTCGAAAAGTATCCTCGGTTCTTCGAACTTAGTCTTGAGTCAAGACCAGGTTGAGGTATGAGAAGTTTAAACAAAAATTTAAAAATACGTTTTATTAAACACCTTCTCCCTCTTAGTTATGCTTTAAAAGTCTTTATTTGTCTTAACCCAAATGAATCTATTTATCTTAAAGTAATCTATTCCAAAGCTAACTTCATCTATCATATTTTAAGAGGCAATATAAGAATGTTTATAAAGATGTGATTTACTCAAAAAATATATATATAAATGTGCTTGTTACCTTAGGCAAAAGAATTAGCCGATTAAGATCATCTACTACTACACTCTAGACGAGTCCTTTTTTACTGTTCGTGTGTGTGTGTGAGTCCTTGTCGGTTGTCTTTGTTGGTTGATCTACCGTTTCATTTAAATACAAATTAAAAGATGACAACGTTGTGTTCGTTTAATGTTGTTGTTGCTGTTGTTGCTGCTGTTACCTCTTAACGTTTACATGTAATGAAACTTTATGACGACCACTTGGCCCGCAGGGGCACACACAGGTCATAAGAAAACCCGAGACAGAGAGGGACATCGACTTGAGCCACACCTTTAAGTGGCTGCTTGCCTCACCCCACACACAGCCGCTTGCCACACCTTGGTTTTTACCTGTGCGCAATGTTTTTCTTTTTTTCTCGTGCTTCACTAATTTGCCGAGCAATTTACATAAAGGCCGCGCTGCCAAAGTTGTTAGCCAACGTAATTTTTGCATATATTTCCATGGTCAAAAACTGAAAATGACCAACAAAAAAAAAATGGAAAGAGAGAAACCTCTGGGCAACATAACTTGATTAAATTAGAGCCCAAGTCGAGGGTTTATATAGGGTCGGGATGGCAGGCTTAGCTCTAATGACAGTCAGCTGCATTTTACTGCTTTTCCGCGTACTCGATGCTTTTCCGACTTGATTTTCCATACCCGACAGCTGTATGCCTTTTGCATTTTTAGGATATTCAAGTCATAATTCGGAGATTTATTTATGCATAAAATGCTAAACTGAAAATCTGAATAATTACCAACACAATGGCCAAAACAAACTGACTGACTGAGTGACAGCCAAACAAAAGGTAAAGCAATATGCAGACAGACAACAACAAAGAGTAAAAGAGAGAGAGGAGGAAAGACAAACAAACAAAACGTTTGTAGCCTGTCAGTTGTTCTGCCCTTCCTACGAGGTAAAATAATACGTTAGAATAATATTAATAACAATAATATGAATACAATATCTGTCATAGAACTGACAATTGCTTGCTACTACCATATGAATACGAAAATGCCAAAATCAAAGAAGTAGAAGCTGAAAAAAAGGAACAACTTTTGTCATTTCTAGACAGTAGCAAAACAAGCAAAAAGATTGGCGAATTTTGTGTTCAAAATAATAGTTAAAAAACTGTTTAAAAAGAACCATAACCAACCAAATTCCAATAAATGAAAACTATTCTGTTGTTAATTAAATATGTACAAACTTAAAAACAAAAGAATGCCTACAAGACAACAAATTAAAGGCATTTAAATACTTAAAACTTAACCATGTGTAAAACTTTATTAGACGTAAGCAACCCAAACAATAAGAAGCAATTGGCTCAGTTCAAGAGGCATAAAAGATCTGACTACTAATGATAGTGCATTATGACTAGACGATTAGTCTGCTCTAAGGCATTTTAAATGCTCTACCATTTGATTGGCAATTCAATGTGGCTCTCGCGAATTGAAGCTATAATCCTCAAACAAAAACCAACTAGTTTTCCACGCTTCCTTTTGGCCATTAAACACGTCAATAATCTGACGACGCGGCGTGGAACAAAGTTGTCATCAACGAATGGGAAAAACGGCAAATGGCAAATGGCAAATGGCAAATGTCAACCGTGTGGCCCCAGCTAACAATTAACAATTAAAACCCCAACGAGCACAACTCAATTTTAGACAACACCAACACACACACACACACACACACAGAGACAGAGGCAATTTCATATACAAACACACATACATACATATAGAAAAGATAGCTGACTTCGATAGCAAACCGCAACAAAAACAAAAAGCGAAACAACAAGATGAAGAAGAAATACCAACAATAAGAACAACAATAATGGCCACTCTGTGAAAACCGTTAGGGGGATAAGGGGTTGAGGTAAGGCGCAGCGGGGTGGGAGGAGAAGTTTTGCGCACTTACAACTAAAAACTTGTTACGTATTTAATTGCAATTAAAAAGTTGTTTGTAGTTACGAATGCTGCGTTCCATGGTTGTGTGTGTGTGTGTGTGTTTATTGTTGTTGTTGGCGAACAGTGTTGCCAAATTGTCCTTACCATAAGCGAGAGAGCCACAAAGATGAAGTCATTACACAAGCCCAACCGAAAATTGGCGCTGAGCAGCCAAAAAGGGTTTTTGCGCTTAATGACTTTGATGTGTGTGGTAAGATGAAGGGGGGGGGGGGGGGATATATGGGATGGGCATGCGGTATGGGGTAGCCAAATCCCAGTACAAAGCATTCGATATGGCTCGAGACATAGATTTGAAGGCGATAACACTCATTAGAGTCTGCCGATTTTGGCTTAGAAATACAACAACAGAAAAACATGAACCCTTAGCAAAAACTTAGCCCATAACAATTGGCCATGAATTGGCCAAAAGCACTACGTAGAACATTTTATGTGATACAGTCAATTGTCCTTGTGTAAATCAAAAGTTGTTTTTTAAATAAGTTTGAGATAAAACATTTAAAACTATTTTCAACTAATTTATCAAATGCTTTAAAAATCTTAAATAATATTTTGATAGATAAAACAAATTGTTTTCCTTAGACTTTAGTAGTAAATAAGTAGAAAGTTTTTTAACTTAGTAATGTAATTTCTTAAAAACGTCCGTTTTACAAAATTTAAAAATTCAATTTTTAAACCTAATATTAAATATCCATTTTAAATTTCATTAAAAACATCCCATATACTTCAGAAAATATATTTTTGACGCTTTTAATTGTGTTTCTTAAACAAACTAAAAGAATTTCTTATTTTTTCTGGATAACTATTTATTAATACGGCCTCAAAGAGCGGCGACCATCGAAACCACCTTCTAATTGTAGTTGTTGTCGCTGCTGCTGCTGCAACAATTGCTGTCCAGAATGTTGCTGTCGAAAGCGTTGTTGCCGCTGTATAGCAAAGTTAAAGCGCTTCAAATGCCGCCGAGGCAATTGCAAGTATAATAAAAACATAAAAAAAAATTAATTTCTTTATTAAACTAAACAAAGACAAAACCAATTGAACTTATCTGAAAATTCACTGCAGTTAACTATTTGATGGATCGCTTGCAACTGAGCTGTTTGCTGTTGAAGCATCTTTTATTTGTACAAGTTTTAGCTAGGTAAGCAAAAAAGATATATATACAGGTAAGACTAGTATTAAGTACCTGCCTGAGCTTCATAATTACCTGAACCTAAACAACGACCTGAAACTTATTATTGTGATCTTAACACATGTTTACTTAAAAAGATCCCAAAGAATTTATTTGCATTGTTATTGATGCATTCAAACAACAAGAATTGAAAATATTTATTCATAGCAATGAATTGAAATTTCATGATGCCATAGTTGTTTGTATAGCAAGCAAAAAAAAAGAAATGAAATCCCCAATTGGATTAGTTAAAAGATACTTTTGAGAGTTTCACTTGACAAGAGCAACGCAAACAACAAAATTCATTCAGCCATTGAGCTGAAATCACCTGCAGCGAATACCAAAAAAATAAATAAATATTGGTGACCCGTTTGACTCTTGACTGTCGCCTTGTAGATTGCCATTGCTATTGCTGTTGTTGTTGTTGTTGTTGTGTTGGGTTGGCTCCCCCAAGACTGCAGACTGCACTTGGCTTTCTTACCCCTCCAATGTGACGGCAATTGAGTTTAGTGTATACGTGTTTGTATAAGAAGAGAAGAGGAAGGTTAAAGCGGTAAAGCTAGAAACTAAGAGGGTCTAAGCTGTGGGTATTGAGCTGCAGTAGTGACGCGTGTAAGCGGTAAATGAATTTATTTGGCTCATTTAGTTTGCAGTTAATTTATTTTTATATTTATTGAGTTTGTTAAGCAGTATTGCCCCCACAAACCCCCCCCCACACACACACACAGCAGCACAACATTTATTAAAGCTAAGTTCTAAGTGTTTGTGTTTAGCCATTTGCAAATCGTTTCAGTTTTGTTTTTCTTTTGTGTTTGCATGTCTGTTTAGGTATTGTTAAACTTTACATATCATAAAATCCACAACACTGTGCCTAATCATAGTGGACGTGTCTCAGCTTGAGTAAAATGTCTAATAGGCAGCTTTACGGGTGTTTCCCGTGTTTCCAAATTGCAGTCCTTTCCTTTTTGGCCTGTCGCGTGCCATTCGACTCGCAAATGTCTGGTTTCTCAACACTTTTCGGCATTTTGATGGTTGCCCAACACGACACACATGGCCATGCATTCAAATTTGTTCAAATTCCTTTCAATTACCGTCAATTTTCAATAATTTTACCTCAAATTATATTCCATTAGGTGAATGCCCAAAAAACAAAAACGTAAAAAACATACTTAGCCAAAGCACGCAAATTTTGTTGTGGTAAAAATATCAACAAGACTTTATGAGACACACTCAAGAAGTATTTCTTAAATGTTGTATTTATATATTAAACTTTCTGGATAACCAACCTAATTCTTAACAAAATTCAATTATTGGCGACTGTAAAAAATGAAGGAAACTATTTCTGCACCTTTTTTGTTAGTTATCATGCCCATCTTTATGCAACATCTTTTAAAATGCAAAAGCTTAGCGGGAAAGAAAGATGAAGGAATCCAACTAGAAAATCCAGCTACATTTAATTTTAAACTTTCCATGTGGCAACTTTTTGACTGCCGACTCCTGCATGCGTGCCGGGCAAGTTGGGGTTATTTAGTGGCAGGTTGGCAATGCATTAGCCGTCGCTGTATTTTATGTGAATATATATACCGCTGAAAACGCCAAAGCAGGTGGCAAGGGTTACGACCATGCATGTTGGTGTGAGTGTATGTGTGGGAAGTAGAATGTGGAAAATCGAGGGTCGGGTATTGCCATCCGGCTGTGCTCTTATGAATTTCACATGCTTAAGCCGCAAACTTATGTGCGCGCACAGCTTGAAATCTACGCGCACGTAAACTAAACTCCAACTAAACCGAAAACTCACATTTCTGCCGCCCGTATCTATTGCCCTGAACTTTTGCTTTTCAACGTCCTCACATCCACATCCGCGTTTGCGTCCTCATCCTTGTTGTCGTCGCCGCAAGCTGCATTTTGGCTATAACATGTTACCAGGGCTTAGAAGGCAGTGCTCAGGTTTTGAAACTCAGAAACTCGGAGTAACATCGTGTGCCAAGTCAATGAGCAATGAGCAATTGACTGCCATCACATTGCCGTAAACCTGACTTCCTCATATATTCATTCATACTATTTTGTGACGCTGTTAAACGCGCAAAGTGCCGCAATATCAACGGAAAGTTGTTTGACTGCACCGTGCTCAGCAGGTGGCAAAACAAAAATTTGATTTTGTTTTACTAAGTCTGTTAAGTTGATTAAAACAAGTATATTTAAACCTGCTGCATACTCTTCGGCAGTTACAATAACATAAGTTATTTAAAAGTGAAGCATCATTTTAGTCTAGCCCAACAATTATGACTCCCATTTTTAATAATAATAATCGCATAATTTAATGCATACTTTTGTGCTAACACAAAATATATAAAGGCTTACAGCACAGCATACGTTTAGGATGCATCGAAAATAGTTCATATTTTGATAATTAAAATAATTTCTTGCATACGTGCAATTTGCAAAAGCAGCGTTTAATCAAACAGACATTATTATCAAAACAGAAATACAATAAAAAATAGATTATTGGTGGCATATGTTTGTTAGGTAGACTGTAGAATCATTCATAATCATCCATCATTTGTTGATCCTCGTCCTGCTCCATATCAGCAAAACGCTGATAATTGTAGATGGACACAAGCCGATGTGTTTGCTTTACGAGAGCGCCCAGTTCAAGTAAAATGGGCTCCTCATTCAACAGCAACTTGGATAAATGCAAATAGTTTCTCTCAGTTAAGATTACTTCAAAGTTCGTTTTGAAGTCATGTAACAATTTGAACAGAATTTCGTGATGTTTAACAATCTCATTTGTTTGGGGATAGGAAAGAGAATCATCATCAGCATCGTCTATATTCGGATTACTGTCATACTTAATGGAGCCAGTGTTGTCCTCCAAAATTCGGTTAGTTTCGAAGCCGGGTGGACAGTTTGATTCAAAATAAAGGGTTGACTCCTTGCCGGACACGTTTTCATCGTTCGTTTCGGGTTCGGGAGGATTTACGTCTTTTGCAATCAGTTCTTTGACACGATCCGCATATCGAAGCGTATTCAGTGTATTCTCCACAGACGTCATACCCGGCGAGATCATAGCTATCATGCACAGCCTATTCTTTAAGCCACCAATAAATGAATCTCGTAGCACCTGAGTCAACTTGGAGCCTCGAAATGGCAAATGGCTGGAGCGGCGACTCAAGGCGCGAATGCACTCCTTCAGCGCCAGCAACGACTTATTTATCTCGGCGCCCTCACGACGCGTCTGTAAATTGGCAGACTGCGTATCCGCACCACGTTCATTGCCAGCCAAATCGACAAAGGAGCACTTGCCACGCGGATCTCGCTGGCCCGGCATCACCAAAGCCATTTGGAAGACGGCATGCGAACGTGAAGATTTCATGTTAACGGCCGTTCGACCCGAGGTGCGTGCTCGATTGCCCACTTCGATGAGGGTCAACACATCCTCCACATTGGTAACGGGCATTTTGGTCAGATCACAAATGACCACCTGCTGACTACCATCTTCTAGGACACGCAACATGGGTTTTTCTTTTAAAAGCAAATCGAAGACCTATTTGAGTAGTATAGTATTAAGCGATTAAAATTTACTATCGATAGCCTACGATATCGATGTAATAATATCAGCATCGATGTTTGCAGAGATTTGCAGAAATGCAATTTAGTTTAGAATTATAATATGATTTGACCTACCTTACTGCCATAGATCTCAAAGTAGCTGCAGGTAATACTAGCGCCTAGCTTACGATATTTGGGCGTGGCCAGCTCAGCAAAGACATCACGAGCGGCCATTGCATAGATACCCGTGGTGCAGTCCTGCGTCTTGCCCGTAAATTCACCACCCATGGTGTGTGTCTTGCCGCTGCCGGTCTGACCATAGGCAAAGCAGGTGGCGTTGCCACCCTCAAACATGGTGCGAATGAGAGGTCCGGCCGTGTGCTCATAAACCAAAGTATTGCTACACTGCTCATCGAAGGTGTAGTCAAAGCGATATTTGTGATTCTCCAGGAACTTGGTCAAATCCACTTTGTTGCGCAGCTCGTGCACAATCAGCGAATCACGACTGGGCACGGATATAATGTCAACGGTCTTGGCCAGCAACTCGCGCCGACTCATGGGACGCTTGCGCACACAGACGGTGATCTGTTGGACGCAAGCACCGCGTGGACTGAGCCGACGCAGGGGATTGAGCACAAGCTGATCACGATAGGTGCGCACCATGAGAGCCTCCTCCCAGTTGGGATTGCCTGGATCCTTGCGCATCAAGTTCCACTTTTCCTTACGCATTTCATCCTGCTGGACACGACGCTGCTCCCGCTGCGCCTTAAGGCGTTCCACCTCGCGCACCACGCTGGAGACGGCACGTGGCGTGCCTGGCGTGCGCGGTGTGCGCGGTGTGCTATTGACGGGATTCAGCGCCCTGTTGGATGTTTCACCAAGTATGGCACGAGCCGGTGGATTGACTTGCTTGCTGGTCTCCGGCTTGGCTGCCACCTCGTCGCGTCTGTTAACGGCGCACTGGTTTTTCTTTTGGGGACTGTTCAACTTCTTGCGATACATATTGTAATCAGTCTGAAAGCGCTGCTTTGTGTCTTTTCGTAAATCCATTTCTTCTGCCTGTTTATCCTTTACCAGCGATGCATTAAGCTTCAAGATAGCGCTCCACGGTACTTCCTTGCCTTTCACGTTTTTGCCCTCAGTCCATTCAACGGTTACGATTTGGCGCTCGATATTCTTAAGGCCGACAGTTGCTGTTTGAATGCATCCGTCAGATCGCCATATATTGATCTTATCGCCAATTTCTAATTGTTCCATATAGCGGCACGTCGCTTGTGTCCTAAATTGATGATTATCCTCTACAAAATATATATATTTATTTATTTAGTTATTAAAAAAAAATGTTTGTAATATTTTTAGCAAAATTCTAAATTTTGTTAAGTTTTACGTCTGTCGTCCGAGTGCTGTGATGGAGCTTACGATTAGGTTCTAATGTCTCGTCCTATTGGCAATCCATGCAATGCAATCCTGATAAATTTGTATATAGTTTTGAAGAAATGTTAACTTTTTAGGTATCCAGTGCGAATAATTTTAAAAGCACCCTGTTTAACAGGACAGTTTGTGTCTTTTAAATGTTTGATTTTTAAGTGATTTAATTCCAAGAATTCGGTAGATGTGTTGTATAAATGTTGTTTTTAATAATAATTTTTTAATAATTCGATTTTTCATTTATTCCATCGCCTACTTGAAGAGAAATGTGTTCGTTTTTGTGATAATCAAATCAAAATTCTTTACCGAAGGCCAAACAAGTTTGATTCAAATCATCGATAGATCTTTTAGTTTTTAATATACAGATAATATCGATGCCGCTCAAATCATTTATAAAGAAATCCTGAAATTGTTTTAAGAACATTAAGAATTGTGTTTTTTTTCTAAGAGAACATAAATAGCATTTGCTTTTAAGTAGAGCTATGTTAAGAACCCAATTTACAAAATTTTAGACACTGGCTTACCATTATAATAAATAAAAGTTTTCACTTAGGAATTTTACAAACACACACTAAGACTTTTTGGGCGCCCATCGTTATTTTTTTGACTTTACTACTTGCAAGAGGATTCTCGGAACAAAGTTGGCGTCAAGTTATGTTGTATACTAGTTGGAACCGCATTGGGCCGACTGGCAACTGGCAACTGGGAACTGGCAGATGACAGCACCTAACCCTTAAGTTCGTTGAAGTTGAAGGCATGCAATTTTCCGGTGCTTACCAGATGCAGATGCAGAACCAGATCAGATACGAATGCAACTGGCATTGGCATCTGCATCTTGGGTGAGAGTGGCAAAAGCCGTAGGCGAAACTCTTAAAAGTTTAGTTTTAATTAAAGGAAATTTGCGTGCGTGGCACTTGATTTGTAGTGTTTCCGACTTAGGTTTTGACTCTGTTGGTGTGAGTGTGTGCGGGTGGAGGGTGTATGTGTGTGTGTGTGTGTGTTAACCCTCATATAAAATATATAAATATAATTGAAATTCTAAATTGCAATTGCCGCAAGCGGCTGCTGTACCAGCAGATGCGGGGCGTTCTTAACTGCGTTTGGTCTAAGCTCTCTCTACTCGCTGCCTCCACCTCCTGCCTCCACCAACACATTGCTGTTCTACGTAATTAGAAGCAAATGCAAATTTACACATCTCGATGTGTGTGTGTGTGTGTGTCGGCTATGACGGAAGTCATTGAAAGCGCCGATGCGTACACAGTGGCATTGTGGCGGTGTGTGTGTGTGTGTGGTTAGAGCAAGGTGCAAGGAAAGCCAAGGAAGGGGCACTGGGGAAGTGGGATGCATTGGTTGTGGCAGGAAGTTGGCAGCAGGCAGCTCTGCCATGTGTGTATGTGGATAATGAGAAAAGTTTTCGAGGTGTCTGAACGGTAGCAGGATGTGTTGATAGGTTGCCTTAGCCAAGGCAGCGCCAAGGTGAAGCCTTTTCCGCTTACCAACAGATACCAAGTAGTTACTACTCATGTGCTGAACTGATTTAGAATTGCAACTGAATGAAGCAAATGCACTTCACTTCACGATTTCATTAGTTAAGGTATTGTTTGTGGTCCTAAAAGCCTGTCCAGCTTTGGAGTATTGTTACCAAACTTACGTTCTTCACTCTTTATCTATATTTGTAGTTTGTTAATGAGCCATTAATATGGAATATATAAATTTAAGAACAGTTAGTTAGATGGATTGACATTTGTATAGTTAATTTTTATATGCTAATTCGTGCACTTCATTCACGCCAAATTAATTACCACAAAGCTATTTATCAACACTGGCGAGATAAACGGCAGATAAAATCCGCGTCGTCTGTGGACGGTTGACAAATCGTTGGGTTTGTGGCATGAGTGGGGCTATTGGAGTATGGGGTTTCGAGCTGTGGGGTTGTGGGGCATGTGGGGCAAAGCCCAAGAGTTAATTTAGTGTTTTAAAAGTAGCCACAGCAATAAGTTGTAATAGGCATTGTGATAGACATCAGTGTGAAGCTTTCAAGTGTAAAATGTTCGAAATGTTTGGGGTTTAGGCGAATGGATAAATTGGTTAAAGGAGGGAAATGAAAATGAAATTGTCATTTGAACTTTGACTCAAGTCTTAACTGATGGTCAACAAGTGGAAACAAATGGGATTGTAAAAGTAATTAAAATTGTCATCCTCTTGCCCCTTGATGATGGTCCGTCGCACTACTTTGTACTTCAAATCGGATAACGAACGGATGTGCTTGAACAAAAGTTTCATATTTGCCTCTAATGCGCCTTGTTAGCGCGGCCCATAACGGTAATACACTTGAGCGATTCGAAATGATTAAAAAGCCACACGCAAAAACATACATATCGCTCTGGCAACTCCGAACGAGAACACCCCTCAATACCACATTTGTGCCGTTACTTGTCCTTGTTGCCACTTAGATGAATTTCTTTCGCGTGGCAAACGCTTAAAACAGCCGCAAGTAAATGAGTTCTGATATTGACATGAATTATACGCCTCGTTGCGCCTAACAAATACGGGGCGTTAGTCTATCTCTTTCCATTCGAATGTATTTATCTTAAGCATGTACTTATCAATTTATGTGTTAGTACTATATGCATAAGCCTAAGTACTATGTGTACTTGTTTTGTTGCTTGCTAAATGAAGTTCTCAATTTTAATGGGCACTTTTGTGTGTGGCAGTGTCGACACTTGTTTGATGCTGCAATAAATAATCAGGTCAATTATTATAATTTGTGCTTTCAAATATGAAAAGCAGCTGATTCATTTCAAATTCATTATTTGTAAACTGTGTTCAACATTACAGTTACTTTAATAAAAACGCTCGTAGCGGTTTAATATAGTAAATGCATGTTTATAATCTGCAGCTATTTAGCGCCCTCTATGGCCAAAGTGCACTGTTAAACGCAATTTTTTAGTGAATAGCAAGCAGAATTCTTATTCACTGCTTTCGTTGCCACAAAGACACTGCTTGATGAAAGTCACTGCTTTCTTGATTCGCCCAATGGTCCAATTCGAAGAACAACAAAGAAAATAATTGAATTAATGCCACATTACGTTTAAAATCTATATATTAAACATTACTTTTACAACTAATATTTATTTAATACGCAATATTCATTAAAATGTACTCATGCTTCTTAACTGCAATTACAATATTAACATTTTAGAGTTCTGTGGTTGCCACTCCCCAATATTTGCGCATACGACTTTCATGCTCGTTATAGCCATCCTCATCCAGTTCCTCTTCATCCAGAATATTGTGATCCCTCTCCTGGGTAACAGGAAAATCATATTCCAAATTACAAGGCATGCGCCGCTGCAGTGATCCAAAGTAGGCAGCATGAGGTCCACCACCCAATTTAGCATAAGCATCCCGGGTCTTAACATCAAACAGATTGTAACCATAGCTGGGCGATTGTTGAAAGGAACGCATGCTGCCAAAGTGTTCGGTGGGAAGCTGCTGTTTCATATGTTGATAGGCGCCCAGTGGCTGTGGCAACTGTGGTGTGCTGCTCGAGATGAACTTGTTGGTCACATTTCGAATCAGATTCGATTTCAGATCATTGCAATCGGCGGCGTTGAGCTTGGCTGCTGGCGAGCGCTGCTTGGAAAATGATTTGGATATTGTATTAAGCTCCTTGTCGAAGAGCAGTTGTGTGTTCTGCTCCAGCATGTATTCCCAGCACTTGAATTGCTCCTCAGAGAGCACTGATTCCGTCTCGTCCAGCATTTCCATCTGTTGCTCCTCCTGCAGCACTCGAGCATGTGCCAAAATGAACTCATCCTTGGCCACAGCCGAAGTCACTTGACTTCCATCAAAATCTTTGCATAGCAACAATTCCGGATTACTTTGACCACTGGGTGAACTGCGTCCCACAAGCAGCTCCTGCTCCAAATTGCGATGCCGACAGGCATTGCTACGATCACAACAAGTGCGTTTGCTCACAGATAAACTGGGTGGCTGAGGTGAGGAGATCAGCGCCGGTTTCTTGCGCACACTCTGCTTAAGCTCACGGATCAGGTGATCCACATCGGTGCTCAGATGACTGAAGCGTATCACAATCACACTGAGATTCGCAGTGGCACCAAAGCTTTGTGCAATCTCCAATAATCTTTTGGCCGCCAGCAGCGCATTCTCCTCCTTGCGTATCTCTCGAGCTGCACGTCCAATGTCCATGACCGACCACAGCTGATCATTGCCCAGTACCAAGTACTCGTCATCATTGCTCAAAGTGATCTAAGTAGATGGATAGAGATAAGGTGATTAAGTTTATTTTAAAGCTTATGGAGTACTTCAATAGCTTACCTCTAGCAGCTGTGCATCGGGCATAGTTTGGACTTGAGTGCGTTTATGGCTGCCGCAATGATTTTCGGTCTCTGTCAAACGCAGGTGGGTTGTGCGCCGCACCAGATACGCATCAAATAGACCGATGTGAACCAAACGCAGGACATAACGCTTCGATTTCAGGGCACGCACTTTTGCAGGCTGGCGGAGCAGGTGGAAGAGTGAGGCACTGCGCAAGGAACCGCCGCATTGACGCTGCGCCGATAGTAGTGTGTACTTGAGATAATCATTTAACGGTGACTCCTTCAGGGTTTGCTCCTGTTTCAAAAGATTGGGCAGCAGCTGTGTCATCTGCTGGGCCAGACGCACATCGTTCTCTGCCTCAAACATGCCGAAAAGCGCTTCATCCGCATTGTTGTTGAAGTGACCCAAACGCAATTGACTCACAAGCAGTTTACGTAGATTTCCAGGCGACTCGGCGAAACCCAGTGACCAGGGCAGCGATTTGGTCTTGTGCAAAGATTTGTTGTTGAAGTCACTCAATGGACGTCTTGTGCTGGTGGGCAGGGCAGCACGATTGTTGCCAGAGACATCAACTAAGCTCCAGACACGTTGGCTCTGCGTCTGACACACCTTAAGCTGTTGCTCATCCACCTGCAGCTGCAGATTGCCGGATAGATCCAGGTACTTAAGATTACGCGATGGTACCAACGACAGGAGATTAATGCGATCCAAATGATTGTGCGCCAAATCCAGTATCTTAAGCTTACTCAGCTTGGCCAGCTGTGGTGTGCTCAACAGCAGATTATTGCAGCAGCGCAGAACCTTAAGCTGACCCAAATTGGATACCTGATCCGGCAGCTGCTGCAGCATGTTACCAGATAGCACCAGTACCTCCAGATCGGGCCAGTTGCGCACACACTCAGCGGGCAGCACACCAATGCGATTGTGTGCCAGCCGCAACACTTTCAACCTGCCAGCATGCAACAGTGGCTCAAATATGTTATCGTTCAGCTGATTGCCCGTCAAACAGAGCTCCTCCAGTGCCGCATTGTTGTTCTGCTCGTAGCGCGGCAGCTGTGTCAGTCGATTGCATGAGACATTCAACAAGCTCAACTGCGAGTTGGTTACAGCAAAAAAGTTCTCTGGCAATCGTTGCAGCTCGTTGCTTTGCAGTTGCAGCTGCGTCACGCTGCTAAATGCCTCTGGCAGATAGTCAAGCTGCTGCATTGCATTGTAGGAGAGATTGAGGGATTGCAGGCATTTGATGCGATAGTTTCCTAACAGCTCCTTGATGTGACGCAGATGGTTGTGTGCTGCGGCAAGTGTGCTTAATGCGACACAGCCACCAATCCATTGGGGCAGCGTGCTAAAATAATTATCCGATATATCAATGTGCAGCAACTTTAAAGGCACCGATTTCGAAACCGAAATGCTTTGCAGACCTTTAAGAGATGGGTGGAAAAACGAGTGTAGATTGTTAAGAATTTATAGTTCTCGAAAGCGTTCTCCGTTACATACAGTTGTGATCCGCTACAAGTGTCTGCAAATTGGTGCCGTTTATAATGAGCTCAATTAACTTGTTGCGACTGCATTTCAATGTTTCCAGTTGCGCCAAGGTGCTCAAATCCAGTACCTCCATTTCGTTTTCGCACACCTCCAATTGTGTCAAATACTAAAAATGGACAGAAGCAAGAACGTTTATGGTAAAAATCGAAAATAGTTTAGTATAAGTTATGCTCACATTGTAATTGCCAATCAATATGCTGCCGCACAATTGGTTGCCCTTCAGGCTAAGTTTCTTCAATGGGGGACTCTCATTTGTACTTCCCTCTGTCTTTTGGCCAACGATGGAGGCATGTTTTATGGCTAACTCCGAGGGAATATTGCTATTGTCGTTGTTGTTGTTGTTGCTGCTATTGCTGATGTTGTTGTTGTTGTTGTTAATGTTGTTCTCGTTGCCATTACTGGCCGTAACTTTTAATTTCGATTTGTTTACCTCAGTCGTTTTCTTCACGGCCTTAAGCATTATTGTCTACGTTTTCGTTTTTCCCTTAACGCTCGTACTCGAACTGGGTATAGTAGGCGGAGGAGAGGTCCGAAAGGTAACAACTTACCACACTGCATGCATGAACGAACACGTTGAGCCAAAACGATCAAACACTTGATGCATTAAGTACGAAAGGCAAAACTAATATTTAACATGAAATTATGAACAGCTTGTAGAAATATTTCCTAAATCCACTTCCTTTGCACTTAAAACGTTTCTGCTTAGGCCAATTGATTTGAAATCAATTATTTAATCTGTTATAATTGCTGGTATTTAAAACAATTGTATATCTTCAATCTTCTTCTTGCACACAAAAAACAATCTACACCGGATCCAGGTCTATGCACAACTGAAGACTACTTGCCGTTACGACAAGCCAAAACTGATACGCTTCAGAGAACGCCATGGTTGCTTTTCTCGCTCTTCTTGCTATTGCTCCCCCTAAACATATGTAAGCATGCGTGTGTGTGAGTTCGTTGCAATACTAATAAGATCGGATCTAAGTTGCTTTTTGGCTGGTGTATGTGTGTGTGAGTGTGTCTACAAGATCTCTGGCGCAACCATTATTTCGGCCTTTTATCCAACTATGTATGAGAAATAAAATACAGTAGACATTGCTTATAATCTACCATAAGCATAGAATATTAATTTTATAGAGAACCTTTTACTTTTTCTAGGTTGTGAAAAAAGACTTAAGGCACAGAAATTAGACTATAGGAAATAGAGTTTGCTTGGCTTAGAGAATAAGTACTTATGAATTTTACTAAAAATCATTAGTCAGAAATATAATTTCAACATATTTATATCCTCAACTTAGTCTTTTAATGGATAGTTTTTACTGTTTTCTTTTTAAACAGGGGGACTTACCGAAAGCAAAGCTCTATGCTGTTCGAGAACACTTTAGGTATATGTTTGTGTGTACATATGTATGCATATTGATGGTGCACACTGAATGGGGCTTAGTTTGTGCTCAGGTCATTATTCCACAATAATAGTGCTTGAGCTCTCAAGATTTATACTCACCATGCACTGGTTGTCTTTATATACTTCGACATAATTATGATGTTTACAAATATTCTGTAAAATATTGTACATTCTCACTTCGAATTGAGACATCTTTTTAACATCCTGTTGGATTATAGAATATTTATCTTAATATTAGGACTTTAAGAACCTGTGTTCGAAGTGTGCGTAATGAAAGAGTTGTTTTGTAGCTTTGTGTTTTTTACACGAATTTAAGAAACAATTTGTTTTTATTTTTCACTGAAATATAATAATCGTTTGTCATGCACTTACGCATTAGCAGAAACTCTTTTTAATAATTGTATATCATTTCATTTCAATATTGTTTTTTTTTTTTGTATTTTGCAGTTGTTTTGCTTTTTTTCCTATGTTTGTCTTAAAAAAGTTTTTTTTTTATTTTGCTTTTATAAAAAGGTAACAACGTTTTTTACGTAACGTAACCAAAAAAAAAATATTTAAATAAAAATAAACGCAAGCAATTAAATTCTAGCTGTGGGCGATTTTGGCGTGATCTTTACCATTACATAAATCTCAACTTGGCCATATAACTTTATATATATTTATATATGTTTATTTATACGTATTGTTTTGCATAATGTACTTATGGTCAAGAAGGAAGTTATATTAATATAGGGTATAAGAAAATAGAAGTAACGTATCGAATTTTATACAAAATATACGCCATATTGAAAGAATGCGTTGTGTTTTCAGGATAATATATATAAATATACCATAATCTATATAATACAATGTAAAAACCAATGCTAAAATCTGATTAAACCAAGGAGGAGCAGCAAAAAATAAATAATTACTAGTTAGAAAAAATTATTTATAATTAGATTAATAGTTAACGTTAACTAAGCACATTATCTCTCTACCTCTTACACTCCCTCTCTCACAACTTGGAGTGTGTGTTGTTTTTTTTTGTGTGCTACTACTCATTATTTTGTTTATACACATTTATTTTATTATAATGTTCATTCTTTTTTGTTGTTGTGGTATTTGCTAACATTTTATTGTAATGCTATACTTTTATTTATTTTTTTATCTTATATTATAGTTTTTCGTACAAATACGCACGCAATAAATTTGCTGTTATAATTTTAATTTAATTTTGCAATATTGATGCGCTACATAAATTGCGTAAAGTCCTTCTACTATCCTTTTCCATCCTTACAAATGTCATTCAATTTTAATAGTTGCTACATTTATCAGTTTGCGTTTGCTAATATAATGGTTTGTTTTTTTTTTTTTTTTTTTGTAATTTCTTGTGTGTCTATTGCTTATTTTGCATACAACTTAGAGGGTATTTATATTCATATAAGTGGGGCGCATTACAAATAGATATAATATTATATATGCGTGTATATATATATATATATATATATATATATAACTACAGTTACTGTCTGCAAAATTTATTTCCCTGTGGTGTGCAAGGTTTTTGTTATATTTTTTGTTAATAGGCGACTTGTTCTGGCAAACTCAATTTTGCAAAATTCTGGGCTTAAACAACTAAGAGACGTGGCTAAGGCGTGAAATTTGATTTCTCGCACTTTTACAAACGTTATAAATGTGAAATTGTTTAAGTAGTTAAGAATTATAATAACTGTTAATTAATGTATCAATTATTTATATATACTATATATATTTGTATATAAATGTAGCATATATAAGTATTTATTTATGATGTATGTGCTTAATATACATGGCTTATTTGCCCATGCTGGTCAATGCTGCAGTCGCCGACGTTGGCGTTGTAGCAGGCACATTCTTGAGCATGCTGCCCACATCCTTGTGTCCATCGGAAACGACGCTTTCGATGCTGCTGCCACTGTTTGTCTGGCTATAATCCAACTTATAGTTGGCACTGCGTGTAACATCCTCCATGGACGCTTCTTGGCAGTCTCTTCCAGTGTGCGTCTGTGAACCGCAATTGTAGCAGGAAATTATCTTTTGTGTCACAGCACTGCCTACACCAGTTATGGGGCATACAGTTAACGTATTGTAAGGCGTTGTTGTTGCCAACAACTGTTGCTGCTGTTGCTGTGACGTAGGTGTTTGCGTTTGCACTGTGACCGAATTCGTGCTGACCACAGGTGCTGCATTTCGGCCTATTTGCCCTGGTGTTACAGCTGTGGGCGCACCTGTGGGCGTAGCTGTAACTGGTACGGGCGGATATGCCGGAACGGGATGATATGCCGGATAGATTAGTTCACCATTATGAGGCGGCGGCAATGTAAAGCGAAACGAGCTGTGCAACGTATGTGGCGGCGGTGCATGATGTGCCTTTATTAACGTGGTCGGCGGACCACGCCCACTTGCTGTATGATATGGATATGTGGCTGCATTGTAAGCTGTCGCAGGTTGTTGCTGTTGCTGCTGCTGCTGTTGCTGCTGTTGCTGCTGTTGTTGTTGAGGCTGCAGCAGCACCGTTGTTGTGGGCGCTGATGGACTTATTAGCAACGCTTGCTGTTGTAATGTCTGAGCATCGCTTGGATTACTCGTCGTATAGATTTGCTGATAACTTTTCTCCACACCATTTCGGCCATTTAAACGATGCTGCAGACTCAGCTGCTGTTTACTTAAATGATGTTTTTGCTGCTGTTGTTGCTGCTGTTGCTGATAGCTAGGCACAATACCAACCGTATGATTGGTAAGCGGTGTTGGTGTCTCCGGTGGCGTTGTCTCACCACACGAACCGTTCGAGCAGCCAGATTCACTACTGGTGGTTGGGGCGCTTTTACTTGAGTTGACCCTTGTCCCAGCGCTAATATCGTCATTTATATGCATATTATGCATTGTCTGGGCAAGTGTGCTCGCTTTGATGTAGTTGTTCATTTGATAATGTTGCTGCTGCTGTGTTTCCTGACTTACCGGAGACGATTGCTGCTGATGTTGCTGCTGTTGTTGCTGATGTGCGGGCATGTATGCATTCGCATTAATACGCTGTTGTGCCCCTCGAGGATAGCTTGCGTTGCGTATAATACTGGACAAGCTAGCACCGATGGGATTGACGCCGCCTTCGCTAATGTTCTAAAAGAAAATATACAAAAATATTAATTCAACAAAAATGCAAAATGAGACGTAATGAGTTAATATCAATACAAAAAATATAAACCAAAAATTTTTATTTCTTTGGCTTAAACAAGAAAAAAAATTTAAGCTTGTTTTTCAAAAAAACTACAACGTTAAGTTGCGAGCATAGTCTGACTTAGATTGGCACATACATTTATAAGCTATACTTTCTAGTATCTGCACAAATGTGATTCCTGGGATTCATTCTTTGAACAACTATTTTTTTATTACAATAAACATTTTAATAGCAAACTATGCAAAAGGGTATTTTATGCTCGAACCATTACCCTGTCTTGTCAACATACCTCGTCAAAATGTTTGACATGCTGTGAAGTCAAATTAGCTTCTACAGAAGACGATGTAGGCGGTGGCGTTGTCTCCACAGAGGGTCGACGAGTGTTTTTGGCGCTACCAGCCAAACGTTGGGGCAAACTACGCATTTGAATTTGTTGCTGTTGCAATGGAACACTACCGCCGCGATCACGCTGCGGGCTGGTCGTGCGACTGCTCGATGGCGATGATTGCTGGCTACTTAGCATTGGCGAGCTGGCTTGTGGCGGTGGCACTTGATGGTCCAGACTTTGTGGAGGCTGCTGCTGCTGCGGCGGCACCGCATACATGCTACGCATGGACCAAGCGTTCGCCGCCGCCGCCGCTGCTATGGCATTTGTGTCCGCTGGAATGGTGATGTTGGATTGCATCAGATGTTGCATGCCGTCGACTTCAGTACCCTGCGGCAGTAGCTGCAAATAACAATATATAAATATTTAAAAATAGAAAAATATAAATGTTCTTGTTTTAACGCTACTAGTTTTCTCAGTACAAACATGGCCTAAAAACGAAATATAGGGTATTCCCCAATTTATTCAAGCTCTTACCTTGGTCCAGGGCTGAGGAAACATCATTGGCGCTGCCACCTGCTGCGTCTGCATCATCTGGGTCATTGGAAGATGAAAAGACGGTGGTGGCGGCTGTTGCTGCTGTTGTTGATGCAGCAGGAGCTGTGAATGCGCCGGCTGTGGCTGTTGTTGTTGCTGCTGTTGTTGTTGTTGCTGCTGCTGCTGTTGTTGTTGTTGCTGCTGCTGGTTTATAATGTGTGTTTCCTTAATTTTAGCCAGAATTTCGCCACATTTGGTGTTTTGATGGTATGAAAAAACTGGGTGCTTTGCCGCCATTGTATATACAAGCAACAGCTCCAAGAACGCATCTTGATCGTTGATACTGGCAAAATCACGTTCGCCCCAGCATTCGAGTGTGCGAAATATTTCGCTCACGCAGTTACGATTGCAGGCGCGGATCAATGCCAAGTAGAGAGCCATTTTACGGCGTATCTTTTTATCTGTCGGTTCACCCTTCTGGCAGTTGTACATGTCGGCAGCTAGATCCTGGGGATTATTCGCGCGCAACTCCATGCCGCGCAGCTCAGGCGAGTCGCGTCGGCCGAGATCCTCTAGGCAGGTACCTAGAAAACGCAGCTCGAACGGCAAACAAGCCTCGAACAATGAACACATGGTATCGATGCGATTGTAGCTCTCCAGAGTCTTAAACCACTGTAGGACGTCTTTTGGACAAATCATTTCCAATTTTGTTGTGGCACGCACGCATTTACTAACTAAAGTCGAGCCTGGAGTGTTTATATGGATTTATGTATGTATGTACGTGAGTCTGTATGTGTGTATGTTTGTGTGCAAGTGTATGTATATATGTGTATGTGTGTGGGTAAGTGTACTTATGTGTATAAGTCGGTGTATAGTGGCTGCTGCTCTAGTTACGTGTGGTGGGTGCAAAAACCACAACAACAAAAAAAACAGCAACAATACACTTAAATGTCGTCTTGTATTAAGACAGCAGCTGCTCTGTTGCTCTCCTCCACTCGCTTCTCTCTTTGTTCCTTGCTGTAGCAGATGCTTATTAACTTTTACGCACGTTTTTTATTTTTCCACTGTTCTTTTTTTTTGCGTTCTCTTCTCCTTTTTTTTGATACTTCAGAAAGACATCGACTGCTGCTGCTTCTGCTGCCCACTACTAGTTGTCGCATACATTTGCGGGCGCTGCTGCACCAATGTGGCCAGAGAGACTCCACAAAAATCTACTCGCTACTCGACTTGACTCGACCACTCGCCGCTGTCGTAGTATGCTTTTGCTGCTGCTTACTTGCATGGAGTTTTTCTACTTCCAATACACGAGCACTGTCCACTGTTTTCAATATTTATGCGGTAAGCACGATAATAAGTTTACACTTTGATGCATTAGCACACTTTGCATATTATTTGCCTTTGTGTGAGTGTTTTCACAAAATTTTCTACTTTCTGCTCCAAGAATAATGCAACTAGATAGGGTTGTTGATATTGCAAAGATGTATCGATGTTTGCCAGTTTTGATACGTAATTATGTTATTAGCGTGCGTCACTATCGATAGTTCAATGGCACCAAACAATGCTGTCAACTCAAAATTATAATTTGACCCAATACTGCAATAAGTGCACATATACACCAATATTCAATTCTAATGTATTTTGACACTTTAGAAATCAATGAATGAGAATCAAGATTACCGCAACAAAATTTAAATTTGCTGTTAGACAGCACTGACAGCTCACAGCGTGAGTAAATCGGTATTCTAATGCGATTAAATATTTCTCCATTCGATACTTTTTAATATGTATAAGTTTGCTAAACATTTTAGATAACTTTGATTTAAATGTTTTTTGCAAGTTTTCTAGAATCAAACTAAATTTCACTAAGAATATATGGTCTCCGTTACAGGATTTTAAAAATTAATTTTTATTATGGTTATTCATTCGCGGTACATCTATATATGCAAAATTAATGTTTATGAATAAGAATAAACTGCAGAAACTGCTTAGAAACCATCTTCATCGTCTTCAGCCATCTCCTTGGCCAGCTCCAAATCCTGTTGCTCACGTTCGCGACGTTCCTCGGCGCTCTCCAAGTCTTTTCCATAAGATTTAGGTGGATAGCGCATAGCCTTAACACTCTGATTATGCAAATTTAAGCAAAACGAAATGCGCTCATGAAAAGCCAGTTGTGGCTCGCGTGTACTATATATATCGGTGCTCTCCTTGCTGCGCATATAGTTTTGGGCCGGATCCAAGGTTGCCTCAATTACACCATCACGAATAGCCTTTGATACTATAAATTCGGCATCTTCGGCAGAGTCTAACATTAAACGTTTTGCAATATCCTTTGGCGAGATGCGGGAATATGACAAACCGATCGAGCGTATTGCTGTCTTGATAACATTGTGACGCAGGCGTATAATTAGTGTAAATGTATGGTCCATTTGAAACTTGGGACCAAACTGTGCAACCACATCTCCAAAGCGCTTCAGATTACCCAAACGCACAGCCTGTGTGAGTTGGAAATACGGTCCGAGCGATTGGCGCAAGCCGCCTTGACGGAATACAACGCGCTCTGGTATGTTGCCCAGCAACAACTCTACGACAATGATTAGCTTTTGCACCGTCTGGCGGAATCCAATCGCGGCATGTTGGGGGGATTTGCGAAGCGCCTGCACGAGATGCTTGTGCGCATCGCTGTACTCCAGCTTAGCAGCCTTGATGCGTCCCAAGTAGTAGAGAAATCGAGCCCACTCATTGTTGCTAGCCGACTCTGGATAGACTGACTTTTTCACCAGCTTATCAGCCTGATCGTACAATGCATAGTGCAGGTAGTTACGCAGCAGACAGTTAAGCAAAACGGCTTGGCCCTCAAAATCGTTGCGCAGTGTGGCTGTACGCAGGCGGGCATGCAAAAAGGCTCGGATACCCTCTAGTCCATTATTAAGTTCGGCAACGCGCGAATGATAAAAATATGATTTGGCGCCAATAAGATCCAAAGTGCGGCGATTTTGTATGGATATTTTGGACATCAATGCATCGGAGCAAGTGCCAGCACGCTTCAAATCGCCAGCATCAATTAGTTTTACTAGCAGCAGCAAATAATAATAGGCATCAACTTCAGCAATGGGCGCCTTTGTGGCCACTTGTTTCTTGGCCACATCAGGCAGTTCGGTTGCATCCTTCTCAAGTGCTGGTGTCAACGACAAAGCGCTTTCGCGTTCATTTCCGACGGGATAAATGGTTTGTGCCAAGTTGCGGAAGACAACACCATTTAACTTGCGACGAGTGATTGGTAAGTTGCGTAGGACACGCAAAATAAAACTGATAGGAAGGATACAAAAAGTTATTGTCTTCTCATTTTTAAGTATTTTCTTGTATTGATAATTTTTAAAGACAGTTTATATTTGCCACAATACATGACAAATGGGAACTTACTTTATCTTGCCCTTCCACTAGCCCCCATATTGCTTATAATCGTTTGCTTACCGCGATTCCTTCGAGGCTACGGACTTCTCAATCTGTCGAATTTGCTCGCGTATTTCCTGGACAGAAGCCAGGTCTTGATTCTTTTTCTCATCTGCCAACGTTTCGGCTGTAGCGTCTACCTCCATTTCTACGTCGTGTTGTGTTGCAACGTTCGCAGTGTTTGTCATTTTTTCAAGTACTTGCAATTTGCGTTTAACTACTGTTTATGTTTTAAATTATTTTCACAGAAATCGGCATCCAAAATTGCCAAGTAATGCCAGGCTCTAGAGATGAACGATTCTTACGACTCACACTTTCATTTTATATTGCTATCGATTAATGACTGTTAACAGAGACAACTGTTAAATATTGCACTGTTCAGTTAACAGAACGAGTTTATTTCTTTTACCATACACCACGCTCATCAGCTGTTTTTGTCACCGAACGTTATGAGATAGCAAAGCACTATCAATTTTTAAGAAATAAAATAAGCTTATCATAAAATTATTAAATAGTGAATAAAACATTAATAGTTATGTTACGTAGCAAACATGTTATGCGCCAGTTGCAACTGCCACTTCAGCGTGCCTACTCAACAGGTACCAACCCGCCCGGCAGCAACGATAATAATGAGGATAAACATCCCATTCGGCGAACATTACGATTGCTTGGAGATGATATGCTAAAGATCAAAGAATTCTTTGTACCGAATGCTGATAAATACGAAGAGACTGCCAGGCCCATTACCACACAAAGTAAATTTAAATTTGGCGGTGACCAAGGAAACATAGACGAATTCCAGACGCACTGTGATGTTTTAATTGTTGGAGGCGGAGGAATTGGCAGCTCCATAGCATATTGGCTTAAGGAAAAAGCTCGTAATGGACTGAATGTGGTTGTCGTTGAAAAGGATGATAAAGTATATGTTATGTAAATGTTTGTTAAGAAGGATTGGCTAACTTAATATTTTTGCAGTACACAAAATCCGCCACGAGAGTATCCTTGGGCGCGCTTTCGCAGCAGTTCTCGTTGCCCGAGAATATTCAAATGTCTTTGTTTGGTGCAGACTTCTTGCGTGATGCGCAAGAGCACTTTGGCTCCGATATACCCATCAGTTATACGCCACATGGACAATTAGTGCTTGCCAGCGATGCAGATGCCGAAATGCTTCAAAAGACATCAAAACTACAAAATGAACTGGGCGCTCGAAATGAGCTGTTGATCCCAGAACGATTAGCTTCCAGATTTCCCTGGCTTAATACCAAAGATGTCGCATTGGGCTGTCTAGGCCTGGAGCGTGAGGGTTGGTTCGATCCCTGGGCGCTGCTTACGAACTATAAACGTGCTGCCCTGGGTTATGGTGGTCATTTTGTGCATGGACAAGTCGTTGATTTTGTTTTCAAAAACCAGTCGGATATTATTGTAACCGGCGACTCAAGCGCCACCGAGGGCAGCTATCAGAGTTTAGATAAAGCTGTTGTGCAAATGCCAGATGGTGCAAAACGGACCATTAAATTCGCTCTGTGCGTGATTGCAGCTGGCGTCGATTCAGGAGCAGTTGCCCGATTGGCCCATATTGGCCAGAGTACTGGCTTGCTAAGGGTACCACTACCCATAGATGCGCGCAAGCGGTATATGTATGAGATCAGCATACAGGAGCGTAATGCTCCTAGCATGGCAATGCCAATGATTGTGGACACAACTGGAACCTTTATACGGAGGCAGGGATTGACTGGCAACTATGTGTGTGCTCAAAATGCTGAGCCTGGTGACGATTCAAACTGTGACAATCTGGATTATTTTAATTCAAGGATTAGACCCGAACTGGTATTGCGTCTGCCCTCATTTGAAACCGCTAAAATTGAAAAAAGTTTAGCTGGCTGTTACGACTACAACGTTTATGACGAAAACGGCATTCTGGGAGCTCATCCGTACTATCACAACCTATATATTGCTAGCGGTTTTAGTGGTCAGGGCATACAACAGTCACCAGCTGTTGGTCGTGCCATCGCTGAACTTATTATGGATGGACAGTTTCGCACTTTGGATTTGTCGCGCTTAAGCTTTGACAGGTTAATTGTAGATAAACCAATGTATGAGTTTAACGCTTTGAATTAAACGTGAGTTAACTGTAAAACCTCGTTACCAAAAAAAAAAAGTTATGTGAATTCGGTTATTTAAACAAACCTAGCAACAAAATTAGTACAAAATATTTGACCCATCAAATCAATATTAGGATCAAACTAATTTGTGGTTAAGTGAATTCATGTTGTAAACGGTTACAAATTTTATTCAACTTATTGTATGCAAATTTTAACTAAGAACAATTTCTATTGATTTCTATTTGAATTGTCCAGGTGTTGGGCCAAAAAGACCGCCACCCTGTTTGCTAGCCGCACGAGATGGCGCAAATCCTAGCAGCTTTTGTATGTTTTGGCGTATAGACATCGTACAGAGGATGTACAGAAAGATAAATGAACAGTCGGTGTAATCATCACCGGACAGATTCCTATGGCTTAGTCCTTGTATCCACGAGATGGGTGTAAAGGGCAATTGTGCTACGACACGTCCGTCGAATATGCTGTTAAACATGCTAAGCAAAGCTGTAAAAGCAAATCCTGTGGCAAACATTGACTTCATTTTAACCAGCGACAAGTCGCGGTTGTTGTTTTTGAGTTTCTCCTCATAACGTTCGATTTTCTTCTTAACCGATTTGTCCAACGAATCGCCATGTGTCTCTTTACGGCGTTCCACTAAAAAAATTGTCAACTTAAGGAAAATCGACTTAAACTTTTAATAAACAGCGACTTACATTTTTTGCTCTGTTTATCTACTTCGGTCTTCAGTCTTTGGTATTTCTCGGTGCGGTAAACCAACACCCAGGTAAGCCCTATAAGATATATGAATATATGTAAATTTTCCACTTTTTCTATAAGTGCTTACTGTTAGTCTTTTCTGGTACGTACCTTCACCTAAAAATGCAGTACATATTGATATAAATACAATTAAACATGTGTCGGACCACATTTTCCTAGTTTTTTCTCCAAAGTAAAATTTTTAATGAACTAATTCGATAGCGATAAACGCAAATGTTGCTCTGAATCACTTTTATCGAAAATAAAATGTAAATGCAGTGTTACCAGATCTGCTATATTTTCGAAAAGTAATTTGTCTGATTGTGAAATTCGGGTATCAAGAAACTTAATTTATTTTCTTTAAGATATATAGTTTTATTTTATTTTTTTAAGATTCATAAATAAAAAATAATATTAAAAATTATAAAAGAATTCAAGCAGAAGTGTCTGGATGTTTGTAAATGATGAGGTCAACAAATAACAAAGGAAAAATCATACATATGAGCGGCGCGTATAATCCACCAAGTGCACAGTAAAAGCAATTTCGCTTACTTTGCTGTTCTAAAGGAATTAAATATTATTTTTAATTGGCATATTTTACAAAAATGCTCTCCTTACCGCGGTCAAGCGCTGAATGAAAAGAAAATTCATCAAAGGCAGCATCGTTAAATCAAAACTAATAAGCAGGATGGATGTATGCATTTTCCCCTCATTGCTTATATTGTCTGAGGTTCTTTACTTAACTGTCAGTAGTTTATAATTGTAACTTTCTTTACTTGACATGAGTGCTTGAAAAAATAAAGTTAGCTCTTGCACCTTCTGTGTGAAAACACAAACGGCTCGTCAAAACGGCTCTATTTAAAAAAAATTTAATAGAAATACAAAACGGTCGTCCACGACAGATTCCAGCTTATAATAAGATGATGAGTGACTTAAAATAACCAATTAGTTTTGGAGTTTAAAATTGATAAAACGAACTATTTATTTTTTATTATATAGTATATGGTTTTTTTAAAATGTGAGTCACTTGATTTTGTTAAATTTCCATTTTTAGTCTTCCTAGAAAATTTACATTTAAGGTAAACTGCAGTTTTGAAAAAACCTTCTTTATCTAAAAGAACAAATTGTTTGTGAATATTGAGAGTATAGAATCAAGTTATATTTTGGCATGGTCACAAGCTTGCCATCTGTAATTTAGTTATATTTAAGATCTTGAAAATTTCAATTACAATAATTCATTTAATTAATTTGCATTTGCAGTTTGGATAGTATAGTTATGTATATATAGGCGAATTTTAACACTTGCGGCTAGAGTTTAAGGACTCCGAACTAAGACAAGTCCATGCGCCATGTACCCGCCGCCTGATGTTCTTGTTGTTGTTGTGGATGCGCGCTGTAAAAAGCTATATATGGGAAAGAAAGTAAATCAAGTTATGTATATATATGTAAGTATATATAGAACAGCAAATAGAGAAAGGGGAAAAAAGAAATGGAAATCTCAATGTTAGGCTTCTTTTGTGAGTGTTTTTTTTTTAAATATTCAAATCGAAGTTAAACTTAACTTCAAGTTGAATACTTAAACTCAGAACAATTTAAATGGCAAAAATAAAAATGTAAGGGCTTTAACGAGAGCCCCAATTCAAATGAATCGCTGCTATATTTGCTTGATTTTTGTTTTGTTTTTTGTTATCTCTTAAAACTTGTCGTCGAGGTGACTTCATTTGTTTTGTTTTATTTCGCTTGTTATTTAGTAACTGCCTAGTAACGTCGTCGCTCACGGTCGCGACTGCGAGAACGTCGACGTTCATTTGAGCGATTCCGACGTGTATCCCGCTGACGATCGCGATCCTTTTCGCGCTCCTTATTGCGCTCCTCGCGTTCCTTAATACGCTGCTTATGTTCCTCAATGCGCTTTTGACGGAACGCCTCCTTTTCCGCGATCTATCAAGCAAATTCAAATGCATAAAACTTAATTTGAAAAAACATTGTGTAAATAATGCTTACAGCTTCCGGCGTAAGGGGCAGCCAATAAATGCATGGCGTGCCCTTAGTTTTGCGAAATAGATCATCTAATAGTCTGACAGGTGGTTCATTTTCCTTTTTTCTTGCTTTGAGTGCTGCTTTAAAGAATACTATTAATAATTTAAAATATATGGGTGACTTAATGCTTACCTGGAGATCCGCTTCTGCTGCGACCATGTGTCTGATGCTCATTGCGATCGCGCTCCCGCTCGCGTCCTCCACGATCCCGTTCTCTTGATCGTTTACGATCTATTCCACTGCGATCAGCATCCTCAGCTCCTTTGCCACCACGATCTGTCTCACGCAGTCTCGAATCAACGCGCTCCTTGCTGCTACGCCTCCTATCATTGTTTGATTTTTCACGCTCATTGGGCTCTTTTTTGCCCACATCCCATTCGCGAACTGGACGTGTCGGCTGTGCAATAACCAATTATAAATAAGAAATATAGTTTGTGTGCGTTATGTTTTAAATTTCAAGGCGCATACCTTTTTTTCGCTAGCATCCAAGCGTGACCAAGTATTCCCCGAGTTTTGATTATCTCTGGTGTTGTCCTGTGAATACTTGGGTGTCTCATTCTTTGTCGATTGTATGGCTCGGTCCATGTCATTGCGACTGCCAAAATCGACATTCAAGCACTTGGGGTTTGAGACTGGCCAACGGACGCCATGCAGTGCGTGTCGTGTTTCAATGGCTTCGCTACAGATTAAATTAATGTGGAAATTGTTAAGTCTATGCCATTTTAACGCTGCAAATGCTATCCTCACAATTTTTCTTCATTTAATAGTTAATTTTAAAATAAAAGAACTTACTCCTCTGTAGCATATGCAACATAACATTTGGATTTAATGCGATCGATCCAGAAACCATCCTCATCAATAATTTTGCCAGTGCGCGCCAGTAGACCTTTCAGCTGCAATACCGTAAAGGGTCGCACCAGATTTGTTATAAACAGAACGTGACTGGCGCGATTTCGCGCCGGACTCGGAGAGCGGGCAACAGGAACAGCAGCGTTGGAAGCAGGTTCGTTAGCAGATTTACTTGCACTTGCTGACGTGGCAACCGCTTCTTTCTCAATTAGTTTTGGTTGCGGCTTTTGCTGCTCCTCATCAGTTACGTTGCCTTCGTCGCGATCTTTGATCACCCGCAGTTCGGGCGTTAACGAACGTTCATCCGTGTCGTGATCGCTAGTGACAAGACCCTCTTCCTCTGAAGATGATTCTAACTGCACATCGCTAAGCGGCACTGGATTCACCACGTCGGCTATAATGTTCTTTAATGAATCCGTTGAAATAGCTAGCACTGGCGGGGCGCGATCAGCCACTTTCTTGCTCAGCCATTTCCTTTTGCGAACGGATCGCTGCTGTGTAGCAGATTCCTGCGTATCCTGCACCTTGATAGCTTGCTGCTCTGTTTCTGGCTCGACAGATTCCTTGTGATTCTCTTTGTGTTCATCGGTTTTGACTGGCTTGTTGCTGTTCAGTTCGGGCATTTCCGGCTGTTCCAATGTCTCTGATGTCCTCTCTTCCATGTCCTCTGTTTGAATTTCTAATACATCGCTTGTGGTTTTTAGATTGTCCTCATCTTTACTTTCTGTAAAGCTTAAAGAAGAAGCAACTTTTACCTCTTCCACGCTCCGCTCGGCAGCGTCACAGTTCCTGGTGCTGTCCTTGTAATTCCTATTGCTGTCCTTGCCTGTGTCCGGTTCTTCAACATCATCGGCCTTGATTTGGTCCTTGGGTTTCTCCGGTTTTGCCACATCTTCAACTTCTTTCTCTGGTATAACAGGAGTTGCCTCTGCCTCCTTTTGCGGTTCGGCGGGTTGGTCATCGGGTTCCTTCTCAGCCGATAGCTTTTTATCGATATCGACGTTCTTGTTGCCACTTAACTCAGAACCATTTTCAATTTCCTCGGGAATTGTTTCCACCTTCCGCTCGACACTCTTCTCACGATGACTGCTTGCACTATTGCGCTTTTTTGGTGTCGTGCGTGTGTTGCGGCTTTTGCGCACTGGAGATGTTGCTGCTGCGACCGCATGTTCCTCACTTGAGGCGCGTTCAGTACGCTCCGCATTGATTTCTTCAATTATTGTTGGCGCCTTTGGTTCTTCTGCCTTCTCAACTTGAGTCTCATCTTCGGTTTTCTCATTTTCAGATACTTTTCGCGATCGTCGACTGCGGCGTGCCGGCAATGGTGCTGGCGATGAAGATTTTTTTCGCTCGCTACGACGTCTCATAGCTGTGTGAAAAAAATGCTTCCCGCACACTTATGCCACTGATATAAACACTAAAATAAAATGCTATTGCACTTGTTTTAAAAGTCAGTGTTACTCGTTTATGTCAAACGTTAATTTCTTTAGTTGTATTGCGGTGTGCAAGCTTCCATAACTCGTAAAAGAAAATTTTGCCTGCTAGCGAAAAGCGTCAATCCGCCATCAATAGGTAGGGTTGATTTTTAGTACAACTAATGCTTTGAGCAATCGCAAATATTCAACTATCGAAAAACCTATCGATTGATTTGCCATTTTTGGGATGTTGATATATAACAAAAAACTGTCGTTGCTTGTCAGCACGAATAAAAATTAAATTTGGACTTTAGCTCGACTTGCTGATTGCTTATAATGTAAAGAAATTAACAAAAATTGGTTTAAAGCTAAGATTCAAGAAACAAAACTTAACATTCGCTAACCAAGTTTAGAGGGTGGACTCAATTAGATTTAGGGCTTGCATATATTTTATTAAGAAGTTTTTCTGAATAAATATAATATATATTTTATAATTAAACCATCATGTTTTCATAAACCGATTAGTTTTATTAAAATATTTGTTGCTGCTATCTTTTTCCAACACTGAATTTACTCATATTTCGTAATTGAACAGCACGACCAGCAAACGTATTTGATGTAACTCAAATATAAATTTATAAGTTAATAGTAAAATGTATTAAGTACAAAATGATGTTAAAGAATTTTGGTAAACTGACACAAATATTGTGTCGCCTGCGATTTGTGCGTGCCGTTGTCGCAAATCCCAATGGCTATGCCATTGGAAATGTGCAAAAGTCAACAAATCTCTCACAAGAAACAAGAGCATTACGCTCTATTTACAACAGGCAACAGAAGCAGCGGGAGCAACGCTCCTCTACATATCCAAACACAGGCTTGATATTTTCGGTGGCGCTTGGTTTTAACCTTTTCGGTGGTGGCGATGACAAGGACAGTGAAGAAACGCCAGAAACAAAATTAATTAATACAATAAAACGTTCGATTATGTGCATACAAAGCGAACAGTATGACAAAGCCGAGCAAATGTTACATCTCTCACTACGCATGGCACAAGATATGAAATCATCGAACGGTATTACGTACGTTTACGATCTAATGGCGAATTTGGCCATGGAACGCGAACAGTTTAAAAAGGCAGAGAAGCTATTTGTGGATGTGATGAAGCGCCTTATGTCAGAAGGGCACGCAGAGGACAGTCCCAAGATTTTGCACATAAGTTCGAAAATAGCGCACATGTCGCAACTACAAGGTGAATTGGAGAAAAGCTTTCAGGGCTTTACATGGACATTGCAGCAATTGGGAAAACTGGTGCAGAAAATGCCTAAAGACAATGATATACTTGAGCTTTATGGCCTAACAAAAAATTGGTATTGAAGGTTGTTCCATGCTTCTTTGCAGCCAATAACTGACTACATTTAACATACACATTTTAAACTAATAATATTTTATTGTAGGTTTGGCCAGTTGCTCATGAAACAGGGTAAATATGCTGAGGCAAAGAATGTTTTTAAGGAGGCCCTTGCGATTCTTATTGAAGTCTATGGCTCCCTTAACGAAGCTTCAGTGACTATTTTGAATAATATCAGCGTAGCTTATGTTAATGTATGTCTTATAAATATTCTAAACGCCTAACATCTAACATATTTGCATTTACATAGTTGGAAAACTATTCTGAGGCAAAGGAAACCCTGTTGCAGGCTCTGGCCATAGCCAAAGAACTGAAAGATGCCACACAAGAGAGCGTCATTCAAGCCAATTTGGGTCTAGTCTATCTGCGCGAAGGTCTGCTAAAAGAGGCGGAAAACTTTTGTAAACTTGCCTGGAAACTGGGGAAAAGTCAGAAGAGCGCTGACGCATTGGAACAAGCTGAGTATTGTCTAAACGAAATTAAATCTAGCACAAACGGCTAGAATAGATATAGTAAAATTTTAAAAATATATGTGTAATGACTTTTTATTGTTTATCAATACAAATACTTTCCGATTTTTTTTATGTTTCATAATTTGCAAATAGATAACTGTTTACAAATATTGCGAAAGATTCGCAATGAGTATTAACTAGCGCAGATTTTATAAAGAAAAAAGCAAAAACTTAATTTAAGGATTTTCAGAATTTTAATTATTTTTTGGAAGCTCAATTTGAGAGCGGTGTGTTTATTTCTCCATAGGATTTGTATACATTTACTCTTGTGGTTTTTTAAAGATTATTACAAAATTATACATTTCCCAATTATATTTGCAAGTACACTTGGGCCACATATACACACATTGATTATTAAAATCCAACCAAATATTTTATCCAGCGGCACTGCTATTAATGCATTTATTCAAACTTAGCTATAACAATCATAAGTGCAACGCCGGTCAGCAGCGCAAATATTTCTTTCAACGATTGCTTAAGCTTTGTCGACTCCTCCAACAGTTCTGGCAGCACACTTACAGTCGCAATGTAAATGAAACCACCGGCCGTAAAAGGCAGAACCCAGGGCGCCGAGCTGCCATCGCTACTGCCAGCACCTAGTAAAGCCAGTGCCGTGCCTGCCAAGGCGCCTAGCGCAGTCACTAACTGTAACAGCATGGCTTTGCGGCGAGAGCAGCCGGATTTAATCAATATGGCAAAGTCGCCAATCTCGTGCGGCACCTCGTGCAGCAGTATGGTTATGGTGGTAACAATACCAATGCTATTACCTGCCAGGTACGAAGCACCAATAGCTAGGCCATCTGTAAAATTATGAGCGAAGTCAGCGGCTAAATTCAAATAGCCAGAAATTTCCACTTCGCCCTCATCATCATCGTTTTTTTTAGTAGTTTTCTTCGGTTTCGTTGCTGAGGACTTCTTCTTATCCCCTGCTGCACTCTCTTTTTCCTTCGCAATGGGTTTTGGTTTTGGCGAACCGTGACTGTGTCCATGTCCACCAGATCCGCCGCCTTTAAGTATGCGTACTATTTTTTCCACCGATAAGAAGGCAATAATGCCACCAAGCACCCAAAGGCCAACGCTCATATCATGACCATGAGCATGTCCTGCATCCTTGTCCTCTCCATGATGATGGTGATCATGGCCATGATGATCGTGGTCGTGTCCATGATCGGCATGACTGTGTGGGTGGGTGGCGTGCGGTATTAAGTGTAGAAACGCATCACCCAACAAACCGCCGGACGCAAACGCTAGCAAGACTTTAAGTCTAGGTTTCATGGCATCGCTGTTATCTAATGGTATAATGTACAGCAATACATAGGGAGCAATACTGATAAGCAGCGTCGAACCCATTGAATGCAACCAAATACTATTCATATCTGTAACAAAAAACAACGAACGTCGTAAATAAACGTATGTAGTAAATTAACTAGCGACCGCTTACCAAGGGATGCCGGCCTTGTAGCATGATGCTCATGATGATCATGAGCATGACCATGATCATGGCCGTGGTGATGATGGTCGTGTCCATGGTGATCATGATGGTCATGATCATGTTCGTGGTCGTGATGATCGTGTACTACAGGCGGCGCATTTTTAGCATCAAAGTGCTCATTAGCTTCGCGGGAGTATTTAAAACTGGGATTGCCCTGAGATTGGCATACTGCAGGTAAGGATAGAAGAATGGCTATAAGCAGGATGCCCAGTGCAATCTTTTGATAGAATTGAAACCTTGACGGCTGAAAATCCGTCAATTGTTTTGACATGTTTGGCCACTTTTCTCCTACACACGCGTCGGTATTTTTTTAAGTGATTGTGACGTGTGTTTTTTTTTTGCTTTGTGGTTGTGGCATACGATAGCTACTAAAATGGTTATCGTCATCGATGTCTATTTCAATTAGTATCGCCTTCGTGTAGTACTTTTTTGTATTTTTTTATGTGGAACTTATCGATGGTTTTTTAAAATCATACAATTTGTTGGAATTGTTATACAGTATGCTGCGATCGCTTGAAAGATCCTGTATATTAGTTTTCAGTTGGGCGATTATTCAGAAAACTTAAACACAATACATTCAACAATAACAAAGGCATTAATGTCTGCAATGGCATAGCAAACCAATCATTAATTGCTAATGAATTCCCATGCTTACTTAAAGGCACTTATAAAATTATATTTTGCCGCTATTAATACTCACACTTTTCAAATAATTGTTGATCCAAAATAAACATCATTAACTTGATTATCGTTTTTAACATTTAATCATAGCCATACACTCATTATATAGGGGGTTTCTGATAAACAGGAAATGCAGGAATCGGCTTGTGCCTTGATATTAAATTTAAACACCAGATTGTAAGAGTAATATTGTAAATATTGGTGGATTAACTCTTTCGCCTCAATAATTAAAAACTTTACGAAAAATATTTTAAAGAATGATTCTCCTAGAAAATAGGAAATAATAAGAGTTTAATTAAAATGCTGATAGAATTTATAGTTTAATAGATTTTTTAATAAGTGTTTCGTTGTCGTTAAACGATGCTAATAAACTATTGATGTGTGTATAAGTGGGGTGAAGTGTGTGTGTAGAAGAAAAAAAGTTTCCTGTTTACATGAAGTATATGATGCCGTAAATTATTTGCTTACAGAATTGAAATAACAATTCGTGGGCAAAGCTCAATAAATAATATGTTGGGATTAAATTTACCAAAACACAATATAAATTAAGACATGGTTGGTGCTGGAACGAATTGGTGGTATCAGCTCTAGAAGACACGCAACGTTATCCATGGAAAATAAATGTAGAGAGTAATTTTAACATCTTTTTTGTAGTATATACAAGCCACTTTGGTTGCGAATTGCTTGGTGCACTGGGTGTGCTCAGTACAGGTTGATCTTCTTTAGTATCGTTTTGCGGCACATGTGGCAAGTTCGCAACGTTTCGGCGCAATGAGAACAGGCGCCGTGACCACATAGAAAGGCGACATCTCGTTTACGCTCCATGCAAATTCCACAAAAGTGCGACTCTTCAAACTCCTGCACCTTGTTCTCTAGATACCGCAGTAGATCGCCTGATGGCAAGCGAGCTTGATCACTGGGCGACGACGTGGAGGACAACTGCTGGCTAACAACCTGCCGTCCATTGGCATCCAAACGTCGCTCAATGGCTACGCCACAGCGTAAACATTTCTTCATACGTATGCTGCATTCCTCGCAAGCAATCTGATGCAGACATGGTTCTGAAAAAAAGAAAATAAATAATATATGCTTATAAATATTAAAATTCGATTGTCTTTCTGGGCATGTTTGCTTACCAAAACGCACTAACTGCAGCGGTTCATTGCAAACGATGCACTCCAGTTGGCTTGTAATTATTCCTGGCAATGCCGCCGCCGCCGCTGCACTTGAATCGATATTTGGGACTGGCGGCTTTGGTGCTTTCTTCCGTGGCGCCACCTGAGGGGAAAACGCACTAGTGGTGGCATCCGAATTGAGTTTCTTATTGCCTGGCGATGGCTGCAGACCAGCAGCAGCAGCAGCAGCTGTACTTGTTACATCGCTGGGCTTGGGCTGCGTCAAGGACGGAGGTAGCGTCAATGTGCTGACTGTTGCATCATCAGAAGACACAACAACAAAGCCATCATCACCCGTGCCAAGGTCCAAAGCCTGCATATTACGCTGCAGAGGTGTGGGTTGTGGTGCTGCTGTTAACGTTGTTGTCGTGGTGATAGCCGTCTCCTCGCTTTGCTGGCCAAAGATTAGCTGCCTTATGTTGCGATCTGTGATCCATTCGAAAATGCTAGCATTAGCATTATTTAGCTCCACACGGCAACCGTGTCGTGATAAATAAATGAGTACGCTGTACATAAGACGATCCTCGCTGCGTACACTTGTTTGAGCCAGGCTGACGAAGAACTTGTGGATTTCAGGCGCATCCTCCGGAGAGGGTTCGGCAGCTTGCTGTAAATTAGATTTTTTAATAACGCACAAATGCATGGCATTGTCCCCATCCTCATCCTTGGCATTAATATCGCACGATAGCTTGACCAGGCGCTCAATAACGCTCGGATGTCCTTGTGAAACAGCTAAGAGGAATGGCGTCTGCCGCCGATTGTTGCGTATATCCAGTTCGGCCTGACCCTCAGTCACAAGCGTTTCCACGACTTGTGCATGGCCATTAAGTGCGGCCAGATGAAGTGCTGCAAACCCGTCATCCTTGCGCACATTAACCAATTGACGTGACAGCTGTAGGATGCGTCGCGCAGCCACAACATTGCCCTTGAGTGCCGCATGATGTAGCACGTTGAAGCCACGGTTGTTCTTAACCGTAAAATCTAAGTTTGGTGCATTGCATAAAAGCTCAACGACTTCGGTGTTCTCTTTGCCAATGGCATCGTGCAATGCCGTATCTCCATACGAGTCCTGTATATTGACATTAGCATTGTGTTGCAACAGCTCTCGCACACAATGTGGCGTCTTCTTGTGCGCGCAAATGTGCAGCGCCGAACAGTGGCTTGAGTTGAGGAAATTCACTGCGGCACCATTCTCGAGCAGGACACGCATCGTTTCCGGCTGGTTGCCAAAGGCCGCATAGTGGAGTGCCGAGTCGCCCTCTTTGTCCACCACATTGACATTGGCACCTTTGGAGATGAGGTAGTTGACCAGCTCCACGAAGCCCTGATGTGAGGCCACTTGTATGCATGCCTTGCCGCCACTCATCACATCCACCTGACTAGGATTCACATCCAGGTACTGCTTAACAAAATCCAAATGTCCTTGGGCAGCCTTGCGTACCAATTTATCGGCCACAGAGCTGCCGGAGAGACCGGAGAGCGGTGTCATTACATGATCAGTACGGCGATGACTTAAATCCATCATGCTATTAGAACGTTCCGCTGCTGTCGCTAACGGTGAACGTTCAAGCTTGACACATTTTGGATTCAATGTCCATTCAAAGCCATCATCCAGCTGCTGTATCCGCAAATCTCCATCCGAGTACACCTTAACCACTTTGCACAGCTTGCCCAGAGCCTTAAATAGATTATAACAATAAGTTTATGTGTTGGCTAAAATGTTATTTAATATTGACTCACATATCGCATAATATCAATCCATTCGCCGTGTCCCTTCTGCAGTTGCTGTACTTTTTGTGCATCGCTTATAATTGTCACCAAATCGCCAACACGGAACGATACAACCTTGACGAGTGCGGCGGGATGAAAGGTCCAACGATTTGGACAGTTTTCGTACTGGACACTGTGTAAAATATAAATATATTTAAAGTTCTGTATTGTATTTAGTTATCTTTCTGCTTTACCGTATATCTCCTTTTTCGGTTATGCGATGCACTGTGCCCAGTTTGGCCAAATGTTCGACCATGCGCGGATTCCAGCCGCCATGACCCTGCTGCAGCTTCATCAGTGCATCCACCTCGAGGCAGACCTTAACGCGATCGCCCACGGAAAAGCTTGGCTTCACCATGGACACAATTGGTTGCTGTTCCTCGGGCTGACCCAGCACGGGCATATGATCCTTATAGTAATGTCCGCCGCACGTTGCTGCTATATATTTAAGATCCACGTTGCCCTTATGGCCGAGACGATAGACGTTTGTTGAAGCCGTTACCCAAGAGACGTTTGCGACACTTCGACACGATTCGTTGTCCCAACCACGTATTTCCATAACACGCCCCGTTTTGCCCTCACCGCCGTCCTGATCGTTCCACTCCCAGTCCGGACCACGCACAACCTTTGCGCCAACAAAAATACCACGCAACTGTATACGTTGCGATCCTTTACGCGGTGGCACGCGAACACCTAACGATGTTGGCGTCGTATAACGCACAAACGGATGCTCCAAGTCGTGCAAATTTACACCGTAACAAAAGGCGCACAAATGATAATTGGTACACTGTGCGCACTTAAAAACAATGCCAGCTATGCCCGCTTTAGAGCAACCATCACAAACGACATTCGAATGACGCACGCCTAGAAACATATCATAAAACAATAGATTAATTTAGAATTGTACGAGATATTTTATTTGATTACTTACCAACTTGTGCATTGTCTACAATAATAAGATCGTATTGATTTTGATAACCCACTCTGTAGTTGGTCCGATGACCCGAATCCCAATTGACCACAACCGTATTCTCTGGTGAATGCGTTGATCCGCAGCGTCCTATTTCACAAACGGTGCCAACGTGACCTTCTCCGTCGTCTGTTGGATACAAAATGAAAAACAGATTTGTTTGTAATGGAGCTAAGATTCGTTTTGACTTCGCACTGCGAGTTTATGTTAGCTACTATTTATAAACGGTATTAACACACACCCCAAACACAAAACAATGTACTCGAAATGCTCCCAAGAAAATGTTTCATCCGGTGCGAATAGCACGACGACGTTTCTTTGCTCTGCTTGCCAAACATCTCCCCCAGCAAACGAATGTGTTTTTGTATATGCATATGCCAGTTGGATACAGACACGAGGTGAGTGCAGCTGCACTCTATATTTAAACATGCGTGTGGCAACGCATTTGTTTAACTTTCCCCCTCCTAAGGTTCCCCATTTCCATTAGCTTATTGTCTGGCTTATTTGCAACGTTTACATAAGGTAATGGTTAGGGTATGTCTATTTATTTTAAATAAGTTATCTTTAGACGGAGGTATTATTATTATTAATGTACATTTGTTTACTCCCCACTTTTATCAAGCAGCTGCAATCCTGGCTAGCTCCCTTCATCTATATTTAAACATTTCAAATGGCACGCGCCCCACAACAGACGGCGACAACGACGACAAGCGTTTGACTTCTTTTATGACAGACGGAGTATAAGAAGAAGAAAAAAACACATGTGTGCCTCGATCCCCTCACTCCTCATCCTTCACAAATGCTATAACATTTTGTATACATATGTGTGTATGTGTTTAAAGCAGCAGCGCCAAGCGCAAAGCTATTTGGGAAGCATTCCGCCGCAATGAGTGTGACTAAAAATAGCTTCTCCCGTCTCCCCTTTACATTGACTGCCAACCAAAAGTGGAGATCGTTTAGTATGTGTTAAAGCATACACACGCACATATAGACGTACTTATACACACACACACAGGTATGTATATATGATAAACAAATTATAATAGCTAGTTAATACTTCAAATGGATAAACATATACAAAACATAAATACGTTGTTGCCCTGTTGTTGTTGTTGTTGCCATCCTACCTTGATTCGACCATATCCAATTTGGACCGCGTACAACACGTACGCCCGGCGGAATGGCGGCGCGCATTCCCGTATTTAATTGTTGCGTATCTGTCGCCTGAAAATAATGTTTTTTTTTAATATTTCATATTCAATTATTCTTATTGATACATTTTGATAAACAAATTGTGTAATTGTGTCAAATAGATTATTGTTACGCGGGAGGGCAGCATCGCAAATATTTGGGTCAAATGATAAAATCAGCGCATGTCTAACTGGAAATACATATGCACACACACAAACACAAATATATATATATTGCATATGTGTGAGGAGATGACCCGGGCTGATGAACCACCTTGAAAGGGACGAAGAGAATGCAGGTGGAACGCATTTTAAGCAACAATTGAGTATTTTCGGCAATATTTACTTTACCAAATAACATTTAAAATAAATAAATGTCGTGCTTTAAGTGTCGTAGTAACGCGGTCATCTCTATTAGGTCTTGTATGACCAGCATTTGAATAAAGCCATTGTTTTAGATATATGTATGATTCAGCATTGTTTCTGATAAAGCATTTTTGGGAAGGGAAAACACATACATGCGTACATTTTCAACGAAGTGTCCTCAAACTTTATCGGCTCCTGTAACTGCAGCTGCTGCAGCATATAAGAAAGTGAAATGACGCATGAGATAAGACATATGGATACATATGTATATGTATACCCTATATATTTAACATATCTATATACACACATTTGTGTTTTTACTTTGTATGTATGTAATGGGGGAAACGTTCAAATTCCACTCAGCGATTACGCATGTTTTAAGCATTTTAACAATTACTTTGAAATTATAACAATTTGTTTGTTTTTGTTGTGATGGGGACACACAACTTACCAATGCAATTTTTTTTGCTTCCGTCAAACGTACAAATGTGTGTGTGCGTGTGAATAATTTGTGAGCAATTTTCTTTCAACGCTAATCTACACTTAATATCCGAACTGTTGAGCCTGATAAATTAGAAATGCATTTTCATGTGCCTTTACTTCCTCGACATTCACTAATAATTTATGGTCTTGCATTTACTTTTCTGTTATATACACCACATGCAAATAATATACAATTTTTTACTATTTAATTACGTGTTGTTATTTAGCGTTCACTTTTCAATTTATCACACCCCGTTTTCGTGTTTTTGATGGAACGTTTAATGCATTTTAATTTATTTTCTTATCCAAAAAATTGTACTTTTAAGTTAATTTTACTTTAATATCTATGAATGTGAAACAGTGTGGCTGCAATTTGCAAAATAAGGACAGTGTCGATTTTGCAAAAGTATTTAAAAAAAAAATACCAAAACAATATGTGCTCCTCAGTGAACGACAAACTCCACAATAATCGAAAGTGCTTCTCACACAGAGTTAAACAAAACAATAACAGCTGTTTTGTTGCAAGCGGTCACACTGAGCGCCGGCAGCACATGAAAGACTTATTTTGATAAATAATGTTTATTTACTTGAAAGTTAATGCAACAATTATATAAATACTGGCTAAGAGCAATGTCAACCCAAAGCAATGGTAGTAAACCAACTCTGTCTAGCAAGCTGGCAAAGTTTAATAATGTGGCAAAGCCAAAAATCACAAATGCCAGAAACGAAATAAGGGTAAGAACAATTTGAAATTTGTTTTTCGTTTTCAGACTAATAATAAATGTATAACTGCTTTTAAAACATGCGAAGGACATTGAGGATTTGCCGAATGCTTCAGCTGCACCGCGATACTTTTCGCCAGTGCAAACACGCAAACAGCGGCAAATTAATTCTCTGCCAAAACCAAATTTACCCGCCAAGAAGGCGCGCCAAGTTGAAGGTTTAAAAACTAGCACGATTAAAAAGGACACAGCGACAATTATAAAATGTGATATTGTGCCAAAAGCTGAACGCCTCAAAGAATGCAAGTTAAAAGTTGAAAGAGAAGAGCCGGAACCATTGAAAGATATTAAAAAAGAGCTCATATCAGTTAAAACAGAAGTGGATGTTCCTAATTCTAATTGGAGAAACCATTTGGAAAACATTCGCCAAATGCGCGCTAAGAGACCAGCACCTGTTGATACTCAGGGCTGTCAAAAATGTGCCGATGCTAATGCCAATGAGAAGGTAAGCAACAAGGGGATATAAGCAATAACGAACAGATAAAATTCAGAATCACTAACTTTTTTTAGACGCAACGCTTTCACAAACTGGTGGCTCTTATGTTGTCTAGTCAGACAAAGGATGAAACAACATTCGAGGCAATGAAACGCCTAAAAGAACAAACGTTAACACCGGCTAGCATACAGAAAATGCCAGTTGGTGTTCTAGAAAGCCTGCTGCATCCAGTCAGCTTTTACAAAGTATTTACAAATATTAATTGCATGATTAACGACATAATAATTAAATATTCCAAAATACATTTCAGAACAAAGCCAAGTACTTGAAGCAAACCTCACAAATACTTATCGACCAATACAATGAAGACATTCCAGATAACATACATGAGCTGTTGAAGCTGCCTGGCGTTGGTCCCAAAATGGCACACATCTGCATGGCCACCGCTTGGAATAAGATAACCGGCATAGGCGTCGATACACACGTGCATCGTATTGCCAATCGTTTGTCCTGGCTAAAGAAGTCCACAAAAGAGCCAGAGCAAACGCGCATTCAGCTGGAAAGCTGGTTGCCCCGCGAGCTGTGGGCTGAAGTTAATCATCTACTTGTGGGTTTTGGTCAAACAATTTGCACGCCTCTTAGGCCCAACTGTTTAGAATGTCTCAATCAGCACATCTGTCCGGCTTCAACACTAGGCAAAAAAACTGAGCCAAAGTCTAAAACGAAGTTAACCATCTAAAACTTAATTAACCATTTTTGAAGGACATCTTAAAAGTTACTGTAGGGAAGTAAAATGAAGAATGTCCTTATCATTAATACTTAATGTAAATAAGATATAAAAGTATGCGTTTATCGCAATCATATGAAAGTTGATTTTTGAGTTAATATGTTGACTTTAAAAGCTTAATTTATAAACATTATGAAATAATTGGGAATTTACATATTTATATATTTAAAAATGGAACAAAAAACATAACAGTATTGGGTTATTTAAAAGTAATCTCAATAAAATATGAATATGCTTATTAAATGTTTTGTTTGGTATCCAATCTCTATGCTAGCGTTATTTTTGTCATCATTCTAAATACATGAATCCAGCAATGCTTTCAGCTTTCAAAGTTTTGATTTTGAAATAGCCCTGTATGCTTTTGAGGGAGCTGCTCGGATTGCTATCGTTGATTAACAAAAAGTTAATGGATCTAAAGAATTTTACATTTTAAACATTTTCTGCCTAATCGGATTTAGGGAAACTAACTTAAAATTAAGATTTGAACTATTATTAAAACCTTAATTTATTGCTACATTTTTATTTCAGTGCACGGTCAAAGTTCGATGGGAGCAGATTCTGTGGCAACATCGTCTTTCGTCTACTTTGTGTATGTTGACCTCATGCGAGAAAGTATTATTCAATAAAATTGCTCTTCATTTTAGCTTCGCTGTATGAATTATGTGCACAGGCACCATCACCAGCAGCAGCAACAAGACCAACATCAACAAGAAGACACCGCACGTGACACCTTAAGCCCACTCTCCACCTCCTTTTTGCCAAGTTATGGCTGGCGTGCACTCATCATCAGCTTCGTTGCGTGCGCGCCTTTAGGAATTGGGCAAGTGGGATTTTCGGGTGTGTTTTTTCCGGTGTTGGGGGGTGTCGAGACAATCTGTGGCCTAGCATAGCTTATAAATGATGCACAGCCAGACCTCCCGCACCACATCACATTACACCCACTACACCCCACACCGTATTCCGTACACACAGACATAACTTTTAAGTTCGAGACTTCAACGCCCCGTTTGTCAGGCTGTAATTCAACGCTGTTTACGTGTCCTCGCCTCCATCCACATCCGGTGTGCACAGCAAGGCGTCTATGTCTGTGTTTGTGTGTGGGTTGTGTGTTGCCGGCGCCGTCGTTTGGTAAATGGCTGGTTGGGGTACCGTGAAGGCTATACTACTTAAGCGTGCAACAACAACAACAACGACAAGGAGTAAGCATCGTCCAACTGTCGGCACGGGAGTCATGCGAAAATGTTTGTCTGTTTGTGCATTAGTGGGGGTGTGAGTTTGTGTGCAAGCATAGCACACGCACACACACACACACACACACACTCATACAATAACATTCTTCAGTGAGTGGCATAAGGATAACAGAACTCCCTCTGCCCCTTTAGTCAAGTCGCAGTCGCACAAGTCAAGTGGAACTCTACAAATGCGTCAAGTGGAAGCGCAGCGCGATATGCCTGCTGTTATTTCCCCCCTTCCTTTCGCCTGCATTGCCCTCTGTCTTGCCACTTGTCGCCCTTATCAGCCACCCACACACGAAACAGTAGCCAAAGTTTGCATCAAGTGCTACAGAGAGACATCCTGTGGCGAATTATGGCGTTTTTTGATTCAAGCCCAGTACGCAGTTTACTTTCCTACTTTTAACTAGAGTCAAGTGAATCGCTATTTTGTTGTTTAACTATTCTGAGCGGGTTTCTTGCAATTGTTTTTTAGTTTAAAAGCTACAATCACTGTGAATCTATATTTAAATATAAATATAATAATGCTCAGCAGTAAATGCATTGCTGATAACTTTTAATGTAGTCTATAATCGATCAATGATCATTTGCCTATCGGTTCTTTTTGCATTGCTCCCAAGATGCACGCTGTTCAAAAGATCTAGTTTTAGTGCAATCAAGCTCTCTGAACTTATCTTTATTGCTTTTGTACTTAATATCTTCTTTTCAGCATAATAAGTTAGGTTTTTTCGTACATGCGATATTTATTCAACAAAAAAATGGCCTAGGAACACCTAGACACAGATGTTACTCATAGAGTTGAATTCAACGTAGTCAGCCGCAAAATAAAAACTGGCAAAGATGGGCAAGGAAATAAAGACCAAATGGAATGAAGAATAGAGTCGGTAAAAACGATGACGCTGACAGCTACGCACCCGTGCTCGAAACATACAAACATATCTCTAGTAACTAAAACGGGTCGCTTAAAAATGGCGTAGTTCACCGCACCTCTGTGCGGCCAGCATAAACAAAATGACATAAACAGGCGGCATGAATGGCAGGATGTGTGGCAAGGTGTGGGACTAGGTGTCGAGTCCTTGCACGAGTGTGCAAATCCCAAGCACAGGGCACACAAAACAACAAAAGTAAACTTGCAAAAAAAAAACACAAATAAAAACCCTACAAATACAAAATCCACATCCACACGACGCAAATTGTATTTTTCTTCTTTTTTTGTGCTGCTGTCCGTACTGTGTGTCCTGCGTCCATTCCAATTGCTGGCAACAACTGGCGGTCGCTGCCGTCACGCATCAAGCATTCATGCCAGGCACCAACTACAACAACAACAACAACAACTTGAACAACACAGCGACAGCAATGTGCCCGCACACACAGAGCTTACACGCCTCCGCACGCGTCACACGAAAGCACGAAACCAATTTGAGCACCCACATTCTCTCTCACCCAATTAGTCGCACCGAGTCACACACACACACACACAAAACATCCATGCACAAAGCCCACTCTATTTCTGCTTTTTGCTACCCACATCAGCCATCGTTGTCGTTCGCTTCGTGTCGTTATCCTCGCGCGCACGCTGCTGCACACTTTTTTGTTGTTGTCGTCAACGTTGTTGTCGTTTTTGTTGCTGTTGTTGCCCTTTTGCCATCATCAACGCCATCAGTAGCGTAAGTTGTGCTGCCAGCCAGTCAGCCAGCCAGCGAGCCTTGACATAGCGACATAGCGGGGCGAAGGGAGCGTACACAGCCACAAAAACAGCAACAACAACTACTTCAGTATGCGATATAGTAAATATGTATATGTGTGTCTGTGTGTGTGTGTATGTATTTGCTAACGTCGGCGACCAACAAGCGACACGATAATCTCGCACGTCGCATTTTTAGTTGCCGCACCCACCGCACCCGCACACACAAACACACACACACACAAATAACTTGAACACTGCCATGGGGTCCTGGCAAAAAGCCAAATGTGGCAAGTAGCTGCTGCCTGTGTTGCGCCCGTCGAGAATGTGGGCGGGTGGTTGCTCTGGGTATGGGAAGCTCCGTGAGTTTGCCATTGAGTGCGCCAGGCGTGCGGGGCAAGCAAGCTACCGACAAATGCTTTCGAATTGCCATGACAATCAAAATGCTTACAGGTACAGTGTGGCCAGACATTCGCATCGAAATAAGTTAATATTGAAGTTTGGTATATACTAAATAAATATATATATACTAGCTCGGCCAAACTATTATTATGTTTTAATCTGCATTAATTATATATAACTATTTTTAATAGTAAACATTTAAATATCACTCATTTCTAAGCAATATTTCCCCACTGTGCTGGCGACACAAGTGCGACAATATCAACAAGCGAAGCAGCCGTCGCCAGAGCTTGAGCCTGACGACGCCCATCAGACACACTTCAGCTCAGGCTGTCATTTCGCTTGCTTGCTTGTGTATGTGTGTGTCTGTTTATTATCGTCAGAGCAACCTCCCACATTCACACCCTCACAACACCAAGCCCAAACCCTCAAGCAAACAGAACTTTGTCGTTCTCGGCCAAGTACAGTAGTTAAGTGAAGCGTAAAATGTGGAAAGCTATTTATGAAAAGTTAAAGTGCAAAGTCAAGTCGAACTCTGATGTACTTTAATACATAGTTGTATAAGTATTTTTTTAATTCCAACTTCTTATATTTAACAGTATTTCTTTTATTTTCTAATGTGAATAGTGTACATCATTTTACAACCTTAATCAAATTGTACCACTGTATTTCCCCATTTGGTTGCTAGTCAAAAGCTGCCGCCGCCAAGACAAATAAAAAAGGCAAAGAAAGGGAAAAGAGAGAGAAAGAAAGAAAAAAATACTGTATGGCACGGCACGAAAGCATGTTGGCGCTAGCGGCATTTGCGACGCATAACGACGTCGATGACTGCCCTTCTCAGCATCGTTTCCTTGCTCTGCCATGGCGCTGGGTTCGCCTTGCCAGTTTTTACCCACACCCCAGCACACCGCACGGTACTTTTGAAGTTTGAGCTAAGTGACATGCTGTTTATTGTTGAAGGGTGTTAGAATTGCGCTTGGCGCGTACATACCAGTTGATTTGTGGAGCGAGAAATTATTATGCCAAGCGCGTTGAGCACCGCACGCGCCCGCTTTGCCTTTACACGGCAAGCAAATATTTATAGCAATACGGCTCGGCTACCGATGGCCAATTAAGTCCAAACAGCAATCGTAAATTCCATCGATTGCTGCCTGCAGCTGTCCTATACATGTCCTTACCGATGAGGTAATTAATATTGACTAATAGTTGATTCCTGATGAGATGGGTCTTACGACATTTTTAAAATTTAATACATAAAGTTATCTTGAAACAAAATTATATATGTTGTCGTGAACTAAATATGTTGCAAAAAAAAACTATTTACAAAATAATGACAGATATGGGATCAAATTCAGCCCAGATAACTATCAAGTGAAGAAAGCAATAAAAGCTAACAAAGATCAAATAAAACATTTAAGGCAAGAAATAAAAATAAAGAAAGTATGAATTTTATGCTTGTCAAATAAATACGATCGTTTCAACTAAAGATAGCTTAAACCAAATTCTTCATTTCAACATACAGCTTAAAGCAATTTCTGTAAAATGTTTTAAAAAATTTACCCAACGCTTATAAGTATGCTATGAATTTTTTGCATCCCAATTAGCACCACTGAACTAAGCATACTTGTTGAGTGAATGCTGCGGCATTTTTGAGCAGTGTAGCTTTTCACTTTATTCGCACCGGAGTGGGAAAAAGGTCCTGTTCACGCCATGCCATGTCAGACATACATACAAACAGGACGCATGGGGACAAACGGACAACGGATTGCCTGACTGCCTGCCAGCCTTGCTACTGTGGTAGCTATGTACACCATGAATGTGCGAGACGCCAAAGTTGCTGGGTTGTGGCAAACGGCAACGGCCACGACAACGACAACGAACAACGGCCGCAATGGAAAAATAAAAAAAAAATAAAGTAAGGAAAAGTCCCCACCACCAGACGCCATCAGCAACATCAGCAAAGCAAGCACTAGTACCACCATCGTCTGTCCATTTGTCCATGGCACGTACTTTAGAAATTCCATGCAGATGTGCGCCACACGCCGAGACGTGTGTTTTGATTTTGCTAGCACAAAAAAGGACGATGACAACGATGATGACGACGGCGGGGAGCAACAACAAAGCGGAGCAAAGCCAAAGCTCAACGAACGAACGAACAAACGAACGAACGAAAGAAATACATACACACAGTGTGTGTAGCTGGCTTTGGGGGATTCAAGCACTGATGGGGCTGTGCAGGGTTAGGGGCAATAGGGGTGTGCAAGAGGTTGCCTGGCAAACTGGCAACGCACGAAAGAGCATCCAAGCGAGCAAACCGTGAAAAAGTGTCGACAAAAAACAGCAACGGCAAACGGCAACAGGGCGACGGCCAGACCCCAAAGGAAAAACTGGCAACAACAGCAATGTAGCAGGGTGCTGAAGCGGGAGCGGGAAACGGCAGCGGCAGTGTAGAAGTTAAAGCAGCAGCTGTGCTGTGTTTGGTGTGAGTAACGAGCCACGCGAACGCGCCTTTCCTGCTCTCTGGCTGTCTGACTGTCTGCCTGCCTGACTGACGAACTGACGGACGAACTGACTGACTGCCAGCACGATTGGGTTGGGCGTGTGATCCAGCACTAACGGAATAATTGCTGGCAACTCCGGCAACAGCTCACACACACGCGCACACATTACAAAACGGAAGCCAGACGAGCTGGCGGCGGCAGCTTGCGTTGGCTGATTTTGCACACGCACACAGCCACAACCACACCCACACACACACACACAACACCCACATTCACTAACCGAAATAAGGACGTGAAGAATGCATTACCTGTAACTTTCTTTTTTCCTTTACTTTACTCATGAGAATGCTTAAAGATAAATACTTTATGTTTCACAATTTACTTTACTAGTTTATTTATTGATATTTTAGCCAAAAACGTTTTATATAATATAATATAACATTTTTGTTAAAAGATATTAATCAAAAGCTAAGTAAGTAACAGCAAATATCTGCAGTTTTTTGTTTATATCAATACTCTGTGACCTATCGAGCTCTAGCTCAATATAGCAAACAATTTCAAAAAGTTTCCTACAGGGTGCACAACAACTATTACACACAAACAATCGCACAAAGGTCGCGCTCCAGAGCTTTGCGTAGAGGCCGCCGGGTACATTTGGTCCCTTAAAGTTGCGGTGTGTGTGTGTGTGCTTGTGGGGCTGTCTAACACGCCATGTCCATGTGGTTTTGCTGTTGCTGTTGGCGTGTGTCGTCTGAAAGCGTTGCTGCTGTTTGGATTGTTGTTGTTGTCGGTTGGTTGTTGCTGTCGTTGTAATAGGCATTCCGTTGCTGCTGCTTTAGCTGTTGGCTGACTGGCTGGCTGCCTTTGAGCATTGGCATGGCTTTTTAGCCGCAATGCCGCGTTGTTGGCAAGCAACCTCCTTTTGGGTGGCATGAGTCCCGGTTGGCACGTCCGCTCATTCATCCGTTGTTTGCCCTTCTCCACCCGCCCACTTGTGCCTGCTCCCTGGCTGGTTACATGAGAAAACTTTGAAACTGAAGACACTGGCGGGGCTTGAGGCACGAACCGTTTGGACCGCACGGACAACTAGGGACGGACACATAAAGCTGCCACTGCTGCCATTGGGGCATAAATGGATGGCGTTGGCTGGTCGCTCTTGTCTGGCCCCCGACTCCGGCGAGTGGCGGTGGCGGTGGCAATGTCTGATTGTTAGTTGGATTTTGGGCAGCCACCAAGTGAACGAGGGGTAAGAGGCGTAGTGCCGGGTGCATAGGACAGGACAGGACAGGACAGGCCATCACAGGGCCAGTTGCCACTTGCCAGCTATAGAAAATTGTCATAGGAATCATCATCGGCTTCGTTAGATGTGGCCTCAGTGGTAATTGTGGGACATTTTGTTGCCACCATTTTGTCCACACACACACACACACACACAGACAAATACACAGACACTCACTCAAACACAATGACTGCGTCTGATTGCGCGTCACGGCAGCTCGGTCCCGGGGGCTGTGGATCCTTGCGTTGGCTGCGGAGATAAACGTTGCTGGGTTTGCCAACGGGCAGGTGGCTTATGTTTGGGTTGGGTTCGGGCTGTGTTGGGTTTTGTGTGAATTGGGGGGGTCAAAATGGGGCTTTTATGTATGCGTAACTTTTTATGCACGCGTCCCAGGTCGTACACTGCCGTACCCCGTACTAACCGACCGCCTGTCACAGGTGCTGTCGCTTGCTTTGCCTGCCAGCCTGACTGCTCTTTGGGGTTTGGGGATGTCCGTAATAGCTAAAGAATTACATACTCACACTAAATTGGCTGAAACAGGAAGCGTAGTCGTTGCTTCATTAAGCAGAATTTCAGATGACGATAGACAATGGGCGTGTGTTCAAAACAAAATACCAAAGTAGAGCTCAAAGGGCGGGCAGAGCTGTAGGGTTTTGCTCTAGGTATCTGACAATAGTACATAGTTCCATTTTAAATTAAAATGTCTAGATAGAATTCATATGGTTCTAGTATTGGTACGAAGTTATATTGAATATTGTTAGGGTTTCCTGATAAAAAAAAACAAGCATTGATATCGATCGCCTTTCATTTATCGCGTTTTAAACTAAGGTTGGGAACCGGAATTGAGTCTGGGTTGTCTCAATATCGAGCAAGCTTTTGCGTTTTGTAATCGCTAACCTAATCTAGTCCTGAGACGATAAGCTAATAAGTAATAAGCTTCTGCGCTTTGTAGAGCAACTTTGCTTTAACTTTATCTCTGCTCACTTTCTCTCTCCAAAACAATAGAAAAATTATTTCACGAGGCTTACTTAAGGTTATCGCTCACTAAACTTTTACCTCGGATTCTATTCTGCTAAATCTTTAGAAAGATCTTAATTTTGACAAGCAAAGCTATGTAATGTAAATGAATTACCAACAATACCCTCATTGTCAAAAACCAAAGGATTCAACATAAGCATAACATTTAGGGCAAGACATATTTTTAGCACCTTTTAAATGTTTTTAAGCACATCTTTCTTTAATCTTTAAGTGCATGCAAATGCATTGCGTATATAAATCCTAGCTAATGCATTTGCCTTAAAAACAATATGATCTCGCCCTGCGACAAAAAAGAAATGTTTGCACTCTTAAAACACTTTATGATCCCCATGAAGTTGGCTGCACTTATTTGTTGCACTTGCAATATGGTAGCGCTGAGTGTCTGGGTGGCAACGCTGTAACTTGCAAATTGCTTCATTTAAAAACCAAAGAAAAGAGGTGCAAAACACAAAAACTAAAACAAAAAAAAGCTAGCGAAACCATAAAATACTTATTAGCAAGCGCGGTCAGTGGCTGTGTTGTTTCTCACACACACGTTTAACGCAGCTATACATATCATTGCGCCTTTTGTGTAGGCAACAGAAAACACTATTTCAAGCGTCAACGTGGCAGGTCACGCTTATCGAGCAGTGAGAGCAAAAACCAAAAGCAGACCGAAGCGCCTACTTAGATGTGGTTGAAAAGTGTGAGCCGCCTGGGCTTATGGCGTATTCTTTGCCACACTTTTTCTATTTATTTATTTTAGCGGTTTTTTTCTTCTTAACGCTTATTTTCTAACGCCTGCGGCAGGCGGCATCGTTCTAAAAGTTAAATTTTGTGGTTGTTGACGGCGGTTTTGGTTGATTGTTCATGACTGTTGACGGCACAAGCAAGTCATTTAAGGGCAGAGGATCAACACGCATACTCAGTATATATATAGTAGTTATATGTACGTATACGCAACCTTTTTCAGTTGTTGGTGTTGTCGTTCTAGCAAGTTTGCAAAGACCCCAGGCATATGATTTTGTGAACCTTTCATTTTTCGCTCTTTCGAAAGTCAGCGAGTTTTTGCCGTTGTCTGCTTATTGTCTCGTTTGTGTGGGTGTCAGACAATTTGAACGTAGTGTTGGTCTATTTAAAATGTGATGAAAACTGTTGCCTATTTATGTGGGCACCTGCATAAGCAAGATGGCATATTCATTTTCATAGACATTCGAAAATGTTATGCACAAAATATGAATAAAGCATAACGTATAGCGTTTGTAATTGTTCTTTTCTGCTGCTGTGCTTGCTGCTGTTGTTTTGTATTAGCGCAGCCAACGGTAAAACTTTTAACACCCAGGCCACCCACACAGACAAGCTGCTCTGGCACTCAAACTGCTTTTAACCACCTCTCACCCACCTCCAGCCGGCTCTAAAGTCGACCCAAAATCCCAAAACGAACAAGCGACACGCGCCCTGGCCAAGGCTTGCCATGGCACAGAGCACAGAGCATGTCGACGACAGACGCCGCGCCGCTGCCAGGCCAACATTAGCATTGAAGTGTGCAAACGACGCCACCCACAACAGACACACAAATAAACTCACACAAACACACATACCCACACACATACACAGAGAGATGGGGAAGGGCAGTCAGCCGTCGCCGCCATGCTATGCCATGCGGCAGTTGGAGCACTCACGCAAATTTCAATTTTTTTCACACCAATGGCTCTGGCTTGCCCTCTCCCTTTGCCACATTGCGGTTGTGTGTCATCAACCCGACAAATGTGTCGTAAACGATTTCAATTAGTTTCAAAAGCGTTTGTTGAAGTTTCTTTCCAGCCATATTCTTATCGACATTAGCTGATAGGTTTATGTTTTAACTTAATTTATCTCGTTTGCTGTTGCATAAATTTTCACCCTTCGATAGGTTTGCCTTCCTTTTTTTATTTTTAATTTGTTGTTCTTTTTTATGTCCTTGACTATTTGATAAAGCAACGTTTAATTGTTAAAAAATATACATTTTTTTAAATATTTGAAACTACTTATCGAATTTGTTTCATTTGTAGGATGTACATGCCGCCATGCTGCCTGTTTTCGAAGCACGCGCCAGGACACAACCGCACACACAAGCACACACTTACATACATATGTATAAGGACACGACCCGCACACGCACACACACACACACACACTCACACTCAGAAGCGAGTCAAAAAATATACATATACAGGCACACATACAAACAAACGTATTGTACGTGCTTTTACTCACCCCGTGTGGCGCACTTCCTTTGATTTAGTCATTTTTCTCTCTTTAGCCGACAACCAACAAGCCATGTGGCAGTGGCACTGCCTGTGCCAGTGCCATGGAACCGCACATTGCTAGTTGCCAGTTTCACCCGACCACCAGCCACCCAGCCACCCAAAAAAAAACCCACCGCCCGGTTGGCAGTGTGCTCACTTCCGACGATTTCTGTATGTGCTTAAGTTTGTATGTGTGTGTGTGTGTGTGTATAGAATGTTGCTCCAATCGTCCTGGTCTGTTATATTTTTTCTTCCATTTTTTTTGCTGTTTGATTTTCATTTCTGTTTTGCTACCAATACCTTTTGGCCACTCTCGTTCTTGTTGCGGTCGTTGTTGTTGTTGCTGTTGGTTGCCGTTGTTGAAGTATTACTTTGCAGCTGCCACATTGCGGTAGCGTGCTTTTCACTGCTGTCCATAACTTTTTGTTAATGCAATCTCTTTTCGCTTCACACTCTCTTTTGATATCGTTGCTATTGAACGGCACATGCTGGTATTATGTGCAAGGTGACGTACGAAGTGGGTTTTACCTTAATGTTAAAAAAAGCTACAAAGCAAGATAGACTTAAGAAGAAATTAGTAATTGTTTTGCAGAATAATACTTATGAAAATTTCATCATGAAACGCAATGCTGCTAATGAAACTCTTTGGTTATAAAATCGATCAGCATCGATACTGGCTATTGCAGCGCATAGCCGATTGTCGTCTAGGCCGCATACGCGATTCATAAAACTGAATACCCCAGTTGCATATACACCACATAGAGATATACAACGTTTGCATGTAACTTGCCGCCAATTCAGGGAATTCGGGGGTGTGGGAAACATGGTGTAAGCAGCCAAGTCGTGCAGAAACAAGAGAGCACGGGTAGAGCATCAGCGTCAGCATCAGCATCAGCATCAGCTTTAGCGACAGCGACAGCTTTGTTGCTGTAGCTTAGTATGGGCTCTGAGTGCTGGCAAGCAGCCCAGCCTTGGGAGTTGGTGTGGCTATAAACGATTTATGTGTATGCTTGTGAAGGCCAAGCGCCACATGATTTGCCCATGCTAACCCCATCTCCATCTCCAGCTCCATGTCCATGCCTATAACCACCCACCACAACAGCACAATCAACGGCGGCATTCAAGTCATCGTTCAGTTCAGTTCAGTAATTTTACAGACTGCGCCATCAGCTACCAACGCACAGAAGGCAAGAGAACGATTGTCTCACTTCTGTGTGTGTGCGATTGTGTGTGTGCTCGTGTGTTTGTGTGGCTGTGTGGGCGGATGTGTGTATTTCAGTTTCTGATTGCATCTGTAAAAGTGCATGTTGCTATATCTAACTGGCTGACAGCTTGACAGTTTGTCGTTCTACACGACTATGCCTTGTGGCTCTGGAATTTCGACTTAACAGCAAGTGAGCAATGCTAATTAACAGTATTTTTTAAAAATCCAAACTTTTGGACATGCAATCAGGTTTCACACAAATGTAGCATACTTTTCTGCGGCTTTATTTGCTTTGGCATCTGAAAGCCGTTTCTTTTGATTGATTTGATCCATATTTTTGATCAAATTGCTTAGAAGGTGATGCGTATGACTATTTAGTATAATGTGGTCTGACTTGCTAGTTACTGAGTAGCTTTATTGAAAAGTTCACAATATACAAATATATGTAAAGATAATTCATTGAAATCTACAGATTTCAAAAGTATATCTGCAATTGGTGGCTTTTGTCAAACATCTATGCTATCTATGCATTGATAGTTGCTGTCCAACAAGCAACGCCAACCATCCTTCTTTAACCATCCTCCCACATCCACATCCACATCGATGTCGTATTTATCTAATAGTCCCTGCTGCTGCCGCTGCTGCTGCTGTCAGAATGGTCTACGTCTGGTGTTGATGTCCCATTCTACAGGAATTGCTGTCGCCTGGCTTATTATTTGCCACGACTACTGGCTGCGGCGCTAAAGTTTCGCCTCGTTGGTGTTATGATTTCAATGTGGGTAGCCGAACAGCACGACGACCCCGACCCCAAACCCACAATCGCAACCGTCATCGTCAGCATCTCCACTCACACACTCAAACATACACACACACAGGCAGACATGCATACATACATATAGAAGTACCCAACCCACACTCGTCCATACCCGCCCGCAGGCCACAACCATAGCTAACTCACTGGCTGCCTGACGGCGTTTGCGCAGGCAACCCAATAGACAACTTTTTGTGTTGCTCGTAAAGTATGGTAAAAATCTAAAATTGTTTTTCGATATGGCTATATTTGTTTGACGTTTTTCTTAATATTTTGGGTAAATGAACAAAATCTTTGTTTAATAATAATTTTTTTTCTTAATTAATAAACAAAAATCGTTATCTTTATAATGTTTCCATTTTAAAATAATTTCTTATCGTAGCTGTAAGCAAAAAAAATTTCCGATTCATATTATAATACATGTTGGCAACAAACATCGAAAAAAGTTCACGTAAACATATTTAGGTACTTAAAAATAAAAATAAATTATTTCTTATCAAGGCTTACGTTACGTTATAGTTGCTTGGGGATTTTAATAAAATTTAATAAAAGATAATTTTAATATATTGTTTTAAGTTTGCCATTTGAATAAAATAATAACATCTTTACTTAAACAATATACAAAAAAAAGTAGCCTTTGCTTAATTCATGTTAAAAAAAATGTTTGCTGGCATAGCCTATTTGTGCCTAAACGAATTGATTTGTACGTCAGTGTGTGTATGTATGTATTTGTGTGTGTGTGTGTGTGTGGGGCGCGTGTACGTGCGAACTTTCTGTGCTCGCCAAAGTCAGACATGGTCACGCCGTCTGTCCGACTGTCGCTGGCGGCACGTCGACTGGCTGACATTTGCCGCATTTGCCAACGCCCAGCCGCCCACAACTGGCAACATGCCGCCGCCGCCGTCAGCGTCGTTAAAGCTTTGCACTGCGACTGCTATGTCAGTGTAAGTGTGTGTGTGTGTGTGTGTGTGTGTGGCAACCATTACCACAACCACCATTAACGTGCCAGTCAGTCAGCCAGGCGTTGCTGTTGCTGTTGCCGCCGTTGCCACTGTTGTTTTTGTTGCTGTTGATGTTTTTGTTGTTGCTGTTGCTGTTGCTGTTCTTGTTCTTGTTTTTATTGTTGGTTGACTCCAATCTGCTTTGGTTGCTGCGCCACACGACGATGGCTATAGCGATGGCAATGGCGTTTGGCTATGAGGCAAGCCAGACCCAAAGCCCAAGCCATTCAGTCGGCAAATTTTGTACGAGCAATGCGCACACGGCGGGCGTCATAAGCGACCCGATGGAGGGGGGAGGGCCAAACAAGTAAAAACGAAAAGTCGAAGTGCCTTTACCGTTATGCTTACCGTTAGCTTCTGTTCTGTTCTGTTCTGTTCTGTTCGGTGCTGTGCTGTGCTATTCAGTTCAGTTCAGTTCAGTTGAGTTGAGTTGAGTTGTGTGCAGTGCGTTTCGGTTTCAGTACTCGGTTTACTCTCGGCCAGTGCGGACGTATTGTTGGTTGCCTTGGTATTTGATTTTTGTGACAATTAATGCTGTCGTATTTCTAAGCCGTGCAAAAAAGACGTAATTTTTGACAGGCTGTTAGTTTTGAAATACCCAACGGCAAAAGTGAAAACGTAGTTGGGCTTAGCTCATAATCGAATTTAAAAAGTTTATACGTGTGTGTGTGGAATTCATTAAGAGTTCTGTAAAAATGACAAAATGACAGCAAAACGTGATAAGGATTACAACAAAAATAAATCAACAGCGGGTAATAATAAACCTTAAATACGATTCTTAAATCAATTAAAAACGTATCAATCTGTTATATCAATAAAATAATATCGAAATGTATGTACCTTTAAAAGCGGCTTAAATATTACTCGAATCTACAGATAATATTTTAAATTTACTAACAAGTTAAAAATATTTCGCATTTTTCATAGTTAACTCTTAGTGCAGATTATGATTTAAATAAAAGTCTGGTAAAAGTTTTAGCTGTATAACATAAAAAGTGAGAGACAAATTTGGCATTAAAGCCGACGGACTGAAACATATCGATGCATATGGCTTCTTAAAAATTTATAAGTGTATTAATATTAATTAAATAAAATAGTCACAAGGAATAAGCTAAAAATTGGCAAAGTATTTTTATATCAAACTAATCAACAGCAAAACATATAAGATAATATTTTAAGGACTAATACAAGCCATGAAACTTAACAGTAATCCCCTATATTAGTTGCAGAATTCATTTTTCTTAAACAACTAACATTTTATTTAGCCGGATTAGAAAACGCACAGATTTCTTCAGCTTTGTATTTATTGACCCCAATATAAAGTCTTTTCCTATATCTATTTTGTATGTCTTGATTTTCGTTTTCAATATCAACTAACAGAGGTGATTTATTCCAAAACATTGCCAAGCGTTTAACAAATGTATACGGATCAAAGAAGGTTTTTTGCAATTCTGACAAAGTTTTCAAACGATCTTTCGAACATTTCTTCTTAGCACTTACTCTTAAATATTATCGATAATAACTGTTAAGTTTGACAATTTGTAGCTCTTACAGCTTGGATAGTGATTTGATAACACAAAAAACAGATAGGATAAATAACTTTCTAAGGTTAACAGTAACTAGTTTTTGTTGTTAACTATATTATATTTCGTACCATATGTGTAGGCCTCGGATTCTCCGCCTCAAGCTCAACAAATGGCAGCGGCATCAAATCTATCGGTTTGGTGAGCTCATCACAAAATGTAACCTCGTCGCAGGACATTAGCAAGCGTACGAATAAACCACTCATGGAGAAACGACGACGTGCACGCATTAATCAAAGCCTGGCCATACTCAAGGCACTCATCTTGGAATCCACCAAGCATCAGAATGCCAAAAACGGTGATGGCCAAGCGAAGCATACCAAATTGGAGAAGGCTGACATATTGGAGCTTACGGTGCGCCATTTTCAGCGTCACCGCAATCTCGATGATCCAAGTAATTAATCCTTTAAATCCCATCCATTTACCTCGCTTCAATTCTGGCTTTTCTTTTAACTCTTACCCCAGCAGCTGTGAATAAATATCGGGCTGGCTACACGGATTGCGCCCGTGAAGTGGCTCGCTATTTGGCGACGCCAGAGCCGCCGCCCATGGGCAATATGCCCACGCTGGCCGAGCCAGGCTCAAAGGCGCGCCTGTTGCGTCATCTAGATCAATGCATAGCCGAAATCGATGTAGAAATTTGCCCGCACTCGACGACAACAAATTTTGCCGAGAGTCCCAATAGCAGCAGCACCTGTTTTGATATTAAGAAAACGCCAGCATTGCCCGAAGAGCATTCGTTGGATTACAGCAGTCAGGATTCGAATCCGTTGGACTATAGCAAGGGGGATCAGCGTTTGCTGCAGGCAACAGCCACGCTCCCCGCCCAGGACGAGAACAATAATCGTGGCCAATTGGTGGCACCACAAACACCACAAGCTCAAACTCCAACAATACAGCAGCAGCAACAGCATCATCAACAACAACAACAACAACAGCAACAACAACAACAACAACAGCAACAACAACAGCAGCTGCAACAACAACAACAGTCACCACCAAATGGAGCTGTCATCGAAGTGGGCTATGAGGCGGATGTGGGCAACAAGGTTGTCTGCGTCAATGTACTCGAGCAGTACAAGCAGCAGCTGAAGGCGGAAGGTGGTGCACCAAATGGTGTCCTCGTACTACCGCCACACTATGTCCAGCTGGCGGCTGCCTTGGGCCTAAGCGCTCAGCCATTGGTGGATCCGATTGCCACACGCACGGACTTTGAGCGTTTGATTGAGCTGCAACGTCTGCAGCCGCATCTCGCCGGCAAGCTAAGTCCCAATTTTGCTGGCAGTCTGGAGGCAGCGCATGTGGCCGCTGCAGCGGCAGCTGCCTATGCCAATAGCATGGCCAGCAATCCAACAGTTGCAGCTGCTGCCATGCTTAGTGAGCGACCCGCCTCGGTGGCATCCTCCTCGGCGGCGGCCTCTGTTAGTTCCGGTGTCTCTGATCTGAAGTCAGCGCCGGCAACACAGCAATCTTCGCCACGATCGGAAAGTGGAATTGGCTCGAATGAGAACGAAACATTGGATTCGAGTCCACAAACGAGCAGCGCGGCACGACAGGCGCTGCGTCAGCGTCAAGAGGAGGAGTATCGGGCACAACAGCAACAATTGCAGTTGCAACAGCAGCAGCAACAACAACAACAACAACAGATTGCTCTCGGTCTGCAGCAGGGCTCCGATGAGAGCATGTGGCGACCATGGTAATTCGACTTGGATACGCAGCCGCCTTGTACAGTTTTGGGATGATATAGCTTTTATGTACTAAGTATATATGTATATGTATGTATGTAGACTGCGCAAATTTGTTGCTTTGTTATTAATGATATGGACATTTTCATTTGGCTCTTAATATTAAAACACATAGTATAGTGGACGCTGAAGAATAGGAGCAGATTGACTCAAAAGAAAAATAAAAAAAAAAACGGTTAACGATTTTTCTGGAAAACAATTACCAAAAATATTTATTTTTTAAAATACGGTTTTTAACATAAGTTTTAGTTTCAAAAAGCGTCCACTGTAGTTAGGATTAAACCCTTACCATTAAGCTCCTTCTCGTATAAAACTATAAAAAGATAAATTCCAGCACGAGATGCGAATTTGGAAATGCATTTTTCACGTGTGCCAATGCTAAAAGACTCTAAAACAATCGGTTACAATTGTTTGTATAACTCCCAGCTATGTTTTCTTCAAATACCTTGCGTAAAATGTATCAAATACTGAAATTAAAACAACATTAATGTTAACAAATCCAAAACGTTTTGTTTATTGCCATTTGGCTGAATTTAATTCTATACAATTTTATTTTAGATAGGTACAACATTGTACATAATGTTTGGAAAACGCAAATAAATAATGAGTGTGCTTTTTAAATATGTATATATATATATATAGATTATAACCGTAGATTAATATTGCCTTTTAAGAACATTAACGCAATGCAAATACCAACTACTTTGATTTCATAGTGGTTAAAGATTTGCGCGGCGCTGATTGACGTTGACGCGCCAGGAATGTTTGTCCAGAGCCCATTAATAGAGCCAATTTAGAGTCGACTGCGTCGCGTTGCGCATTAACGCCCAATCTATAGAATGCGCTAGCCATTAACTGTTCCTCCATGCCGCTCATTTTAGTCTTCGACTCCTCCTCAATGACATCGACGCTCTTTTCCAGTGTATTGACCTCTAACACTGCAAAAAAGAAACGGTTGTTTAGAATATAAGCTATCTTATCTATGTTTTGTACTGCTACAAACCGCTACCTATGCGCGGATCAATGCTTTTGATCACTTCTTTGGCTCTTTCAACACATTTGCGATACTTGACTTCAATTGCCATTACATCCTGCTCTCGTGCATTCAAATTTGACTCGAGCTGTGTTACTTTGCACTGCAATGTTGAGTTTTGTGTGGCGAATTCCTCAATTTGAAGTGCTTTGCAACGATTGGTAAAGAAATATTATTATAACAGTTCATTTACATGTATTCGATTTAAACGTACTTTTTTGCTCATTAAGTTCCATTAACTGCTTGATTTGTTTGCTGAATTCATTTCTGTTATATAGAAATCAAAGACATTTAGTTTATAGCTTATTTAAATACCCAATCTATTATGCTTACTCCTTTAATATCGGATCATCGCTTTGCGAAGCATGCGATAAGGACAAAATTCGCTCATTAGCTGTCTTCATTTGTTCACGCAAGTTCTCACAACGTTTGTTGGCATCATCCAGTAGTTGCTGTGACATATATATAAAAGAAAATTTGCAAATAACAAAATATCAATTGAAATGTCTTATGTCTGTCTTACCGCTAATGCTGTTTGGCCACCTTGTCCTTCGCGCAATGCCTTGTTCTCTGCTTCCAAACGCTGTATTTTATCCATCATAGCTGGCGGCTGTAGCTCCCGCGACATTGTTGTGCCCGTAAGACTGCCCAAATTTGTTGATAGCTGCCCGCATTTTAGCTCATCGAATGCCTCACGCAGATTGTCGCGCTCCTTAAGCAAACTATCTTTTTCCCGCTGTAGCGCCAAATTCTTGCTCTCAAAATTCTTATTGTCGAACTCAAGCTTCACATTCTTACTACTCTCGTTGTCCAGTTTGGTATGCAAATCCTGTATTTCTTTCTTGAAGAGTTCTATTTGACCCTTTGTATTGGCATAACGTTTGGCATCCTCTTCGAACTGTGCGTTCTGTTGCACATAGTCGGCACTGCGCTCTTCGAGCATCTTAACATGTTTCTTCAGGTCATTGTACTCCTCAAGTTTCTTTTTATAAGTCTCCAGTTGGGCCTCGCATACTTTTAGTTTATCTGTGGATTCACGTAGCACATCTACCTCGTCTTTAAGTGTGGTCAGCTCTGCTGTGCTTTTCTGTTCAATTTAATATTAATATTAAAATATAACTTAAGTGATATTTTATGCATACCATTAACTCATCTATGCGCTGCTGCATGTGCATCATTTCTGCCTCCTGCTGTTGTGCCTTTATCTTCAGGTCTTCACGTGCGCCCTCTGACTGCAACAGCTCTTCCTTTACCAATTCCAACTGTCGCCTGTCACACATAACATTTATGAGTATTCAACGATCAAATATTAATTTGTATATTTTAAAAGCTTACCTCAGCTCATTGTAGCGCACTGAGCCCGCTTGTATAGGTCCCAGAGAGACACCATCGTCGCCAATTGTGTTATGTTCAAGACGTGCAAATTCCTGCTGTATCTTTTGCAATTCCTGTTGTAAGTTGGTCTTTTCATCGATGAGTAACAGCATTTTCTTCTCGGTTTCAAAACATTTTTGGGCCATGGCGTCGCGTTCCTCAGTCATCTGTGATTGCAATGTCTTGGCATTACCGTCGAGCATACCGCTTAAAGAGTTACGTGACAACGAACTGACCACACCACCCTCTGTTGTTTGACGGGTTGAAGTTTCCAGCTCCTGCAACGCACGCATAATGTTCGCTTGTAGCTCTTCTTCCAGGCACATTATCTCGCAGATATATGACTGCTTCTTAGCACAGTTAACCGCACAACCCAAAACCAACTGCAACAGGCGCTCCAGTTCAGTGAGGTCGCACTTCTCGGCAATCGCCTGCACATCCGGTTTGACAAAATCGTGTTGTAGCGTATAATTCAAGACATCGCTGTAGTATTCGTAGACGCCCTCGACGACCTTTTTAAGATTGCTCATACGCAAACGCCAATTGCTACCAGCTGCGCTTGATTTGATTTTCGACAGCCACGAATCGCTGAATGATTCAGGTGCAAACTGATTTAATGCCTGTGCCAATGCTACGCCATCAGCTAATTCCTCGGCGTTTGCGTGTGGTGCATTTAGATTAAGTGTTTTAAACCACTCTAACAGACTATAATACATTCCGTTTTGAGTGGACATCGTTGACGGTATAAAATTATTACAAAACCAAACAAATAATTAGAAACTTTTCACGGAAAAAACAACACAGCTGTTTATACACAATAAACACAACAGCTGCACTCACAGTATCGATATAACATACAAAAAAGCTATCGAGTATTCGATAAGCCTTTAACGACATCAGAATCGCTTACAGGTGATTGATCGAACAATAATAGATGATTGAATTCGCTTAAAGCGTTTAATAAAATTTCTACTTGTAATATAGATACATCATACAATTGTCAGTTTAAATATATATTTGTCCAAAGCTTTAATTATTGGTAATTGTATTAAAATCGATGGCTGCTATTGCGCCATTCGCGCTTCTGTCAATGCATTCTTCCACCCATTTAAGTTTATTATCGTGCTCCTTAATTTTATCAATCGGTGTCCAGCTTGAGTCGAACTCAAGCCTATAGCTACCCTTGTACGTCTGGTCTACAGAACAGTTCCATTCCTATAAACAAATAAACAATCATGTACATACACAAAATTTGTTATCATTATCAAAATAATCATTGTTATCATTATGCAAAAGTGTGTGTGTATAATTACTTCTGGTGAAAGCATGCTGAAATAGTTTTGACCCGTTGCCCTTTGGTAAAGATGATAGATATGGCCGGGTTTCTTATGAAAATTACAAGCAGCGCTGTGTAGCACGCGACTCTCGTTAGACTCCTTAAGTATGTCTATAGCCTGTGCTTGTAACATTTTGATCTGCAATTAAACATAGTTATACACAATGCAAGAGACATTTATCAATAATGCATACCTGATCAAGGATAACAACTAATTTTTGAGATGTGCTACTTCTTACGAGTTTATCGGCAGAGGCTATTTCCTGGGCTAAACGTATTATATCAGATTCATCGTGCATAGAAACACGCATAGGATCGACTTGAAATTTTGGATTTCTCTCCACCAATTGAGCTAAAATTGTAACCAAATAAAACACATACCATGAATCTATTTTCAACAACGCAAATGTACACGGTACATACAAAATATTATTAGTGAACATTTATTTTACTTGCGTTCATACCTTTCTTAACTGCAGATTCATATGTTAATTTCTGCTCCATTGCTGCACTTCTTTTCATACCATATGCATTGAATAAATTAGTAAGTTAAATTAATTTTAACCGACACATAGACGTGCTTACTATAATGTTTACGCAAACAAACAATAACATGTGTTGCACTGCGATATCTATCGATATACGTTTGACATCGTTTGCCAAATGTCCCAAGTAAAAATTTGAAAAAATATCCCTTATAACATTTAATAACATTTTGTTGAACACTGTCAGCTTAATTTTAAAAATTAACAAGTTAAGTAAATGCCTGTGGGTTTGTAGTCCTGACAAAAATATTTGACAAACAAAAGTATACAATTAAGAACCATATACATTTCCTTCAGCTTCTAGGCCAATACGAAGCTAGGGGAATAAACTACACCTTAACAGTTTTTAACTTTCCATTTGGATTGTTTTTATAGGTCTGTAAAACAAAATATATATTATAAGTAGTTTTCAATAAAGTTAGTTAATTTACTTACATGCTGGGCGATGTTAAGAAGATGTTCAAAGGTTGTTTTACCCGTTTGCATTGCCATGCTATGGAAAACATTATTCTGAGACATTGTCAACAGTTCATAGGGTGCACCGAATTCGACAACGTTCCCAGCATCCAATACCATGACCTTGTCCGAATCCATTATCGTATGCAGCCTATGGGCAATTGTAAGTACAGTACATTCTTTGAACTTATTCCTAATAGTCGTCTGAATAAGTGCATCAGTTTGTGGATCCACATTGGCAGTGGCCTCATCCATAACCAAGATTCGATTCTCACGAAGAATTGCACGGGCCAAACACACTAATTGACGTTGACCTACACTGAAATTGGAGCCACCCTCCGATATATTACTTTCTAGACCCATTGGCATTTCAGAGACTTCGTCCTTTAGATGTACCTAAGAGATGTTGGGATGAGATGAAATTAAGTTCAGATAAGAAAAGACTACTACGCTTAATTCTTACCTCTTCCAAAGCTTGCCAGAGTTTAGAGTCCTGATACTGTTCGAACGGATCTAGATTATAGCGTACTGTGCCAGTGAACAACACTGGTTCCTGAGGTATTATTGATATTTTACTGCGTAGATCATGTAACCCAATCTCTTCTATATCTCGATTATCAATCAATACGGAGCCATCATTATAGGATAGGCGAAACAAGGCATTTATAAGTGAGGATTTGCCAGCACCCGTACGACCCACGATACCGACTTTTTCCTTCGGCTCAATGGTAAAGTTTAGGGATTTCAGTACGTACGGAGCCTGAGGATCCGGTGCGTAGCGTAAGCTTAAGTCGTCAGCAATTATTTGACCAGCTTCTGGCCAATTCGTAGGCGGTTTTTTATCAGCAGCTGATACAAAATCACCTTCTGATTTTAATCTACTGTATTCAACCACACGCTCAACAGAGGTCATTGAGTTTTCCAATTCAGCCGATTGCCGCATGCCCCATTGCACCATACCGGTCATAGACATTGCCTGCGTTATGACCAAACCAATCTGGCCTGGATTCTCAGGTGGATAAACAAAGTTGTTGAGAATTATGATTAACACATAAATCACGCAAAACAAATCGAGATAATAACCAAATGCACGACTGGTGGATAGGAATGTGTAGTATCCAATAGAATGATTATCCTGATAATTATCATACTCTGCAGTCAGCATTCCCTGTGCTCGCATAGCACGTATAGTTGGCAGGCCATTCAGTGTGGCTCCAAAATGGGAATACATCGGGGAACGAGCAACCGCTTCAAGTCGCTTCACATCTCGCGATGTGCTTAAGTAGAAATTGCGCAGATAATAAAAGGACATGAACATAGCAAACGTATTGATCAGATACCACGGATTTGTTACACACAACACGCTTATGATGCCAGTAAGCGTAAGGAAAATCTGTATGCAATCTAACATAACAGCAGGCAGAACCTCATCCACCTGACCCATATCCATAGCGAAGCGATTGAGTATGCGACCTGATGGATTCGTTGAGAAGAAGTACATTCCAGCATGTGTGATTCCCCGAAACATCGAGTTGTGCAATTTGGTTGAAGAGTGCATGGCCACACTGAAGAATAGTATTGTTCGCATTAAGGCAAAAATTATCAGCGCTACGTTGATGGCAGCAAAGTAGTACATATCCAAAGAGGATGAGGAGTTCCTTTTCACCCTGTAAGAGACAGTTGTTTGAAAAAGGAAATCTAGATTATACTTATCTTTACAAGATCAGTTATTTAAATTAACAGACTTATTTGAGTAAATTGCATTATGTTAAGTTAAATAAGTATCGATAGGTCTGTTATTTTAACGCGCAAAAAGAGAAAATATATTTACTAATTAAAAATAATTATTTAAATAGTTTTGAAGTACTTACCAGTAGGACAAAAAGTAATCACCCAATGATGCCATCGTTTGAGTTCCCAGGCACAAAAACATCACAAGTATAAACATAAGCCAGCCACAGCCTGCCGCAAAGTATTTTTGATACATATCCCAACCGATTTTTCCTGCAGAACGTGTCTCCAGTACTTCCTTTGGCTGCTGTGCCGTTGCCATAAGCGACTCCCCGACATTGGAGTCTATGGACGACATGCTATTGCTACTATTCACGCTACTGTGTCGCGAGTACGAGTGATGATTAGTAGATGTCCTCGTTGCATCACCAGCGCCAGCTACGTCCATTTTAGTTTTATTCTCTCCTTCCAACTCCGTTTCCTCTTGCGGCTGTTGGGCAAGCAATTGAGCAAAGTCATGTCCACTCTTAAGCATATGCTCGTAGGTGCCAATATCTATGATTTTACCATTGTCAATGCACACAATCAGATCCGCATGTTCGAGGAACTGCAGCTGATGTGTGACCAAGATAACAAGATGATTCTTGCATAGAAAACCACGCATGCATTGCTCAAACAAGTGGCGACCCACATGGGCATCGACTGCGCTCAGCGGATCATCAAGTAGGTAGACGTCTGCCTTGCGGTAAACAGCGCGAGCCAAACTTATGCGCGCCTTTTGTCCACCTGATAAGGAGGCACCCCGCTCCCCGACAATCGTCTTGTCGCCTTGCGGAAGGAGTTCAAAGTCACGCTCCAGGGCACACATTCGAACAACTGTGCGATAGCGATGCCTGTTAAACGGCAGGCCAAAGAGTATGTTCTCACGCACCGTGGCACTAAAGAGCCAGGGTTCCTGTGCCGCATAGGAGCAGCGACCGTTTAACTTAACCTCGCCTGCTTCTGGGCTCAGCTCACCTAGTATGGCTTGTATGAGACTAGATTTGCCGGAACCTACGGGCCCAATGACAGCCACTAATTGTTCTCCATGCAGCTTCATATTTATATTATCCAAAATGGGTTCAGTGTGCTCCAAATTCCAGCGTGCTCTTAAGTTCTTAATCTCTAGGCATATGTCCGAAGGGACTGCCTGTTGATTGCCATTCGCTAAAAGTTTCTTATTTTCGGCACCGTTCTCCTCCTCATACTCCTCCTGTATCATCAAAATCTGCGTCTCCTCGCGCAACATAAACTGTGTGATCCTGCGCAAAGACACTAGCAACTCGGCCACCTGGGACATGCCGCTGGGAAAGAATTTGCCCATTGATCGCCTTAAAATATTGTAAAATGCCGTCACGCAAAAAGCCCGCTCTGCAGTAAGTTCACCACCAGCCAAAACATAGGCCAGCAGGCTGGCAAAGATAGCTAATCTTCCCAATGTAATCTCAAAGGAGAGCAGCACGCCTCGTATAAAGTTCACCTTGCGTATGACACTCATCTCACTGACACGTGCACTGCCCACAAGTTTCTCAAAGGGCAGCTCCCATGCATACATCTTTATCACCTGGATGCCAGCAATGATCTCATTCATCATACGCACCCTTCGATCCGTACGTAATGCGGTGCGCAAACGCAGAGCCGAAGTCAGTTTACTTAAGTATGTTTGCAGTGGCAGGTAGAGCAGCAAGATTGCAATGCCATAGAATGAGGCTACTCCAATCTGTTGATAGAGAAAGAATAAGGCAAACAGCAGCTCCAGCGGACCCAGCCACAGAAAATGCAAATGAATAAGGGCTCTATCAAAGCGACCCAAATCATTGGATACTAAATTCACGACCTGACCAGTCGTGGTCCCACCCAACGCTGTGCGGCTTAAGCGTAGTGCTTTTCTATAAATCGCACAACTGACTGCGATCCGCATTTTCATTGCTAGGTGCATCATGTGCATCATGAAGGGATGGAACAGTAGGACACTAATCACTGTGCAGGTGACTAAACCGGCGCCATAAAGCTGTGCATTGAGACTGCTTCCATTCCCATTCAATGTAAACTCAGAGATTAGGCCGGCCAGCAAAAGTGGTGTAGTGGCTCTGAAAAGCAGAAGAAGAAGAAGGTCGGTAGTATAATAAGGAAATCCGAATATTTTAGGATATTCAGCATTATAATCTTAATTTACGATAATGATTGCAATGCTTAAATAATTTATGAAAACCAGATTATAAAAATCCAAACAAAACTTGCACGCTTTTAATGTATTTTGGACAATTCATAATTGTTTTTTATTATTTAATTATGTTTTTCAACATTATGCATTATTGATAAACATTTATTAACTACTACGTTGCTTTTACCAAATGTTAACTTAGTTTGTGCAGCAATCAGCAAAAATTCGAATAATATGATCTTACCTTAGACCCAATTCGAGAACCCCAAGCACAATGCCAGAGAGAACCAATTGCCAGCCAAAAACCTTAAGAACAACTCTCAACATGCTAGCATTTCTGGTTCCTTTGCCAGATGTTGCTTTATATTCAGCTTCCCATGTTTGGAAAAGCTGTTCTCCCAGCTTATCTGCTTTATGCTCGTTAAGCACATCATATAGATCGGTCGGTTCGAGTGTTTTTTTGCGACCCTTGAATAAAATGGGTAGCGCAAAGCTATAAAGATAAAAGTTTATTTAAAATGATTTCTATGTGATAACAAGCTGTTATGAAGTGTAGTTGAGAAATTATTTTTATTTTAACTTTATTCACATCTAATCATTGTAATATTTGTAAACTATTAGTTAAATTATCAATTATTTTAACTTATTTTGAAGAATTTTTATTTAAATTATGTGAAGTGACTCTCAAAAACTTTGTAATTACACTTGATAACAAAATAATAAATATTATCTTATCATTGACAATAGATAGGACATGTACACTTGACTGCTGTTTAGAAGATCAAGCTTATAACACAACTTAAATATCAATGTTGAAAAGATAAATTCTGAATATCAGTTTGAAGTTGATAAGTTTAACAGAAAGTTATTTTGAACATAAATTTAGACATACCAAAACATTATGGCGGATAGAAAACTTGCATTCTCCCGCGGATTGGGAGCTAATTTATCAGTTGGCATCTTGAATTAAAATTAATTGCAATAACTTTATCGAAAATATATTACACATTCACTTTGCACTTATTTTATGTTTAACTTATTGGTTTTTAAAAAGTTTACATCAATTGAATATTAACAAAGAAAAAGGATTTAAACCAACAGTTAAGCTCAGGTTGGAGTAACTTTATACATCACATACATATGTTTGTATATAAATCATAGTCAAACATATTGTGGATATGCTTAAACGTTTGCAAACGTAAACAAACGTTTACATCAAGACTTAAACTGCAAGAGCTTTAAATTTCATCATATTTTAAAATAAACACAGCATACACACGTTGACAATGTTTTATCACTTGAAAATGCACAAAACTATACACATAAAAAATAAAAACTTTCCATTTAATTAATATTAACGATTGGCGGAAACACAAGTCCTCTGTCCGTGGCCTAAAACATAACTAAACTAACTAAACCTCTTGCGATAAGAGCTTCTTAACATCTGTTCAGACAGCTGTGGCCGGCACAGTGGCAGTGTTGCCACACCGTCGATTTGCGTTGTATATACATTTGTGTTTACGTTACATATATATAAGGGTGGACACTAAAAAAACGTTTGAAGCAGTTCTTACTAGAAAAGTTAAAAAAACGCTATTAAACTTTTTTATATATATAATTTTACTTTATAAATAAAATGTATGTGATACAATAGTTTCAAAAGAAATAAAAATGTATTGTTTTTGTTCTGCTGCTGTGTTTTTTCTCATTTGTACTTTTTACTTTAAAAAATCACAAATGTATTTACATGAATAAACATTAACAAACATAGGAATAAGGTATTAACAACTGGAATGGGTTGAGATTATATACATTTGAAGAAGAAGTTCACTTCTAAGCATTAACTGTATAGGGCAAAAATCATAATAAAATTTTCTCTCTCGTAACAGCTGTTCGAACAGCTGTGGCCGGCACAATTAAAGTGTTGCTATATCGTTGCCTTACTTTTTTTTAACGTATATACTTTTCTAATATACTTTCGTAATAGACAATCGGGATTTTAAATGGCTGTGTGAAGTTAAATTAACAATTTTTTTATTTAAAGTGAAATCTATAAATTTTATTTGATACAATATTTTGGAAATACTTGGGAATCTTTCCCTGTATAAGTACATAAATAAGTAGTATATTTTGAAGGCACTGGGTTTCTTGCATTTTTACACTTAATATACATAGAAATGTGTAAATAGAGAAAACATTAACAACATAGTATTCAATGCACAGGCACAAACATTATATAAGTACATTTAAAATTATGAGAATAAAGTATTATAAACTGGAATTGGATGAGTTTATGTACATTTGAAGGAGTGGTTCACGACTAAGCACCAACATTAGTAACCAAAAATCCTGAATTCGATCAATGTTTATTCGACATATGATGATAATCTGCGATTTTGTTGGGAAGATTCAAATGCCTTTAAATAGAAGAGATAGAACCAAGTTAAACTAGGTGTTAGACAATTGAAAATTAATAATTTACCTTTTTTGCAACTTGTTGCAGATTCTCATAGGTTGATTTGCCCGTCTGCTTAACCATATCATGAAAAACTTTGCTTTCGGCAGAGGTTAAAAGTTCATACGGTGTTCCAAACTCAACCACTCGGCCGGCATCCATGACGAGCACCTTATCGGAATCCATAATCGTATGAAGCCTATGGGCAATTGTTAGTACAGTACATTCTTTGAACTTATTTCTAATAGTCGTCTGAATAAGTGCATCAGTTTGTGGATCCACATTGGCAGTGGCCTCATCCATAACCAAGATTCGATTCTCACGAAGAATTGCACGGGCCAAACACACTAATTGACGTTGACCTACACTAAAATTGGTGCCACCCTCAGTTATTTTACTCTGCAATCCACTTTGCAAGTCAGCAACAACGTCCTTTAGCTTCACCTCATCTAGGGAAGACCATAACTTCTCATCGCTATACTCATCGAAGGGATCCAAGTTGTATCGCATTGTGCCAGAGAACAGCACTGGTTCCTGGGGTATGATAGATATTTTGCTGCGCAGATCATGCAGTCCCATTACTTGCGTATCTCGCTTATCGATCAGTATGGAGCCATCGGTATAGGACAGGCGAAACAATGCATTTATCAGCGAGGATTTACCGGCGCCCGTGCGACCTACAATGCCAACTTTCTCCCGCGCATTGATAACAAAATTCAGAGACTTAAGCACGTAATCGGATTTGGGATCAGGAACATAGCGTAGACTCAGCTCTTCAAAGACTATCTTGCCATGTGCAGGCCAGCTCGTGGGCGGTTTTCTATTAGCCGGAACTTCTAAAGCGCCCTCAGGTTCAATATCCTCATACTCGACAACCCGCTCCACGGCAGTCATGGTGTTCTCTAGCTCCGCCGACTGACGCATGCCCCACTGCACCATGCCAGTCATGCCCATAGCCTAAAGGAAGAATATTGATTCAATAAGGATTTCAAAAAAAAAGCGTAAGTTGTTCATGTGAATTACCTGAGTTATGGCCAAGCCCACTTCACCACCATTGGCAGGTGGAAATATAAAGAAACTGAGTGTTATAATTCCAATGTAAATGACACAGAAACAGTCTAGCCAATAGCCAAAGGCGCGTGAAGTGCTTATAAACATGTAAAATGCCGAGCTATGCAAATTCTGGTGATTATCAAATTCGCTTATTAGCACATGCTGTGCTCCAAAGGCACGTATCGTGGATAAACCCGTCAGCGAGGCAGCCATATGCGAGTAAATCGGCGAGCGAGCTGGATAAACCATATAATTTATAGATATTCGTATACAATAGAGACATATTAATTTACTTACTAATGGCTTCCAAACGTTTGACATTGCGTGAGGTTTTTAGATAAAACGTTCGCAGCTGATAGAAAATGATGCCGAGTATTACCGTGGGAACAAGAAATAGCGGATTTACAATAGCTATAACAATGACAATGCCACCCAAAGCCAAAAATATTTGTATGACATCCATCATGACTGCGGGCAATATCTCATCCACTTGACCCATATCCTTTGAGAAACGATTTAGAATGCGACCCGATGGATTTGTATTGAAGAAATACATGGCAGCACGCGTTATGCCGCGAAACATGGAATTATGCAGTCGGGTGGATGCCTTCATGGCCAAATTGAAGAACAAAAATGAACGTGCCAGCGTTACAGCAATTGTAGCTACTGTAATTGTTGTAAATATATATGTATCCAACATTTCCGCATCCACGGACCAGCCCAAATCGTTGAGCCACATTGAGAGGCGTGATTCCAAAACATGTGAGACAATTGTCGTGGTGTCATTAATGGCAGGTGCATTAGTTTCAGATGCGTTCAAAAAGAGTGTACTATTGTCATTCATGCTCTTCACACTTCCCTTTTTGGCAACCCTGGGAGAATGGAGAACAGTAATATTAGGTAATAATGAGATGAATATATATTTGGTATATGCTTACCAATACGATAGAAAATAATCACCCAGCGAGGCCATCACTTGAGAGAGCACACAGAAGCCCATCATGACAAAGAAAGCAAAGAAACCTCCGCCAGCTTTAAAGTATTTACTATACAATCCCAATCCAATGCGTCCTTGCTCCTGAGATTCCTGCACATGCATTTGGGCCGCTGATAACTCGTCCAGACAGGAATCGGCCAGCGACAACAAAGATTGCTCACTGTTACGTCGCTTATCGCTGGCCGAGCCTGATCTGGAACGTGAGCGCTCATCCACGCCATGCTCATCGCGCGACGAATCTGCCAGCATGGCGGCAAAATCTAGACCCGATTCTCGCAGCGATTCGTATGTGCCCACAGCGCTCACCTGGCCCTTGTCCATGATGACAATCTGATCGGCATGCTGAAGAAATTGCAGCTGATGTGTGATAAGGATAACAATTCGATCGCGCAAATAGCCACGCATACACTTCTCAAACAAATGGCGGGCAACATGAGTATCCACGGCGCTCAATGGATCATCCAAAAGATATATCGCTGTCTGGCGATACACAGCGCGTGCCAAACTGATACGTGCCTTTTGACCACCGGATAGAGAGGCGCCCCTCTCGCCCACAATTGTTTTGTCTCCATAGGGTAACAGCTCAAAGTCCCGTTCCAATGCGCATTTTTTAACCACCAGGGCATAACGACGTTTGTCCATAACCTGACCAAAGAGTATGTTTTGACGCACAGTGCCAGTGAATAGCCAGGGTTCTTGCGATGCATACGAGAAGCTGCCATTTACACGAATCTCACCAGATTCCGCACGCAGCTCACCGAGGATGGCCTGAAGGAGACTGGATTTGCCGGAGCCCGTAGGTCCGACAATGCCCAACAGTGTGCCCGGTTGGACGCGCAGATTAACACCATTAAGTGTGTAATCCGGTGAACTAACATCCCATTTGGCCTTCAGATCCTTAATCGATATTTGCGCTTCAGAAAGGACAGCGTTTTCATTGATATTCGGCAGTAAAGTTGACGTTAATAATCTCTCTTTAACATCTTCCTGCTCCTGTTCTAATTTAGAGTGAATTGTCGTCTGATTACTGCCAGGCGAAGCGAGCGGTAGCTCTAAGGATTTATCACTGACATCCGTCTCTTCGTAAAGCATATAGTTGCGGACACGTTTAATTGATATCAGAGCTTCGGCCATTTGTGAGATGCCTTGTGGAAAGAATACGGTCATGGTGGTGCGCAATATATTATAATACGCTGTTATCACAAAAGCCTTTTCGGGTGTTAGAAATGTGCCCAGTAGCACATAGCCGACAAGACTTAGAAATATCGAAACACGCGTTAAAAATATTATAAAGGACAATAGTATGCCCCTAATATAGGAAACGTGACGTATGGCGTTTATTTCCTTTTTGCGGGCATATGCTACCATTTGCTCAAATGGCAGCTCCCAGGCATACATCTTGATCACTTGAATGCCAGCAATTATCTCATTCATCATGCGTACACGTTCATCCGTCCTTATGGCTGTGCGCATTCTTAGCACTGAAGTCTTCTTGCCCAACCAAGCCTGCATCGGAATAAAGAGCAGCATAAAAGCCACACCAAATACGGCCGCAATGCCAATCTATAGGAAATATAAAATATATATTCATCTTTAATAAAATAAATGAAAAAATGATTGAGCAAACAGCTCACCTCCAGGTACATTAAATACGTTATGAACAGTGTCTCCAATGGTCCCACCCACAGGTAATGAACAAATATAGTTGCCAAATCCAAGCGACCCACATCATTAGACATTAGATTCACAATATGCCCAGCTGTGGTATCACCCAGTGCTGTCTTGCTCAATCGTAAAGCTTTGCGATAAATCATGCTGCACATTCCAACACGCATTTTCATGCCCACATGCATTGTGCCCAGCATATAGGGATGCATTATGATAACATTAAGGGCACTGCATGCAATCACACCAGCCGCATAATAATACGCAGCCTCAATTGTCTCAGATCCATATGTATAGTACGATATCAGCTTGAGCAGACACAGTGGCTGCAATGTGCGCAGACCCAGTTCCAGCATGAAGAGCACCAGCCCCAACATTCCAAACTGTAAGCCAAATACACGGACAAGAGCACGTAGCATACTTGGCTCCTTCTTGGAATTCATTTGCTTTCTCTGTAACTCCAGATCCCAGGCGGCGCATAATTGGTTTCCAAGTGTTTCTAAAATTCATATAATACGTTTAAACATGGTTTTCTTAAGGAAAGCTTTGATTTACGAAAGTTCGTAAAAGAGATGTTTGAGTTTATATCTATAAAAATATTTGTTTTACATTTATTTCTATAACAAAGATAACATTTTATTATTGTGTGTTTTAGCTTTGTTTAAAATTATGAACCTACAATCGCAAATCTCGTAAATAAGATCATAAAATGATTCAGAAACCATGCTTATCAATTATAATATACACGAAGAATTACAAAATATTCCTCAAACAAGTAATTGTAAGGTGAATGACTGAATTTAAACAAGTACGTTTGTATGTATAATACGTCTACAATTTAAAGATTGATAAGTTTGAGATCAGTAAATTCGATTGGGAATGTTCATGAAAGAGCTCTGGAAATGAACATCATATTTGTCTACAATTGATTTCACAAGCTTTAATTGAATGAAAACAATTGTACTGACTGATGAAACTGTTTCTTACAAATTGATTTTAAAATATGGCGTAATTGCTTATGTGATGAAAATCACCTGATTTATGCTCCTTTAAAACCTTATAGAGATCCTCGGTTTCCAGCATTTTTTTGCGTCCTTTGAAGAACGTGGGCATGGTGTACCTTAAATATAATAACGATCAATATGTATAAATTGTATGTATGTATGTATATGTATATTGCAATTATTTTGACATACCAAAAACATCCTGCGGATAAAAAATTGGCATTTTCTCGCGGATTCTCCGGCAGGTCAGCAGTTTTTAGCGACTGCATTGTGTGCTGAGGATTGACGAAACTACATAATGAATGAGATAACGTTCGTGTTAGTACATACAGTCTGTCAAGAAAGTGTTTTCGCGTAAAGAAAAATGTATGTTTTTTCACTTTACAGACGAAAATATAACTGTAAAATGGCTCTTAAAATTTTTTTGAAATTTTTTATGCATTATTTATTTATTTCTTAATAATATATTTAAAACAAAATGATTATTCATTAAAAAACAAAAAAGTTATAACAAAAACAAATTAACTCTAACTAAATTTGACTGTCAAGAAAGTGTTTTCGTCTTTAAGAATCGGGTAGTAACATAAAGCTAATCTTATGAAAAATATTTTTTAGAAACATTAACTCCACACTCAAGTGTAGCCTCAATCGCCAGAGTTCTGGTCGAGATCATCGGGTTTTGGTCAACTTTTTGCGTTATTCTACGCAATGCTCTATGTGACAGTTTTGGCGGTCTTCCACTTGCTACCTTATTTTCCAGTCTATTTTCAGTTTTTGCCCGCCGTATTATGTTTTGGACAGTTCTTTGTTGGAGCTGGAGCATATAAGCAATGTCTTTGGTAGATTTGTCGATGGTATGGTTGTAATAAACCAGTTGGACGACAGCAAACGGAATTCTTTTACAAGGCATTTTAGTGAATTTTTAAACACGGCTGTAAGTGCCTGCATTCAACTAGTACAATTTTTAAAACGCACAAAATTTGCTTTAAATATGCGCACATGATGACCTGCTATGCAAAAATAACTGTAACTATAACTGTACTAGCAAGAAAGACGAAATAATGCAAGAATAGCAAAGACGAAAACACTTTCTTGACAGTCAAATTTAGTTAGAGTTAATTTGTTTTTGTTATAACTTTTTTGTTTTTTAATGAATAATCATTTTGTTTTAAATATATTATAAAGAAATAAATAAATATATAAAAAATATCAAAAAAATTTTAATAGCCATTTTACAGTTATATTGTTGTCTGTAAAGTGAAATAACATACATTTTTCTTTACGCGAAAACACTTGACAGACTGTACATATAATAAAGAAGAAAATTACAAAATAGTTTTATATACTTTTTTTGGGCTAATTGCAAATTACTATCGCAAACGCTTTGATTGATCAAGTGAGATTATTTGTAATTGTAGTGCCACAGCAAATGTTTGAATACACATTTACCACTTTTGTAGTTGTTAATTTCGCAAAAAGTATGCGAATTAGTGTCCCTGGATACAAAACCAAGATTAAAACAAATTACATTTTGCAAACACCCGTTACACAAAAATCTAACTGTTGTTTCTCATGTGCTTTGTTCAATTTTGTCTGCATAGCTTTGCGATCGTGTGTGCTTTTGACGTACGTATATGGTACCGCTGCTTTATTCCCACGACATATTAGCTTCTGTGAAAACAATACCTACATGCAGAAGCTGTGTGGCTACATATGGGTGTGTGTGTTGTATGGGCACGACTTCACGTTCAAGCACGTACATATAGTAGGTATGTGCTAGTATATGCCGTTAAGCCGGCAAATAATGTAAACTTTGGACAATCTAACAAACAATAAACGGTGACTTAAAATGTATGGATATGCGTGCGCATGCATATATTAATACAGCAAAAACACAAGCTGCGTACAAGCCTATATATTTTTGTACACAAACATGAACACAGGATTGGTAATAAAATTAATGTAAAGAAATCCAATACACATATGTGCATATTTGTTTAAACAAAAACCTAGGTAAACTAACACACACAGAAGCATACTCTAACTTCAAAGTACATTTGTTCGATTGTATATAAGTATGCCCGTGGATGGCACTAGCAAAACTTTGTTAGCTTATATATTTTTGTTGCTTTATTGCTTCTACGTTCTATATATGTGTATATGTATGTGTATGTATGTTTGTATATACATGTATATACTTATCTTATAACCGCACTAATGGTTAACACTAGAGCTGCGGCAATACAACAATTAAGTTTCTGTTCATACGCCAATATTAATTATTGTTTATTGCGATAGAGGTAGCATTTAAAGTTTTTTCTAAATTATCTAATCGCAAAAACAAGCGCCGTTACATACTTTTGTATATTTCGATACAGTCAATGTAAGACACATATTACAAACTACTGAAAAGTTTGTGATTCATAAAAATTAATGTCCAAGTACATACATACGTTTATTAATATTAGCGCTCAATTACACTCGAAAAACATTCTACACTTTTTTTTCTTGTTGAAGACAAAAGGCAATTAACAATTACAATTGCTAGAACGGACGCGCAACAACGAAACAAAACGAACCGTGCGCCTGAAAGGGCAGCATGCTACTGAAAAACAGCTGGCGGCAATCGGGTATTTTCAAGTGAGTTCGCCAAGCACACACATATAAATTTATGTATGTATTCACCTAAGTATATACATACATACTTACAGCATACGCAAAATGAGTAAATCAACAAGTTCTATATATGTATGTATGTATGTTAAACGGTTATTGGAAATACATACATAAGTACCTGACAACAGGAAACCTCGAATATATGGCAGTCGCCTAAGCCGGCTTTAAAGCGTATAGGTATATACATATATTAATAAAAAAAGTTGACTTTTGCAGACAACATAGTAAGATCTGCCACAGAAATTGAACACCAGGTTCTTTTCTAAGTAATCCACGATGACTGCTTCCTTTTAGGAAATTAAATCAATAGTAATTACCTAATTGGTTCTGGATGTCCTTGTTTAAGTAAATAAAAAAATAATCTGTTATCAAGTTAAACAAGTTGTTGTTACGGGCAACCGGACTACAAAAACAACAACCGGCCTAACTAACAAACATCCCCTTTTTATCATTGTGATAAAACAGTGTTCATAAAATTATGTACATTTTATTAATGATGTTTTTATATTTTATTTCTCTTTTGTGGTTTTTCTTGTACATTCATGAATGAATGAATGCACTCACATATTGAAAACTTAGGCAACAAGAGCAGATGCCGTGCTGGATTCGTATTTCCAGTTGGGGGGCAGAACGCTCTTTGTCTTGTAGTAGCGAGCCAGGCGGTGAATTCTGGACTCGACCAGAATCAAACGGAACTTGCCGTCCTTATCCTTGCGGCTGCGCTCCAAATGCTTGCGGATGGCAACAGCTTTCTTGATCATGTGGTACAGATCCTCTGGGATGTCGGGCTTAAGACCTACAGCTTTCATGATGCGCAGAATTTTGTTGCCGTTGACAAAACGCACTTGGGCCACACCATGCGAGTCACGCAGAATGATGCCTGAAAAAAATAAATGCAAAACACATTAACATAACCTCAAACAGTATACACGCACAGCAATAACAATACCGATTTTCGAGGGTGTCAGACCCTTCTTGCCGAGCTTCTTGATCTGCTCCTTAACATCCTCAGCGTTCAGCTTCAGCCATGATGGGACTGAGCGTCTGTAGGGAAGAGCTGATTGGGATATACCCTTACTGCAAATAAAATCATATTTGTTAATTTAGCCAGTGAATGACAGCATGAAGAGGAAGAGCGGCCGCATTCATTTGCAACATGTGCTTGACGTGGTGGCCAAATTTTCGGCTAAAACTAGCGAATTGCTAATGTTTTTAACAATTGATTTGGGTAAGATGATTGTCAAACGATTCCCAAGCACATTTTACAATGAAAGGCGTTATTTAATAATATAAAAATCAACTACCCAGGAGCGTGCATACGACCCATGATGTTACTAGCTTAATTTTTTACACCGAAAAGAAAGTGGAGACTTGTCGCACAATACTCTACAACTTAACTCTACAAAAAACAGAGTTGCATTTGCTACTACCAGTTAACATAAATGTTAAACAGTACTCGTTACTTCTAACATATGTAAATGGTGCTCATTCTGAAAAGTATTGTTCTACAAAAGTAGTTGTTTATAACAAAATGCAGCAAGATAAATACAGTGATGTGCTAAATAAGCTAGAAAACGAAGAACTAGAGGTGTGTTAGCTGCCTGTGGGCAAAGCAGCCTTCATCCGAACTAAAATTCTTGTATTTTCACAGAATATGACACCGGGTGCTCAAGTTTATCAGCAGCTGATGGCGATTTATTTGTATCAAAACAAGCTGTAAGAATGGTTAAAGTATAAGTATATATGTATGTATTTCAAGTAAATCTATTTTGTTTTAAGTGCCAATGCTAAACTACTTTGGATGCGCATATCGAACATTCTAAAGGAACAAAACAAAGAGCTAGCTCAACTGAATCTCTTAAATCTGGCGCTGCAGCACAATAACTTCGCAGATTTCTTCAAACATATTAACTATGAGTGGTCTGAGACTAACAAGCCCATTATTGATGACCTTTTGGGTAAGTAAAGTAAAATACGTTAGGCCAGTTGAGCTATAGATTTTTTTCAATGCAGTCAAGCAACGCGAAGAGGTCTTGAACTTGACATCCAGCGCTTATGTCTCCGTTTATGAACAGAACCTGATTCAAATGACTCAAATGACGCCGGATGAACTAAAAAATGCCTGTTTGGGTTGGACTCGTGAGCAGGATGGAGATAAACACATTTGGTTACCAAAAGTTAAAGAAGCGACTCCTCGAAGTGCCAGCAATGATCAGTTGCTTAAACTAACTGAATTTGTGTCATTTTTGGAAAACTAATAAATATAGAATGTATAACTATTTAATATGGCCACTGTTTTGCAGTCTGTAAAGTGTGGAGTAATTCTTTTTACGCAGGGAGTATTTCTGTTAACTGATGGTATCGAGTAGTATCGTTCTTGTCTCGTTGTGTCATTTGGAAGAATAAAAAATTTGCACGGAAACGACAGCGCATTTTCACTGGAAAATCAATCAAAGAACACTTTTTATCGGACTTATTTGTAAAAGATTTGCAAAAAACACTGTGCGAAAGCATTTAATTTAACTTTAAACAGTTCAATCAAGCTTCGGCCCATTTGTATTTCGTGCGGTGTGGAAAAAAAACCGATTTTCTGTACAACTGTGTGTGTGAGAAAAGAAAAATGGCAGCAAGCGACAAATCTGTCGATGATTCTCTATATCCCATTGCGGTATTAATTGATGAATTGAAAAATGAAGATGTACAGGTTAGTAAATTTCGATAGGAAGAAAGGAATATAAACATACAATGCAAACTACTTTTAATTGTACAAACCGCCAGACGAGCATTCACATACATTCGTAAATATGTATGTATATGCATGGGTATTTATGTATATGCAAAAAAGTGCGTCACTGTGTGAATAGCAAAAGTACGCAATGGGTGTAAATGTGTGTGAAGTTTTGCTATCTTTTATTTTATTGTTTAATTAGTAGGTTTATTAAATTGATAAAACTAACAATAAATTGCTTTATAGTTGCGTTTGAACTCAATTAAGAAGCTCTCAACAATTGCGCTCGCTTTGGGCGAAGAGCGCACTCGCTCCGAGCTAATACCGTTCCTAACTGAAACCATATACGATGAGGATGAGGTGCTCCTCGCGCTGGCTGATCAATTGGGCAATTTTACAAGTAATGCAATAACTTTCAGGCTGTTGAGTATATTAATCTAAATTATTCTTATTGCTTTTAAGGTCTTGTGGGAGGACCAGAATATGCCATGTACTTGTTGCCACCACTGGAAAGTCTGGCTACTGTGGAAGAAACTGTAGTGCGCGACAAGGCAGTTGAATCTCTACGTACCGTTGCGGCAGAGCATAGTGCACTTGACTTGGAGATTCATGTGGTACCGACTCTACAACGCTTGGTCTCTGGAGATTGGTTCACCTCGCGCACCTCCGCTTGCGGTCTTTTCTCCGTCTGCTATCCACGCGTTACACAACCAGTCAGGGCGGAACTGCGTGCCAATTTTCGAAAACTGTGCCAGGACGAGACGCCAATGGTGCGACGCGCCGCGGCCAACAAGCTGGGCGAGTTTGCCAAAGTCGTGGAGACTGAGTATCTCAAGTCAGACCTAATACCTAACTTTGTGCAGTTGGCTCAAGACGATCAGGACTCTGTTCGTCTGTTGGCCGTGGAGGCTTGTGTTAGCATTGCACAACTGCTGACCCAGGACGATGTGGAACACGTAAATAAATTAACCGCGCTGTAAAATTTATTAATTATAACATATTTTTTCTCATTCAACTATTTTTAGTTGGTGCTGCCTACGTTGCGTCAATGTGCCAGTGATTCATCGTGGCGCGTTCGCTACATGGTAGCCGAGAAGTTTGTCGACTTACAGAAGGCTGTGGGTCCAGAGATAACGCGTGTTGACCTCGTGCCCGCTTTCCAATATCTGCTTAAGGATGCTGAGGCAGAGGTTCGCGCTGCAGTTGCCACTAAAGTCAAGGACTTTTGTGCGAGCCTTGACAAAGCCAATCAAGTGCAGATCATCTTGAGCTCGATTTTACCATATGTACGCGATCTGGTATCGGATCCAAATCCACATGTAAAGTCAGCACTGGCCTCTGTCATCATGGGCCTCAGTCCTATGTTGGGCGCCTATCAAACGGTTGAACAACTGCTGCCACTGTTTCTTATTCAATTAAAAGATGAATGCCCCGAAGTTCGCCTCAATATCATCTCCAACTTGGATTGCGTCAACGATGTAATTGGAATTCAACAGCTGTCTCAGGTAAGCCGACTTTACATTAAGTAAATTTAACTAATAAAAAAAACCCAAGTCCTAATGTTCCTTCATCTAACAGTCACTACTACCTGCCATTGTTGAACTGGCTGAGGATTCAAAGTGGCGCGTTCGCCTGGCCATCATTGAGTATATGCCCGCATTGGCTGGCCAGCTGGGCCAGGATTTCTTTGATCAGAAGCTGCGCGGTCTGTGCATGGGCTGGCTCAATGATCATGTTTATGCCATACGTGAGGCTGCTACATTAAATATGAAAAAACTGGTCGAACAATTTGGCGCACCTTGGGCCGAGCAGGCCATTATTCCAATGATATTAGTCATGTCACGTAATAAGAACTACTTGCACAGTAAGTATATGATTAATCTGCGGATTACTTAAAAAATTTCTATATACTATAATTTTTGTTTTAAATATAGGAATGACCTGCCTTTTCTGTCTGAACGTCTTGGCTGAGGTATGTGGCACGGATATCACAACAAAACTGTTGCTGCCCACCGTCTTGCTGCTCGCCGCTGATCCAGTTGCCAATGTTCGCTTTAATGTGGCCAAGACATTGCAGAAGATTTCACCCTTCCTGGAGGCCAGTGTCATTGATGCGCAAGTAAAGCCCACGCTAGATAAACTGAATGCTGATACCGATGTCGATGTAAAACATTTTGCTGCACAAGCGATTGCGGGCATTGCAGCCGGTAAGCACTGAACACATTTTAGTAGCCATAAAGGACACGTACACACGACACCTATAAAAGAGCGCAAACTGCACAAAAAAACACAACCGAAAACATTCTGTATAATTAGTTTGTACTGCGTATCCTATATAAGCATCTTCCTTTAGAAATGGAACTGAATGTCTTTAGAACCGCAGTACCGCCTTGCATGGGCTTAAAGCTTGAAGCGGCCATGGACTCTAAGCTGATCGTTGAGCCGCCACCAAATTCAGCAGCCGCTGATGTTGGTGGTGTGCTGCTTGAGCTCAATACTAACTTAGAAAATAACTCCAGCGGCGGGGGGGAGCAGGAGCAGCAGAGTGTTTCGGAATGTTAGAGGATGAGTAGACAATCAATGTGCAAAACTCCTCGTGTTTATGTCGATTCTCGGCCATTAATATCAACTTCAATATCTAATCAAGCAAGCCTATGCTAGTTGTGTGTTCCCAGTGTCTTTAATATTGGTATATATTATAAGAAAATTATGTGTATGAATCTTACAAAAAATAATAATTACAAATACTAATTGTTTTTTTAATATCTTTTTTGTCTCTTTACCGGTATCACGAACACGAACACGAACACGCCTCCACCTGTTGATTGTGTTGTACTTCTCCCATTAATAATATATATTATTTCAGCGTAATCAACTATATAATTTTTTATTCTATTTTTAAAATGTATGTATTTCACACGCTGGCAACAAAAATATAATTATTTGTGTAGCAACACTTAAAAACGGAAACTTGTAGTTAAAAATCCCTGGAAGAAACACTTGCGCAGAACTGGAGACGTGTTACTGCAAGAGATCACTGCACAAGCCCTGAAGCCTACATATTTAACATTTTCAAAATGCATAAATCGAGCAATGGAAGAGAGAAGAAGAGCTACAGAAACGCGATACATGAAAATATATTACTTACATACTTATAAAATACATAATTTACCATATAAGCATAAATTCATTATTAAACAAACAAAACAAAATACAAGCAAGTGTGTAGACTCTGACAAAATGTATTGGTTAAACGCATCTGAATGCAAAATAAAAATCATTGTAAAAGAATTTTAAAGTGCTTTGCATGTATTTATTTACGAACTTAAATACAGACTGATACAGACCATTTTATATGGTATGCAGGCCAATTATTCAATGGGTGTACCAGTTAAAAGTCAAGCCCACAAGCCAAGCACTGGTTTCTAATAATCAATTTATGAATAACCTGTGCACATTTTTGTTTGCACAACTCGATTGACATGTGAAATGTATTTTTTGTATGGTATTTGAAGTTTACAGCGACCATCTGAGCTGCTTGTATGTATGCAAGTGTACGTGTTGCGCTTGTGTATGTTTTGCAGAGAGCGAGCGAATTGTTGAAGAGAGAAGAGAGAGTGTATGTGTGTGTGGTTACTGGCGCAGATCAGTTTCGATTGTTAGTGCGTTGCGACGCGTTGTGTGTTAACGTACTTGCGCGCAGGTTAATGTAGTTTACAGAGTCAACGAATAAGATCCATTGCGTGTAAGTGCTTGCCTAAATTTATTATATTAGACAAATATATTGAGTTATATGATTAAGTATGTGTGTTGTTTGTGTGCTGTATGTGTACAAATGTGCGGCGAATCGGAAAACTATTTATTGGCTTTCTCTTTCGTTTTATGAATGCACACAACACACACACACACGCCCATATTTGTGCTTGAGGTCTTTACTTAATCATCAATAGCACTCAATCATATTTGTCATGTAATTTATAATAAATATTAGGCAAGCACTCACAAACTACACGCAATGGATCTTATTCGTTGACTCTGTAAACTACATTAACCTGCGCGCAAGTACGTTAACACACAACGCGTCGCAACGCACTAACAATCGAAACTGATCTGCGCCAGTAACCACACACACATACACTCTCTCTTCTCTCTTCAACAATTCGCTCGCTCTCTGCAAAACATACACAAGCGCAACACGTACACTTGCATACATACAAGCAGCTCAGATGGTCGCTGTAAACTTCAAATACCATACAAAAAATACATTTCGCATGTCAATCGAGTTGTGCAAACAAAAATGTGCACAGGTTATTCATAAATTGATTATTAGAAACCAGTGCTTGGCTTGTGGGCTTGACTCTTAACTGGTACGCCCATTGAATAATTGGCCTGCATACCATATAAAATGGTCTGTATCAAAATCATAGGCAAATGACAAGAATATTTAACTTCCTAAATAAATACATGCAAAGCATTTTGAAATTCTTTTACAATGATTTTTATTTTGCATTCAGATGCGTTTAACCAATACATTTTGTCAGAGTCTACACACTTGCTTGTATTTTGTTTTGTTTGTTTAATAATGAATTTATGCTTATATGGTAAATTATGTATTTTATAAGTATGTAAGTAATATATTTTCATGTATCGCGTTTCTGTAGCTTTTCTTCTCTCTTCCATTGCTCGATTTATGCATTTTGAAAATGTTAAATATGTAGGCTTCAGGGCTTGTGCAGTGATCTCTTGCAGTAACACGTCTCCAGTTCTGCGCAAGTGTTTCTTCCAGGGATTTTTGACTACAAGTTTCCGTTTTTAAGTGTTGCTACACAAATAATTATATTTTTGTTGCCAGCGTGTGAAATACATACATTTTAAAAATAGAATAAAAAATTATATAGTTGATTACGCTGTAATAATATATATTATTAATGGGAGAAGTACAAAACAATCAACAGGTGGAGGCGTGTTCGTGTTCGTGATACCGGTAAAGAGACAAAAAAGATATTAAGAAAACAATTAGTATTTGTAATTATTATTTTTTGTAAGATTCATACACATAATTTTCTTATAATATATACCAATATTAAAGACACTGGGAACACACAACTAGCATAGGCTTGCTTGATTAGATATTGAAGTTGATATTAATGGCCAAGAATCGACATAAACACGAGGAGTTTTGCACATTGATTGTCTACTCATCCTCTAACATTCCGAAACACTCTGCTGCTCCTGCTCCCCCCCGCCGCTGGAGTTATTTTCTAAGTTAGTATTGAGCTCAAGCAGCACACCACCAACATCAGCGGCTGCTGAATTTGGTGGCGGCTCAACGATCAGCTTAGAGTCCATGGCCGCTTCAAGCTTTAAGCCCATGCAAGGCGGTACTGCGGTTCTAAAGACATTCAGTTCCATTTCTAAAGGAAGATGCTTATATAGGATACGCAGTACAAACTAATTATACAGAATGTTTTCGGTTGTGTTTTTTTGTGCAGTTTGCGCTCTTTTATGGGTGTCGTGTGTACGTGTCCTTTATGGCTACTAAAATGTGTTCAGTGCTTACCGGCTGCAATGCCCGCAATCGCTTGTGCAGCAAAATGTTTTACATCGACATCGGTATCAGCATTCAGTTTATCTAGCGTGGGCTTTACTTGCGCATCAATGACACTGGCCTCCAGGAAGGGTGAAATCTTCTGCAATGTCTTGGCCACATTAAAGCGAACATTGGCAACTGGATCAGCGGCGAGCAGCAAGACGGTGGGCAGCAACAGTTTTGTTGTGATATCCGTGCCACATACCTCAGCCAAGACGTTCAGACAGAAAAGGCAGGTCATTCCTATATTTAAAACAAAAATTATAGTATATAGAAATTTTTTAAGTAATCCGCAGATTAATCATATACTTACTGTGCAAGTAGTTCTTATTACGTGACATGACTAATATCATTGGAATAATGGCCTGCTCGGCCCAAGGTGCGCCAAATTGTTCGACCAGTTTTTTCATATTTAATGTAGCAGCCTCACGTATGGCATAAACATGATCATTGAGCCAGCCCATGCACAGACCGCGCAGCTTCTGATCAAAGAAATCCTGGCCCAGCTGGCCAGCCAATGCGGGCATATACTCAATGATGGCCAGGCGAACGCGCCACTTTGAATCCTCAGCCAGTTCAACAATGGCAGGTAGTAGTGACTGTTAGATGAAGGAACATTAGGACTTGGGTTTTTTTTATTAGTTAAATTTACTTAATGTAAAGTCGGCTTACCTGAGACAGCTGTTGAATTCCAATTACATCGTTGACGCAATCCAAGTTGGAGATGATATTGAGGCGAACTTCGGGGCATTCATCTTTTAATTGAATAAGAAACAGTGGCAGCAGTTGTTCAACCGTTTGATAGGCGCCCAACATAGGACTGAGGCCCATGATGACAGAGGCCAGTGCTGACTTTACATGTGGATTTGGATCCGATACCAGATCGCGTACATATGGTAAAATCGAGCTCAAGATGATCTGCACTTGATTGGCTTTGTCAAGGCTCGCACAAAAGTCCTTGACTTTAGTGGCAACTGCAGCGCGAACCTCTGCCTCAGCATCCTTAAGCAGATATTGGAAAGCGGGCACGAGGTCAACACGCGTTATCTCTGGACCCACAGCCTTCTGTAAGTCGACAAACTTCTCGGCTACCATGTAGCGAACGCGCCACGATGAATCACTGGCACATTGACGCAACGTAGGCAGCACCAACTAAAAATAGTTGAATGAGAAAAAATATGTTATAATTAATAAATTTTACAGCGCGGTTAATTTATTTACGTGTTCCACATCGTCCTGGGTCAGCAGTTGTGCAATGCTAACACAAGCCTCCACGGCCAACAGACGAACAGAGTCCTGATCGTCTTGAGCCAACTGCACAAAGTTAGGTATTAGGTCTGACTTGAGATACTCAGTCTCCACGACTTTGGCAAACTCGCCCAGCTTGTTGGCCGCGGCGCGTCGCACCATTGGCGTCTCGTCCTGGCACAGTTTTCGAAAATTGGCACGCAGTTCCGCCCTGACTGGTTGTGTAACGCGTGGATAGCAGACGGAGAAAAGACCGCAAGCGGAGGTGCGCGAGGTGAACCAATCTCCAGAGACCAAGCGTTGTAGAGTCGGTACCACATGAATCTCCAAGTCAAGTGCACTATGCTCTGCCGCAACGGTACGTAGAGATTCAACTGCCTTGTCGCGCACTACAGTTTCTTCCACAGTAGCCAGACTTTCCAGTGGTGGCAACAAGTACATGGCATATTCTGGTCCTCCCACAAGACCTTAAAAGCAATAAGAATAATTTAGATTAATATACTCAACAGCCTGAAAGTTATTGCATTACTTGTAAAATTGCCCAATTGATCAGCCAGCGCGAGGAGCACCTCATCCTCATCGTATATGGTTTCAGTTAGGAACGGTATTAGCTCGGAGCGAGTGCGCTCTTCGCCCAAAGCGAGCGCAATTGTTGAGAGCTTCTTAATTGAGTTCAAACGCAACTATAAAGCAATTTATTGTTAGTTTTATCAATTTAATAAACCTACTAATTAAACAATAAAATAAAAGATAGCAAAACTTCACACACATTTACACCCATTGCGTACTTTTGCTATTCACACAGTGACGCACTTTTTTGCATATACATAAATACCCATGCATATACATACATA